>OZ014430.1:20243767-21444574 GCA_963966015.1 Aphidecta obliterata | reverse complement strand
GCTCTGCGCCGGGTCGCTAGTGCCGAGATCCAAATGCTACCTTGAGAGATGCACCTCCTCATTTATCTTCATTCACTCATTTATGAGATTCTCCTTCAACTTTTTCGCATCGATATTTACTATCATATATTCTTGCCAAAATTGTATATTCAAGGTATGAGATATCTCATGCGACTCAACTTCTCGATTCTCCAGAACAACTTTCTGCCCTTTTTACATTTTAGGGATAACTTTCGATGTACGGGCGATCAGCATCATCGGTGTTTTCACGCGAACCAACGTTTGACATTTCTTTTAGGATGGTTCTCAGTCCTCTTAACGGTATATTTGGCTATGAAAATTGTGTATAATCAATTATTCGTTTCTTTATTGTTTGAATTCAACAAGAATTGCGCAATCGAACTCTTGGTTCACATTCCCCATCACGTGACCAAAATACTGCAGCTTCCTCGTTTTAGTGGAGAACAGCTGGATGGCATCAGTGCTAATCTTATTGAGGACCTCATTTGGACTCGATCCATCCAAGAGGTCCTGAGCATTTGTCTATACATCCACATTTCCAATCCATTTATGTGGTTTTCAAGACGTTGGGTTAATGTCCATCCCTCCATGCCATACAACAGTACAGGGAACACGTAACAACGCACTATCCTCAGGCGTCCCTACTTAGGTCGCGACTTGTCAGGAGCCCCTTCATCTTCACAAACACACTTCTGGCCTGTTCTATCCGACTTCTAATCTCCGGTCCCATATCCCAACTGCTGTTGACTAAGCAGCCGAGGTATTTGAACTGTCCACATCGGTCGATCTGCTCTTCATTGAGTCTGAGTGCAGCAGGAATAATGTCGCATTTACTCACTACCATCATCTATGTCTTCTTGACATTAATTTGTATTCCATATTCTCTGATAGACTCATTGACTTTATTCAGAAGGTTTTGCAGCCCATCAGGTGTGGACGCTAACAGCACTGTATCGTCAGCATATCTCATATTATTTATCAGCTGTCCATTGACCATAATTCCTTCACTGATTTCATCCAATGCATCTGCCATTACTTTTTCAGAGTAAAGGTTAAACAGCGCGGGGGAGAGCACGCATCTCTGTCTGACTCCACGCCTGATCGCAATCTCGGCTCTCTCTTCGGGTTCGATGAAAACCGATGCTACATGATTCCAGTACAGCTCGGCTATAGAACGAATGTTCTTGTTACCAATTCCAACATCTTTGAGGATCTTCAACAATGCGGTATGTCTGACTTCATCGAAGGCCTTTTTTGAATCAATAAAACACATGTATACGTCCAGGTTCATATCGAGGTATCTCTGTGTCAGCACTTGTAGATCAAAAAGAGCATCCCATGTTGATCAGATATTTTTCCATCACACTGTCTATAAATCCTCTTCAGAATAACTTGAAGGTATACTTTCAGTACGTGGCTCATGGGACTGTTAGCTCTGTGGTCCCGACATTTTCTTGCATTTGTTTTCTTCTGTAGAGCTATGAAATACGATTTTAGCCAATCGTATGTCTCAAATCGACGGCAGGTCATCGCGTCCCCACTACATCCGATCACTCGAAAGAGCCATTACGTGCGAGGAGTGATGCCAAGTTTCTGGGTCTTTCCCAAAACTGAAGAAATTTGGAACTGTTTGAGAACTGGGTTACAACTTTCAAAAAATCAAGGATAGGGTTAGGGTAGGGTTAGGTTAGGTTAGGGTTAATAATAATTTCAATAATTCCACTAGTTTGAATACTTAACTACAATATAATTAGACGTATACCTTAACCAAAGCAACGCGTGACCGAGTCTGCTAGTATACCTATATATTTATAAAATAAGATTTTTTCGTTACGAAAGTCCGTTTTTGAAAAGAAACTTTATTTCTTTTCGAAATAATAATCACATTGTTGAAGGGCCATGCCCCAGCCTCGAGAATTGGTGCTTTTTTAAGCACTCAATTAATGAGGTGTCAACGTAGATTTAGATGAGAGGCGGTCTCGAATCAGTTTCAATTTTGGGTCTTATCTCCCAAATGGTGCGTCGTACAGTAAAACTTGTTATATGTAGAATGAAATCTTTTCGAATTCTCTACAATATTGTTGCGATCATCTTTCTTCATAACTAGTACAGTTTCTGAGATATCCACAGTCTAAAGTAACTAGTTAATGACAAGTGCCTTTTCACCTCACGTTTTTCGGCTAGAGTATAGTAAAATTTACTATCCCAAAAAATGGAAGCTTCTTGAATTCCCGACAAGATTGCATATATTAAATTTTTAAACAGTTTTTGGGATATCCGCGCCTTTCATTTTGCTGCCATACCCGTTAGAAAAGAAGTTGAAGAGCATTAAATCTTTTCTACAATGAGTTCTTATTCAGTTTTGTAACATACTTGCTCTACGCAATTCATCTGTCAAGAAATGCTGTTTTTCAAACGAATGCCTAATTTTCATTCAACTTCTTTCCTGAAGGGTTGAAGTCTGAGGCGCTAGCATGGAATATTTGTCGAAAAACGTGAGTTGAAAATGCACCTGTTAATTTAAATGATTTTCGAAGGCGTATATAGCAGGAACTGTTCGATTCCAAAAAAATTTGAAAAAACAATCTTGTAGAGAATTTAAAGTGCTCCATCTTTTATAGAAATTTCTTTCAGGTTATTATCTCCTACCTACTCGAAAATTCTTCCTTCCGGAATATTTTCTACAAACCGCTTTTTAACCGGACTATATAGAATGTAGACGTACCCTTTGAATTCTTAAGCACCCCTCCTTGAAAAGATAGCTCTACAATTAAAATCATTCATTTTCCATTAGTATTCGGAATGAAGTCGGAACGATCGCTTTTTCGAAACTTCTGTTCTTTTCTGGTAGCCTTCACAACCCATAAATCCTCGTTTGCTGAACTTCTTGTTCGGCCATACTGGCAGCGAAGTAATTTCTACCAATTATGTCCCAATAACTCATTCTAATGACTCTTTTCTAGTCCATAATACAATATTTCCGTCATATTCTGCCCCGCAATTAATAATGTTCAATATTAACTCTGCCCTCGCAAGAAATATGAAGGCACCCGACCGGCTGTTCTGTTCTTGAATTCAGCGTGGATTCCCACCCCAATTCATTCGTCTTGATGCTATTTCTGCTGTAATTCGACATGAGGAATGAATGCAGAGTAGATGATGCTAATTTCTCCCCATTTCAATCCCTTTTCACCTCTGTTTTGATAATTTGTACGGTTGGTCTGTAATTAAAAATTATTGCTGTATTGAATGAAGCAATAACTGGAACCGAATGTGTAATGCTAATGAAAAAATAATAAATAAATTAAATTAAAAGTTCATTCCGATTCACATTGTTGAAAACTTTTTCGAAAGTGGGTCATCATGATATTCGCCTCCAGAAAGTACTTTAATGTTGTCATAAAGTCAAGAATGACGATTTGCATATTTGATGAAGAACCAAAGCGAATAAATAATAAAAATAGTCCCGTTCATATCGAATCAAATTCTCAAATAACTGATGATTCAATGATGTAACTATTGAATGACGAATATCCCAACATGGCATTTTGATACTTTAAATATAATGATGAAGATGATAATTTCAATATCCTAATCATTTGTTTGATTTCATGAGCGAGGCAATGAATTATGGGAAAATATCAGGTCGAAATTGATTTTCCATTAAGAAACAGGATACATTAGGTTCTTCATTGGCTTCGGCTATAATGTATCGCCGAACCCATTCCACGCATTAAATTTAATTTTTTGGGGCAGGAAGATATCTGCGAATCTTCAAATCGATATGGAATCTCTCTGGAGTAAATCCAATAATAAACCTTCGCAATCCTTTGGGTTAAAACATTGTATACCTACTGAAATGAAAATATACCCCCAGAGTATTTCCCCTAAAACATGAAAGTTTAAAACAAATCAGGTGACTTCTATTCAACAAAGAATCATGGAATACAAAACTTGCGTTGGTTGAATGTAACTCAATTGAATATTCTTTAACGCAAAACTCTACTATCAATACTTGATGAGTTTGAGATTTTGAGTACGGAATTGGCTAGTTCAACAGCCACAGCAGTTGGTTAGTGAACTGAAATAACACCTTACACAAGTTCGCTTATGAGACTTTATGATGAAGTCCTTCTAGTATAATTGAGTATTTTTTTTCATGGAATATATTGCTTGTAGAAAGCACAATAGATCAAATTGTCGGCTGTTAGATTGATTGTCTCCATTTGTTCCTGACTATCGATATCACTCCAGTTATATTTTTCAGTCAGACGATGTCTTCGGGGATCTGGATGTACATAAATATGTAGTGCACACGTTCTAAGATGACTTATGACTTTTGTGAATCATGCAAATTGAAGTGCTCTCCCCGTTTTCTATCGGCCTAGCTTCCAATTCCATTTGGTATTTGATATGTTGGTTTCCATTTGGAGGAATTGAGGCTGGTCTTGAAGCGAATGAATTACTGTCATCTTGAATATGAAAATGTCCCAATTCAGAGGGTTGAGGCCGTACGACCATCTGAGAGATATTTCTAGGTGGGGTACATTGGAACATTGTAACGAGTTGCACGCCCGTGCTAACGTATCCTTATTTTTATTTCCCCATTTTCCAATAATTCTTTTGGAAAACTTGATTCTTTTGTGTAACTCTTGTGATCAAGACCATTACCAATTCGTTCAAATGTTCAAAATCCAAAAATGCAAGATCGAATACCATTTTGGTTTAGAAACGACCTCAGAGTCCAAAGCATGGAAGAGATGACACATGACTTTTTCTGATGTGCGTCATGAGCTTTCTTTGCGGTGCGTGGAACGATTTTTCAAAGCGCCTTTTTCCGGTTTCCTTCTGAAGAAGACACGTATCGTACCTTGGATAATTTTATCCGCAGTCATCCACTTATAAAGGGGGAATTTTCGGCAATTAAAGTTGGCGAGTTTTATAACCTCATATTCTTGGTAAGTCGTAATTCTTCTTGATATAAATTAAATGTTTGTACTGACAATATCTCACCGGGAAAGAATTAGTTGAATTGGTTTCTTGTTCCGGAGTTATCGCTATTTCTCGACCTTGTTTTCACAATTTATTTTGTTGCTGGGATAGTCAAGCCTCCTTCAATAAATCAATATTAGATTTTAATGCTTTTGAACCATAAGGAAAATTGTAACATTACAACATGTATGAATTATTGGAGAATATTCACGTTTTGAGAATATTGAATTCAAAATCATATAAAGGGTGTTTTTTGAGCTCAGGCTTTTTTTACGGTTGCTAGAACTCATCAAAAGAAATCATTTCGCCGGAAGTTGATCATATAAAATATTCAATTCGAAAAAAGTGCAAAAAATCTTGGGGATTTTCTATTGAATTTCCAAGAAGTATAAGATATCCAATTTTTCGGTAAGAAAATCTTACTATCAAAAAAGATTGACAAAAAGCATTAATCTTTGAATTGGAGCAAACTGCGCTGTCCCTGATAAAAAAAATATCGGAATTTTCTATTGAATTTCCAAGAAGTATGAGATATCCAATTTTTCGGTTCAAAAGAAAATCTTACTATCGAAAAAAATTGACAAAAAAGCATTTATCTTTGAATTGGACCAAACTGCACTATCCCTGAGAAAAATTTATCGGAATTTTCTATTGAATTTCCAAGAAGTACAAGATATCAAATTTTTCGGTTAAAAAGAAAATATTTCTTTGGAACGGACAAGTGACGTGATTTGGGAAGTTTTCTCAGTACCACGTTGCCTTATGTTTTAGTTTTAAGGTCTTTTGTCTCTCACATCGAATTTATCATATTGCTAATCGTACTGACGAGATCTGATATGGATCGAAACCGGTCTACGACTGCAAATGATGAATTTCGTTGGTATCTGGGGTACAGGAATTGTTTTGTTGGCTTGCTTATAAGTTCATCTAGTAAAATTCTTGTAAAAAAGTTATGGAAACATAATATTTCTCGAAAATTGATAAAAAGCAGATTATTCCCCCGTCAATCGAAAGAACCGAGTTCCGTCATTATCGGGTGGTTGCTTTAATTCTTCTGTGAATATTTTATTAGAATTCGCCGAACTGACGAAAAATTGGAATGCTACAAAATTTTTGATGAAGAATTCACGTCCGCCAACACAGAGAACCCTTTGATTTTACACAGCTCAAAATACAAGGTGAAATGATAGTATATTATTTAACGAGCGTTAATGTAGGTCATAACTCACGCAGATGAAGTTCGCAGCACGAGCCGAAGGCTGTAATTCATCAAGTGAGTTATAACCATTACCGCAAGTTGATAAGATAATTTTATTATGCTATTTACAAACTTCCAAGTTTGTTTACACTCGTCAAAAATAAATATAATAATTAACATTCGTTTACATATAAAAACAATGAGAAACAAGTTCACAAGATGATAAATCAGATAAAACAAATGAATATTGCAATATACTTTATCTACGACTATAATAATAAATACTGAGGTACAAGTACAAAGAATGAACTTTATTCACAAATCTAAATAGTTACCTATAACAATGTATTATTTATGTTTATTGTGCTCCTTAGCATGGATTAGAAAGTCCATAGGACGATGCTCCATATTTAGTGCTAAGTTCACTAAAATATGCCAAAAGAACATTTTCTGTTCGATGACTTGATATTCTTACTGCTACACCAATCTTGTAAATTGTTGTATACACCTTTATATTTGTTTTGGAACTTTTCGGGCAATAAATTCTATATGGTAACATTGTCTGATTGTCTTATTCCGAAGGTGTACATAATAATTCATCTTCACTATTTGAATTCATCCTTTTCAGTAAAACATTCATAATAATAATTAGGTATCAACTTAATTTGGGAAAACGTCAAAATTATTCAAGTGACCCCTCAACACCAATAATGGACTGTTCAATTTCGGCCAATAGGCTTGTTCAGAAGCACAGAGACAGGGAGTTATAGGAGTGAGTTATTATAACTCACGGTGTTTGTTTACAGATACTATTAATTGCTCAAAAGTAGTTGAATAATGAATATATAATTTAAAAGTAGTAGACAAATCTAGTTTTTTGGCTATTCATACTCGTTTTAATAATGTATTGTGAATATTTTTCATGAAATATAACTCTTCATTTTTCTTTATACTCGAATTGCAAGTTTCTGTGCTAACTTGTAGTCTCATTCAATATTGCAGACAATAACATTTTTGTATTCAACCATTCTCTTGGAGAAAAGAATGTAAATCGTCGTCGTTCAGTAAAATAGAAGAGCTCCATGCAAATCTTTCGAATTTACAGGCTTTCATAGACAGCGCCCTGTGTTTCCATAAAAATGAATAGCATTCCCATCGGATCCGCCGTGTTCGCTGTGAAAATTGCTGACCCATTGTTCCCAAACATCGCCCTCGACATCATTCCGAATCCATAAAGATCTGCGAGTCGTCGAAAAACCCCGGTCCAGCGGATCATCATTATATTGTTTGCATATATTCCCAAAGAAAAAGCATTTAGTATCTTTTTTTCGACATTTTACTGGTTACAATTTATAACTTTATTGCTGGGCCGGGTTGAGCCAGCAGTCGTAAAACATTCTTTCGAAGAATCGTAAAGTTTAACGGGCTGAATATTCGGGAAACACGAGAGGAAGGAAGGGAGCGCCAGAAGCAATTTTCGTCCAAGTTTTCCATTGATACATAACGAATGGTTGGTTATGTGTTAATAGGGGTGCTTGAACCGCTCTCCAGTTTTTCATGATGAAGCATTGTAGAGTCCTTTGCCGGATTCGGACAAAGGAGAAAGGTTTGCCGGAGTTTTGACGGCAACGCCAACTTCGGTAAATTAAGTTTGGAGTTTGTTGAATGTTTTCCCCTCAACTTCTCCGTTACAAAAGGAATATCTTTCTTTGCGTTCGATGAAAGGAAGGGTGAATTGAAGTTCCCATTTCCTCCAGTTTTCTACTTTGATAAGAACTGTTTTTTTATGTTTTTGTTCATCGGTTGATTATAAAAGAGAAAAGATGTTACTAGTGGGTAATCTAGTAAAAAAATATCATAATATACTAAGAGACATGAATAAATACCACCAGTACTCCAAGTGAGTATCAAATCAGCCGTGTGGTACATTCAAAGTGATGTTAGCAAAATATGTGAGTAATCCTCTGGATTGATTTGGGAGAATATTTGTAGATTTCATAGATAATGGCTCGGAAATTGAGTTGAGTGCACGAATATGCAACGAAAACCACTTTCCCGTCGAGTTAAACAATACATTATTCCAATGAAAATATTTTCCTATACGTCATTCTGGCATAAACCCCATTTTGTCTGGAAAGAAGAATGTACTACATTTGTATTATACGGTCAAACTGAAATAGACGTATGGACATAAGGTAAACAGCGTACCAGTAAATTAGAACGTAGGTCAGCCAAGCAAACGAGAAAAATTATGGCTCGTAAGGCTAGCCATATTGTTGGGCGCATTTCATAAATTGTTATGTTTATGTTTGGTCATTTTCTTTCCTGCTCTCGAGTTAATGAAATATTGTTCGGAAGATAAGTAATGGATTTTTGTGTACGCCTTCGGATTTTCACTCGAGCGAATTTCGATTTTGAGCGATGGTTAAGACATAAATCAGGATCAGGAAACATAATATGTGGGCGGATGCTTCGGTTTCTAGAAGTAAATAAAGATATTTTCAACCGACGCAGTGGAAATAAAATGTTACTGTTGGTTCCTTGCCCCATGATTTTCTCAAAAACTTAAATACTTATTTCCACAATTCCCCGATGCCTAGCCCCAAATATTTCGCCCAAACTCTCCGAAATTAAACTTTTTCTCTCCCAGATTGCCTTGAAATTCTGAATTTCTCTTCCACTTACATGTTTTCTTACATTTCACGCTCCTTACCAAGCTATAAAGTCGAGGATTGCCGAATTTCATTCTCTACAAACTGTCCGAGCATTCCATTCTCCAGACGCAACTATGAAAAATTCCTGGAATGAACCTAACAGCTCGAGAATTCACACTGGGTCGGTGCCGACCTAGTGTAAATGGTTACGGCAGATCTTCTCAAAAAATCGACCCGGTGTGAATGGACTTGAGGCAGATAAGATCTGATCGCACGTATTTACGACGAAGCGTTTCGCTTTAAGGCATTCCGTCCCTCACATCGAATTTTATCATTGATATATCTAAACTCATGAGACTTAATGAGTCGAAACCAGTCTATAGTTGCGAATGATGAATTTGAAGTTCTCTGGGGCTACATGGATTGATTTGTTGGCCTGCTCATTTTTGAGCGCTCGTACTACTTACACGAGGGCTATATCATTTCGTCACGATGTCTGTATTTTTCGAATTTTGAGCCGAAAATGGTCTCAAACGACTATGTTCGACTCACTGATGACGAATCCGTCGGAAAATTCGAGTCTGTCTATCCGTCCGTCCGGCCGTATACACGATAACTCTCGAACGGAATGTCCTAGAAACTTGAAATATTCAGGGTAGGTTCGAATCTCGAATGCTGAGGTTAATTTCGTTATTGGGCAAAATCCGCCGAAGGGTTCCGTAAATATGGCAGCTCGAAATTTTGTTTTTCTGATTACTTTGAAACTACAGATACGATCGAGATGAAATTTTGCACTCTAATGGAAAATGAGGTGTGCAAGCTACATGCAAAATTTTGTTCAGCTCGCATCACCAGAACCATAGCAACCATAGAAAATTTTAACTTTTGAACGGAAACGCCTAGGGACTTGAAATTTTCAGGATAGGTGTGGATCTCGATTGTCGTGATCACTTTCATCTATGAGCAGAATTATACTAGGGGTTCCGTAAATATGGTCGTTTGAAATTTAGTTTTCTTGATAATTTCCAAACTACAGATTCGATCGTGACGAAATTTTGTATACTTATTGTTATCTCGTAACCCCGTTTTCAAGGGACGTTTGAATTCCTTTCTCGATCGAAAAATTTCTTGGACCGATGATTTTTTCCGGGTTCTGGTTGTAAAGCAGAAACGAGATTTTGTATAGGTGCGATGAGAATTTTCGGATATTTCCGGTTCTCAACGGGCTGGATTTCTCAAAGTAATGAAAGATCCCTTTGACGAATTGAAGACGTATATGCTTTCTTTGATCTATTTACAAATTATACATATACATCTGTTCGTCTGGTTGTATCGATTTCAACAACTCTCACGACATACACTGAGTTAAACTTCCCTTAGAAAAGATGTTGTAAGTATCTTTTCTATCACAAATGGTACGTTGTTGGTTTACCGAGAGATCGTATTAACTAACTATATTAAACTAATTTGGGGAATATAAACATTTCTCCCACTATCAATACACTAAAATATACAAAAGGCGTCATCAAGTTCAGAAACCTGACCAATCACAAATTGGTCCTGCAATCTTTCCACGACAACAGTTTCTAAACCCAGATGGTCTCTGGCGCCAATTTGGTGAAATTGAGACTCTCAAGTCTCAACCCCTGGTCAAGTGGCGCTAAAGCGAAACCAGATGGGATTCTTCGAATCACACTAGCATGCATTCCTATGGTCTTTATTTCCATTGTTGACTTGACACCATCCACTAAGTTGGCGCCTAACACCCTTATCGTAATTGGTGACACGGATATGTAACATATGGGTACCGGCCTGATACATACCATCCCGGCGCCCAACACTTATGGAGAATGATATATTCAAGCTACATTTCTCTAGATCGCATGACCAGAACCATAGAAACCATAGAAAATCATAACTTTCGAACGGAAAGGCCTAGGGACTTGAAATTTTCAGGATAGGTGTAGATCTGAAATGTGGCGTTCACGTTCATCAATGAGCAGAATTATACTAGGGGTTCCGTAAATACGGTCGTTTGAAATTTTGTTTTCTCGAATTTCGAAACTACGGATTTGATCGAGATAAAATTTTGTATTTTAAACGAGAATGACATATTAAGGCAACATTTTGTCCAGACTGCATGACCAGAACCATAGAAATCATAGAAAATTATAACTTCCGAAGGAAAAGGCCTAGGAACTTGAAATTTTCAGGGTGGGTTTGGATCGCGAATTTCACGGTCACGTTCATCAATGAGCGAAATTAGACTAGGGGTTCCGTAAATATGGCCGTTCAACATATTCTGTTCCAGATAATTTCGAAACTACCGATTTGATTCGAATGAAATTTTGCACCTTGCTGAGGAATAATGTATTCAAACTACGTGCGAAATTTTGTCCAGATCGCATCACCATAGATACCGTAGAAAATTTTAGCGAATAAAAAAAAAAATTGGTGCCTAAAGCACTGACTTGAAGTCTGGATTATCGCCTTAGTTTGAAAATTTGTTTGACAGCTGTCGAAAATTTCCTCAATTGGTTTCCAAAACTGGAAAATGCGAATCTACTTACAAGGTGCATGTACGAGCGCTCAAAAGCCTTCACGGCAGTGCTTTTCGTATTCCATTACATGCATATCTTTTTGTAATATTGACCATAAATGAAACAATATTCCATGATTTCAGTTAACATTCTTCTCATATGGAATTCCATCATTACAAATCATTCAAAAGTTTTGAATAGCCGAATTGTCAATTGAGTGTTTCCGAAATCAAAATAGGCGTTATGAGTTCAAATCGGTCCAGTGCTCTTCAGACTGAAAAACAACATTACTTGAAGCACCCTGTATTTTTTTATAATTCATTATTAAAAAATTTGAAGAGCGGTCACCCATCCAAACTTATCGAAAATACAGGTAGGCCTAAGTTAGGACAGTGTCGGGGAGCACTCTCAAAATAAATCTATATTTAGGTTACGTTAGGTTAGCCTTAGCTAGGAGAGTGTTGGGGAGCATTCTCAAAATAGATCTATCTTGAGGTAAGCTTAGGTTAGAGCCTAAGTCAGGACGGTGTTGGGGAATATTCTCAGTATAGATCTATATTCAGGCTACGTTAGCCTGAGTTAGGACAGTGTTGGGGGGCATTTTCAAAATAGATCTATAGTTAGGTTAGGTTAGGTAAGCCTAAGTAAGGACAGTGTTGGGGAGCATTCTCAAAATAGATCTATATTTAGGTTAGGTTAGCCTAAGTTAGGATAGTGTTAGAGAGCATTGTCAAAATAGATCTGTATTTCGGTTAGGTTAGGTTAGCCTAAGTTAGGACAGTGTTGGGGAGTATTCTCAAAATAGATCTATATTTAGGTTAGGTAAGCCCAAGTTACGAAAGTGTTGGGGAGCATTCTCAGAATAGGTCAACCCAAAAATGTAATAACAGGATTATAATAAAATTTTCTAACACCATACCAGAAAAACCCAATTTTCTGATCACGTGGAACAGCCGTGAAGGTGAAATTTTATATAACTCAATTTATCGATGCAGACACAAAATTTCAGCAGGATATGACTGGAAATACCAAAGATTTTCTCGATCCTTTTGGGGATATTTACAAAATTTCACATGGATCTTCATGTCGTTATCTTGCAACTAACTACAAAGTTCCAATTCGATCAGAACGGTTTCCTCCGAATTTTGGAGAATATTGCCTGCATCTACTGAACCCTTCGACGAATTTGCCCTAATCAGAAATTGGGGAGTCACATAAAAGAGACCGCGCAAAACACGTAGGGAAAATAATTATAATTAAATTTTCACTCATATGCAGGACGTTCCTTCCGCTGGAATCCCAGAGCTTCCATTCCTTCAGCTCTGAAAGCAGGAAGAAACAGGAAATTTCATTAATATCTGAGCGACTTCCATTCTGCCTTAGTGGTGGCAATGCAGCGGTAAATTGAATTATTTCGTGAAAGAAAATAGAATCACTGGGAAGTAGATTGAAGAAGAATTGTCTTTGAGTTAGTCGTCCTAAATACTGGAGAGTTTCCTGAAAGGGTCTGATGACACCTCTTGGAGAATGAGGCTAAATAGAAAGAAATGGGGTTATCAGTAATGGGGGTGGGGAAGAGTTGGTAACTGCCGCAGATGAAAAACTCCCAGACGAATGGAAAGTTCGCGGAATTGAATCGGTACATATCGGTCGGAAAACTCATAAATCTTCCACTTCTGGCATTTTCGAGGTGTACTCCGAAAAAGTTATAACCAGCATAAGACGAACTTTCGAGTTCTGCAGAATGAGATATGTTCGATATTTGTTGATATCGAGAGTTTCCAGTTTTTGAGCGCTCGTACTACTTACACGAGGGCTATATCATTTCGTCACAATGTCTCTATTTTTCGAATTTTGAGCCGAAAATGGTCTCAATCGACTATGTTCGACTCACTGATGACGAATCCGTCGGAAAATTCGAGTCTGTCCGTCTGGCCGTCCGTAAGCACGCTCGAACGGAACAACCTAGAGACTTGAAAGTTTCAGTGTGGGTTCAGTTCCCGAATGCCTCGGTTAAGTTCGTTAATGGACCAAATTCCACCAGGAGTTCCGTAAATATGGCCGTTCAAAGTTTTGTTTCCCTGATTACTTAAAAAATACAGATTCGATCGAAATGAAATTTTGCACACAAATGGAGAATGAGGTGTTCAAGCTACATGTGAAATTTTGTCCAGATCAAATGACCAGAACCATAGAAACCATAGAATTAAAAATTTATAAATCAAGGTCGAATGAAACTATTCTGTTAACATCTCACGACACGTGAAATGAAGGCAAATGGCGACTTTATTCCTAAATAATAGTTCCCAAATATTCTCTGATACCGAATGATAAATGTCATGTGAATTCTCCCTGCGACATATTTCAAAGGGAATCTTATAATCCCAGTCAAATCTTCTCCAATAACTCATTACCAGAGAAGCTTGTAAACAGATGTCGCGTCGTTTAGGCCTCAAACATTTCCTGAAGGTTAACTGGGAAGCTTTATTAGAGTTTCCGGCAATATGCATCGGCTTTTGAGCACCAGAATCGATACACACCGCAGAAGGAAGTCTAAGAGTTCATGTGTCTTTGTAGTTTGGGAGAACACTGGTTCCTAAAATTGAGACACATGCTCGCAAGGAAAGGGATGATTTATTAACCTCAGAAAATGTAATATCGTCCTGAATGCACAAGGATAAAGTACACTGGATAAAAGAGAAATAATTATGGTTTATTTATCGGGGTAAGAATAAATTATCTTTCAAACTGAAAATAACTATAAACCACTAAAAGGAAATTCAAACAATCCAAAGATAACAGTGCATAGTATTTCACCGAAAGATAACTGTTCTAGGTATTCAGGAGGCGATAAGAAAAATTGAATGTTGAATGAACCCAAGAACTTTCACCAATCATATCACAAAGTATGCTGCATATTTCAGGCAAGGGGTTTAGGGTTGTGTGCGTTGTGTGGTCCCAACGTTTCCATTATAAATTTGATAAGGTGAACAAGTGCGCTCTTGAAGTTTCTTCTGGAAATGGAGGAACAAAAAATGTCTTCTTGTCTGTTTCACTAACATAGGTTGTCATACGATATCCCCCGAAAAAAATAAACATAAAAAAAATTGAATTTATCTGGAAACGCCCGTTCACGATAGAGCTGAACACACACCATCAATAAAACTATCGGAATGAAAATACGTACAAGACACATGAAGTAGATTGAGCGCAGACAGGCAATCCGATTCGATGGTGTGAGCCGTAATTGTGCATGCTTCGAACCCGGAAGATACGACGTGTTAAATGGCTTTATCTGCCGACACCATGGATTTCCGCCGGACAAGATTTGAGGTGCAGCGAAAGAACTGTCGTTCGACATTACGATTACCTTGCAGAAGACGAACAGAGGAACAAGTTGCCCCCTTGACGAAACCAAGGAATTCGATGTGAGCAGTGACCTAGATTAAAATCGAGTTATTCCTCGAATCAAAGATTTCTGTTGATTCTCACTTGCGCGCCTGAGATCCGATTCGTTTCAGCTCTTTTTTATCTGGAATTTCCCGTCGAAGAATTCAGGGAATGATGATAATAAAATCTTTATTTCTCAAAGATGAATCGGGGAACTTGTAAGTAGCTCTGCGAGTTATTAGGTTGGTGAGGGGACGTGAAGAGTGGTTTATAGGGATTTCTGTCTGAGTAGTCAGGTGCTGCTAGTGAGAAGTGTTACTCCCATCCGTCTCCATAAGAGCCTTCTTCCACCAGATGTTGGGATATTCGTTCGAACACAGTAAACATTTTGCTATTGGAATGATATCGAATCTTTTGGAATTTTCCTCTGTCTTGATATTCCCAAAGCCGAGTGAAGATCCTAACACCACTTTACACCTGGAACGTGTTTCAGAGTACCGAACCAAACTGCATCCAATTCCCCTCTGAAACACAACTTGCGAATTTGAATGTTCTAAACGGCAGTTAGAATTAACGATAATTATAGTTCCGAAGTTTCATTGAATGTTCTTCACTCCAGAACAATTTCTATACATCTCACCTGTTTCCGAGCTCCAGCATTCGCTGTTTACCTGAAACAGAAGAAAATAGTTAGTGAAATGTAGTTTTATTTGATAATAATGATATCTTTGTTGAGCGCTATTTTGATGTTGAAGTATAAATATAATTAATTGATGAAGGGGGCAGAATATTGGGTCATTATTCTTCAGGATTAACCTTTAGAGTCGTGAAACGAAGAAAAAATTAACCCCCTTGTGATTTTCACAGTTTTAGGGAACTCGAAAACAGAAAAATCTGTTTGCTGTTGGAGTTTCAACTCAAGAGCTTATTAATATTAAGTTAATATCTAATTTGTGTAATAAAACTCTTTGTTTGTGTGTTTTTGGTTGTGGACTCTCCTAGGTCTCTAATTCTGTCGCTTACTTTCTTCTCATTCATTCCTATTGAAGTGAATAGTGTTTAGATATGCCTACCTGTTTGTCCTATGTAAAAACATGAGCAATACCCGCAAGTTCATTTATATACGTCACATTCATTCAACTAATCTCCATTCTTTTTGATATATCTACCTAAATTCTTCGTGATCTTATATGCAACTGAAATATCCTTTTGAAAAATGAGAAATTCTTTTTTTTCAACAAATTAATTATATCTTAACCACCTGAAGATGCGAAATACATGTCCTGGAATTCAACTCAATGCAGTGAAAATCATATTAGTTAGGTAGTTTAGTTTGATTATGGATTTTCATCAAGTATCGGCTAATTCTATTAGATTTAGGAATGAAAATAGAAAAATTATACTAGATAAACGAATAGCAAGGCAACAAAACAATTCATGTATCCCCGAGACCAACAAATTTATCATTTGCAACTGTAGACCGGTTTCGATCCATATCAGATCTCATCAGTACAGTTAGCAAAATGACAAATTCGATGTGAGATACAGAAAACCTTCAAATCATAAGCCGACGTAGATCTGAGAAAATTTCTCAAATCACGCCACGTGTCCGTTCCAAATTGAATTGTTCTGAATTTGATAATTTCAGATAAACAGCCGTATATTATTATAGTCAATTAACGAATATGGATGAAGCTAGAACCCTTAATTTCTATATTGTGTGACTTAATGCTCGTGATTTTTACGGCGGGTTACACATATGTCTTTGTCTTGGGGTGTTGATAAGGTGATTCATGATCTACAGATATTTGAGACAGTTGCTTTCGGAGAACTGAAAGGTGGCGTGATTTGTGAAATTTTCTCAGATCCTCGTTGCCTTATGTTTTAAAGGTTTTCTGTTTATCACATCGAATTTGTCATTTTGCTAACTGTACTAAAGAGAGCTGATATGGATCGAAACCGGTCTACAGGTGCAAATGATAAATTTGTTGGTCTGTGGGGTACATGAATTGTTTTGTTGTATGGGTTCAGCTTCCAAATGCCGCGGTTGAGTTCGTTAATGGGCCGAATTCCACCAGGGGTTCCGTAAATATGGCCGTTTTGTTCTCCTGACTTTGAAACTACAGATTCGATCGAGATGAAATTTTGCACTCAAATGAAGAATGAGGTGTTTAAGCTACATGTGAAATTTTGTCCAGATCGCAAGACCAGAACCATAGAAACCATAGAAAATTGTAACTCTCGAACGGAAACGCCTGGGGACTTGAAATTTTTAGGACAGGTGTGGATCTTGAATGTCGTGATGACGTTTATCTATGAGCAAAATTATGATAGGGGTTCCGTAAATACTGTCGTTTGAAATTTAGTTTTCTTGATAATTTCAAAACTACAGATTCGATCGTGACGAAATTTTGTATATTAATCGAGAATGATATATTCAAGCTACATTACTTCAGATCGCATGAACAGAACCATAGAAACCATAGAAAATCAAAACTTTCGAACGGAAAGGCCTAGGGACTTGAAATTTTCAGGATAGGTGTGGATCTAAAATGTCGCTTTCACGCTCATCAATGAGCAAATTATACTAGGGGTTCCGTAAATACGGTCGTTTGAAATCGAGTTTTCTCCATAATTTGGAAACTAAGGATTCGACCGAAAAAAGATTTTGTAATTTAATGGAGAATGATATATTCAAGTTACATTTCCAGATCGCATGACTAGAACCATAGAAACCATAGAAAATTATAACCTTCGGAGGGAAAGGCCTAGGGACTTGAAATTTTCAGGGTAGGTTTGGATCGCGAATGTCGCGGTCACGTTCATCAATGAGCAAAATTAGACTAGGGGTTCCGTAAATATGGCCGTTCAAAATATTTTTTTTCTGATAATTTCAAAACTACAAATTGGATTCGAATGAACATTGCACATAGATGAAGAATAATGTATTCAACTAACGAGCGAAATTTTGTCCAGATCGCATTACCAAGACCATAGATACCGTAGAGAATTCTAGCGAATTATCGAAAAAAAATTTGGTCTGCTAAAGCACTCACGTGAAATCTGGAGTTTCGCTTAGTTTGAGAATTCTTTTGTCAGCTGAAAATTTTTTCAATTTGTTTCTTAAACTGGAAAATGCGAATTTACCTACATGGTGGATGAACGAGCTGCTTTTCGTAATTTTTTTGGGAATATATCACCTACAAAAATCAAAAAATTAATTCGACTGTATGCATATAGTTACCATCATGATAATAATACCTCTTCAAAATTCTAGATAGGTTGTAAAAACGCTTCCATTTAAACAAAGGAGGGCAGATCATGAAGAAACGTCATTCATTATTGCAAATGTAAATGATCAAGTGATGAAGTGAAGTTATGTTTGTCATGCGAGCAGAAAATAAATTCTGTGGCTGGAATTGCAAGTGTGAACAGTATGCATATAAAGCGGTCAAATGGACGATTTCCTAGCCCACTGCGATGTTACAATCATTTAGCAAGACGAAAGCATGAGTAAAAGACTCAATATTAGCATAGTACATTTCTTCATATGATACAAAAGCTCAGATAAAAACCCCAGCTATCTCCCCGTATGAATGTCTCTTTTTCATCAAAGAATCAATTTATCCCTCCTCCTGTTATTTTTTTCCTTTTTGAGTAAAACTTCTTAAACATTGTATGAGAGATTTCGGCATGAAATAGTTCGAAACCATGTAACACTGTCCCAGATGTGTCAATTCTCACCCTAATCCCATAATTACCAGATCGGGCGACAGCGAATTCCCATTTTCCAATTTTCAAGTTTTCATCTCGGAAGCAACTGACAATCTGAAAAAATTAATTGGAAACTCTTTTCCCTCGAATAGAAATCCGGCAGTGGCTCTATTTCGCCAAATATCGGCGGATTCGGACTCCAATCTCGTTTCTGTATTTAAGTTCCAATTTTCTGTTCTTATCTCTCTTCGAAACAGAGGGTACGATCAAAGGGACTCCGGAAATTTCTCGGATGCACGTTTAATTATAAGATCAACGCGATAAGCTTTTTATTTTTTGATTGGCGTATGACAGGATTGTACTCGTAAATTTCGGGGGAGGTTTGTATTCTCGATTTCTGTGTGCCTGAGACCACACGTTCGAAGTGGTAATCTATACACTATATTTCAGAACAATATTAAAATTTCAGGAATCGTGTAACAGTGCGTTCATTCCAAGGGTGATTTTATTGGGAGAGAGTGGGAGGGTGTGATGAAAATATTTGCCCTATGAACTCCACGCCGAGTTATTGTAAAACAAAGACGTATCCGAAAGGTTTGGACAGGTTGAAACGGAAAATCGCTGGCCGTCGACGAGCCCACTGGACCAATGCATCACGGCTGAGCTGAGAGCAATAAAGTATCTTATAACTTTCCCCTCAGTAGCTGGAAACCATCGGAGGCCTCTGATGCATTCCGCAGACAAGTCCGCCGTTTCGCACTGTGATGGGCTAATGAGCGACAAGCTTAACTGACTCCCAGTGTGAGATTCTTCTGTATTTATACGAGATCGAGAAGGTGACTAGTAATTTGCTTTCCCTCTCTGACGAAGGCTACTATATTCGATATCAAAGGCTAAACCTCTGGTTGGATTATGTTCGCAATATAGATTTGAATGCCGGGCATCTCAAATCGTGCAAAAAAAACTTAAATTTCCAAGGAATATACCAAAATTATCGAGATGTTTGGTGAAGTTTGGGGAAGATAAGTCTCAGAGGTCCACGCTTCTGAACAGGAGGAGTTATAAAGGTGAATATTCCGAATAGAAAGATTTCAAGAATGATATCCAAAGTCCTTGGAAAACAAAAGAATTTCAACGGTTTCCAGAGGATCCATTTTTCAACCTGAATAATTCAGCTATTCCGAGATCTCGGAAAATTCTCTCTAGATTAATTGCTTTATATTTCAACAACGTTCTCGCGATATTGCGGAAATGTAAAAGAGCACGAAACACGGATTAAGAAGCTGATATAACTACTCAAAAAATACCCAGCGGAAGTTCGGAGTTCAAGAAATGAGAACGCCAACGTGCGGAATGATGAAAGCTTCGAAACTTTCTCTGAAATATTACGAGAAGTCTCTACAGATTTGACACGAGGGTTTATCATTTTGACATAACCGCCTTTCTTCTATTCCATATATAAAGGTCGTCCAAATGTGATGCCTAAATGTCCGCACTGAGTTATGTGTCTTTAGTTCTAACGCCACCACAAAATGAAAAAATTTATTGGACGAAAAATCCCAGATTTTGGAAACTGTATGTAATGGCACTAAAGAACTAATTGAAATTCATAAAAAAAGTAATTTGAAAAAATATTTTCTGTGTAATTCTTCAAATCATCACATAAAGAACCATTGTTTTCTCCATAATATAATAAAATGACTGGAAATATAAAATATCTTTAGGTTATTAAGTTATAGTCGTATTGATTTTATTCATTTTTTACATTTTAGAGGATTTATGAAATGAATAGGAAGTGTTCATAATAATCACTGAATGAAATATTCGGTCCATCGATGACTGTGAGTATCAAATTACTCTCATTCAAATCTCATTATGTCTGTTAAAGGAGTCAAGTTGTGAATTATAAATCATGTGAATGAAATATTAGATTTGTGGAAAAACTAAACTAAATACTTCAATTCAAACCAGATGAATTAATTGAAAAAAAAACGAACAAAGACAGGTCAAAAAAAAGTTGGTACCTGCTATAATTGTATGTTTTGCAGATGATAATAACATAAAAAAAAATAATTTTCAGTGAAATTAAACTTAAATTTCCCAGGGCTTGAAATGATCAAACCTGGCGAAATTGCCTTGCAAAAAAATTACATCTGCAACAAAAACCGCATACTTTCCAGATTGAATATCTCATATTCGAGGCTTGTGCATAATTAAGATTTCATTCATTCCTCCAGTGCTCTCGAGGTATCCACTAAAACGAGTTTCGAGTGCTCATATCGAGACTTGAGGATGGAATACGTAGGTTTCGTGGCGTAAAATACGATTTTCGGAATAAAACTTTCATCTGGTTCGAGGAAATTTGATTTCTCCTGGGAGATTTTTTTTCCGGTCGCCTTCGACGTTGAATCAATGCGAATGAGGGATGAGAAGGAGCATAATTCGGATCGACATTTTGTATACAAGGTGATTAATATAACAAATTCAATAATGGACTTGAGCTGAAATCGAACCATGAGATGAAATCTGAGCAATAGAAGCGAGAAAAAATTTAGAGAAATTATTCGAGTCGGACGGTTCTTCACCCAAAAAGATTTTTCTGTCAACGATGAGAGGATCGTCACACTAGAAACTTGAAAAAAATTATCTCCGAAAATTATTCTCAAAATACTGTAGAAATATTGTGTTAACATATGGGGCAGCGATGAAATTGTGTTGAGGTTCTAAATAGAGTTCTGGGGTTTGGTAAATAAATTTAAGTCGCCTGATTATATAACTACAACATCTTTGAGGAAAATTTCTGAAAATGGCCTACAGGATGGTTATTTTCACTGGCGCAGTTGTAATCAATTACCAGGTTTCGGTCCTGAAAATTCAAAATTCAGTAGGAATGGGGCGTAATAATTCTGAAACAATCACCTCTTTTTGAATAACCATGCCAGGAAGGTAAATTTTGGCCAGAATTGATAAATCACCCTGTTTATCAATAGGGAAGAGGAGGAGACACTTCCGAGTACCAATTTCTTGATACCAACGATGAAACCTCTTCATTATGGTGGAAAATTCTGTAATTGTGGGAATCATATCGTGTATATGACATGATTGGTAATGAAATTCTCATTTAATTTTGAAACGAAGCCTGCTGCGTGGAAGCAACACTTGAGAATTTCAAGGCCTGGAATGCTACGAGAATAATAATGACGTTTGAAGCTGTAAATTTCAAACTAGACATGTAATCAATAAGTTGAACAACTGAAGTGAGTCCCGACCAAAAAACACTTGAGTGCAAAAATGCCAAGGGAAGTTCAAATTGTTTCCCTTCCACACACGAAAGTGAGGAATTCAGAATTCAATAGAGGAGAAGTACTATATTTTCAAATAATCTCAATTCTTAATGAAAGGCAATCATCTCCCATAGATAAATCAGAAAGCTTTAGATTTATCTATGGGAGATGATTGCCTTTCATTAGGTTTCTGTAGTGGTCTTCGATAAGATACAATAAGAAAAGTAAAGTAGATCCCACTCGTAAAAACGACATCCAATCTGAAATAAGATCGTTGTCGAACGTATTTTATGGATTATACGTGTCAGCGGTGTAATGAAATAAACAGATAAGGGTAATGACAGGTAGGACAGATACACGTCTATAATTCTCCGTTTTTATTCCCTTCGATTGAGATTTATCTCCGGTCGTAATACTTCGGACAAAGAAACTTTCGAGTGTGAAACCCTATAAATATCTCTGCCAACTCGTCGAGTATGAAAAGATTAAAATGATTTATTTTCGTCCAATCGAAATTATCCAGTATTTATCCGGAGAGTGAAGCTGAATTCATTTCCCCCCCATTGTAATATTCCAACGTATCTTCTTTCGGAAAACCTTCAAAATAAGCGTCGATCTCTTCTTTAGACGAAAAAATCACTGAAACCCAAAAAAAGGCAAAAGTTGGACATCGCAAAATCAGGTGAATACGTCGAGTTTTCCGCCAAAAACTGAAGAGTTGAAGGTCGATATTTCATTATGTTGCAGCATTATTTCTTCTCTTCTTTCTCTGCAACTCTATTTAACACTTTCAGGCAAACATTTTCCAGTGCTCTCATCATTTCGCTGTAATTGTTATTTGCTGGACTTTTGTCCATCTCCATAACACTGAAAAAAACGAATCCCCGGAATTTCCGGTTAAATGAATTCCTGTTGGTTGAACGCAACTATTGTTATCACGACAAAAAAAGGCCTTTCTGAGAACAATCTGTAGGTACTTGCAATCTAACATGCCGATTCCGGTTTAAGTGACTTCCTATGAACAAGAAAAACCGTAAGTATAGCATTGATCAGGTACCTACTTTCATTTCAAAAGGAATATTTCCGTGAATATTACAGGATTATCTACAGGAATGTTTGGTACATTCCAGACACCTATTCGCGAAGTCACTCTTTATATTTAGATAGAATGCATTACTAAAGTAAATTCCTGTAAAATCTCAGGCTATAAGCTCCGCATACAACTAACTAGTACTGTTATATATCAACAATAGTTCTTTAATTCAACGGAAGATTCCTATTAAATCGATAAAACAGTTCCGTTATAACTAAAGTAATTCCGGTTTTAGTTTAGTGTTCATTACTGAAAATTCTTGTAGAAACTGAAGTTTGAAGCTCGGAATACAATTACCTAGTTTGTTTATTAAACAGGAAATTCCTGTAATTAGTCACGCATATTTCGGTTTTCGTCACAGTATTATTTTCCTGTTGAAATGACAAACTGCAGTTTAGTTGCATCCACTAGTGAAAAAACTTGTTATTCCTAGAGGAATTAAACGAATTGTCACGTAAAATCAACAAATATTCCTGCTGTCGCTTATATAGGGGGAATTTGCTGTAGAAGTATCCGAATTCCAGTTGTATATCCTGGAAAGTTTCTTCGTGAATATGATTGAATACTTGAAACATAGGGAGAAACACGAAATCAAATGGGGCAAACTTTTGACCTTTTCTGTACTGAAATCAATCATTCGATATTTTGAACAGTCGGTTGGTTATTATTTCGTTTAATTCGGAATTCCAGGGCATTCTTTGTTGACATGCTGTAAATACATACATATTTTATTGCCGTGACATTGAATTGTCATAAGTATTGCATTTCCAATGTAAATATCCCTTAAAGGAAAATGATGAATTCATGATAGAATGGAAGGCCAGGCCATACCACTCCGTCTCATTGTCAACTGCTAGAACAAAGAAAGTTAGTGATGCAATTTAGACAAGTTATAACGACACTTGCAGCTGCAACTGTCTCGTATCTTGCATCATTTCGAAATAAAAATTTTCAGTGCTAACTTAATCGAGTTGAATTCCCCCATTTTCAACTTCCCAATATTTGTTTATCTAGTTTCTGACACAAAGCATTCGAAAAATGCTTTGAATTTTTACGGCCTATCCGCAGATTTCATCCGCTGAAGCTATTTGTGGGTATTACTAGAAATGAAAAAATTACATCAGAAAATCAAGTTGCAGATGTTTACTGTGCTCGATATAGATAATATATTATACGCTGCACAACAAGTAGATCCTTTCAATATTTCAATCATAAAGCTGATCAATTGCTTCGAAGCGGTCGATAGATAATTGTTTTTTGATGCAGGCTCATTGAATATTCTATTTCGGTAAAAACCAACAAATCGAGGTATTGATTACTGTCAATAACGATATGAAATATGCATCCCAACCATGACCTCCTACACCACCTCAAATATTAACGTCCTAAAAAGCCTTTTCCAATTGCTATCAAATGTCATAGGTAATGTATTGATGCGGTGAATTTGCAGTCCATGCTATATGAAGCCCCATCGAACATGTCCATTGTATGAATATTCAGAAAGTTTTCATTCAAATCTCATTGAATGGCCAGAACGTCGATATTGAGTATCATGATCGCAATGATGTTGAATAATTTTTCAGCAATTAATTTTGTTCTCATTTTTAAGTTTTAGACCTCGAAGATCGGGTACAAGACCTGCGGAGATAAATACCAAGATTACCAAGTAGCGTTTTTAGTAGATTTCGAACTAAATTTCATGCAATTAAATCTTATGAATTCCGAGAAAAGCTATGCGTGGTGGACAGAATGAAAACTGTTGAAATTTTAATTTTTATTTATGAGTCCAAAAAATTATAAGAAGCACAGGAGCTTTTGAGCGCTATTTCATCCACCTTGTATGTAGATCCGCATTTTCCAATTTTAGAAACCAATTGAGAATTTTCGACAACTTTTGTAAAAAAAAATGGCAAACTGAGGCGGAACTCCAGACTTCACGTCAGTGCTTCAGGTGACCAATTTTTTCGATAATTCGCAAGGATTTTCTACGTTATCTTTGTTTTTGGTAACGCGATCTGGACAAAATTTCGCACGTAGTTTGAATACATTATTTCTCATCTATGTGCGCAATTTCAATCAAATCCAATCAGTAGTTTCGAAATTCTCACCAAAATATTTTCAACGGCCATATTCAAGGAAACCCTAGTCTAATCGGCTCATTTATAAACGTGACCGCGACATTTGAGATCCACACCTATCCTGAAAATTTCAAGTCCCTAGGCCTTTCCGTTACAAAGTTATAATTTTCTATGGTTTTGGTCATGCGATCTGGTCAAAATTTTGCAGGTAGCTTGAACACGTCATTCCATGTGAGTGCAAAATTTTATCAGTGAGTCGAACCTTATCGATTGAGAACATTTTCGGCTCAAAAATCGAAAAATACAGACATCGTGACGAAATGATATAACCCTCGTGTAAGTAGAACGATCGCTCAAAAAAAAATTTAGAAAAGCACTGCCGTGAAGGCAGGAGCTTTTGAGCGCTCGTACATGCACCTTGAAGGTGGATTTGCATTTTCCAGTTTTAGAAATCAATTGAAGGAATTTTCGACAGCTGTCGAAAAAAATCTGAAACTTAGGCGAAATTCCAGACTTCATGTCAGTGCTTCAGCGGATCAATTTTTTTCGATAACTCGCTAGAATTTTCTACATTATCTATGGTCTCGGTGATGCGATCTGGACAAAATTTTGCACGTAGTTTGAAAACATTATTCCTCAGCTAGATGGAAAAATTTCATTCCGATCCGATCAGTAGTTTCGAAACTATCAGGAAAAAAATTGTTTGAACGGCCATATTTACGGAACCCCTAGTCTTATTTTGCTCATTGATGAACGTGACCGTGAAATTCGCGATCCAAACCCACCCTGAAAATTTCAAGTCCCTAGCCTTTCCGTTCGAAAGTTATGATTTTCTATGGTTTCTATGGTTCTGGTCATGCGATCTAGAGAAATGTAGCTTGAATATAACATTCTCCATTAGTATACAGAATTTCGTCTCGATCGAATCTGTAGTTTGGAAATTATCAAGAAAACTAAATTTCAAACGACCATATTTACGGAACCCCTGGTATAATTTTGCTCATAAATGAAAGTGATCACGACATTCGAGATCCACACCTATCCTGAAAATTTCAAGTCCCTAGGCGTTTCCGTTCAAAAGTTACAATTTTCCATGGTTTCTATGGTTCTGGTGATGCGAACTGAACAAAATTCTGCATGTAGCTTGAACACCTCATTTTACATTATAGTGCAAAATTTCATCTCGATCGAATCTGTAGTTTCAAAGTGATCAGGAAAACAAAATTTCGAGCGGCCATATTTACGGAACCCCTCGGCGAATTTTGCCCAATAACGAACTCAACCGCGGCATTCGAGATTCGAAACTACCCTGAAAATTTCAAGTTTCTAGGACATTCCGTTCGAGAGTTATCGTGCTGACGGCCGGACGGACAGACTCGAATTTTCCGACGGATTCGTCATCAGTGAGTCGAACATAGTCGATTGAGACCATTTTCGGCTCAAAATTCGAAAAATACAGACATCGTGACGAAATGATATAGCCCTCGTGTAAGTAGTACGAGCGCTCAAAAAGAACAATAAAGAAAACTTCTTTATATATAATTCTGAAAATGCTTCCACAATGAATACATTATTTTATAAATAATCACAGTTTTTTCAATTAACACTTTTCATTTTGAACTGTGTGTGATCAAAGTTTTTCTGATGTGGGCGGACTTAAATCTGTCATCCAAGTTTTCGAAACTACCACCTGTTTGCATGAAAATTTCTATTCTGGAGAATCCTAATATGGCAAAATAGTGCATTGGATTTAAACCCCGATTATAAAGTTTGTAGGACTCTCAAGTAGTGGAGATCATAGGCAAAGTAAATTAGTGAATACTAAGTTATTGTGGATTTTCATCAAGTATCGGCCACATCAAACCAAAATCTAATATATTTATAGATGACGCTTTCTTTTCATCAGAACAATTGAGATTCCTTCATGATTCTGCATTATTGATTATTTCAAGGAACATCTAATGAAACAGAACTATGATGAAATAAATTGAAAAGCACTGAAGTGAGGTTAGGAGCGTATGCGCGCTTGTTAAAATTCTTTGCCATAGCGATCTGGTACTTCGAGATTATCGAAAATGCAGGGAAATGCTTTGAAATTTTCTAAACGAGACGTATTCAATCTTATTCACCCCTCGATATTCTCATCCGAAATGTCAGATTCTGACAAATTTCATGTTCAATTGTGAAAATAGTTTCTGTAAATCACACCAGCAGCCAGTTTGCCAAATAATGTCATTTTATTTCCATATCCCACAATTGATGGAATCATAGAATTATCACCAAATTCAGTATGTCATCACTGATCTCACTCCTCTACATCTAGTGATCAATAGGGTAGATATATCTACGAAACTCTTCTGTGGATTTCACCTTTTTACGAACTCAAGGGATAAAGCTGATAGAGCAAAAAAACCGTTAGAAATCGACTATAACACTCCTTCCCTTCTGATGTTAAAATATTGGTGAAAGCGTTGTTGAGGATATCTATAGCGGTAAAACTGTAATCGGTGCAATCATATCAAATAGCTGTATTAAATTTGTGGCATTACTTCAGCATCCGCAGATGTTGGAACATACCCTTCTGGGTATAAAATATTGGAACGCATCCGCATAATGCGTCACGCTTCTCTCACTTGGTCCATGTATTCCGGCACTTCAGATTCCGCAAAGAAGTTTTCAACCCCGGATATCATGGGAACTTCCGCATATGCTGGGTATGTCTTGAATTTAGATATGCTTCACTTCATCCCATGATCCCAAAAAGTGCCACGCGACATTTCAGCGGATTAAAGGATAGTAGAATTTATTGTTGATCTCGAAAAAAAAAAAGGTTTAACAGAATAGGTAAGATATTCGATGTGAGGGTTTTCAGCATGTTTGAAACTACAATTTCACTATAAATCATCACCAACTCTTCCTCTTTTTTCCATTGCAAAGATTTGCTGAGGTGCTATTATGTATTTCTAAGCAGTTTCATCTCACACCTAAGAATAAAATACCTCTACAAAATCATGCATTTTACCTACATATATTGTTACAAAATAGAATTTCACTCAAAGTAACTCTAGTGCATTGAAACAGTGGATTTCGAAAAGTCCTGTGAGTGTGATGTTGCTCAAAAACTTTTCTTGTCTTAAGCAAGACAAAGAAACACGAAAAATTATTTGGATACGTACACTTGGTATATAATATATCTTTTCAATATACATATATATTCGTGCATCTTTGCGAATTTCATCTGCGATCGACATGAAGGTCACATTTTATGACGAATTTACATCCTGAATCCCTCACTGATGAAAATGTTTAGCCAGCGTCTCATGAGTTTCCATTCGGGGCAAAATTCGACCAAGAAAACTGAGACGGGTAGATTCAAAAGGGAGCGAGCTCGGGTTGTGAGTGGGACGAAGATGACAACGCTGGGCTATTACCAAGTGAAAGTTCCATCAGAACTGATGGCCTGCTTTTCAATGGGTCAAATATTTGCGTGTATTCAGAGTTTCTCACTGATGAAGCCAAAGATAACGACAGCATTCACGAGCTTTTGTGGGGACAGTTTTCTTTTTATTAAATCTCCTCTTTATTTTCTGACGAGGATGAAGTGACTTGAAATAACAGAGGAATATGACTACGCACTAGGTGAACTTTCTTAACCCAATACCAGCCAATGTCCGATTATTGGTACGCAAAATTTTTGCCATGTTCCTTCAATATTATCGAAGAAAACTGCAACTATCGTTCCAAAAGGACGCTATTTTTCTTTGAATTGAGGAAATTTTTTTCAAAATTTAAGTGAACTTGTCTTTAAAGAGCCCTTTGCAACCCGTTTATAAAAACGAATCTAATTTTTTCATCCAATTCGAGTTTTGGCTTGTATTGGGTTAAAAGAATTGTATGATATATTCCTGATCGATTCAAGAAATTTTAGGATTTACACTGAAAAAACGAATCCCAGGATTTTCCGGTTAAAT
Organism: Aphidecta obliterata; assembly: GCA_963966015.1. Taxonomy (NCBI): domain Eukaryota; kingdom Metazoa; phylum Arthropoda; class Insecta; order Coleoptera; family Coccinellidae; genus Aphidecta; species Aphidecta obliterata. The sequence goes on along the minus strand of OZ014430.1, from coordinate 21,415,639 downwards.
GAATTCCTGTTTTTCAAACACAACTATTGTTATCATAACAAAAAGAGGACGTTCTGAGAACAATCTGTACTAGCAATCTAACATGCCGATTCCGGTTTAAATGACTTGAGTCCTATGAACAGGAAAAACAGTATTTCCCTGAACATTACAGGAATATCTAGTAAAATATGATAATATTACTCAACAATATTTGTACGACTAACACATCAAATTCAACAGGAATGTTTGGTATTTCTCACAGAAATTCAGATTATTCTACCGGAATAAATCTTTTTCAGCTAACAATATTGTGATCTATGTTGTACCATATATGGCTGAAGTTGTTTGGCATAGAATATCGGTTTACGACGAAGGACCGAACATGAAACAGCGATTCGATAATTCTTAGCATTTTTTGGCGTCCTACCTAGAATGGAATATTTTCGTTCCACGATTGATATTAACTCTTGAATAACTTTTCCTAGGAAATACAAAAAAAAGAGAAGAGGGATAGTATATGATTTAGAAACATAGTGTAGGAAGGAACAGGGAAATAGTTGTTTAACAGGAAAACAGAGGTTAAAGTCAGGTTAGATCAGATCAGAGGAAGGAAGAAAGATTAGTTCTGTAGCGATCTGTATCAACTGCCAACATTTACCGTAACAGATGGCTCCATTGAATAGACAAAACTCAAAAGATACTACCTAAAGGATTGAAAAGCGACAGAAAAGGTGTGAGCATTTGAACGCAGTAATTATGTGAAAAGTCCGGAATCCGGGAAAAAATTTCTTTATATTTATCATGGAGTTTCTCAATACTAATTATGAACGAATGTCTCTCTAATTGGTTAGAATACTGTAAAGATTATTGACTATAATATAAAATAAATTCTCCCCATTCCACGAACCTACTCGCGAAGTCACTCTTTATCTTCAGATAGAATGCATTACTACAGAAAATCCCTGAAAAATCTCAGGTTATAAGCTTCGAATACAACTAGTACTGTAATATATGAATGATAGTTCTTTAATTCAACTAAAATTTCCTGTTGAATCGATACTGCTAACTCCTGTTTCAGTTTAGTGTTCATTACTGAAAATTATTGTAGAAATCTTTTGGAGCTTGGAATATAACTATCTAGTGCGTTTATTAAATAGGAAATTTCTGTAAGTAGTCACGCATATTCCGGTTTTCGTCACAGTTTTATTTTCCTGTTGAAATGCCGAACTGAAGTTTGGTTGCATCAACTAATGTAAATTTGTTATTTCTAGAGGAATTAAACGACCGGAATTGTCACGTAAAATCAACAAATATTCCTGCTTATACAGGGGAAATTTCCTGTAGAGGTAACCGAATTTCTATTGTATATCCTGGAAAATTTCTTTGAGTGTACTCGAAAAATTACGAGGTCGTTCATATAGGATGATTCACAAATGAACTGTAGGATTAAGCGGATTCCTCAGCAGAAACCAACGAACCACTATCCTTAAAATGAATTTGAAGTTTTCTAAGCGTTAGTCTATCTTATATCATTATGAAAATGGTGACCAACCTAAATACAAAACAACTGTCAGCTGTCGAATCAGCTCTCACTGGATGAAGTGTTGCCAACAGCCAACAACCCTTTATATGAATCTCAATGATATTGATAAATTCTTGGGGTCTTCGGATTATTTTAAATTACTCATATCAGGAAGAAAACAAGAACTGTTGCAACCGAATCTGGAGCTCTTCAGAAGTGCCTTCAAGGCTTATCAATATTTCAAATGTTCTACTCTGTGGTTATTTCCGTGCTTTGGACGAACTTTCATCCAGAAATCCATAGTCTTCGATTCGTGCATTATACCGGTTAACAGAGCTCTGAAGACTTGTGTAGTGGGTATCTTTGCATGTGTACTTCTAGTAAGCGGAAACAAAATATTTCCCAACCTTACATGCGATTTTCCGACCCTTCGAATGTCAGTTCCATTACTTATACAGTAAACCCAGTTCGAAGTTGCATGTTCGCGTGTATAAAAGAAATATTCGAAAACTGCGAACAAAAGGGAATCCACACCCTGTTGATGTTACTTTTCTGCGGGGTTAATGATTATTCCGACAAATGCAACCAGAAAAAAATATCAACGACGTATAACTTGAACGAAGTGAACAAACTCTTCTTATGAAACTGGTAAATAAGTATAGAAGAATATTTATTTAAATTATATCAAAAATTTACACTCCTCCGATTCGAAATGAAAAAAATGTCGGTATCAATTCAGCATTGTGAGGTGGTGCAAGTTATATAAAATTCAAGACTCAACCCCAAATAGCAGGTCTGGCAGCAATACCAATAGGGGCACCAATACCAATACCAATAGGGCCAGCAACAGCAACAGCTGGAGCAGCAGCTATGCCAATTGGAGCAATACCAATGGTGCCGATGATTCCTGATGGCTGAGGTTCGGCAGATGCCATCACGAACATAGCGACGACTACGAAGAAGAGAGTAAAGATTTTGTTGAACATTTTGATTGTTTATTCGTTATCTGAGAACAGACTGATAATGTGAAGAACACTGATAAACTATTTATAGGGATGAAATTTTTGTGGTTCAGATATTCTGACGAAATTTCTATATAATTTACCATACCTAACAAGAATAGATAAAAACAAGTTAGTGGCCTTTTGATGTCAAGCGTTGGTTTCAAGGAGGTCTTACTGTGAAAAATATTAACTGATATGAGGAAAGTAGAATGTACTGGTAATTAAATGCTCCTATAAATCATGTGAAATGAAGGAAATTGAAATAAATCCATTTCAACATAATGCGAGAAATAAAAGCTAAATATAATAAATTTTTCAAGATAGGTAAATTAAAACTCAATGTCGAGTTGATATTGAGATGATTATAATCCAGACTGAAGCTTTTGTAGAAATCGTCGAACATCTATAGTTCCAATAATCATCGTTTATGTTCTTCTTGATTCATTTTTTGAATGAGTAGTCAATTTAAAATTGATCCAACATATTATAAATTATTCTCATTTTCGTTCTTTTTTTATACCGGGTGTTTTTCTGAATTTATTGAATGATTGGCATCATTCTGCTCGTTACCTCTGAACACTTGTTCAATAGGAAAGAAATAACAATATGGAATTTGAAGAGGATGATGAAAACTATTCAAAGTTTCAATCATTCCATTCGACCTAATCGAAGACAGTTATGAATAAAATATTTTTTTCCCCAATATCTTACTACTGTATTGTTTATTTCTTTTATAATATCAATTGAAACCCGATTGCAATCTACTCTTTATTAGCATTTCATTTTTATATATAAGTAACACCTTTCTGTGTCCACTTCATCAGATTGTTCCCAGAAGAATCAACAACAACAACTCAAAATGTTCAAGCTTATCCTTCTCTTCGTCTTGGTTGCCATGATGGCTCTGGCATCTGCTGAACCTGAACCTTCTGGTATCATAACCGCTGGAATTGCTCCTGGTCTTGTTGCTGCTCCCCTCGGTGGTCTAGCTGGACATGGCATTATTTTGGGATGAAGTTATGGGTTTCTAAGGAATGTTTCGGCAGTTTATACCTCTTCTTTCTGGCTTGTATCCATATTTTGGAGATTAAACTATGTATTAAATAAATAAAGCAGCATAAAAATGTGTTTCCGATTTCTACCATGTTCATACTGTAGAAGTGATCCAAAATAATACATCAACCTATATTATAGCATAGAAGTCCTAATGTGTACTCCAATTACGGTAAAACAATTATGCACTCAATACCTAATATAAATATTGCGAAGAAAGTTCAAAGCTATGAAAGGTATTTTTTATATATTTCAGTTCGAGGAAAAAAATTTAATACAAATTACAGTATCAGTTGGTAAATGAATTTCTATAACTTCTGAATAAGAACAGTACCTACAACTCAAAATATAAATATACCGAAAAAGTCTATGAAAGCAGAATGGAATTACAATTGAACAAGTTCATGACAGAATCTTTGATGGTTTGATGGATTTTGAGAAAAAAAACTCGTTGATGGAATCAAGTATCAAACAAATTTGTTTTCAAAAATTCTGTTTTAGATCTTCGGTATCTCGGTAACTATTCCCCATATACTACTGAAATGTTTTTGAGCGCTCGTACAACTTACACGAGGGCTATATCATTTCGTCACGATGTCTGTATTTTTCGAATTTTGAGCCGAAAATAGTCTCAATCGACTATGTTCGACTCACTGATGACGAATCCGTCGAAAAATTCGAGTCTGTCCGTCCGGCCGGCCGTCCGTATACACGATAACTCTCGAACGGAACGACCTCGGAACTTGAAATTTTCAGGGTAGGTTCGCATCTCGAATGCCGCAGTTGGGTTCGTTATTAGGCAAAATCCGCCAAGCGCTTCCGTAAATATGGCCGCTCGAAATTTTGTTCTCCTGATCACTTCGAAACTACCGATTCGATCGCAGTGAAATTCTGCACTCAGATGAAGAATGACGTGTTCAAGCTACATTAAAAATTTTGTTCAGCTCGCACGACCATAGAAACCATAGAAAATTATAACTTTGTTAAGGAAAGGCCTAGGGACTTGAAATTTCCAGGATAGGTGTGGATCTTGAATGTCGCGGTAACGTTCATCAATGAGCAAAATAAGACTAGGGGTTCCGTGAATATGGCCGTTCGAAATTCAGTTTTGTTTATAATTTCAAAACTATGGATTTGATTGTGACGAAAATTTGTATTTGAATTGGGAATGATATATTCAAGCTTAATTTTTTCCAGATCGCATGATCAAAACCATAGAAACCATAAAAAAACAAAACTTTCGAACGGAAAGGCCTAGGGACTTGAAATTTTCTGGATAGGTTCGGATCGCGAATTTCGCGTTCCTGTTCATCAATGAGCAAAATGAGACTAGGGGTTCCGTTCAAACTATTTTTTTCCTAATAATTTCGAAACTACTTATTGGATTGGGATGAAATTTCGCACATAGATGAAGAATAATATATTCAAACTCCGTGGGAAATTGTGTCGAGATCGCATTACCAAAACCATAGATACCGTAGAAAATTCTAGCAAATTATCGAAAAAAAAATTGGTCACCTAAAGCACTGACTTCAAGTCTGGATTTTCGCCTTAGTTTCGCCTAAATTTGTTTGACAGCTGTCAAAAATTTCCTCAATTGGTTTCCAAAACATGAAAATGCGAATCTACCTACAAGGTGCATGTACGAGGGCTCAAAAGCTCCTGCCTTCACGGCAGTGCTTTTCGTAATTTTTTTATATAAGTATAAGACATACATAAAATGAGGTTTAAGAAATTCAGCTTCACATCTGTTCCACTTGAAGATAAAATTTAGTTTTCCTGATCTGGCCTTGAAGATGTTCATTATTCTCTGATTCCGTCTCTTGAATTGTTGATTTTATAAAATGACACTACTTCTCAAACCGACGGCCAGTTGGGTACGCAGAAACTTTATAATCTTTGGTTCGAAAGTCCCGCTATAGTATCATCTCATGTCAAATCAAAATGATCATAGATTAGTTGATTTTTCACGAAACAACATTCCAGAAACCAAAATTGATTTGACTTCGCTGCCAAGTTGAAGGTTGTGTCAGCTAAACCAAGGTCTGATTATTCTGTCAGAAATCAGGGGTGAGTTCGATGAGAACTGAAACCAAGGGGCGGTGTGCAGGTCTAGTGCCTGGATAGGTGACCGCTCTGTCGATGTATCTGAAGCCAAAGCTCCTGACCTCTCAAATTTGAAGAATTTGGATTCTACACCAACAAAAACGTGCCCTGAAAAAGTTACGGAGTTAATTTTTTCTCGAAGATTCCAACGGCTTATTATCCAAAATAATTAAAACAATTCTTATTACAGAATTTCATTTGATTCCTCTCAGAATCCTCAGATTGTTTGTCGAAGATGAGCAGTACTTGATTTTGTTTTTGCCTTTGTGTTTTGGAGATAAACCCTCAGATTTTTGAGTACGGGTTATATATTTTTATCTCGACCAGGATTCAAAAGTTCAATACTTCAGATGATGAACTGAAAAATAATCCTTCTTGTTGTTTCTTCAAATTCATGGCACAAACAAAAATATTACCAATTGACATTTAGCCAATCTGTAATTTGAAATGAAAAAAAATATACGAATTGCTTCAGTGAAATTTTATTGTGTGTTGTTCATAGTGATGTACAGTGAAAAACAAGTGTGAGCTGCACCCATACGGTATGCCTTCTCAACCAACGATTACTCCTGGATGTCCACCAACAACACCAACAGCTGGGACTCCAATACCAACACCTACAGGAACGCCAATACCAACACCAGATAATCCAATTCCAGGAACTCCAATTCCTCCAATTCCAACAACGCTGGCCTGAACTGAGGCCAGGGCGAACACTACGAATAGGGCGAGAACTAGTACTTTCTTGAACATGGTGGTTTGATTGATTTTTACTTCGTAGGAACAGAAGATATTATGATCCAAGAAGGAATTTCTGGTATTTATACAACACTCCCTCCTTCCACCATGCAAGAATTTTTCCTTAGAATGATTTATGTCATTTGATTATTAAATGAACTAGATAATTCTTTGTTTTCATCCAAAGAAACTAGTTTTTTCAGTAGGCGTCGAAGGCTGATGGTAAAATGAGGGATATTTAATCAGAAATTGAGTAATCAGAATAATGAATCATTTAGTATTAATAATGCAATTCGTTTTTCATCATAAAATTACCATATTGATACATTATGGGGACAGTTTCGATTTTTTATAATATAGTTATAGCGTGGCGAAACAGATTTCTAGTTGTTTGATGATATTTTTGTAACAGATTTCCAAACTAAAAATTCTATAATATTTCATAATAATTTCTCTGAATAATTGTTTGATTGTCGAAAATAAAATACGAATTTTTCAATTTTTGTAAAATGATTGTTTATAGACTCATATCATTGAATTTCAAGTTTTGTGATATAATTAGTGTATCTAAATATCAATTTTCCGTATTTGTTTGGGTCCCTCATCCCACATAAGAAGAAAAAAACTATAATAGCAAAACGAAAAATTTCCTTACTTATTTTTGCTTTTGTCAATGACTTTTCACGAATTTTATTTTTTACGAATACGATCGCAAACATCGAAAAAAACAAGTATAATGTAGCTTCTACAAGAGTAACGAGGATTCAGCCGGAAATTTTGGATTGGTAGAACAGAAATATCTCTGAATGCTTCGAAAACGAATGAACATCATAAAAAATCAAAAAGTTATCGAGAAAATCCAGTATCAGGATTTGAAAGGTTTAAAAATAATACAAACCCACAAACGGTCACTTAAAACTTTTTTGGATTATCTATATTTTTATCTAATTAGCAAATTTCACAAGTGCATATCGATAATTTTTTTTTTGATTGTCAAAAGATGTGAAAAGCAGAGTAATGTTAACAATTTCAATTTGCGAATTATAAAATTCTGAATATTATACTATAATTAATTGTAAAAAAAAAAAAAAAAATAATTATTCCAGTGTTTTGAGTTTTCACTTCTGTCGGTATCTATGGTCTTGGTGATGCGCGTAGTTTGAATACATTATTCTTCATCTATGTGCGAAATTTCATTCCGATCCAATCAGTAGTTTCGAAATTATCAGAAAAAAAATATTTTGAACGGTCATATTTACGGAACCCCTAGTCTGATTTTAATCATTGATAAACGTGACTACGACATTTGAGATCCACACATATCCTGAGAATTTCAAGTGCCTAGGCCTTTCCGTTCGAGTTATAATTTTCTATGGTTTCTATGTTCCTGGTCATGCGGTCTCGACAAAATTGCTAAATTTCATCTCGATCGAATAAGTAGTTTCGAAGTGATCAAGAACAAAATTTCGAACGTCCATATTTACGGAACCCCTGGTCGAATTTTGCCCAATAGCAAACTTAACCGCGGCATTCGAGATTCAAACCTACCCTGAAAATATCAAGTTTCTAGGTCGTTCCGTTCGAGAGTAATCGTGTATACGGACGGCCAGACGGACGAACAGACTCGAATTTTTCGACGGATTCGTCATCAGTGATTCGAACCTTGTCGATTGAGACCATTTTTGGCTCAAAATTCGAAAAATGCAGAAACGTGAGGAAATGATATAGCCTTCGTGTAAGTAGAACGAGCGCTCAAAAACAGTACAACTTCAAATATAGATATACCGAACAATTCTATGAAAGCAGAATGGAATTACAATTGAACAAGTTCATGACCGAATTTTTGATGGTGATTTCGAGAAAAAAACATTCGTTAATGTCAATCAAAGTATCAAACGATTTTTTTCAGAAATTCTCTTCTAGAACTTTGGTATCTCAAAAACTATTCGCCATATACTGCTGAAATATTGTGTCTATATAACATGGATAAAATAAGTTATGTATAAATTCAGCTTCACATCTGTTCTACTTGGAAAGAAAATCGAGTTTTTCTAATTTGACCCTGAGAAATTTCATAATTCTTCGATTCCTTCTCTTGAAGTGATGATTTTATAAAATAACACTATTTGTCACACTGGCGGCCGGTTTGGTACATAGAATCTGAGGTTCATTCATAGTCTTTAGTTTGAGAGTCTCGCTACAGCGTCCCCTCATGTCAAATCGAAATGATCATAGATTAGTTAATTTTTCATGAAACAACATTTCAGAAACCAAAACTGATTTGACTTCGCTGACAAGTTGAATGTTGTGTCAGTTGAACCATGGTCTGATTAATCTTTCATAAATCGGGGGTGAGTTTGGTGAGACTTGAAACCAAGCAGCGTTGTGCGAGCTTGGCGATGTTTCCAAATGCGCGCAAAAGCTACCGACCTCTCAAATTTGAAGAATTTGGATTCTGCACCCACAAAAACGTGCCCTAAAAATGTTACGGAGTTAATTTTTTCCCTAAGAATCCAATCCTCTCAGAATCTTCAGATTGTTCGTCGAAGATGTGAGGAATCCTTAAGATGAGTTGTACCTGATTTTGTTCTTGCCTTTGTATTTTGAAGATGAACCCTCCGATTTTTAAGCATTGGTTTTATATTATCATCTCCTTCAGAATTCAAAAGATGAACTGAAAAATAATCGTTCTTGTTTTTTCTTTAAATCCGTGGTACCAACAAAGAAAATACTTATTGACATAAAGCCAATCTGTAATCCTGTCAATATAAATGAAAAAAATATATACGAATTGCTTCAGTGGAATTTTATTGTGTGTTGTTCATAGTGATGTACAATGAAAAAAAGTGTAAGCTGCACCCATACGGTATGCCTTCTCAACCAACGATTACTCCTGGATGTCCACCAACAACACCAACAGCTGGGACTCCAATACCAACACCTAGAGGAACACCAAGACCAACACCAGATAATCCAATTCCAGGAACTCCAATTCCAACAACGCTGGCCTGAACTGAGGCCAGGGCGAACACTACGAATAGGGCGAGAACTAGTACTTTCTTGAACATGGTAGTTTTATTGATTTTTACTTCGTAGGAACAGAAGATATTATGATCCAAGAAGAAATTTTCTGGTATTTATACAACACTCCCTCCTTCCACCATACAAGAATTTTTCCTTAGAATGATTTATTTCATTTGATTATTAAATGAAATAGATAATTCTTTGTTTTCATCCAAAGAAACTAGTTTATTCAGTAGGCGTCGAAGGCTGATGGTAAACTGAGGGATATTTAATCAGAAATTGAGTAATTCATAGAATATTGAATCATTTTGTATTAATAATGCAATTCGTTTTTCATCGAGTAATTACTACTGTTTTTATAAAAAAATTATTTTGAAATATTAAGTATATTGACATATTATTAAGGCTGTTTCGATTTTTTATAATATAGTTCGAACGTGGTAAAACAGATTTCTAGTTATTCGATAATATTTTTGTAACGGATTCCCAAACTAATAATTCTATAATACACTTCGGATGAATGAAATCGGCCCACCTCAAATTTGACAATTTCCAATCTTATCTGCTATCAAAATAATTTAGTTTTAGGAAAAACCTGTCTTTTTTCTTAATTTCACGACTTGTAGATTTTAGAAGTTGAAAAATATCTGAAATAATTTGGGTTCATGTTAATTATTATTAAATGGTTTTTTGAACACAACTTTTTTTCGATCTGGAGGATGGTTTCTTACAGAAGCAATCAAAGTCGAAAAGTATGATTTCTTTGCATTTTTTTCTGGGCTTTCAAGAGATCAGCTCAGAGTTCGAAACACTGTACTTTCCCTGGTAATAGAGATAAATACATGATTATAAAAACCAAACGACCAGAAGAGATGGTACTTAGTTCCGATTCCATTTGGCATTTGTTGCTGCGGTTCCTTTCATACGGGGTGTGTAAAAGTTGAGGAATAAATCTCCTGTTCAATCTTGCATCCGTATATGCTGAAATTGATGCAAACAAAAGTATCTTAACACCATATTAGCACCGACTGTTAACCTATAATTCAAAGAAAAGATCATCGAAATCCGACAAGCCGTTTCCGAGAAACACTTATTTGAAATTTTGTCAAATTTCAGGTGGGCTGATTTCATTGCACCGATGTGTATTTCAAAATAATTTCTAAGAATAATTATACGATTGTCGAAAATAAATACGAATTTTTCAATATCATCAAAATTCACGTGAACGTGACAACAAAGTATTGTAATATAATAATTGTATCTGAATATCAATTTTTCATATTTGTTCAGATCATCTATCCTACTAGAGGAGAATGAAACTATAATAGCGAAACGGAAATATTTCCCACTTATTTCTGCTTTTGCAATGACTTTTCACAAATCATAGGGAGGTATTCATGATGCTATTGTTCACGAATACGATCTCAAACATCCTATAAAACAAGTATAAATTTAGCTTTAACAAAAGTAACGAGGATTCAAGGTTTATTTATAGTCTCTCAAGAGAATACTAGACAAAGCTGGCAATTTTGGATTGGTAGAACAGGAACATCTCTGAATGCTTCCCAAACGAATGAACATCACAAAAAATCAAGAAGTCATCCAAGATAAGGATAGAAAATAATACACCACAAACGGTCACTAAAACTTTTCTTGAATCATCTATATTCTATATCATCATTTAATTGGCAAAGTTCACATGTGCATTTGGATCATTTTTGCTTGGAGAGCCAAAATATGTGAAAACCAGAGTAATGTTAACCATTTCAATTTGTAAATTATTGAATTTTAAATATTATACTATAATTAATTGTAAAATAGAAAAAAAAACACAATTATTCCAAAGTTTCAAGTTTTCACTTCTGTCGGCGTTCCCATAACTGCATGTATATTTTTTCTCGTTATAGGACTATTTTCAAGGATTTATTGAATGTCTCAAGACACTTCTAATCAATGACACATAACCATGGAAACCTTTTTTTCTCAATGAATATTCATTGACTGAGGAAAACAAATAAAGTAAATCGGAAATAAAATGTCATCATGCATTTGGTCTGGTATAAATACGACAGAAATCATCCGCAAAGAAAGAAACACTCCGAAATGCTCAGAAGAATTACAGTTGTCGTCATTTTTGTTATTTTGGTACTAGCTTCAACCATAGCTAGTCCCATACTGGTAACTCAACGTTCTGGGTCATCAGCAAGCATCTCTGGTACTTCTGGCCTGGTTAGACTGGGATGAAGTTTCATATTCCATTTCAACGAACATGGCGTTCGGATAATTTTCTTTTTAAAATATGTATATTATTAGTGTAGCTACGAACATGTGATTTAATCGGGGGTTTTCTGTATTCCGACAATCAAAATTGTTTGTTTTTGATTGAATGATTCTAAAATATTGTAAATAAAGAATACCAAAATGTCGAATAATGTGTATTTTTAAAAACATGTAGTCGCATTTTTTGGGGACTCGCTTATTGATTCTAATAATTCCATGATAATTCAATATTTATCGTGATTGATTGTAAAATATTTGACGCGTATGAAATTCGAGTGCAAACGAGTCTTGCATATCATAATAAACCGAGTGATTCAGGAAATTGAATTAATTTCAACTCCATAACCTTACCGTATGAAATGTGTTATCAATTAATATATTTTAATTTAATTTGTTCCATAAATCATAAACAGATTTTGGTCGGTAAATGGTAAATAATGTAATATGAATGTTGGTGAATTTATGCAGATAATGCAGGATGAATAATAGTTTATTACGAGTAAAATGAAAGTCTGAAGCAAGATTCTATATCGGCCTTCGAACGAAATAAAATTTTATGTTAACTTTTCAAGAAAATGAACTTCGCTGCAACGGCACCCGAGGTGATATTCTATCCCTGAATGTGATTGAGATAACTGGACTCAGTGAAAAATTATGTTCATTTCGATTTGACATGAGGTGATACTTTAGCGGGGCATTTGAACAAGAGATTATAAAACGAACTACAGATTATGTGAACTACAACAGGCATCAGTGTGACAAATAATGTCATTTTATTTTCATGAACTTCAAGAGATGGAATCACAGAATATTTCAATTTTCTCAACGCCAGAGAAGAAAAACTCAATTTTATTTCAACTTTGAATAGATCTGAAGCTGCATTTTTATAAAACCCATTGTATACATCCCCCATTGGTAGACACAACCTTCGTTATATTTTTCTAGTAATATGATCCTCCCAAAATTTCACATGAACTTTTGTGTCGTCGACAACTAACTCCAAAGTTTTAATTCGGTGGAATAGGTATTTTTCAAATGATTGAAGAGAATAGTTCAGATTGCTATTCTACGGAATCCTTAGCGGATTTCGCCCCGTAACGAACTCAACTGGCGCATTCAGACCTCGAACGTACACTGAGAAATTAAAAACATAATCGTTCAGTTAGTTGGTGCAGAATAAAATAATGTAGAAGGCGGTAAAAAACAAGTCATAGTGTTATTTGGGGTAACTCTTTATTTTTCACTTGCAATTCAGTTGTTGTAGTTAAATTCAGTATAACTCAAACTACTTATTTTCCAGTTTGATATAAGTGAGAGTCGAACAAGCATTGTTGAAACATGATTTTTTTTGCGTAAACCGTCCGCTGTATTTACATTCATGGAGACCTCGCGTCCTTTGGAATCAAAATTCGACCGCTTTCCAGCCCCGAGATCCGGAGCCTACAGAAAAGCAAAATGGCAATCATTTGCGTTTTCGCCGTTTTTTCGACCTTTTCCGAACGTTATTTTCGTACGTTTTGAATTCAAAATAGGGAACTCTTCGGGTACCGTCGGAAAGCCCGTTTCTTTCCCTTAAAAACGCGGGGGCTCTCTATCTGGAGATTTACATTCAGGCAGACCTCGCGTCCTTTGGGATGAAAATTCGACCGCTTTCGATCCCCTAGACGCCGCGGATTGAAAGCCTATAGAAAAGGAAAGAGGCAACTTTTTGCATTTACGTCTTTTTTCGACCGTTTCCGAACGTTATTTTCGTACGTTTGGAAGTCGAAAGAGGGAACTTTTCGGGAAACGTCAAAAAGCCCGTTTCTTCTTCTCGGGTATATTTGAAATAGCAAAATGAAAAAAGTGGAGGGGTTTTCAAGGGGATGAAACAGGCTTTCCTTCTCTATAGGCTTTTGATCCGCGGCGTCTCGGGGATCGAAAGCGGTCGAACTATCATCCCATAGGACACGAGGCCTCCTTGAATGTAAATCCAGCCCGATCCCACCGCCAGTTCACGCAAGGAATCGATTTGAAAAAGTTATTTTTTTTGTTTATGTGAAACTGGCTAAAATTTGGGATTCAGTGAAAAAGCATCTTCCTTGAAAATGTATCGATGGTTCAAGAAATTTGGACGCGACAAAAATTCTGTTGAGCATCAAAAAGGAGCAGGGCGTCTTTCACAAAAACATTGGTGCTAAAAAATTATTGAACGGAACAATTTGGGCCCTTTTTCAGTAATGAAGCATTTACTCAAGATCGAACCCTATGTTTCCAGAAGAATAATAAACGAAGATCTGCATTCAAAAAAGTGTTACTCGTTACCAAAAAACAGATCTTCAAAGAATTGGCCATGAAACATACAAATTTTTCGAAACTTGTGATAATTGACGAAACTTATATTCTCTTCCTCCACTTATAATATACCCACCAAGGGGGAGGTAATGATTCACAAAAATATCAACCGAGGTTTCATTCAGAATGAAATCAACTTCACCCTCGTATAGTATTGAAGTGGCGTATTCGTTCACTCTATAATGCCATAGTTTGATTATACGGCTAGAAATTCCATGCGAAGCAGAACAAAAAACAACTCCCGAAGAATTTTCATACCAAATCCGCAATAATAGTATCGTGAAAAATAGGGATTGCAGCTTCCGTTTTATTCACTTTTCTGATCTTATCACCTCGACAACCCAATCTATTCCGTCTATGGAATATCCTCAGCTGTAGGAAGTGGTTCCTGCATTCAATTCGAACAGTTTCAACAGGAAATATCGCGCCCCTATTACCCAGCGCCGAAAACGAATCGCGATATTCCAATATCCGGAAATCCGTGACTTTGCGAACCGCGAAATATTCCGGTGGAATTGACTTCGTAATGTGAACCAGGCGTTGCGATCAATCGAAATTCCTCAGTAAGGGTGGCCGATATTTCAAGTGACGCCCGATGGGGTCGAGAATTGCGGATGGATGGTTCTGCGCTCGAAGACAGCGGAACTTCCTGTCGGATAATGCTAAGAACGATGAATCTGTTGTGCCCTAAGTTCGACAACGACAAATGGTCGATTTGTTCAATTATTTCCAATAATAAATCTTTGGGATCGGGGAAAAAATTTCAACCCTCCGAGAGATATTCACAGTTTATAAATAAAATACCAGAAGAGTTAATTCAGTTTCGAAATATTATGCGGCCAGAAAACTTTCCTGCAGAAGAGCCATTGCGCTGTGGTCTCAAAAAGTTGTTTAACAATCCGACCGAAAAAATTATGAAGATCGCGAAATACATTTTCGAAACTGAGTTAAATTACTACGTTGTTCAATGTTCAACTTTTCCATGATTTAATTTGTGAATTTAACATGTGTCAAAACTATTGTAACAATCTTTTTATTCGTTATGAAATTTCTAATCAAATGAATCCTCTTTCCCTGAGGAAGATCGAAGGAAAGAAAAGTAAGAAATGAATTGGCTAATCGTTTCCCAATAATTGTGAATTAAGGAATAACCGAAATTATCGTCAATAAAATCAATTCGCTTCGCTCATCAGACAGTCAAAATTGTATTAATTCTCTAACTGCCATCATCATAATATGCATTATAATTCGAATGGACCAGTCCAAGTCCATTTATTAATCTATTGGGTAAGCTCCAATTTTTGTCCAGTTATGTCAATTGAGTTGTTATACAGGCGCATGCTATAATTTATCACAGCTGAATGGATGTTTATTATTCCAGGATAATCCATTCTGAATAGAGCGGATGCACTACACTAGACTAAATCGTACTCAACATCCTGAACAGATGTATAATGATTATGCCAACTTCATGGCGCACAATTGTATTTATGCTTGTTTGCTGCCAGCAACTTTTTTCAATGCCGGAGCCGCCCTATTTTTGATAAATCGCAAGTAAATTAAAAAAATGATTGGATAATGTGTTCAATGAAAAAAAATGACGAAAAGCATTGCCGTGAAGTCAGGAGCTTTTGAGCGCTCGTTCGTCCACATTGTAGGTAGATTCGCATTCTCCAGTTCTAGAAACCAATTGAAAAAAATTTTGACAGCTGTCAAAGAAAATTTCGAACAAAGGCCAAAACCCAGACTTCACGTCAGTGCTTTAAAAGACCAATTTTTTTCGGTAATTCTCTAGAATTTTCTATGGTATCTATGGTCTTCGTAATGCGATCTGGACAAAATTCCCCACGTAGTTTGAATACATTATTCTTCATTTATGTGCGAAATTTTATTCCAATCCAATGAAAAGTTTCGAAATTATCGGGAAAAAAAAATGAACGGCTATATTTACGGAACCCCTAGTCAAATTTTGCGCATTGAAATTCGCGATCCGAACCTATCCTGAAAATTTCCCTAGGCCTTTGCGTTCGAAAGTTATGATTTTCTATGGTTTCTATGGTTCTGATCATGCGATCTGAAAAAAATATAGCTCGAATATATCATTCTCAATTTAAATACGAAATTTCGTCACGCTCAAATCCATAGTTCTGAAATTACCAAGAAAACTGAATTTCAAACGAACGTATTTACGGAACCCTTAATCTAATTTTGCTCATTTCAAGTCCCTATGCCTTGCCATTACAAAATTATAATTTTCTATGGTTTCTATGGTATCAATAGCGAACTCAACCGCGGCATTCGAGATTCGAACCTACCCTGAAAATTTCAAGTCTCTAGAACATTCCGTTCGAGAGTTATCGTGTGTACGGACGGCCGGACGGACAATTTTTTGACGGATTCGTCATCAGTTAGTCGAACATAGTCGTTTGAGACCATTTTCGGCTCAAAATTCGAAAAATGCGTAACGAAATGATATAGCCCTCGTGTAAGTAGTACGAGCGCTCAAAAAAATATTTTGAACGGCCATATTTACGGAACCCCTTTTCGAATTTTGCCCAATAACGAACATGACCGTGGAATTTGAGATTTGAACCTATCCTGAAATTTTCAAGGTTCTAGGTCGTTACGTTCGAGATTTATCGTGTATACGGACGGACGGGCGGACGGCAAATTCGAAAAATACAGACCTCGTGACGAAATGATATAGCCCTCGTGTAAGTAGTACGAGCGCTCAAAAATAGACCAAAGTAGAAGTTTGAGAATGGCTTAGCTTTGGGATGTGGCTATGGTCCCTTCGAGGCGAAACAGGCATTATTGGCACTATTGAAATGTGTACGTCAAATAACAAACAATTTCATACTACAAAAATTCTGAGGAAATTCAGAACCACAGCCGTCTATAAAGAAAGCCTGGAAGACGATCTGACAACGCACCAGATCGTATAACTTAGAGGGACGACCCTAGTTTAATACGTAGGGCCGAATCCTTGGCTTTTGGCTTCTCGAATTTTTTATACTACTAGCAGACCCGATCACGCGTTGCTGAGGCTAAGGTATACGTTGGATTATTATTATTATTATTAACCCTAACCTAACCTTAACTTAACCCAAACCTTACCCTGTACCTAACCCTTATCCTTATCCTTACCTTTGTTCATGAGTCTAAAAGAATCTTCATATTCGTAAGTATATGCTGCATATTCTGCAAGAAATGTTTAGATAGAGGTTCTTGTCCTGAAAGTAACGAATTCAAACGTTCGGTTGGCGTTGTCAGTTGTGGCAATTTGATTTTTCCATTCGAACTGCCTAATCCTTGGGGTTCGTTTCGATATCTCAGAGCATTGCAGTATTGACAAATAGTGCTCATATTTCCAAAAGACACCAATATATTGCTAGCATAATCGACTGTGGGATCATATCTAAATGCCAAACGCTGAAAGTTGATCATTTCATTGGATTCTATATTTTGCTGTTTCTCGCCTGAGATCGATAATATCGATTTTTCAGGAGCTGGGGCAGATTTTGATTGAGAACCTTTCATTATGTTTGCTAATTGTCTCGATCATTACAAACTCGCCTCGGTTCACGCGTCCGCCGACCAATATTTGGACGCCTCACTAATGGCATTTTTATCAGTCACAATAACTATCCGACAACACAACGATATATATCGAACACAGTGATAAACTTCTAAGCAATTTCTAGAAACACGATAAACTTCACCCACACAAGTGTTGAAATCCTCATGAAAGATAAGTAATCTATGATTTTTGCTGGGTCGGAGGAAAATGGAGAGCCCTTTTTCCTTTTCCGTGCGTTTTTTTCGAAAATATGTTATATAAACCTTGTCCTGATACTAATGCACACAACTAAAAAAGAATTATCGAATTTTGTATAGTCGTTTGAACGTGATGCTCGCACATAGTTAAACCATAGATCCTCTTTTATCAATATAGATCACAAAGTTATTGAGATGGAGTTTTTAGAAAGACTACCTCAAATCATAGAGTATAATGCGCTACTTAGTCAAAAAATTGGAAACAAAATAATACATCTACTTATGTGAATAATGCAGAAAAGAATCGGCAAATTTAGTCGAATCATTTCAGTTACACATTTCTCAAAATAAACTCAACAAACCCCCTCAAATAAACTCAATGAACTTCTTTAAATAGGAAATATATTCTTCAACATGAAATTTTTATACATTACTCTATTGATCGACTGATTATCCGTTATTATATACAGACCTTCAAACCCCTAATTTTGGATGGAGGAAATAATTGGCCAAGTGATATCAACCATTTCTGAGCCTTTTATATTCTGAACCGTTGAAAATTTCACAATTGCAGAAAACTGAACAATTCATATAGGAAAGGACTTATCTAGCGAAACATGAGTTGAATTGTTAGGTTAGGTAAGGTAAGGAACATTAATATGTTTCGACCTATAATCAAGACGATTATATTTATAGATTTTATCTACTCCTATTGAATTATATGTATATTCATCATTCAATTACTTTTGATCAATTAATAGTATCTGTAAACAAACAACGTGAGTTATAATAATTCGCTACCATAACTACCTGGCTCTGTGCTTCTGAACAAGCCGATTTTGGCCGAAAGGAAACGGTCCATTATTGGTCTTGAGAGGAGGATTGGATCCCCTGAATAATTTTGACGTTTTGTCAAATTAAGTTGATACCTAATTTGTGAATGTTTCGCTGAAAAAGATGAATTCAGATAGTGAAGATAAATTATTATGTACACATTCAGAAATAAGACAATCAGCCAATGTTAACATACAGAATTTATTGCCCGAAAAATCTCAATCTCAAGATTGGTATAGTGAACTTAGCACTAAATGTAAAGCATCGGCCCTATGGACTTTCTACTCCATGCTAAGGAGCCCAATAAACATAAATAATGCATTGTTATAGGTAACTATTTAGATTTGTGAATAAAGTTCTTTCTCTGTACTTGTGTCTTAGTATTTATTGTTATAGTCGTAGATAAAGTATAGTATTCAACTTGCGGTAATGGTCATAACTCACTTGATGAATTGCAGCGCGAGCCGAAGGCGAGTGCCGGAGTGGAGTGGAGTGGAGTGGAGTGAGGATCACTATGCAGAATCTCACAATTTCTGAATTTTTACAACGAGAAAGTTTCTTCACAAGTTCAAATCCTATCTTGAATTGAAACTTTTGAAGAAGTCTGACAATTTCTGGAATTCCCTAACTTTTGTGGAGCAGTTAAATATGGATATACATATTTGCGAGAACAACATACGAATATTATACCATCACGAAGACACGATGTTCGAACAACAGCGGTTTCCAAACCTAAAGGGTTCGTTGTTTATTTTGAGAGATCCACGAAGTTATTAGATCCACAATCTAAACATAATTAAAACAAAGGTGCGGTTGAGAAGCGAGATCTGGAATTATTGTAGGAACCAGGCAGACTACGTTGAGTAATAACTACAAATTGGAAGATGTGAATCTGACATTCGAGGATGAGATAACTTCATTTACCATCCCGATGTTGATGATATGACACAATGAAAATGAATCTTGTTGTGAAATCGATGCAATCATAAATTTTGGTTAGAGCCAACTCTTGCAAGTTACATCTCCCTATGTTTAACAGTTCAAGATTCTTCTCAAAAAAATATATATTGTGAGTGACCTGATTTTTGTTCTAATGATTACTTGGAAAAAGTTAATTTGGATGAATAAGTTTGAAATAATCGACAAGTACACGAACCCCTCGAATTTAAATATTATTTTAATTTCTGTTTTTTTCTCCGACTCATTTCATGCAAGATCATGCCACGCAAAGTGTTGAACCGTGACAAACCTTGTAGATATATGTAGGTGATAAAATAAAGCTTGCCCATACGGAAGAAATTATTCTGCGGAATGAAAGAAAATGTCTCGCGATTGCTGATAGATAGCGACAATATGCAATCATTCAAACTGAAACAATGGCACTTTCCCCCTCAGAAATCGATTTAAAAAATCACTTTATCCTTGCATGTCCCATATAAATACGTCTAGTCGATGAAACATTATATCAATTCGCACAAACGTATCGAAGTATCAAATAATCAAGATGATGAAGATTATGTTCGCTGCTCTTATTGCCGTTTTGGCCCTTGGTTTCGCCCAAGCTAGTGTGGTTCCCTTGGGACTTGGTATTGGACATGGTGCTGTTCTGACTGCTCCAGCCGCTATTGCCGTTGGTCCAGCCATCGCTGCTCCAACCCTTATCGCTCCAGGTCATGGTGTTCTACTTGGTCATGGACTGCTAGCTCATGGACATCTTGGTTGATTTCTTAAATAATGCATTGCAGTACGAATTTTCAATTTGTACATGATGAATAAAATTCTTTCGGTCAATTCAAGTCTTTTTGTACCATCGCAAACATCGCAATATATTGGTGTCAGACTTGGGAACTATCAATCAAAGTGTTTTCACGACTCACTTCATATGGTTGAATGTTCAGGTGAAAACAAAAATCAACAGTCTGAAGTAAAACGGAATTTTATTTATTTCGAGAAACATTTTTCTGTTCAAAGGATCATTGGATCATTCTTCAAACGAAATGAGACACATTCTCAATTTTTTTTATACAATTTCAGTGATATTTTCCAACTAAATTATTGGTGTCATTGATTTGCAATATTTTTTGGTTTATAGTGTATAGGCTCATAGAAAAATAAGTTCAGAATCATTCAGCACAACTTAATCATCGTTTTTCGACGAACAGGCGTTAAAATTTTGCCTAAATTCTTTCGAGCCGAAAATGATCTTAATCCATTAGGCTGGACTCACAGAATGCGTTGTCGAATTCGATAATTTCCGTCCGTCCGACCGCATCTGATACTTTCGAAAGAAGAGGCCTAGGGTTTTGAAATAATCATAGAAATTTCGTAGTCTGGATGCGCCGATTGAGTTCGTGAATGGGCGAAAGATATAGGTAGTCGTCTGATTTTTTTTCTCAGCAATCCGAAAAATACTGATTCGTTCGAATTATAACTTTGGAGTTGGTTGTAAAATAACAACACGAAGGTTTTTGTGAAATGTCATGGGGTTGTATTATCAGAATAATTAAAAAAAAAATCGTTTTAACAACTTCGGTATCTCAGAAGGTCTACATATGGTGGAGCATATGGAATATTATATGAAATATTCACCAGGGCCGAGTATTTTGAAATCAAAGTTACCCTCGAATCTGAGAAATTCCGGATCTGACGGTACCTCTTGAGATCTAAATGTGTTTAATGAATGCGTTCAGTTTACGGGAAATCATCTGACAAAGCGTATGATTTTTGTGACTTTTCCGAATTTCGTAATGTGTTTCCAAATAGGTGAATAGGACGTGGTAGGTCGATTTCTTGGCCTGCACGCTCCCTGAATCTCAACCCCTGCGATTTCTTCTTTTGGGGTCATTTGAAACCGTTAGTGTACACTTACGGTGAGGTCAATAGTGTTGAAGAACTAAAAAAATGCATTGAAAATGCTTGTAACATTATTCGTGAGCAAACTGATGTGATAGTTGCTGCATGTTATAATTCGTTATTACGCCAGGCAAGACTTTGTGCACATCATACGAATGGTGACCATTTCGAACAATTTCTGTTAACAATTTGGATAAATTTCATCGGTGAGTGTGCCCTAAATTTTTTTTATAGGACAATCAGGAATGTTTCCTCTCCATAGTTTGAACTTAACGAATTATACTGTTCAGGAAAAACCTCCTAGTAAAAGTTGAAAGAGAATATACAAATTGGCGATGAAATCCAGCACTTTATTTACTTGCTGCATATGGTTCCGTGATTCATGGCAGATCTTCTAACAGAGAAATAATATGATCCAGAGTCGTCTCAAGATCTTGATGCCCAAGATTTTTCACACTTTTTTCAAATTGAATATCTTATATGATAAACTTCAAGCGAAATGATCTCTTTTGATGAGTTCTAGCACCTCCAAAAAAAAAACTCACCTTAAAAAACACCCTGCATATAAACTTGGTTTCACAGCTGTTCTACGTGGAAATTTGATCTGGAAAACTGGATATATTTCAAACAATTCCATTTTATAAAATGACATTATTTGTCGCACTGATGGCCGGATTGGTTCACAAAATCTGTGGATCATTTTATAATCTTTGGCTGGATAGTCTCGCTACGGTGATGAGAGTTGAAGCCAAGCAAAGTTGTGCGGGTTCATAATCTGGATGAATAACCGCTCAGGCGATAAATTTGAAAAAGGTCCGACTTCACGCCTTTTCGAATTCCTTCTTTTATATACAGGGCGTTTTTCAAGGTGAAGCTTTTTTTTTCGACGGGTGCTAGAACTCATCGAAAGAGATCATTTAGCCGGAAGTTGATCATATAAAATATTCAATTCGAAAAAAGTGCGCAAAATTTTGGGCATAAAGATCTTAAGACCACCACGGATCGTGTTATCATTTTCTTAGAAAATCTGCCATGAATCACGGTGCC
Organism: Aphidecta obliterata; assembly: GCA_963966015.1. Taxonomy (NCBI): domain Eukaryota; kingdom Metazoa; phylum Arthropoda; class Insecta; order Coleoptera; family Coccinellidae; genus Aphidecta; species Aphidecta obliterata. The sequence goes on along the minus strand of OZ014430.1, from coordinate 21,393,088 downwards.
ATATGTATTTCAGCAAGTGATCAATTCTTGTCGTAAATTCATATATTCTCTTTCAACTCTTATTAGGAGATTTTTCCTGAACGGTATGATTCTTAAAGTTCAAACTAAGGAAAGGAAAAATTACTGATTGAAAATATCTTATAAAAAAAATTTGGAAGTTTACAAACTCACCGTAACAAACTAAACACTAATGTTTTCAAATGACCCCAAAGAAAGAAATCATAGGGTTCGAGATCGGAAACTTACAAAAATCATATGCATCATAAATGATTTCCCGTATACTGAAATCGGTCAGCTGATAATTCTACACATATAGATATCAATACGAACCAGGTCAGGGCTTGGAATTTGTCAGATTATTGGGTTACTTTGATAATATTCCATTGTCGGCTTGCTTATTTGGTGGAGGAAGGAATGTCATTGAATTCATGAATAAATCCTTATGTTTACTTGATAAGCTACAACTCATAATGCATAATGCATAATGCTCAAAAGATTACATGTGGAGTTGAATCACGATGCAAAATTCTGTTTTGATTTTTTTTTTCGATTCCAAAACGAAATAATCCACATCTATTCATCATTAATATCCTGTACGAGAAAACGGCTGTAAAAACTGAATTGGTTTTTATATAATAAGCGATTCGTTTTTCTTTGATCACAAAAAACTCCACATGAAAGATCATTTGTGTTTAGTTCAAGCAGAAAGAATGATAACATTTAGAAAAATTTCAAGGAAGATTGCTTATTACCCTGAGTTTAAAAAGATTCAGGATATCTCCGGCTGCTCTATAGGGCAGATGCTTGATCAGATATTTCTTAATTTCAAAAGACATGGAGGCTCGAGGAAGTTTCGCGAGACGAAGATATCAGTCATACCCAGATTCAAGATTCTATCACTGCAACTATTATTATAGTACATCTAGTATTGTGCCAAGAATCATGCTGAAATATTTGTAGTGGCAGTAAATAAATAGTCGTTTCACGGGATGAAAGAATTGAAACCATAAATAAATGATCATAGTGTTTATTCAAAGTTTGTCTTCATTCGGATCAAAATGACATAGGTCATATGACAAACCTCATTGCACCCTTAGCAGGCTCACCATCTTCTTCCCCATCCACCAGCGTGACCAGCACCCCCCCAGGCACCAGCTCCTGCTCCACCCCATGCTCCTCCAGCTCCTGCTCCTCCCCATGCTCCTCGAGCACCTGCTCCTCCCCAACCACCTGCGCCACCCCAGGCTCCTGGTCCACCCCAACCTCCAGCACCCCAGCCGCTGGGGCTGGCTTCAGCTACGACCAATAAGGCCACCACAGCAAGAAGTATTATTTTGAACATTGTTCGGTTGTGTACGACTTCAGATTCTAATGGAGAACTGTTGGATCTACTTTGGTACTTTTGCTATTTATACTGGAGGAAATATGGTGAAAAGTCTATCCCGAACAGTTTTTATGAATATACTTCAGGGGCATAATATTGTTATTGAAAGTTGTTTTTTACCCTCACTGATTTTTGTCGTTTTAATTAGAGGCTACATTATAATTATGTTATATTATCGAAAGAAACCCCCAGTTGAACAGCTGAGCATAATTCAATTGTATCATTTTATTGCGTTTTATTGGATTATTCATTCATATTCACATTCTGAAATTAATTATACTGGTTGATTCAAAGGCTAGTTTTTGTTTCGTTATAAAATTTGAATAATGATTGATTGTAGTGAAAGTGCAGTTTGCTTATGTTGTCATAATTTTTTTTCTCATAACTTCTTGAAATCATATAGCTGGAACAAAAATGACACGAAATGCCACGTCGTTTTGTGTGAAGGATGTTACTCAAATTCCGATTCTCAAAAAGATTATTCAACCGTGCTTGAATTACCCGAAGAGAAAAATTCAAAAAGGAGATTTACTGCTTTACGTCGTAAAAACTGGACCCCCATCTTAAAATTCAGTTGTCTGTGCCATTCATTTTCAAGAGAATGAAATCATAAGATTTCCGAAATTCAAGAAATGAATATTCGAATGAATTGAAAATTTACCAATAGAAAGTATATCAAAAAGTTGATAAAATATACTCCCTTCAGTTAAACATTTAGACAGATCAAGTTGCACTCCAAAGTTCAATAAATGATATGGTGGTCCAAGTTTTTTCAGGTTTGATCAGAGATTCTTCCTTTTGATATGAAATTGAGTGAATGGTCGCAGCTTGATAATATTTTGACTAGACATTAGGAAAACTCACTCACTCATTTATTTAATTATCAAATCGGACATTGACAGGTGATCAACCCAAATTGGCGTCTACAGAGAACTTAGAGTGGGACACTAAGACATACAGAAAAATACAAAAAAAAATGAAATTATACACCAAAAAATCTGCAAAAAAAGGAAATTCTGTTATGGCAAAAGAAAAGCAAAAACAATTAGAGAAATGTACTGAGGTGGAGTGACAGATAACTTAAGAGAGATAAAACAGAAGGCCATTATGAATAATTATTATGTCTTTCATGATTTGTGCAAATTTCCACAAGTTATTTACAACAACCTTTTTCTGATGTGCATATATCTTCAAACAAATATGACGATAAAAATAATTATTCGTCCAATTTGTCCTCAATTATGATGCCTAGAGAAAAAGTTTCTTATGATCCAAAACAGAACATAAATTCATCGTTAACTGTCAGTCCTTATATTTTTCTGGTCTATCTTCAGAATACCTGCTTGCCAAATGAATATCTCCAGCGTTACTTTTTGTGTTTGAAGTAATAATTCTCGAAGAAATTTTCGATTGAATAATTACATTGTGTTTTCTTATGGAAACTCCAAACATCTCATCATTATTGCGGAGTCGGCTGCCAATTTGTTGTGCACGGCTCGGAGTGATAGAAGGCTGTGCTTGAATCTGTGTGAAACCTGCCTAAAATTATAATTTTAAAGGTTTTGAGTGCAGTTCTTGTTTGAAGTAAATAATTTCTATTATGAATCCAGAAATTCCGTAACTCTACTCTAAATGCACCAGACTAAAAGCAGTTTCATAATGAATTTTAATTCCGAAATTATACGTTCTCGATTTGTGTAATTTATGATTGATACGCCCACTCCTTCGATTTTATCCGACATTGTCAACGAGTTTATCGATTCCTGTGCTGAATAAACTTCAAAGAATAATGAGAACAATTTCATCAAACACACTTCAGACTCCAGAGCAGAACCCTATACAGGATATTTCCGATATCCGGCACTAATCGGTTAGTTTTATTTTTAGAACCTCGACTAAAACGCTTATCGATTTCAGTTCAGTTCGAGAAAATACAATTGCGTATTCATTGACGAATGATTTTGGTCTCATTCTGGCTGATGGGAATATAATATCATCTAAAAATTTCATACTCAGTAGAATGTTATATGAACAAGTGTGTTGCAACATTTTTTAATAGCCATGAATAGGTAGGAATAGGTGACCTGTTGACCAGTTGTCAATGAAAGATGAAAATCTCTTCATGCTATTTTGTAAAACGAAAATCCTTGGTGTATATACAGGGAGTTCCCAAATCAGACGTGAACCTTGGAGTACGTGATAGTATCACTCATTTGCTGTCGTTTGAGCCATATTTATTGATAACCGTTTCCTAGATATTGGAGTTCTTGTGTTTTTCAAAAAATTTCTCACCTTACTTCATTTATCGTCAATTGTTTCGACGTTTACCCAATTTGATTATAGATTAATTATATATTTTCATCAGAAAAGGATATGATTTGAATGAAACAAGCAAAACTATTCTGTATTAGATGTTTGAAAAAAATAAGTATGATTTGAAAGTTGCTATGTGAAGAAAATAAATATCAATTTATAATATCAATTTGCCTGCAACTTTCGGATTCCGCAATTCAAGTATAAAAAAATTATTTTAAAAACTTGTCAGATTCCTTCTTTCTTTCCTTGAGAAGTTTTAGTGAGAATGAGGGCACTAGTTTCGTTTCAGCAGATTTAGATTCAAAAGGGGATATAAGCCAAGAAAGAAAAATAACGATTCAAATATTTTTTTATTGCAATTAAACTCAACATTTCATTAGTGATGAGTTGTTTCAATTTTCAAATGAAGATCGATTCTACACCCTCATCAACTTCTAATTAATTTTTTTCTCAAATTAGGACTTATTCAATGACCAAGTCGCTCAGTTCATAATGTAACTATATTTCAATACATTGTTAATGACAGATCCGATAATACAATTCAGTAGAGTTCCTCTTAGCAGCAAAAAGGTTTTCCTTCTAATCCAATTCCAGTCTGAACCAATTCCGTACCAATAATGCTGGGAACTGACACAATTCCTGGACTGAGTCCTAATCCGATTGCTCTACATTGTAATCCCACATTCACCAGAGCTAATATCAAGAAAACTGCCACAAGAAAGGTTGGCATTGTCTCGAATCGACTTCTAACTGAGTAACCGAGTCTTCAAGGTATTATCGTTGGTTTCAACATTATTTATACAACAACAAAAGACAGATTTATGTGATACGTACGGAACATGTCGATCAATTAGATTTTTACAGGAGTTCTTCGAAGTCAGGGGAGTATTAGTATTAAAATACTAAATAGTAAAAATCGAATTGATATTAGAGTATATAATATAAAATTCAAAAATCAACCAATAATAAAAAAACTAACTATTTGCAGGGGAATGTTTCATACAAAAGCACAGATAAAAACCTCTGTCTCCCCGTATAAGTGTAGTGATTGGTTTTGAATTTGTTTAGGTACAGAATGAGCTGACATAAGCATCATTACAAACGAATAGTCTTCTATCTATACGTTTCCATTTACGAGAAACTTCTCCAAAATACCCAAAAATCAAAATCTGAAAGAAAAAATTACGAAAAGAACTGCCGTGAAGGCAGGAGCTTTTGAGCGCTCGTACATGCACCTTGTAGGTAGATTCGCATTTTCCAGTTTAAGGAATCAATTGAAGGAATTTTCGACAGCTGTCACAAATATTCTGAAACTTAGGCGAAACTCCAGACTTCATGTCAGTGCTTTAGGTGACCAATTTTTTTCTGAACAAAATTTTGCACGTAGTTTGAATACATTATTCCTGAGCTAGGTGCAAAATTTCATCCCAATCCAATCAGTAGTTTTGGAATTATAAGGAAAAACATATTTTGAACAGCCATATTTACGGAACCCCTAGTCTAATTTTGCTCATTGATGAACGTGGCCGCGATATTCGCGATCCAAACCCACCCTGAAAATTTCAAGTTCCTAGGCCTTTCCGTTCAAAAGTTACAATTTTCTATGGTTTCTATGGTTCTGGTCATGCGATCAGAACAAAATATTGTTTTAATATATCATTTTCGATTAAAATACAAAATTTCATCTCGATCGAATCCGTAGTTTCGAAATTATCGAGAAACCAAAATTTCAAACGACCGTATTTACGGAACCCCCAGTATAATTCTGCTCATTGATAAACGTGAACTCGACATTTCAGATCCACATCTATCCTGGAAATTTCAAGTCCCTAGGCCTTTCCGTTCGAAAGTTATGATTTTCTATGGTTTCTATGGTTCTGGTCATGTGATCTGGAGAAATGTAGCTTGAATATATCATTCTCCATTAGTATACAAAATTTCGTCACGATCGAATCTGTAGTTTTGAAATTATCAAGAAAACTAAATTTCAAACGACCATATTTACGGAATCCCTAGTATAATTTTGCTCATAGATGAACGTGATCACGACATTCGAGATCCACACCTCTTCTGAAAATTTCGAGTCCCTAGGCGTTTCCGTTCAAAAGTTACAATTTTCTATGGTTTCTATGGTTCTGGTGATGCGATCTGGTCAAAATGTCACACAAAATCACATGTAGCTTGTACAACTCATTCTCCATTTGAGTGCAAAATTTCATCCCGATCAAATCTGTAGTTTTCAAGTAATCAGGGGAACAAAACTTTGGCCAGTTTTACGGAACCCCTGATGGAATTTGGCATTCGGGAACTGAACCCACACTGACAATTTCGAGTCTCTAGGTTGTTCCGTTCGAGAGTTATCGTGCTTACGGACGGCCGGACAGACTCGAATTTTTCGACGGATTCGTCATCAGTGAGTCGAACATAGTCGTTTGAGACCATTTTCAGCTCAAAAGAAGGAGAAGGCGAGAGCAAAAAAGAGAAGCGAAAATAAAAATTATTTATAAAATGTTAAATCAATTCAAAATTGACCACTCATTCCGTGTATAGTCCTAAAACCTCCTCGAAATGGGACAATTATTTATGAGGTAGTCAATTATTTTTAGGACCTTAACTTTTTTCCATACCTAAAAGGAGGTCAAGTATCCTATTACCTGTCGAACGTTTCCCTGGTATGAATCGATGGCGTTTCGTGACTCTGCTAATAACTGAACAGACAGAAACAGAAAGCAGTAACATCAAGTTTAGACTGATACACTCCTGTTAATCGAACAAGAATTTTTCGAAAAAGAAGTGGTCAACCTACGTCAGTCACTCGAAGTGCGACAAGAATCAATAGATTGAAGGTTGACTGCATATATTTATCTTATTTCATATGGTGTAAAATGTATCCTTATTACACATACGTTTGACGATATTCTAGATGGATGGAATAGTAGAAACGCTTTTAGTCCCTATTTCGCTTCCTGTTAAGCCCGCTTAAACATGAATAATCACAGCAATATACATCCATGAACATCCACGTTGATCTCGAATATGTAACGAGCATAATAACTGATACAGAACAATTGTAATTTACTGTAACTTTCGCCTAATATTCACCCAGGAAGACAGAAACAGAATCGTCCTTAATTATTCAAAGTCTAATTATATCCTTATTAAAATTTCACCATTACGGCTTCTACCCTAGAGCTTGTAGCGTCGGAAGTCTATACTGACTCATTAAAATACATCTTCAAGAATACCGTATTCAATTTGAGATACTAGAAACTGTCAACGACTTCGTTAGTGGGACATGACGAATAGCAGCTCATTTTAACATTTTCCTAGGGCATCCTCCAGCTATTTGCATCGAAGAATACAGAATTATTTTCCAGGAAGAAGCTGACGCTGGAGATGATTATTGGTTTATCGAAATGAACATCAGGAAACAGGATGAAGTAGTTCGTGTTTACATTCGAAAAAGAAAAATATAAATATCACACAGGTTTATCATCCGCTCATCACTTCGTTTCCCCATACTATAGCATCGTAAACAAGCCTCCTATATCTCCGAGCCGTGCTCAAGAAAATTGGCAACGCGGGATGTGTGTCTAATAGGGTTGAAGGAATGAACAATTTTTCTCAAATGAGTTGGGATGTGGAATAGGGGGAACAACTTTAGGCGAGAATTAAGGGTGATTCATCTAGAGGTACTTTTTCGGTTACTTTTGTTTTATAACTTCGTTCTGAACTTTTTTTATATAATTTCTATCAAAAAGAGTCGTAGAAAATTGCAAATTCAGAATCGACCGTGAACCGCAGTTACATAAAAATATGAAAAATTGTCTTCGGAAAATGAATGTTTGTACATTATAATAACAGTATATCATTTGACGAGCGGTAATGTAGGTCATAACTCGCGCAGATAAAGTTTGCAGCACGAGACGCAGGCGAGTGCTGGAATTCATCAAGTTAGTTATGACCATTCAGCAAGTTGAATACTATACTTCATCTATGACTATACCAATAAATACTAAGATACGAGAACAGTGAAACAACTTTATTCACAAATCTGAATAGTTACCTATAACAATGCATTATTTATGTTGATTGTGCTTCTTAGCATGGAGTTGAAAGTCCATAAGGGCGATGCTTTTTATTGAGTGCTAAGTTCACTTGAATATGCCAAAAGAACATTATCTGTAAGCTATGACTAAATATTCCTACTGCTACACAAATCTTGAAAATTGTTGTACCTATACACCTTTATATTCGTTTTGGGATTTTTCGGGCAATAAATTCTGTATGGTAACATTGGCTGATTGTCTTATTTCTGAAGGTGTACATGATAATCCATCTCCACTATCTGAATTCATCTTTTTCAGCAAAACATTCACAATAATATTTGGGTATCAATTTAATTTGAGAAAACGTCAAAATTATTCGAGTGACCTCGCCTCAATACTGATATTGAGCATATTGAGCACAGAGACTGGCAGTTATGGTAGTGAGTTATTATAACTCACGGTTTTTGTTCACAGATACTTTGCTCGAAAGTAGTTGTATAATGAATATATAATTCAATAGGAGTAGATGAAGATTATAAAATAAAATCGGTTTTTATCATTGTTCATGTTTGAAAAAAGTACCCCTAAATGGACCACCCTCTATAATATAAACTCTTGTTCACGAGTTTCTCCTTTCGAACCAGTCACACCATCTTCATCAGGCAATTAGTGTTATTCTCTAATCTAATTCGTATCCTACCCAGCTCACTCAGGATGATGGTCGTGAAGAAAGTCGCCATTAACTCTGTTTTATACTCACGAGTAAAGTTGATTGAAAATTTACCCAACCCTTAAGCGATTTGGTTTACGACCAAGAAAAGAGGTTGCAATCAGACGCGAGCACATTACTTGCATGTCAGTTCAGGTCGTTCGAATCATAAAAGTGTCAGTTCGAATTGACTTCATGGAAGCTTTCGTGCTGGGAGGAAGAATACACAAATTTGGGGTAATATATGTAGTAAAATTGCCATTAACTTTGAATCGTCGCGTGCATACGGAAATACTTAAAACCATAAATGTGATTAAATTCCAGCAATTTTACTTCTTCAGCACATCTGCTCAAAGCAGTACATTGTGGATTATTTTTCAAATTACTGTTATATTAGCAAACTGAGTGTTAATATAGTGGAGGTCACCTCAACTTCCTTACGGAATAATTCTTCTTGTTTATATCACAAGCCCAAAGAACAAGCTGAAGATTCTTGAAAGGATGGATTTGTTACGGACATTTATCTTTTCTTGATGAAGCCTTAATTACAGCATAATATCTACTAGATACAGAACATCAAACGCCCACCGAAATATAAGCGAAATCGTTATGGTCATTCGTGTTTCGACAAATGTCCGACGAGGGTCCACGTGACATGATGAAAACCATAAACAAAGATTGAACCGCAAAATAAAACCCGACAAATATAGTCAAGCTGCACAGTTGATGGCAGGAACAATGAAAAAGCACCTCCGCGTCCCCCCAAACTGCGACATCAAGCTATATTGTCCCATTCCAACAATTCCACGAAATAGTTCACATATCAACGATCCATTTTCGGTGGAAATTTCACGGTGGAATCGCTCATTGAATGAGGAAAACAACGGTATAACTCCGCTCTGACAGAATTGCGGACATGGTTTTCTAAAACATAAAAATGTTCGAGCTGAATAGAGTGAATCAGTTAAAATTCAAATTTGTTCATAATTCCTTTTGGTTCGATTCGATATTAGATAGTTCGCAGGAGAAAGAAGAAAAAATTGGTTTCAACGCTGTAATCTGCTGTAATCATTGAACTGAAAATATTCCAATAAAGAGGTGGCATATTTGAGGACTATAACAATCTTAAATATCTTGGAGTTCAACTAGATTTCCCTCTTAATTTTGATGCCCATTTGGATGATTCACGTCTAAAGTTAAATTCTAGAAATAATATCCTACAAAAATTTGCTGATACTTCATGGGGCGCTGATAATAATAATAAATTAGTTCATTTCTCGAAAAATGAACATAATATATCATCACAGAGGTGAATTACATTACAACCTGTTTGTGACTAAAAAAAATTCTTGATACTGTTCCATGAGGATGAACGTTGAAGGAAAACAAAACATAAATATTCATATTCTCCGCAAAGAAAAAACTATGACATCCAACGAAGGGTAAAATGTTTGGGTAATGTTTCTGTCATAATAGGGTATAATTTTTTGTCACATTCGAGTATAACTTGTCATCCTCTCTATTATTCTACTCACTGGTGAACAGTCCTTCGAAATATTGTTACTCCCCATATTGACAGATAGACTGCAACTTTGAATTTTTGGAATAAATTTCATTCCTTTCCAATTTATTTACATTACTCTGGTCTTAATCGACTAGGTTCGACTCACTGATGACGAGTCCGTCGAAAACGCATGATAACTTTCGAACGGAACGACCTAGAGATTTGGAATTTTCATTGTGGGTTCAGGTCACGAATGCCGCAGTTGATTTCGTTAATGGGCGGAATTCCACCAGGGGTTCCGTAAATATAGCCGTTCGAAATTTTGTTGTCCTTCGAAACTACTGATTCGATCGAGATGAAATTTTGTACTCAGATGGAGAATGCTATTCAGATCGCATGACCAGAACCATAGAAACCATAGAAAATTATAACTTTCGAATGGAAAGGCCTAGGAACTTGAAATTTTCAGGATAAGTGTAGATCTCGAATGTCGCGGTCACGTTCATCAATGATCGAAATTAGACTAGGGGTTCCGTAAATAATACGAAAGTCATTATTATTCTTTCGAAGTTTGTGCTGGGAATGGTTTTAAACAATAAGGTTCGACTCATCCGTCGGAAAATTGAAGGCTGTCCCTCCATCCGTCCGTATACACGATAACTCTCGAACGGAACTACCTAGAAATTCGAAATTTTTAGGGTAGGTTCGAATCTCGAATGCCGCAGTTGTGTTGCGTGAATATGTTCGTTTGAAATATAGTTTTCTTGATGATTTCAAAACTACGGATTCGATCGTGATGAAATTCTGTATTTTGATGGAGAAAGATATATTCAAGCTACATTTTTTCCAGTCAGCATAATCAGAACTATTATAGATTCCAACGAATTATTGAATAAAAAATCCTTATATTTCTGTTACAGCTGATTCGGCATAATCAACGAAGAGCTGCGGTCTTTTTTGACAGCTGTCATAAATTTATTCATTGGGTTTTCAAAACTGGAGAATGCAAATCTACCTGCAAGGTGGATGCACGAGCGCTCAAAAGCTCCTGACTTCACGACAGTGCTTTTCAATTTTCAATCCAATGTCTTTCTCAATTCGAATGAAAATTTGATGAGTGAAATACAATTTTTTTTACCAAGAACTAATTCCTTCTAATAGAGTTCCTGGATTTAATCTTTACATGAAAATACAGTATGTTCTGAATCGTATAGGAACGGATATCTTCAGATGGAATAGGTACAGTTGAGGGTCCTAGTTGTGATTTCAGGGAAGCAGAGGGATAAGCATAAAAAATTCGGGGTGGTTTTAGGGCAGCACACGCAGTTTCTATTTCATTTTTGGAATGGTTGGTCAATTTTAGATCGATTCAACATATCATAAATAATTTTTATTATTTTAGTTCATTTGTTCTGCCCTTTACTTTTTTTGAGAAATCATTAAAAATAATATTACCATTTACTGTTGGGTAAACAATTAACAGTGCTGTGCCTCAGGTGGCGTAAGAACACAGTAACACAGAAACACAGAACACAACCGGCTCTCCTAACTCGCACAAGTTCTGAGCTTCTGAGGGGTCTCACAAAGACCTAGGAGAGTCGGAATATAACCAAAAAAAAAACAAAAAATAAACAAATAAACTTTATCAACAAAGAATCGATGAAAAATTCGAATTTTACATGCTTCAAATTGAAAATATCAAATTTGTGTAGGCTCTTTTTGTCTAGAAATATATAGGTTCTGCTCCACAACATTTAAGGAAGTTCAGGAATTTTGTGAGGGTTTCAAAAGATGCTGATTCTTGTCCACCAAATGTTCATTTATGAAAAATCAAATGTTTACTCTCTTATATCTGAATAGTTTTTTGAGCGCTCGTACTACTTACACGAGGGCTATATCATTTCGTCACGATGTCTGTATTTTTCGAATTTTGAGCTGAAAAAGGTCTCAAACGACTATGTTCGACTCACTGATGACGAATCCGTCGGAAAATTCGAGTCTGCCCGTCCGTCCAGCCGTCCGTCCGTCCGGCCGTATACACGATAACTCTCGAACGGAATGTCCTAGAAACTTGAAATTTTCAGGGTAGGTTCGAATCTCAAATGCCGCGGTTGAGTTCGTTATTGGGCAAAATTCGCCGAGGGGTTCCGTAAATATGGCCGCTCGAAATTTTGTTTTCCTGATTACTTTGAAATTACAGATTCGATCGAAATGAAATTTTGCACTCTAATGGAAAATGAGGTGTTCAAGCTACATGCAAAATTCTGTTCAGCTCGCATCACCAGCACCATAGAAACCATAGAAAATTGTAACTTTTGAACGGAAACGCCTAGGGACTTGAAATTTGCAGGATAGGTGTGGATCTCGATTGTCGTGATCACTTTCATCTATGAGCAAAATTATACCAGGGGTTCCGTAAATATGGTCGTTTGAAATTTAGTTTTCTTGATAATTTCCAAACTACAGATTCGATCGTGACGAAATTCTGTATACTAATGGAGAATGATATATTCAAGGTACATTTCTCTAGATCGCATGACCATAGAAACCATAGAAGATCATAACTTTCGAACGGAAAGGCCTAGGGACTTGAAATTTCCAGGGTGGGTTTGGATCGTGAATTTCATGGTCACTTTCATCAATGAGCAAAATAAGACTAGGGGTTCCGTAAATATGGCCGTTCAAACTATTTTTTTTCTGATAGTTTCGAAACTACTGATCGGATTGGAATGAAATTCTGCACCTAGCTGAGGAATAATGTTTCAAACTACGTGCAAAATTTTGTCCAGATCGCATCACCAAGACCATAGATACTGTAGAAAATTCTAGCGAAGTTTCAGAATTTTTTTGACAGCTGTCGAAAATTCCTTCAATTGATTTCTAAAACTGGAAAATGCGAATCCACCTACAAGGTGCATGTACGAGCGCTCAAAAGCTCCTGCCTTCACGGCGGTGCTTTTCTAAATTTTTTTGCTCCTCGTTTGATAACTTTCCAGTTTTAGGCAAGTTCTTGTCGTTTGCGTTTTGGATCAGTTATTGTTTTACGTTCTTACAATCAACTTTGATTCTAAATCTGAAATTTTGTTTTGCAATAATGCCTAGATGTAAACTTAGTGCGGATGAAGCCCATGCATAGGGCTCTTGGTATGATCGAGGCGGAACGTAATCAGAGAGATATTGCGAATTTCTATCAAGTTAGTTCAAGCGTAGTTTCCCGGCACATCCATCTATATCGAGAAACTGGAAAAGTTACCGAAAAACAAAGAAGTGGACGATCAAGATCTACCACTCCAACACAAGATCAGTTTCAGACTGTGTTAACCCGTAGAGAGCCTTTGAGTACTCGTCGAATCATGCAACAGCGGCTCTTGAACGGTTCTGGTGTTTTGGTTTCGAATGAAACAGTTAGTCGATCTACATTCTCGACGACTTTTGAGAACTCAAAATCATATGCGACTTCGATTCGAATGGGCCAATGAGCACGTGAATTATAACGATCTGTGGAGATCTGTATTATTCAAAGATGAGACGAGATATGGACGGTTTTAGGATAGTCGGCGTGTTCGGGTATGGACCCATCCCCTGGTGCTCAGAAATCTCAGATCGGCTCAGGAAGTTCATTCGTTCAGAGGTGTTACAGTTAGTGTTTGAAGAGAGGCATTTATTTCAATTGACGTGTAGAGTCGTTGGTGATTGAGCAAGTCGATTTCAAATCTATATTAACGAAATAACGGAATTTTTTTCATCTACAACGAATCATCCCACGTCCAACTAAAAGCAGTTTACTCTATCGTCTACACTGAACGAATAAACCGGTTTACGTTCAAGTACGTCTGAACCTTACCGTTTTCTCGAGAATTTCAATTGAACCGTTTATCTGAATTGAAATTATCTTCGAAATGTATTAGATTGGATCGGTATCCCTATGTAACAGTTACTTTCCCCGATACTCAAACGCGATGCTGTACTCCCTTAGCCCAACTGATCGATCAGAAGCGTTTTCTTCCATATCATACAGCGATGAAAGAAATCTGTCAAGTACCCATCTGTCCTAATTTTCAAACTATCAGTCACGATATCCAAAATGAAGGGCAAGTCAAATATTCCACTCGCCCTTTAGGAATAATTGCGAACGTAGTTAAAATAAATAATGTTGTCTGGATGTCTAGAGAATTTTTTGTATATCCGAAGCTATTCTCGGTGCATCGACCTCTCCATAGCACTGCGGCCCTATCCGTTCCTTGTTTACGCTAAATCCGCCGTGTTTTTGTCACGACTGATAATGTCATGGCGGCAAGGAGTACCAACCTCTCTAGGACGTTATCGGCTTTACGTGAATGTGCACCAAACACGCTATCAGCCTGATTTATGCCGCCAAATTCGCAGCATAAATTAGCAGCGATGCGAAGACAAGCTATGAAACTGAATGAACAGGGCGAATTGGGGTGGATTTGCGGTATGAAAATAGACTAGGAACCGCATTTGAATAACTTCGTGTTGCGGACGAAAATAAAGTTTTTGGAAGTGTGATTTTTCATTAAGGGCGTAGATCGATTTCGTGAACTCGGTTAGAGCCACCTACACGGATGAAGAGGTGAAATTTAGTATTAATTCATCTCATTCATCCAATTGGAATATTAAACATAGACGTTTGTGTTGCTCCTCATTCTGCAGTCCGTTTCATCCTTAGCGCTCTAATCACAGCCATCCAGCTAAGCCGGATATTCACACCAAAGTTTTAATCCCGCCAATGTAGATATACCAACGGATCCAGATACAATTCGTACTGTTGAACAAACTCAAAAGTTCTCCACGTCGTTCGCCCCTAAAATTGGGTCCACATTCTTCACTTCACAGAAGTGAAGTCGTGTAAATCTTTCGGTTACCGAGGGCTCCGTGGAACTTTCCTCGACGACAATTCACCCTCTTCCATTTCGTCCTGGTTCAATTGAAAGTTACGTCGACTTGGGGATTGGGTAAAATGCCATTGTAAATTTAATCACATTTCCGAGCTCTAGGTTTATATGTTGGGCCGAATAACGGTGAATGTCCGTTTACGGGGCATATCGAATAGTGTTGGGGTAAAATTGCTTTTTATTCAAAAAAGCGAGTCTATTGGTGTTACTCCCTTGCTAGAGTCGAAGCTGTTTATTCTTCGCGAATCTAGGATGAAATCACAAATGAAACAAGATATCTGACATATCCGCCCTTTGAATGGGTCCGTATTTTATGTAGAATCGCATTGGATGGGGATCTGGAAATAAAGAGATACACTGGCTGCGACCCTGGGGATTGGAAAGCGTCGGGGAATAACGAAAATTTCATCAATTATTGATCCAATAGATTTCCTAATTCAACATCTCAAGATGCTGAAAACTGCATATTTCATGTCATTTTAAGTGAAAATCAACTAGTGATACTCTTCTTCCGTACATTCTAGCTGAGTTTGATTACGTGAAATAACGAAACGGCCCCATGAAATTTTCTGAAATTTGTTGAATCTGTCAAATCGAAACCTAGTGAACGTAGAAATAAAATGACCGCATTTTGGGAAATATAGATTCTGCCAGTAGAAATGGTTAAAAATTTTTACATATTTTCGAAATCCCAGAAATTTCCTGTAGCGGAGCAAAGGCACCAAACGTATACGGAAATTCGGAAACCGTTTTTCCGATTTCAACCAAGGTTTCTGGAAATCGTGTGTCCGCATATTCTTGCCTTGACCCTTGTATAAAAATCTTTCGCGAAAACTCAAATGAATATATTTACGGTTAGAATCCTGATTTGTAGATTGTGTGAATAGATATCGTCGTGTATGATATCTTTAGCTCTAGTGATTTCAAATGGACGACCGCAATCTCAGAGAAACTTGAAATCAATATACCATATATTTCAATAATTCTTTAATCTTCAACTATTAGTTTCATTCACCCATAAAGTCATAGTGTAAAATTATTCATATATCCCAACATCCAGAAAAACCAGGTCAGCTTTCACACATTTCGTATTTTCTGAGCGCAACAGAACTGTTTTGGATTCGATCCATGTGTGATTTAATATATCAGGGGCTATTTTTCTGGTCCACTGAACAGGGCGGAAAACCAGTAGATTGACTGCTCCATATAAGTTCCAGAACAATTCCGTATAACTTTTGAAGTTCCCCGACTTCCCTAGGACAAGGAGCTGGAGGGTTTTTGCGGCGTCATCCAGTTCATTTTGTCCAAGAACTCGGGTCTTCATCCATAAACTTAGTCAGTGACATGTATCGATTCCGTACTTAGAACTTTCAATGTTAGGTAGGCAACTTCATTTGGATACACAATCAATCATATCTTCAGCAATGGGATGAATACCAATTGGATTATACAATTTTTGTTTCGTTAGTACAAAAGAGCATCCTGAACTTTTGCCGTATGTTTATGAACAAATTCAGGGAAACAACAACATTCACATATAAAATGATATAAACGAATATCTACCTCATCACAGAAAGGAGAGTAACCATCTGAAAAAAGGTAAAGATATAAAATGAATATGGAGAAAAAATGACAGAAAAAGAAAAAGTATTTGACCTCACGAATTTTTTTAGTGAAAATATTATATTGATATACGTATTTTCCCGGTTTTTTTTTTACGATGAACTCTCTTTTTAAAGCAAGGATCAATGGAACTGTGATCACATAGTGGTCAACCGATTTCACCACAAGCTTCCAGCCACTCTCTGACTCCGCTTGTTCATTTCATTGAGTGCCATTGCATGTTCCTCTCTCATGAATAAATTAAAAGTGGAGAACTTGCAGGTGAACGAGTCAACGGAAGCATTTTCGACATTTCCTCCGCGTTTCCAATTCATAATTTATTGATTGTAATGAGCAATGTTAGTCAGATGAAATATGGCGGAAATTATATGAAGATAAATCAGGTGGTTCACGAATTTCAGAGGTTGCTTAAATAAATATAATAATAATTTTATGAACTTATATATTCAGTAAATTTACTATTACCTGTTTGAAGAATTCTTGGAAGGGTGAACTTATAACCGACGCATTCGCCATTTTGCAATCATTACAATAAAATATAGTATAAGTATTTGTAAATGAAATTTTACTAGGAGAAGATCATAAAAATTGAGATTCCCTTATAAAGAAATCAAACACATGAGGTACAATAATGAGGAAGAACAAAAAAAAGGGGAAGAGAACAATAATTTCTCCATTTTTTTGAACCATCTATCTAAGAATTCGTCTTAATATAAGTTTGATTGAATTCTTTCTAGTTACAGAGCCGAAGAACTTTCCGTATAGGTGAATTAATCGCTCTATTCGTAATTCCCAGAGGCATGTGGAATACAATAACCTCCGACAGATCTTTTAGGTATATGATCCTACTGAAAATTTCGGTAGAATAAACTCTGTTGTTAAATAATCTTCGAAGGAATAATGAGTTTTTGCCTTTTTTCGATACTGAACCAACCGAAGTGACCAAATTATCAGAGTTCCTTCTATTTAGGTACTACACCCTGAAAAGTGATGTGCGCATTCGCCATTTTGCAACTTTCATCATTCAACATTTAACATTTCATTCATATAATTTTTCAATGAATTCGTGGGCAAATTCATCCTTTTCATTATACTTTCAACTGAAATAGTGGTAAAATAAGCTTTTTCATGAAATTATTCTGATTCGTACCACGATTTCTTTATCGAGGTATATTTGTTACTATGAATTTGAATACAGCTAACTTGGGTCATAAAACGGAACATGGATATGACAATGTTGACATAAGATCATCATTCGTGAAGAGAAAATCAAAGCGATAAAAGTTCAAAACTAGGGCAAACTTAGAACCGACGCATTCGCCATTCTGCAACCATCACAGTAATAAATAATAATAGCATTTTGTGAACGAAGAAGTTATGAGTATGCCGAACAACTAATATAAAATACAAAATGAAGGAGGTACAGTTGAAATCCACATAGGCAATGTTTGGATCTAGACAAACCACATCGCCGTTGAATTGTTTATTTCGGAGGGCCAAAAAGAGACTTTTTTTAGAGCACCATATATTTTCAAGACAGACTGGCAAATTGCCAGAAACACTTCTCGACGCAATTCATCAATAAGGTTGTCAATAAGAGAGGACTTATTCAAACGTATCTAAAGACAATGCATAGTTCTGGGTCTTGAGTTCTAGACAACATGTTTATCAGACGGTTCTTATTGACGTCGAGAGATGATTGGTTCATTCAGTAGGGAATCGACCATTTGAGATGAGAACTGGTCAAGAAATCATTCGCTAAGAAATTATGTTTCGCCATTAAAAAGACGGGCAAACACACCACTGAATAAACGAATGACGGTCTCATTCAAATAATTTCTGAAACTTTGAGTAAATTTCTTGGACAAAACACAGTAAATGTCATTATTGGACGTGAATAACTCGAATAACATTGATCTGAAAATATATAGGATTGAAGTGAATATTCTTATTATTCATAGAATCTTCTATTTCCCTTATTTTGCAGCTTTTTTTTCATACAAATAATTTTTCTTCAGTAATGAAACTCTCTGGAATTCTCAGGATTTCACCACCACAATCGAGAAGAGAAATCCCTAAAGCAAAAAATGGAATTCCATTGTCCGCGCTACCTTAGATCACTTGAGAATTGATAAGAGCATCCTCCTCTTTGAGAATTCGATCAGGCAAACCCTAATGGTCTAGCATGAGAGCAGACAATCCACATTTTTCAAACGTCGCCTCCGCCAAGGACGAGAACCCTTCGGAGTGGTCGCAATCTTCAATATAAAGAAATGATGTTCACTTTTACTCGCTGCTCAAACATCCTCCTTTATATCGTCATTACTGAAATGTCTTCCATTAGGATAGACTAGTGTTTGGGATAGGAAAATGAGTATAATACGTCAGTGGCAATTACATACCTTGGTCTCTCATATACGCAATAATCGAAATGGGATAGTAAACTTTAGGGACAATCGTGTGTTATTTATCGACGAGTCATATTGATAAAAAACCCCTAAAAGTGATTCAATCGATGTTGAATTGAAAATATTGCATATCCTTGGAGAAATGCCATTCTGTGGGAAATAATATGAACACGATAATAAGATATATTTTACAATGTCAAATGAAGGGTTGGCAATGTTTTGGTTGCATTTTGTGGTGGTATTTTGTTTCGATATTGGCAAACACTGCTCTCAATAAACTTCATTTTTTTTCAGGTAAGATCCGATTCGATGTGGCAGATAATCCAATGAACCTAATATTGGGATGAAGTAAGGTAGGTTACTTCGTTTTATAATTGTACATATCGAAAACAGAAATCATATATGGTGTGCTTTAGCTCGAAAGACATGAACAGAGTGGTGCACCAAGGTGAGATATTGTACGAATTATTCTCTGGACAAAGCAATATTATTCATTCATTTATTATTGATGATGTAGTGTGAGACATGAAAGACGACCAATGATCCATCGATTGAGATACACATAGAGCTACAACCTCAACTTTGGAATTTTTGGAATATATTCAATATCCAATTCATATCCGGACAGAAAACTCCCTTCACTAAATTTAAAAAAATAATTACTCTCTACTTTTCCTAGTTTCAGCTCGAATAATTACGTTAGCATCGGATCTAATCACCCTGATTCCTCCACGCAAAACAATAAAACACCAACGTTAATTCCTCATTATTATACCGCTGTTTCTCCGAATGCTCAGGCCTATTCCGGTGAAGAAGATGAATGAATCGTTTGTTTATCTCTTGGCGCCACAGACTATCTGGGTCACTTTACTTCGTGCCAAAACCAGATGCATCAACTCATTCGTTCCACGTTGGTGGCAGGGGGGTCTTAACCCGGTGAAATAATTGTATATTCATGAACGCGTAATTCAAACAAAACCGCAAAACAGTGCATGGAGGTACCATGTGATGGTTATTTAGTTTGCGAACAAGAACGTGTAAACTACGGTTTATGTGAGCTGAACCGGATAATGGTGGAATTGTAAGAACATTGGAGAACAAGCTCAGGCTAGGTCCTCTGTGAAATATTCAAGTATCAAGGAATTAGTTCAATATAATGCATGTTGATTCACATTATATGGACATGGGTATGGCGAATGGCCTCCAATTTTTTTTTGTCTAACTCTACTGAAACGTTGTATATTCATTTATTTATTTACAAGAATTAATACCAACAGTGTGCCATCTTTTTGAGCGCTCGTACTACTTACACGAGGGCTATATCATCTCGTCACGATGTCTGTATTTATCGAGTTTTGAGCTAAAAATGTGCCGTAAGCACGATAATTCTCGAACGGAACAACCTAGAGACTTGAAATATTCAGTGTGGGTTCAGTTCCCGAATGCCTCGGTTAAGTTCGTCAATGGGCCAAATTCCACCAGGGGTTCCGTAAATATGGCCGTTCAAAGTTTTGTTCTCCTGATTACTTGGAAACAACAGATTTGATCGAGATGAAATTTTGCACTGAAATGGAGAATGAGGTTTTCAAGCTACATATGAAATTTTGTCCAGATCGCATGACCAGAACCATAAAAATCATAGAAATTTGTAACTTTTGAACGGAAACGCCTAGGGACTTGAAATTTTTAGGATAGGTGTGAATCACAATGTCGTGATCACGTTCATCTATGAGAAAAATTATACTAGCGGTTCCGTAAATATGGTCGTTTGAAATTTAGTTTTCTTGATAATTTCAAAACAACAGATTCGATCGTGACGAAATTCTGTATACTGATGGAGAATGATATATTCAAGCTACATTTCTCAAGATCGCATGACCAGAACCATAGAAACCATAGAAAATCATAACTTTCGAACGAAAAGGCCTAGGGACACTTAATTTTCAGGATAGGTTTGGATCGCGAATTTCGCGGTCACGTTCATCAATGAGCAGAATTAGACTAGGAGTTCCGTAAATATAGCCGTTCAAACAATTCTTTTCCTGATAATTTCTGAACAACTCATTGGATTGGGATGAAATTTGGCACAGATAAAAAATAATGTATTCAAACTACGTGGGCAATTTTGTCCAGATCGCATTACCAAGACCATAGATACCCTAGAAAATTCTAGCGAATTATCGAAAAAAAATTAGTCACCTAAAGCACTGACGTGAAGTCTTGATTTTCGCCTTTGTTTGAAATTTTCTTTGACAGCTGTCAAAATCTTTCCAGTTGTTTTCTAAAACTGGAGAATGCGAATCTACCTACAAGGTGGATGAACGGGCACTCCAAAGCTCCTGACTTCACGACAGTGCTTTTCGTATTTTTTTTATTTATTTCAAACCAAGAACAATATTCACACATCCACAATTTTGCTAGACAAAAATTGAGATTCTCCAATAAAAAAACAAAAGAAAACACTTGAGGTACAATACTAAAGAAGAATAAAAAATGAAGAGTAGAAAACAATAATTCCTCCGATTTTTTGAACCAACTATCTGAAAAATCGTCTTAATGTACGTTTGATTGAATTTTTACTGTCGTAGAAAATGTCAACATCAATATGAGAGTTACAGAGAGGAAGAACTCTGTATATAGTTGAATTAAAAGTAATTGAAGTTCCTTCCAAATAGCTACTACGCCCTGAAAAGTAATGGGCGCATTCGCCATTTTGCAACTTTCATCCGAGTTATGACCGAAATATTTTGAACCGGATTCAATTGAATCATAAAATCAAGGTTATCAGAACGTTCAACATTTCATTCGTTCTTTGATCGTATTTTTTCGTCAGTATCTTCTCTGAGGAAGTTGATCCTTTTCATCATACTTCTCGTGGTAAAATAAACATTTTCGTGAAATTATTCTGATTCGTACCACGATTGGTTCATCGAGTTATTTTTTGTTGCTATGAATTTCAAATCAGCTCACGTGGGTCATGAAACCAAAACATAAATATGCCAATGTTGACATGATACATTCTTTGCAATATCCAATATTTTCGAAAAATTCTTCTTAACCAATAATAATTATGGAATAACATGACGATTTTCTTATGAAAAAATAAAAAAAACACTTGAGGTACAATAGAGAAAAAGAATAAAACAAATTTAGAGTAGAAAACAATAATTCCTCCAATTTTTTGAACCAACCATTTGAGAAGACGTCTTAATGTAAGTTTGGTTTGAATTTTTTCTGTGGTGGAAAATGGCAACATCAATATGAGTGTTACAGAGCGGAAGAACTCTGCATATAGGTGAATTAAAAGTAACTGAAGTTCCTTCCATTCAGCTACTACACCCTTAAAAGTAATTGGCGCATTCGCCATTCTGCAACTTTCATCCGAGTTATGACCGAAATATTTTGAATCATTAAATCAAGGTTATTAGAACGTTCAACATTTCATTCGTTTCTTGATCGTATTTTTCCGTCAGTATCTTATCTGGGGAAATTGGTCCTTCTCATCATACTTCTCGTAGAGAAATAAACTTTTTCGTGAAATTATTCTGATTCGTACCACGATTGGTTCATCGGGGTATTTTTTGTTGCTATGAATTCCAACATAGCTCACGTGAGTCATGAATCAAAACATAAATATGCCAATGTAGACATAATATATTTTTTGTAATGTCCAATATTTTACAAAAATTCTTCAGAACCAATAATTTATTATGAAATAAAAAACATCAAAATAAATAGGTCAAGGAGGTCATACCTCTACGTTATAAAGAATAGGACTTACCCAGAACGTCGAAACTCTTATCTACAAAGTCAGAAGCTGACTTTTTCGAAACAAGTTATCATATAATACACGGAAGTGGAGGAACCCATTCCAAGTGAGCGTTAGTTTTGAATTATCATGCCGAAACGTGAGTCCTCTATTCATAAAATCCACATTAGGGATGTAGGTTTGCGTATTCAGGTTTTATCTGAAATTCAATTCAGGCGAAGTGAGAGCGAAGATAAGGAGGAAACCGAAGAGAAATCACTTGAGTGTATGCAAATCACGTTCCTGATTTCCTATTAAACCTCAGCTAATGGCGCCAAAGCCCTGTAGAAAAGATATAGCTTGTGTCAATAGTGTGAGGAGTCGTAAATTGTATTGTTTAGAAATTTATAGCATCAATCATTATCGGTACACTTGACGATTTTCTGATGGATGGTAATGAATTTAACCAGGACTAATTTAATGGATGATACTTGGGAATGTACCGTAAATCGATCAGGGACTTCTCAGGACTGCCCTGAGGGTGTTCCAAGTTATCAGACTGCAAACAGATAAATTCCATGGATGATGGGATTTGACATATTTTTCAGAAGACAGTGTATAAAACAAAAACTAATCTCATGATTCAAATTTTTCGTTATCTTCATACAAAAGGAAGATGAAAATTGGCGGTATCATTTTGTACTCAGGCAACCAAATAAACCAGAGTCATAATGAAACTTGGGAGTAATTTATAGCCTACTGAGTAAAAATAAATCATCAATCATTTCTGGAAGTTCTTTATTTACCCTCAACTTTCCAGCATAAGCTTTTTATTATTCGCCGACTCTTCAATCGATGAAGGCATAAAAGACCCATCAAAAATCCCATCCTCGAATATTCCGCCATGGGGATGTTTGCAGCAATGCACACTTGCGAAGTAAACTTTTCAACGGCTTATAAAAATAAACTACCGGGGCATTAAATTGCAGCGTTTTATGTAATGCCGATATATTCTCTCATCAAACTTGCAATTTACAGTTTGATTTCCGATCTGGTATAGTAATCCTAAAGCCGATAAAGTTAGATAAGGTCAGGTCACTTTCGGATGCCATAAGGCATCCATAAATCCGCTGTTCGATATCTACACCAGAGTTTGATGTAGTTTATGGGGTTGGGGGTGATAAATCATGAGTTGAATGGTTATTGCTGACTTGTCGTTTCTACATAATAGTGCGCCCGAAGAGCAAAATAGAGAACTTCATAGAATTACCAAACTCGCGATAAAATAAAAGTTTCCATTGATCATAGCAAAAACTGAAACAATACAGTTTTCTTGTATTTCATTTTTTTTCAACGTATGTCATTCTCTTTGTCCTGAAGGCCCTTGAACACTGTACTAGTTTATATTGAACACACCCCAGAGCCCCCAGATTGAAAACAAAATCGAAATTTCTCGTTATTAATGGAAATCCCTAATCAACCCTGTAACTTCCTATCTCCACTACAGGCCAAGAAAATATTTTCCAACCTGCGCAGCCAACAAACAACTACTGATGCATATTTCAGCGTGACCTGAAAGAGTATAACTGTAAACGATTATACACCCGCAACCGTATAATAAACCCAATTTCTGCCATACGCCGCGATTTATAAATATTTAATTAGTCTGGAATAAAATACGGTGTATCCTTTCTGGAGGGGCGTGGATGTAGTTGGGCTTCTATCACGCTACCGCAAATTGATTTATAGCGTCGTAGTTTTGACAGAAACTGCCGTGCTGTTGAACCTGGGGCACAGACAGCGCCGAAGAGGTGGAAACAATAGGGTAGGGAATCCAACGAAGTCTGGTCCTATAAATCTTTGCCGTCTGTGAACTGGCCGCAGGAGATTTCATGGATTTTACGTCGAATGCTGGTAGATCTTCCGGATTACTGGTTTCAGATATAAAATCTCAAATAATGCACGTACGTGATGACTTTGAATCGTATTTTGTTTCAGGTTTGCATTGACCGACCTGTACTTTGTTATACAGCTGAAACTCGTTCATATAGAAAAAAACGAATAAAACTTGGGACAGCATAAATGAAGGTCGTGCTCGGAATAACCGAACAACCCACCTTATTCAGGCGAAATTTGGAAGACTTCTGTGAACCGCTTTGGAATGGTGTGATAAGGTTACTAGAAAATTACTGAAAAAATCATCGCACAAAGTGTGGGGTCTCGCTAGATCGGTGTACAATTTTGAAATTACTCTTCTAGTTCAGACGACAGTTGGTGATTTATGCAATTTCGAAGTTGTTTTAGTTCGGAACTATAAAATGTATAATTCAGAAGAAAATTGAGGTAGTAGAACTTCAACGACAAATCAGGAAAATGATTGAATGTTCTCGCATAAAAATATTGTCGCGTCAATGCAGTGGAAAAAGCTGGTAGTAATTTAGATATAAAACTTGGATGATAAAGAGATGAAAATAATGAATAAACACGGTAAGATATCAGAATCTCAAACTCGGGTATTCAAACATAATATGTACAGGTGTTTACGTGAGCGAGTCACTGGATTTTGTGACTTATCCTTCAAGCAAAATTGAAGAGTGACCCATCAATATTATAGTATTTCAAGGGCTATACAAATATGTTTTCGAAGAAACTATCGAATCAAGACATGAAAATTGAGGAAAACCCGTTTTTCAAAAAAAAATTGTTTTTCAAATTCTACTGGTTTTCAAAATAAGAATGCCTGGAGAAAATGTCTTACCAATTGTTTCTTTTCAATTAAACTTCCGGTTTTTTAGAGAAAGGAAATGTTTTTCTTGCAAACTATACTTCATGTAATTTTTGCAAATTCGACTGGTTTTCAAAATGAGAAGGTCTTGATTCAATTCCTCACCAATTATTCGAACTTCCGGTTTTCTAGAAAACAGAAAATTTTTTCTTGCAAAATATATTTCATAATATTCTCCCATCCTTTCTGAATGTTCAATCGATTCTGAATCCGAATATGTAAATAAAATGGTAGTTTTATGATTATTTCGAGCAACCTGAGGATATTCAGATTCCATATATCCATGTAGTCTGTGTTTCAATAAATATTTTATTGTAAAATTTTCATTATTGATCATAGTAGAAGCTAAAATATAAAGTAGAGTAAACACATTGAATGCTTCGAATGAAAATTCAGGCTCGATATTTTCGCTTCTATAATAATCGAAAATGAAAACTTAAAAAATTGACAATCAAATATTTATTGAACCACAAACAACATAGATATACGGAATCTGAATTTCCTCAGGTTAATTTTGAATGGAATTGCTCGAGATAAATATAAAACTACCATTATATTCACATATTCGGATTCAGAATCGATTGAGCATTCAGAAAATATGGGAGAATATTATGAAATATATTTTGCGAGAAAAATTTCCGGTTTTCTATAAAACCGGAAGTTCGAATAATTGGTGGGGAATGAAATCTAGACCTTCTCATTCTGAAAACCAGTCGAATTTGCAAAAGAATGTTTTGGAACGGTTTTTCATGCCTTGGTTCGATAGTTTTTCCGATGACATAACAATAAGGATAATTAAAAAAATCCAGTGATCCGCTTACGAGAAACACCCTGTACCTTGCGCAGGCATTTTTCTTGAAGGAAAACTTCCCCAATCAACGTACCTCCACCCCAAAATTTGAACTCCTAGATCATCCGATTTTCAAACAAAAACATCTTTCATAAAACATGTAGATTTTTAATTAACTTCGTTTGGTGAACAAAAGAGGCAACATTGTGAACACCTGTTAAAATAGCGGATTAATCTCATGGAAAAACTTGAAATTATCGATAAATGTACGCACATTTTGACCATTTTTGTCGAATTAAACTACAATTCACTAGGAAACAGAGACTTTTATGCGAAAAAGAAATAATAATAGATATTTTTATCTCACAGAAGGAACTGCCATTCTGAAAATATCGAGATATATATTTTTTTTGAGTGAACCTCTCAACGAATACTAATGTTGAAATAACCGTTTGAAACATGAAAACAGCCTGAAAGTTGATTACGAATCGAAATTCAAATGAATGATAGTTAAACGAAGAGAGTGTTTCGTTTGGTGGGATTCACTGTTGAAGAATATGTATATTTCGAACAACCCTCCCTGTACTCGGTGTACCAAATAATATCATCACCCTCAAAATTTATTTTATTTGTCATGAAAAAAAGTACAAATTTTGTGAAACCATATAGTGAAATGTTAACTAGAAACTGAAGACGCTAAAAGGGAAAAAACCTCCATTTGAACCAATATCTACACTATTTAAAGAAATATTTTCAAAATTATATTTATATTTTTCGAACACATTTATATAGTTGAAACTCAATAATGTGTCTCCGTTAATCCACAATTGTAAATTTTTCGAATCTGCTCGAACCAGATTTATAATTTATACTTTAACTAGTTCAACCGACATACAATAATTTGAAGGAGAGAAATTTATTGTTTATGGTCGAAAATTAACCGAATATTACATTGGTGTAATGAACAGTTTGGTTCTTTGTTTCATCAATAGGATATTTATGGACACTTCCCATTGTTCATGAATCAACCAAACTTGGGCCATGCTTCCCCGAAAGTAATTTTTTATTTTCCATCATTGAGAATGGGAGATTCTGGCAATAAAAAATGACGTATATTTGAAGGAAATTTGCCCAGAAATTTAATTACAGTCTTGTTATCGCCAGTAGAGCTGAAAAACCGCACAAACCAAATAAAATAATGTTAATTGCGGCAACGAGCGTTTCATTCCTTCCCGATACTCTCCCCAACCCCTCAAACACTGAATGAAATCGAATCGAAAGCGTGGACCGTTTTTATTGTCATCCACCGATATTGGATCCCTGAGCCATCCCGAGAATCTTCCAAAGGAGTAATTAAATACCGAATTCGGAACGAATACTACCCTGCAATAAAATTGGTGAAAAAGACCTGCAACGTGCATGAGGTGTGTGTAACACCGACGAATTTATGGTTTTCCACAATTCCAGAAATTTTCTTCAAGAAATTATCATAATATATTTCAGAAACGATCAGTTTAGAAATATTAAAATTTTAATTCATTATGTAGCAGAAATCCCAAGGAGATAATGAACCAAATTCTCCCCATGGTTCTATCGATTCAATCTAAAAAACCCCAATCTTTTTTTTCCCCTTTCAAAAGATCATCGAGTTAAGAATTTCATCCTTTCAAATACAGAATAATTGGTGTAAAAACCTTCAGGTTCACATCATAATCCGAAGCGGTGGAATTTCAGAGGCGTTTTTTCCATCAATTATCATGAGTAGGTTTCACAAGGACCTCTCTAAAGAATCTTTCCAATCCCGAAATTGCATCTTTCCCCCATCGATAAACAAATTTCGTTTGGATTGTGATTCGTGTGAATAGATTCAATTCGTCAGGCATCACGTTCTTCGATCGTGCTTTACGTGACTTCTCTAGGAGAGGACGCATAATATCGCCAAATATTTGAAATAACAATGCCAAACGTTGCACCCTTGTTTGTCACGATTAGCAATTTCTTATATAGATTTGTAGTCTGGCTCGTTTCCATCAATTTGCAATGTACAACATAGAAATATAACAGGTTATTGCAGTTTTCCCTATTTTTCAGGCACTTATTTGGGTTTAAAGCTGGTAGTTAATGAATAAATTCAAAACGAAATAAATAAATGCAAGCAGTTTAGTATGCAACGCATTCGCCATTTTGCAGCGCGCGTGACATTATTTTTCATTAATACCCATCAAACTTTTCTTTGAATGCAAATGTTGAATGGATCAAGAGTTCTTGCAAATTGAAGTGATTTCAATTTCACTCAAATTCAGAAATTATGTTAAAAATGCTTATTTCGATATCTGCAATTGATAAAAAAAGTAGTAATTCATCTTCATTTCAATTACCTTTCGAGATTATGGGTAATTTCAAATTTTTATAAATCTTGACGAATTTCGAGTGAAATAAAGGTTGTTTTCTGAAATTAAATCTTTCAAAAATTTGAAATCATGATATTTTCTATAATAATAATAATAATAATAGTTTATTTCCGAAACAGTCATAAACATAATTTATTCATAATTTTCACTGATTCAAACATTTGGAGTTTCAAAATCCTAAATAAGATAGTTCCTTTTTTTTCTTCGAATTTCCTGAAATTCAATATTTCAGTTCTTTACTAGAAACAGTAAACCAAAATGTTAAGGTGTGTACAGACATGCTCCGAATATCGTACCGAACCGCTTCGCGTACCCCGCGAGAGCGAATCAAATTCACGAATTCAAATTGCACCTCTACGTGCGATGAATTTGATTCGCTCTCGCGGGGTACGCGACGCGGTTCGGTACGATATTCGGAGCATGTCTGTACACACCTTAATAGACACCAACCTGCAGTAGGTGTATATATCATAACATTAACCCGATTTTTTTTATGTTCTCATTACACGAAATATACGAAGGGAAATTCCTGCATTTGGGTCATACTGTTTCATGATAATGAGGTAATTAAGACTTCTTTACCTACGCTATCCCTGAACTATTCCAACTCTCCGTTCTTTCCTAATACAGTTTGGACATGAAATGTCACCATGATCGTAAATACTGATTATCCAAGATTCGACGAGGGCACAGACGATATCTCCTATTCCAGCATGAATAGGAAAATGGCTCCCATTCATCCCCGTATAAAAGTTTTAGCTTTTGGGGTCGGGATTAAACTTTGGCTGGGTCGAAAATTTGGCGAACTCTCAATGGAAAAGGGCAATTGATCCTGAGAGGAAGATGACTCGGCTTTTTAAAGTATTTAACTGCTTTGTGGGGTTGGATATCCTTTTTTTTTGTTTCAAGTTCTTCGTAGAATCCCAACTTCATATTAGTTCATGTTCGTTCACTTCTGCGGGTTGGAAAGTTTTCGCCATAACAGTAAAAGTGCTACTTTTACACAACACTTTTCCTCGTTCATTCATTAAATCTTTCACATAAATATGACAGATTACGGAGATTCCTCCAGAATTCTTCCTATCTTCAGAAACCCGCCCAAAAGGCATCGAATATTCGAAAAACATCTGATTTTATCTGTTATACAATTGTTGAAGAAAAAAGTTCTGCTTTGAATTATAAGGAAATACAAAATGTGTAATTGACCAAAAAACGATAAAAAATTATGGAAAATATTCCAGACGTTTTTGTAACTCACATGCTGATAATAATTTCTTTATAATTTTTCTAAATTTATATTTAAATATACTTTTATTGCCTTATCTGTAAAATTATATGGTCTCCTCCACTCCAATACTATTTCTGATTAATCGAGTCATCGCAGTAGATCCAAGGTATCCAGGGTGATTTTCAAAAGTTTCCCTCGTATTCAAGCGATATATTATATCTTCAATGATTGTTTTCTGTTTTCCAGTAAAGATTCTGTTCCAGAAATAATGTGTTGGTTTCAACATGTGGTTATCTTTTTGGAATCAATCTTGAATAATCTGACTGGTCAAACCTTACAGTCATTGCTTTCTGTACATATTTTTGAACAACCTTAGTAATTCTTGATAAAAATAGAGTTATTGCATACCAAAATTTCGAATAGTAGGTCAAGAAAAAAATATTCCAAAACATAACTCCAATTACGTTTGCCACGATAGCATAGCTTATCGACGCAGAGAAATTGTATATCTATTTTGGAATTAAAGCCTCAATTATTAATGAGACACAAATTTCCAACCACTAACTGTCGAATCAATTCAATGAATATAATCTGTTCTTCCATGCAGTAACCATGAATGATAATATCCAATTCGTGTTTGTACCTAATGTTTTTGGTGCGGCTGCATGGCATTTACTCAATAATTTTCCACATCGTCAATCAAAAACTCACGATTCTGAAAGCTGCCCCGGAAATTCCTCAAACGAATATTATTTCTGAATACCAATGAAGAAGATGACCCAAATTTCAATAAATAGTCAAACGGTAAAATTAAGAATTCAAAAAAACCGAAAAACTCATTCATTCAAGTAATCCGCTCGATCTGAACGTCTATATTTTTCATTGCGAAGCTCTGCACTCAACAGTGTGTGACGTATTTTTAGTCTTTAGTATCCTAGCAAAAAATAAATTACTTTTCAGTGACATTCAATCTATATTTCGGTATTCAGAGATAATATCTTGACATCTTCACAACGTTACTGTCAAGTTAAACATCTCCCCGATGATGAACATACCTATTGTTGTTTCCGCTCTTTGAATGGAAAAAGCGAAAAATATGACGTGGACATTTTCATTAGGAACAATCCAGGGAAATGAAAATTTGCATTTGAATAGGGCTCTGGATTTCAATTCGATAGGAATGAAAGGTACGGACAACTGGAATGATGTTTTTACCGACATCTGAATGATCGTAAAACTATGTTATGTCGATTCCACAAAAAGACGGGCTTCGAATTCGATTTTTTTTTTAGCGCTCGTTCTACTTACACGAGGGCTATACACTTCTACTTGTGTCTACTTTCAAAAGGGCCAAACTTCAAGGAAATATCATACACGTGATTTGCAACCAAAAATGTCATATAACACATGGTCGAAATATTGACGGTTATTCTTCAATTCGACATTTCTTGATTTCACGAAATATTTCATGTTTTTCCATAAAATCAATTATTTTTCAGTTATCCTTGGAGCCTCATCAAATTTGACCACATATCTGAAAACGGCATCAAATTTGCTACAAGATAAGAATTTTTTGTGACAAAAAAATCTTCGTCGCGCGGGTGGTAAGGAGATGAATATCACGATTCTGAAGTGAACAAAATCAATCATATTTCTTCAATGGTTTTATCGATGAAATTATCAATTATGGACATGTTTTCTTTTCAGAAAAAAATACCCTATTTAGTGAGCTTTCAAATGACATATCAACTTTCAAGGTTGCTGCTTGTCTTCTGCCCTAATATCATGGCTAACAAGATATCGACGAAAAAGTCGAAATATTCCAAACCTGAATTTACTCTATTTTGAAGCTCTTCATGATAGAATATTGAAGTAGTTCTCATGGAAATCATGAATTTATCTGTCGAATCAAAATAATTTGAAGGAATAAACTAAATTTTAATAATACAGATTTTATGAAAAAATGTAAAGAAAACAGACTACTACTACATATAACAATTTTCAAAATGTCCACCGCCTTATTCAATACATTTCACACATCGTTTTAGCACTGAATCCACAACCCTGTGAAGTTCACAACGTTTATGACGCATTTCTGCATAGCACAAATTCATTCTTTAGATCAGATCCTTTCGAGTCTTTGATATATATTTTTTTTTTCAAGTCGTTCCAGCTATAAAAATCCGAAAGCGTAAGGTCGGGGCTCCTTGGTG
Organism: Aphidecta obliterata; assembly: GCA_963966015.1. Classification (NCBI taxonomy): domain Eukaryota; kingdom Metazoa; phylum Arthropoda; class Insecta; order Coleoptera; family Coccinellidae; genus Aphidecta; species Aphidecta obliterata. Next base: position 21,361,004 of record OZ014430.1, on the reverse strand, counting down.
GTCATCTTACCGTATCGTACCTTCCAATCCATTGCACCCCAAAATATTCAATCATCCCGTGAATTTTGGTTTTTATGAGCTGGGCAGCCATCCGTTTGAAACCAGATGTTTTGTCTGTTAGCCAGAGTAATTTCATCCAATATGTCTGTTAAGCGGCTTTCGATTGATATAATGAATTCTTCAGCGTTGAGGCGATCGGGAAGTATTACTGGTCCGAAAAGTTCACCTCTCATGACTCCCAACGCCGGAATGTATTGAACAATATTGGAAGAAATAAAATCCGTTTTATTTTTATTGAAGTCCCTCCAATATATTGCCTTGCTCTCAATATATTGAAATCAAACAGATTTTATCTCTTCCAATATTTTTGCCTTTAATATTATTGTTTCAATATCCCCCGTACACGTTCAATATATTGATCGATATCGATATTGCTTCAATAATATTGACCGTGTAAGGCTCGCTTAAGAAATCAGAAATCTTCAAAAAATCATCACTTGCTCCTATTTTCAAGTGTAAATAGTCCTATTTTTCCTTCAAATCCGTTTCACTGGCCGGAATGAACGAAAGTATTCATTCATATTCTCAATGGTAACGGGGTAGAAATGTTGGTTCTGAAAACCTGAAAATGTGAAACAAAACATAATATGAGGAAAATCGTTATATATCATTACTAACATTAATTTCCTACTCTAATTCACTTATTTGCATTGCTATTTCATTAATTTCTACTTAATTTTAGACGGTTTGGGAAAAATGGATGCACAGTTATTGAAATATAGTTCACAACTCACCAAAATTGATCGGATATTCCTGTAAACTGCACGTGGGTGTTGAAGAAACGAATAAGGATTCGTTTTTCAGCTCTCGGATCCGTCTATTTTTTCCAAAATCCGATCGAATTCGCGAGGAACTGTGCATATTCAAACCTTGAAATTACCTTGAATATATCAGAACTCTAGGTTATAGTGTTTACGGCCGGACGGATGGACATAATCAAATTTGTCAACAAAATCTTCATCTCTGTCGTTGAAGACTCAAAATTCGAAAATTACAGACATTTGGGCGGAATGATAACGCTTTTGTTCATAAAACACATGAGACATTTATATAAAATATTCAAACTGATATTGTCGGACCTCACAGACAACTCACAGATCCTTAAAAAACAGACAAAAAACGAAAGGGTTTTGTTTCATAATTTCCGGTTTTGAACATCTTTAATTGTACATCCCTCAAAATTTCACAGTTTATGTTTTGTAGAAACAATCAATCAAATAAAAAAATTCCTCCAGAGCTTCGCTTGTAAACGACATCGCATGAAATTTGGTACAAAATCTGTTTAATGGCCCAACGTTGCGCATAGCTTGAAAATCCGATTCATGGACTTTGAGATCTCGTAGTTGGTGACAGAAATCGACTACCACGAACGTCGAATAAGTCTGCGCAATCTCTGTATGGGACATGTCAGTTGTGAATGCTCTCGAAGCGCAAGCGCAACGGTGGATATATAAAATATTCTAGAGACGCCAAGTAAAACACTTGAATATCTCTCACGAGTATTCCTTTTGAGCTAGTTAGGGTATATCTCTCCCTACAGCTCCCTTGACTCTCAAATAATTATAATAATAAATACGATAGACTAAAAATCAATGAATGTAAAAAAAATTTAGAGAAGCACTGCCGTGAAGGCAGGAGCTTTTGAGCGCTCGTACATGCACCTTGTAGGTAGATTCGCATTTTCCATTTTTAGAAACCAATTGAAGGAATTTTTGACAGCTGTAAAAAAATTCTGAAACTTAGGCGAAACTCCAGACTTCAAGTCGCTGCTTCAGCTGATCAATTTTGTTTCGATAATTCGCTAGAATTTTCTACGGTATCTATGGTCTTGGTGATGCGGTCTGGACAAAATTTTGCACGTACTTTGAATACATTATTCCTCAGCTAGATGCATAATTTCATTCCAATCCGATCAGTAGTTCCGAAACTATCTGGAAAAAAATATTTTGAACGGCCATATTTACGGAACCCCTAGTCTCATTTGGCTTATTGATGAACGTGGCCGCGATATTCGCGATCCAAACACACCCTGAAAATTTCAAGTTCCTAGGCCTTTCCGTTCAAAAGTTACAATTTTCTATGGTTTCTATGGTTCTGGTCATGCGATCTGGACAAAATATTGCTTCAATATATCATTCTCGATTAAAATACAAAATTTCATCTCGATCGAATCCGAAGTTTCGAATTTATCGAGAAAACAAAATTTCAAACGACCTTATTTACGGAACCCCTTGTATAATGTTGCTCATAGATGAACGTGATCACGACATTCGAGATCCACACCTATCCTGAAAATTTCAAGTCCCTAGGCATTTCCGTTCAAAAGTTACAATTTTCTATGGTTTCTATGGTTCTGGTCATGCGATCTGGACAAAATTTCGCATGTAGCTAAATCACCTCATTTTCCGTCTGAGTGCAAAATTTCATCTCGATCGAATCTGTAGTTTTCAAGTAATCAGGGAAACAAAACTTTGAACGGCCTGGTGGAATTTGGCCCATTAACGAACTTAACCGAGGCATTCGGGATCTGAACCTACACTGAAAATTTCAAGTCTCTAGGTTGATCCGTTCGAGAGTTATCGTGCTTACGGACGGACGGCCGGACGGCCGGACGGACAGACTCGAATTTTCCGACGGATTCGTTATCAGTGAGTCGAACATAGTTGATTGAGACCATTTTCGGCTCAAAATTCGAAAAATACAGACATCGTGACGAAATGATATAGCCCTCGTGTAAGTAGTACGAGCGCTCAAAAATTTCGAAAAGCACTGCCGTGAAGGCAGGAGCTTTTGAGCGCTCGTACATGCACCTTGTAGGTAGATTCGCATTCTCCAGTTTTACAAACCAATTGGAAAGATTTTGACAGCTGTCAAAGAAAATTTCAAACCAACGCGAAAATCCAGACTTCACGTCAGTGCTTTGGGTCCATTTTTTCGATAATTCGCTAGAATTTTCTACGGTATCTATGGTCTTGGTAATGCAATCTGGACAAAATTATACATTATTCTTCATATATGTGCGAAATTTCATTTCAATCCAATAAGTATTTTCGAAATTATCAGAAAAAATATAGTTTGAACGGCAATATTTACGGAACCCCTAGTCTAATTTGGCTCATTGATAAAAAGGATCGCGAAATTCGCGATCCGAACCTATCCTGAAAATTTCAAGTCACTAGGCCTTTTTGTTCGAAAGTTACAATTTTCTATGATTTCTATGGTTCAGGTCATACGATCTGGAAGAAATGTAGCTCGAATATATAATTCTCAATTTAAATTCAAAATTTCGTCGAGATCGAATCCATAATTTTGAAATGATCAAGAAAACTGAATTTCAAACGGCCATATTTACGGAACCCCTAGTCTTATTTTGCTCATTGATACACGTGAACGCTACATTTACGATCCACACCTATCCTGAAAATTTCAAGTCTCTAGGCCTTTCCATTACAAAGTTATAATTTTCTTTGGTTTCTATGGTTCTGGTCATGCGAGCTGGACAAAATTCTGCATGTAGCTTGAGTACGTAATTATCCATCTAAGTGCAAAATTTCACCTCGATCGAATCAGTAGTTTCGGAGTAATCAGAAAAACAAAATTTCGAGCGGCCATATTTACGGAACCCCTTGGCGAATTTTGCCCAATAACGAACTTAACCGCGGCATTTGAGATTCGAACCTACCCTGAAAATTTCAAGTTTCTAGGACATTCCGTTCGAGAGTTATCGTGTATACGGCCGGACGGCCGGCCGGACGGACAGACTCGAATTTTTCGACGGATTCGTCATCAGTGAGTCGAACATAGTCGATTGAGACCATTTTCGGCTCAAAATTCGAAAAATACAGACATCGTGACGAAATGATATAGCCCTCGTGTAAGTTGTACGAGCGCTCAAAAAGTGAAGCATTGAAAAATTCTGAACTCCTCGAATAAATACCAAACATAAATAATATTTCATATAATGATTCTTTCCTACCAACTCATCAATTCGTTTTCATTTCCATCGCCCCTATTCCATTTGCTCATTGGAACGACAAAGACCGGCTCGTTCGTTAATCCGGTTGAATAATCCTCTTTCGTTGGAGTTTTTCACTCGTAGGTTAATTATTCGCGAAAATACTTCATTTTCCACTGCAATTTGATTCCATTGAAACCGAAAGAGCTAAGAGAGGATTTCCGATGGGGCGCAATCGATGTGAGTTATTGTTCCAGTGTTTTGGTAGTCTTCGTTTTGAATAAAATTCACTGTTGAGAATGTCTCATCGAATTGGTTCGTTTATGGTATTAGTGCGGCGATTGTTTTTTAAATGAATCGTGAATTAAACTAGAATTACACCCAGTTTTGTCTAAACAAATTTATAATGTTTTTGCACTTTGCCAAATGAAGACATCGGCGGTTTAAAAATAATGAAAATAATTGTGTTCTTGCTTTAAAAGAATAATAACGAAGTAACCAAAGTTGAGGTTTCTTTGAAAGGCATCATATCATTTGTCATAAGAATTGTATTTCAATAAACTTCTCTCACCATCGGAAATTAAACTCTATTTGGTATCAATTAAACTATGTTCAATATGAAAATTGCAAACTTAAATTTGACATTCTCCAATTAATTTCATTCATTCCAAAACTCTTTTTTCTTCACATACGATTTGTGCGACCCGAACCAAGGAGGAAATATGCATATTTTTCGAACATTTTTGCGAACCGTTCATCCTGTAGACTCTACAAGGCATCCATAAAAATATTCATACATTCAATTTAACACGATCAACTGGAAAAGCTTTCGACGTGTTTTTCATCTCGTAACGGTATGTTTCCACGTATTTTCTCCCTCGAATCAATATTCAGCGAACCAGGAAACAGCAGTCGAAAGGAATTTCCATACAGCTCTTTCTCGGGGGAGTCATTCTCCAAAGCACCTTTTCATTTCACCATTCGATGTCATGAAAAATTAATATCATTCTTCGGTGTCTACTGCTTCTACTGTTTCAGTTTTTTTCGGTCCACTATTCCTATATTTCGAAATAACTTTTTCGACTAAGGTGTCGAATTAAATATTTAGAAGAAAAGCTTTATCTCTTCAGATAATGATAATAATTAGTTTTTTTTTTGATGGTCGAAATTGGAAGTTCGAGGCTCTACAGTTTGAACTGTATGAACCTATGATTCCTTACAAAAAAAATAATGAAATGAGAAATGATTCACGCAGCATGTTGCATAAATATAAAATCTATCTCTCGAAGAACAATAACCGTCGAATTCTTCCTGCTGAGGTTATAAAATAAACCTCGTCCTACTCAAACGAACGAGGGCAAAAAATTAATTTCGGGCTCGCCCACTAAACATTCAAAATCTTGAGAGAAATAACCCCTCTTTCCTTAGAAGTTCTCGGGAGATCCAAATCAAGATATATTGTAGGGCTGAAGACGGAAAATTATATGACGGGACATAATTCTGAGCTCGCAAATTGATTTCGCCCCCTAAGCGCACTTTTCCAATTCCAGATCTGTCAGATTGTACTTTTAAGTTATCACGTTTCTGGATCAGGAAACTGAGACACGCCATTTCAAACATGTCGCTCCAAAATGAGAGGATTTCGTGGCCATCCGAAACGTATTGATGTAAGAATTTCGATTATTCAATGGATTTTACGGTTTGAATTTTTTGGCTCATTTTATTTATTTTTTCATACTTTTTTCAGCAATCAGAAGAAATACAATTGTATGAGCTAATGTGCGGACAAGCACTTGATACTGGTGATTACAAAAATGACTAATTGAAACTGAGGTATGTTTCTCTCCGAAGAGTGAATGTTAAATGCAAATATTTCAGTTCATTCCCTTTAATTTTCCTCTCTTTCAACCATTGCTCAAGGATATCCATATTATTTCGTATGTAAACTAACGCTGTTTGAGCTAGAGAAATGGCTGTGTCATCCCCAAAAATCCCAGTGAGCGTATTTTCCCCTCAAAGGCAAATTCGACGCGTAAAGAATGTATAATAGAGGTCCGAGGACACTTCCTTGTGGAACTCCTAAATTTATCGAGAAGAAGTTGGATTTCTCCTGATTAAATGGAAATTGAAAAGTTCTTTCACATAATTAAGATCTTAAAAGGTAGGAATGAGCTGGCGAATATATGATAAAATAAATGCAATATGTATTTTGGTTCATTCTCTTCGAAATTTCCAATACGACAATGAAGTTAGAGATATTCTCCAGACCAAAAACTGCCTCCTGGTGTGCTCAAGGATAATTGAAATACTTACTCCGGTGCACTTTTACGGTCTACATGAGAAAGTCTGTTCTGTTTGTGATTCTCGATAGAACGATGCTTCTTCCCATGATGGTCTGGAGCACTTGATTTTTGACCCCATTTTATCTTATTCCTGGAAGCTGGAGCATATCATCCACGTCGATCTTCTATATTCACAAATTTACTATTGAGGTAAGTGAACCTGAACAAATTTTTCACACTAAGGTTAGGGCTTCAAGATCAATTTTGGTTTTAACCACCAGAAACGACGGAATGGATCAATTCCATGAGTAGGGATTGAACATATACTCCGTTTAAGAATTATTGACATCTCGGTTGGCTGTGAAAAATCGAATTTAAGTTGGTAATAGACTATTCAGTAATATTTTGGGTTGCTGAATTCAGGTTGGTATAGGAATAACACTAACATTACCCATAGAAATCTTGCTTTGATGATTTTATTGAAGATATTGGTGAATATGTAATTATAAAAATTTGCTCTGAATTTGAGTATTTTTTGTCTTATGCTATCAAAATGGCTGGAATTGACCAGGAAACATCGAGCCTAACAAGAGAACGCCAGGCAGTTTGTCGGTGTTACTTCGAGTTTTTCAAAGATTTGGCATATATTTCCGCTAGTGTTTCAGGTAAACTGTTTTTCACCGATTCAAAGTGTATTCTGATTGATCAATGTCATTTAAATTTTCGGATTTCACCAAGCCCTGTCCGTAGAATATTAGCATGTTATTATTGTCATTACAGCCTGGAATTAGCAGTGGAAGAAAACCTGTGCGATACGATTATTCCTTCAAAGAGACATTGAATGACTCTGTTTCTGCTAGAATTGAAAACAATGAATATATCAGTTTAGATATCCTTTTCGAACTGGCCAAAGAGCACCTAGATTTCAATTGACCGAAGTCAGCATTTTATTATATCATAAAAAAATTGGATACAAATACAAAAAAGTTGATCGAAGGAAAATTCTTAATGATAAACAGATAAAAATAATAAAAATAGTACGATATTGTGATAAATACCGAGAATACATGGAACAAAACGTAAAATTCATTTATCTAGATGAAATTTGGATATTCAAGAACGGTATTCAAATTCGTCAGAGGACACTAGAAAATAATCCAAAAGGTATGCCGAGTATATTCAAGGGTCAAGGCAGAAAGTGCACTATTTTGAATGCTGGAACAATTGAGTAGTATTAATGATAAGGATTACTATGAATGGTGAATTATTTCATAAATGGGTTATTGAAATATTGAAACCTTCCCTGCAAAAGGATGCCCATCGGCCATCAATAGGATTATGTCAGCTTATTCAATAAACACATCCAAATCACTACACTACGTGGAAACAAAGTTTTCAATAATATTTTCATCTTTGCTCTTGTATCATTCATAGATATTTTAAGTTTATTTATTATACTTATACTGTATGGTACCCTGTTCACATTCCCTCTGCTTATACACATGCTATATTGTTCCCAATTCAAAAGTATACTGAATAATTGTGAAATTGCTCATCAATTATAATATTTTCAATAATTCATGGACAGTTTTAATGAATGAAAATGAAAATTGACTTTCTTAAAGTATTCAACACCGAGCAATGAATAATTCACAAATTGGTTCATATATTGATAGTTCGGTACAAATTTCATGTCAAAATTCTTCATGTGCTACATAGATTCTTAATTTTTGTTTCTCTCTTATTTCTTAATACATTATAACGTTTTTTCCAATCCATTCTTTTGGCCCTGTGCTTGCGAAGTATCCAAAATTTTTTTTCTGTTGCACCACTAGCTACCTGCTAGAATTCCATTAATTATCCTTCTTGAATCCTGACATAAAATGGTACTCTTATAGTTATATGGTTAGAATTTTACCAGATTTCCAATACCAATAAATATTGCATGGCCCCGAGTGAAAGTAAATATTTATTTGAATGATCTTCAATTTTCCATGTTTGACTTTTATATAAACGATAAGTTCAGATAATTTCATATGCAAGCATTCAACGATATGTTTGCGCTTTCAAACCTGAATTCCCATTTTTAAACTGTAATCGAAATATTCCGGCTTAATTATTCGATAATTCGTATACTCAACACTTTTCTAGGTTATATTTATGTTTTATTTCTATGATGAAATTCAGTTACTTTTTGTAACTAGAAATAAAGCCTCGACTGGACGTTCATGGCCTGCTTCGATGTCAATAATTCTTAAATGGACTATAGATTGTTTCATCAATCTTCTATGAAACTGTAAAAATTTGACATTTATCAATCTGAACACAGCTTCTTATAACCTTTCAAATTTAGGTGAATATTGTTATTGTATTGAAATATATGTCTATAACAGTGATGTTATAGAGGATCTTTATGAATGATTTTAACATCACAGTGAGCTTTGGATTATTGTTTGCCCCTCTTCATTCAATTTCCCGAATTTCGAAACTGATAGCCATTATTATCATGTTGGTCATGCGCGCAGAAATAAATTTTGTGTCTGGAATTGCAAGTATGAAGCGGCAAAATAGGAATATTCCCAAGCCCACTGCGATATTACAATCTGTTATGAAGACCCTGTGCTTTAATCTGAGTTTCATTGATAAGAATTATAAAAAGCACTGCTGTAAAGTCAGGAGCTTTTGAGCGCTCGTTCATCAATCGTGAAGGTAGATTTGCATTTTCCAGTTTTAGAAACCACTTGAAAAATTTTTCGACAGCTGTCAAAAAAAATTGAACCTAGGCGAGAATCCAGACTTCACGTCAGTGCTCCAGGTGACCAATTTTTTTTTCGATGATTCGCTAGAATTTTTTACGGTATCTATGGTCTTGGTAATGCGATCTGGACAAAATTTCCCACGTGGTTTGAATACATTATTCTTCATCTATGTGCGAAATTTCATTCCAATCCAATGGGAAGTTTCGAAATTATCAGGAAAAAAATATTTTGAACGGCCATATTTACGGAACCCCTGGTCTAATTCTGATCATTGATGAACGTGACCGCGATTTTTGCTATCCAAACCTACCCTGAAAATTTCAAGTCCCTAGGCCTTTCCGTTCGAAAGTTATAATTTTCTAGGGTTTCTATGATTCTGGTCATGTCATTTGGACAAAATTTTGCATGTAGTTTGAACAAGTAATTTTCCATCTGAGTGCAAAATTTCATTTCGATCGAATTAGTAGTTTCGAAGTTATCAGGAAAACAAAATTTCGAACAGCCATATTCACGGAACCCCTGGCCGAATTTTGCTTCTACTCTGAAAATTTCGAGTTTTTAGGTCGTTCCGTTCGAGAGTTATTGACGGACGGAAAGCCGGACGGACAGACTCGAACTGAACTGAACTCGATTGAGACCATTTTCGGCTCAACATTCTAAAAATACAGATATCGTGACGAAATAATATAGCCCTCGAGTAAGTAGAACGAGCGCTCAAAAATAATTACATGAAAAGAACTGTTATCCTTTTATTTTTGATTGAGACACTAAATTAATAGAAACTTGAGAATAAAAAAAATTTAGATACATTCAGTTCAAATATCAGGTAAAAATATAATTAATTTAAGTATACCGGGTGTCCCACTTGAAACTTCCCGTATAAATATTTTGTTTAATATGAACTTTCGTAAGAATTCCCAAAACACGTCGATTCATTATTCGAGGGGCACATAGATTTATATTATTATCTAGTCTGGTTTCCACCCCATCGAGGTATCAATTCTAAAATTTCAAATGCTCTAAAGACTCTTATCGTTCGAAAGCTCCTTTTATACTGTCTCAGAATTCGCGAAAAAAAATTGAAAAGCACTGACTGTATAGGAACTTTTGCTCGCATCTTTGAATTAATCGCCAGAGCGATCACCCATCCAGGTTCTAAAGCCACATAACTTTGCTTGGCTTTCAGTCTCAACAAACTCATCCCCGGAAATACTGAACAAACGATAGTCAACTGATACAAAATTCAAATCGACAGCGAATCAATTTGAGTTTCTGAAATGTTGTTTAATGAAAAATAAACTAATTTTTTACCATTTTCATTTGACATGACGTGAAACTGTAGTGAGAATAAAGCACCAAAGATCATGAAAAGACCACATATTCTGCGAAAGCGGCCTTTATTGTGACAAGTAATGTCATTTCATGAAATCGACATTTCAAGAAATGGAATCAGAGAAACTCAATTCTCTTTTCACGTGAAACAGCTTTTTGCTGTGTTGTGCCCTATTTGTAAACACAAAATTTCAGTTGGATTGGGCGAATAGTATCTCAGAAAGCAAAGCTTTCAAAATTTTTTTTTTATTCTTCCAGTGCCGCGACGCTCAAAAAATTCCGAATGAACATTCATATTTTTATTTCACGAGTAACTATAAAGTTTCAATTCCATATCAATAATTTTGTGAATTTTGAAAACAAATTTATTCAGATGGTTCTACGATACCTTCCGGCAGATTCTGCCGATTTATGAACTCAACAGAAAGTTCCAGATCTCGAGACCTCTTATTTCGAAAGTTATCGTACTTACGGAGGGACAGACGGACACAAAGAATTGAATATGACCCCGAATTCTTCATCTGCATATCAAACCTAATCGTTTGAGACCATTCTTAGCTCGAAATTTAAAAAATACAGACATTTGGGCAAAATATATTTGAATTTACGCGGCACGCACAAAATGAATCAAAATATGAGTTCACTCGAGTTCAAACGAATTTTCAATGTGTTGCCAACTAAAAATCACAAAATATTATGTATACCGTGTTAGCGGAGAGTTTGATCTCAGATTTCATGGTTAAAAGTTTATTCCATTGAACCATCTAACACGCCACATTGAAATATCAAGTTTTTCTTGAGTACAGATGCTATACATTTTTCTCCCCTTAAACAAACGAAATAAAAACTAAGGCGGCAAGCAAGGGCGCAATGAAAAAACCCATTAATCAATCTAGCAGAAGAAAAGACGTTCAACTCCTTCCTTCCGGAGCACAATCGAGTTAAATTGCGAATCATTGCATTTCCATCCAATTTATTCCGAGAATATTGGCTTCGTCAAGGGGTGAAACTCGGGCCTAATTCAATTTTCTGCTATATAGTCGTTATCAAGAATATCAAGATGTTGTCAATGGTAATGAAGATTGAGCGATTTTTGATAGTGTTCATTGATTAGATTAGACGCGCATAATGGTATTGATTGGCGTAGCTGTTATGAATATTAAAGCTGTAAAGGATTCAGCTCACACCTTGAATTCTAGAGAGAGTTACATTTTTCTCAACCTGAATTCTGAATTCTCGCGAATCCTTATCAAATGAATGAATAAGCTGAAACTATTACATCATATAATTTCGGGCAGAATTTTAGTATTCCAGTGAACAGCTTCAGATTCAATCGAGGAGGAGAAGGTCAGGCGAATATTAAATTCTGCTGACTAGATATTGCATGAAAGGACATTGCGGTTTCACTTCAACTCCCCCGGACTCGTAAGGATTCCTGTTATGGAGGTTGGCACAATTAAAACAATCCCTAGAATCTTATCAAAGGGAGAGGTTTTTCCGGAAAAGCTGGGGACTTTGATTTCAAGGGGGATTTTTTATTGAATATTGGGTATCTATTCTAATTATTTTCACGGAAATTTACTGATATTTTTAGTTCTGCGTTAAAATCCATGTCAAAATTTGTGGGAAAAATCGATATCGACAAAGTTTGTCAGAGGAAGTCTGGTCAAACGACAACTACCTGTTTAGGCAGTCTTCACTACCGAAAGAGGTAATACTGCTTATTATCCAGGAAAATATTTTATTACTACATGAAAGTAAAATTATGGAATTTGAGAACGTAATTAACTGAAACTTGTCCAACAACTTCGTTCTTGATGCCGACCTGAATAATTTCAGCATGTTTTCAAAGAGGATTTAAATACCTATCAAATCATGTAGCCTTTGACCATCTTAACATTCGAAAATCTTGAATGGGATTCAAGGAAATTCCCCATCCATGAATTTATGATCCTCCTCGAAATCAAAATCGACTTGTTGGTATAGACTTCAGAGCTGGTAGATGGCGTTAGTATGTGCACGATGTCCTACAATATGCATCAGATATTGAGGATGGTTCAGTAAAAACCCAAACCAGTCCTTAGTTACTTTTTCATGATCTTCTGGAAATGCTATAAATGAATAATCAGATCCGATATTTGTATCCGAAAATAATGCCCTTCGCTATTCTCTTTCACAATTTTGTGATCAGCAGGGTTCTTTTTTAGGATCTATTTTATGTATGAAAAGGAACAAACGTGGAAGATGTTCTTGGAGGAACGTTTCCAATAAAAATCCCCTTTGAATGATACCCCATTTGTGATTTATTACGGTTCTCCTGTAACCCACATCAAAATCGAGGCTTGCCCGATACTAGTTTCGTTAAAGTGAAATAGATTTTCCCTTCGGTACCAAAACAAGAAATTTACGAGTTTCAATCTTGCTCGAAGATATCCGCCTACATAAATGCTCTCGGGAAAACTCTTTCGTTGATTCAATAAAGAGAAAAGCAAAGTTTCTTTCATCTCGAACGGAAATACCTGGATTTTTGTATGTTGGGTGGGAACATCGATAAGATTGAATCATTTCGATATTTAGCTCTACCTATATTTTCTGAGCTCACCTTATTTCAGAATTTCGTAATTTCCAATTGAATGACTATAATTTTTGATCATTCGACCTAACCTGACTCTACCCCAACCCAGTGATTTTTTGCCATTTTTAACTTGCAGTTACTTAATTTGGTTAAAAATGTCAATATTAACGTACTTTAACGCAACTTTCAAAAAATCATATCACCTGAACTGAAAATTTCCTGAAATAGAGATTAGTACCAATCCTTAATTTTTTCAGAATTGCCTAGGTGCTACGCAGGCTCAGTGCCGGTAAAAAAACCCTCGAAAAAATCTTTAGAATTTCACCAGAATTATTCTGAGAGATTATTCAAAGTATGAACCATATTTGAACCTTATCTCGATTTGGTTCCTAGCATTTGCCATCTGTTCACATGAGACCCCCTCTTTATGACTCAGCTAAAAACTGAACGGATTTGATGGTTCGCCGTAGCTCGAATTTATTAACTGAATAATAATTTTTCACGGTTTTATCGTCTGGATTACATCGAAATAGCATACGAAGCCTATAAAATATTATGGAAATGGTCATTAAATTGGAGTAAAAAAGATCTGATATTCACCGTATAAAATCGTTTATGGGAACATGTGAAAAACGCTGAAAATTTTACACAAAGGTTTGTTATTTCCACATCAGCTTGTTCCTCATTAAATTCCATGAAATATCCCGCATTAAAAAAATTGTGGAAACTATTCGATGGGGAAAAATTATACGCACACGCATTTCGAATTTCAAGATTCCATGTTGAATGGAAATTATTGATTTTATTCTCAAATTTTATAAATTGTATTCTCGTGAAGGGGTCGATGTTAGATGTGGCAACTACTCTTGTACCAACACTGAAAGAAACGAATCCCGGGAATTTCCGGTCAAATGAATTCCTGTTGTTCAAACACGACTATTGTTATCACAATAAAAAGACCGTTCTGAGAACAATCTATACTTGCAATCTAACATGCCGATTCCGGTTCAAGTGACTCGAGTTATATAAACAGGAAAAACCGGAGGTATATACAGGGTGTCCGGGAAAATGTGGGAAATCTCTCGGATTCAGATAAAACATAAAAGAATAAGATGACAAGTTTCCATAATTTGTTTTCCTAGAGGCCCTCCCTACGGAGATACGGCCTCCTAAGTGACGTCACTGGAAATTCATTTTACTGGAATAAATTTTAAACTACTTGATATAATTTAATGAAAGTTTGATATGATAAATAATAGTAAGGACCTCTTGAAATACTGCCCTTGAATTTGAATTAGCTTGTTTAGTTTACCAGGGGCGGACTAGGTTGTAAGTTCTAATGCTTACATTTTCAACACCCTGTATGATAAGGAGTTAAAAAAACAAATTTGGATACCTTGAACATTAAGCTGAAGAAAAGGTACTCTTGTTCATTGTCGATAAAATGAACCGTTTTCGAAAAACAAAATAATAAAAGAAGTAACTTTTTTATTTCTTCAAAAAAAAACAATGAATTCTAATTTTTTTTGTCTGTAACAAAGTGTGATAAAAAAGTTATTCAAGGAACAAAAAAATTTCAGTTTACGTTATTGAATCCGACAAAATTACAAAGATTCCCAACAATGCAGTTTTGGCCCAGAAAGGCAACTTAACAAAAATACATACATTTCATTGGATATGATAAGAAACAAATTTTGTCGGATTCAATAACATAAACTAGAACTTTTTCTTTCCTTGAATAACTTTCGTATCACACTTTGTTGCAGACAGAAAAAATTAGAATTCATGATTCTTTTTGATAGAAATGAAGAAGTTACTTCTTTTATTATTTTGTTTTTCGAAAACGGTTTATTTTATCGACTCTGAACAAGAGTACTTTTACTTTAGCTTAATTTTCAAGGTATTCAAATTTGTTTTTTTTAACTCCTCATCATACAGGGTGTTAAAAATGTAAGCATTAAAACGTACAACCTAGTCCGCCCCTGGTAAACTAAACGAGGTAATTTAAATTTAAGGGCAGTATTTTAAGAGGTCCTCACTACTGTTCATCATTTCAAATTTTCATTAAATTATATTAAGTAGTTTAAAATTTATTTCAGTAAAATGAATTTCCATTGACGTCATTCAGGAGGCCGTATCTCCGTAGGGAGGGCCGCTAGGAAAAAAAATTATGGAAACTTGTCATCTTATTCTTTTATGTTTTATCTAAAACCGAGAGATTTCCCACATTTTCCCGGACACCCTGTATATCCTTATATATTTCAAAATTTAATTTTAGTGAATGTTACAGGAATATCTAGTAAAATATATTATTTTTGTAAGTATAATCCAACAATATTTGTACGACCAACAGTATGGACACATTAAATTCAACAGGAATGTTTGCTATGTATTTCTCACAGAAATTCAGATTATTCTACTGGAATGAATCTTGTTCAGCTAACAGTATTTTAATCTATGTCGTACCATATGGTTGAAGTTGTTTGGAATGAAATATCGGCTTCCGACGAACATGATGAAACAGCGATTCGATAATTTTTAGCATTTTTTGGCCGCCTACCCCGAATTGAATATTTTCAATCTACGATTGATACTTACTCTTAAATCACTTTTTTAAGGAAATACAGGAAAAAGAAAAAAGGGTAAGTATATGATTAAGAAACATAGTGTAGGAAGGAACAGGGAAATAGGGGTTTGACAAGAAAACAGAGGTTGAAGTCAGGTTAGATCAGATCAGAGAAAGGGAGAAAGATAAGATCTGTACCGATCTGCACCGACGGCTGAACATTTACCGTAACGCTCAACAGAGGGCGCTACCGAATAGACAAAATTCAAAAGATACTACCCAAAGGTTTGAAAAGCGACAGAAAAGGTGTGAGCATTTGAAGACAGTAATTCTCTTTTCAAATTCGCTAATATTAGTCCGGAATCAGGAGAAATTTTTTTATATTTGTTATGGAGTCTGTCAATACTTGTTTTCAACGAATGTCTCTCTATTTCATTAAAATATTGTGAAGATACTCTATAATGAATATAATATAATATGAATTCTCCCCATTCCAGACACATATTCGCAAAGTCACTCTCTGTGTAATATAATACGACTTGTACACGTTTACTCAAAATGCACCTTCGTCGACCCCTTTCTCCACGATCCAACACAGATTATTTCTCTAATCCGAACTAAAAAAAAAATCCTCGACTGAAAATACTATTTTCCTACAACGGACTACTACCTAAATTTTAGTCCCTTTCATCGGCCTTGAACCGAAACTTATAATCGTGTACCTCTCTTGGCACCTCCCTGACTTTCAACTACACCATCCTCGAACCAGTAAACCGACCCTGTACGACTAACTCTTCGTGAGTTCTCTTTCCGCGAGCAACTGCCTTAACTCTTCCAGAGTCCCCCAAAGGTGAACTTTTTCCCATTCTTCACTTTTCTTCTCAGTGCCTCTCACTTCCATTGCTTGCAGAAATCCACGCTGCTTAAAGTCTTTCTCCAAAATTTTACCACAAATCAATCGATCTTATCATGCCTTGTAGTCATAACACCCATTGACTACAAAGTCGTTGATGAATGATTTACCTCCACCAAAACTTTGTTATCTGAGTTTGCAGGTGTCCCGATGGTCACCCGGTCCCAATTTAACGACGTCCGTTGTTTATACAAAGTAACACAATGTATGTACAAACATACAGACTCTCCTCCGAGAGGTGTAACCAAATTTGAAATCAAATATTCATATTCCCCAAATATTATATTTGGATAGAATGCATTACTACAGAAAATTCCTGTAAAATTTCAGGTTCTAATAAGCTTCGAATACAACTAACTAGTAGTTCTTCAATTCAACGGAAAATTCCTATTAAATCGATACTGCAGTTCCGTTATAAGGATCAAAATATAATTTGCCGTTTGAGCCTTCAACAGGTTATTCTTCCTGTAAAATAATACATCATACGTATTGCGAAATAAAGCAGATGGAAAAACTGTGGATGCCCTCCCAACTTCGTGTTTTGCTTTAATTCCGAACAACCCGAACGGAATAACAACGTTATTCAGATTTCGTAACGTCAAACGCAATCAACGTTCAGTTAGAAGTTACCAAACTAGTTACCGCTTCTGTGTCATTCACAGGACAAAGTCAGTTATGTGTTCTGTGCCCATGTCCGAGTTTGCTTCATGAAACAAATTGCGCTTCGGAATAATGGACATAATTTGACGGGATACCAAACATCGCAAACAGAGACACCGAAGTTTTCTTTCCATCAAAAAGACATAGTGCGTTTCGGTTTATGTCCGGGGTTTAACGGCCGTTTCCACCACTTCCGCTCGAGTGTACCTTATCTTTAAGTCTAACTCAAATCGTCAATTTGGTTTACACGGTCACCACTTCTGGGTTAAGTGTCACATAATAGTATATCATTTAACGAGCGGTAATGTAGGTCATACCTCACGCAGACGAAGTTTGCAGCACGAGCCGAAGGCGAGTGGTGTAATTTATCAAGTGAGTTATGACCATTACGGCAAGTTGAATACTTTACTTTATTTACGACTATAACAATAAATACTAAGATACAAGTATGGAGAAAGAACTTTATTTACAAATCTCAATAGTTAACTATAACAATGCATTGTTTATGTTGATTGTGCTTCTTAGCATGGAGTGGAAAGTCTATAGGGGCGATGCTTTATATTGAGTGCTAAGTTCACTAAAATATGCCAAAAAAAATATTCTCTGTAAATGATGACTTGATTGATATAATGCTAAATCTATCTTGAAAATGGTTGTATACACCTTGATATTTGTTTTGGGATTTTTCGAGCAATAAATTCTGTATGGTAACATTGGCTGATTGTCTTATTTCTGGAGGTGTACATAATAATTCATCTTCACTATCTGAATTCATCTTTTTCAGCAAAACATTCACAATAATAATTAGGTATCAACTTAATTTGAGAAAACGTCAAAATTATTCAAGTGACCTCCCCTCAAAACCAATAATGGACTGTTCCCTTTCGGCCAATCGGCTTGTTCAGAAGCACAGAGCCAAGGAGTTATAGTAGTGAGTTATTTTAACTCACGGCGTTTGTTTACAGACGCTATTAATTGCTCAAAAATAGTTGAGTAATGAAGATATAATTCAATAGGAATAGATAAAACTATATAAGCCGAGGAAATCTACCGAGTCTCAAATGTCACTTGATGACATTTCTTGACAGTTGACATAAATATAACCTTCAAATACTCAAGACTTCCAAAAACCATTTTCTCATTTGATTTGATAGTTCAGAATTAATTTATTAATTGTATGTTGTATATAGAGAAGGCGCATATTATCAAACCCTAAATTCCTTCAGAATCGAACTTGATCATTTTTTTGTCATTGAAAACCTACAAAGATTTCCTTCACAAAAAGAAGGAAGTTGTCACCATGTAATTCCATTTCGGTCGATCTGGTTCCCTTTCAGTCCTCCAATTTCGCCCTAGTGAAGATTTGAGGATCTTTCCCGATAGTAGAAAACCCTCAGAATTGGATATAGTAGAACCCATTTCAAAGGGACTCAGGCCCGTTCGCAAATCAAGACAGGGATGACCATAAGGATACGCGGTCCACGTAAGGTAATCCTAATTTATCCTCACGAGTGTTCGAAAGAACATTCCAGATACATTTCCTTTCATAAAAATAGTAGGATTGGGAATTTTCCATTTTCACGGTATAAGGACATAAGAAAGGGGAATATTTCGAAGGAGTATAAGTACATCTGAATCGGGGATGGAGCCTGAATTTCAGATCGTGGTTTATATGAAACCAGAGTTCGCGCAAACACTCAATGAAAACTTTGTCATGAAAAGGCATGATGGTTTGTTTCATCGAGTTTATGAAATTAATGAACATTTTCATAATTTATTATATCGACGAGCAACTGTCATATTCCCTTCGAACTGGAACAATTTGAGAAAAAACTAACGAAACTACCTTCGTTATTCGATGTTAATGCCTGAACATTTCTCCCGGAATTTATAGGTCTTTCCGCGAAATCTTCGCACCTACAAATGTTCAAATCGTTTGATAAATCCTAGAATTCGAATTGCAGCACAGAATCCTTCTAGGTAATTCATCTCTGGGGCACGAATAGGTGCAGAGCCATGGAGTTCGTAGAATCTTATCGATCGCATTAATACCTCAGTTTAGCATGGCTCCAACAGAGCTAAAATTTCTAATAGTATTTGTACAAGAAACGTAATGCAATTAACTCATAAAGTTGCTGAGAAATTTCCTAGACGCGGACGATTCTTGGATTCTACAAAATCCAAAACGACAACTTTCAAAATGGGCACTATCATAAGGCCGAAATGACTGTATGTACTTTTTAGGATTTTGGGCAGAGAATGGTCTGTCAAATTCGATTTTGTACGTTTGTTCGTCGGGCCTCAAGGACGAAACTTTCTAATGAAGACCTAGAGTTTTGAAAGTTTCAGGGTATTTACGAGGTCTGAATGGGCCAGTTTTGTTCGTTAATGATCGAAACCCGCAGAAATGTTTCGTAGATATTTCCAATAATTCGAAAAATACTGATTCGAGCGAATTAAAAGGTGGGTGTAGAAGTATCGTATTACAGAAGAGAAAAATATTCTTTTTAAACTCCGGTATTTCAGAAACTACTCGCCATATCTCCTTTAAATGATGTGTCAACATATTATAAGGCATAGATACGAAGAGTTATTAAAAAATACAGCTTCACATTTTTTTGAAGTGAAAAATTTTGAGTTTTTCTGATCTGGTGTTGGGAGATTCCAGCTCTTGAAGTTCATCAAAATGAAATGACGTTGTTTGATTCACAGAATAACGTGAATATGCCGTTTTTAAGAAAGATACTTTCGAAGCATTTCCTTGCATTTTCTATAATTTCAAACTACCTGGATGGGTGAACGCTCTGGAGAAGAATTCAAATAAGCGCACAAAAGCTTATGACTTCGTCATTGCTTCAAAATTGCATCAAAATTCTTTTCTGTTCAACTGATGACAAATATTTGTATCTTATTTTCAGTCAACATGCCTTGAAAAAGCCAGAGGTCACCGCATACCTTGCGATTTCGAAGGATTTTTTTTAGCTGATATCATGAGAATAGCTTGAAGATAAAGGATCATAAAATATAATTAGATTTAGCTGAAGTGAAAGGTCCAAAGCTCTCTCGATTTCTACAACTGAAAGCAAAACAGAATTCAATGTTTATGTTAGGTTAGGATAAGAATTCAATAAAGCGCACAAAAGCTCCTGACTTCACGTCAGTGGTTTTTGGGACTCTCAGGAGCGGTTTTTTCGGGAGTCGGACGAAAAAAAGTCCTTTTAACGGGAAAGAACACGTAATTCGAGTTGATGATAAATTTTCGGGAATCAGTCAGAAAGTAGATAGTTTTCGAGAAGTAGGCAAAAATAGCTCTTTAAGAAAAATAACACGGAATCTATCGGGAATTTAGTTGAGTTAAGAAGCGAACAAAATTCTATCCGAAACGCCGAAAGAAAGTACGGGTGTGTTTGAGTCGCAGTGAACTCTCGGCTTCATTAAGTGTGAACAACACGATTTCGACAAGTGCAGGATTTCATGCCCCTAGTGGCGGAGCATAAGAAAAGAAGATAATTCTCAAATTACGTATGGCATTATTTGAGTTTTTACTAGTCCCGAGTCTTGAAATCTCTCACTCAAGATTGAATTTCTTTCGAAATTCAAAGTCATTTGGATAATTGTTATTCTGAGATAAAAAATCACACCTTGATTTGACATTTGATAAATTTGTCGAGATTTATTCATTCTGGAAAAGGTAGAATGCGTGACTTTGATGCATTAGTGTATAGTTTTTGAAGTATCCTTTAATTTATTTCAATATTCACTTTTAGAAAATTCATCTCTGTTTCATTTATATTCACCAGTTGGAGTTTTCAAAATACAGTAAACTCGAAGTCTTTACTTTGCTCAAGGCTTGATTCCAAGGCCCTATCAAATTAACCGCTCGATTGGATTGGGGTTAGTATCCCACAAAAAGTTTAGCGAAGATTTTCTTCTTTTTTTTCGTCAGAACTATCTAGATACGCGTCTGCGTATTACACATCATCCCTTTCTATTTGATTTGTGTTTCAATGAGCTTCCTCACCAAAGAGATTCCTAATGAGACACAAACACTTCTTCGCATAGTGGAGAACCTCCAAAATACTTGGAGGAAGCTGCCCCTAGCTGAGTGAGATCTGAAACCAATACTCTGTTCCTCTTGAGAATTCGCAAATGGGATTTTCCCTCCGCCCCAAGATATCGATTTCGATTCGGATCACTCCAAACCAGAGAGGTTTTCCGAATTATTCACCAAGGACTCGTGAAATGACGCGCTAGAACAATTATTCCTCCCAGATCGCTCCAAAAGAAATACACAAAAACATCAGCCGACGCTTGATCCTCAAAGGGGATGCTTTTTCACATCCAATAATGATCTAGTTGAAGAGTTCGAAGGTTCCGTTTAAGAATTCATGAATGATATTATCTCCGCTGCGTTTTTTCGTATCCAGTCTTCACCGAAGGCGAATTGCAGATCTCACTCACGACTTTTATATTTTACAATTTTAGAGTGAACATAATATTGATATCTACTCCTATTGAATTATATTTTCAATATTCAACCACTTTTGGGCAATTAATAGTATCTGTAAACAAACAACGTGAGTTATAATAACTCACTACTATAACTCCCTGGCTCTGTGCTTCTGAACAAGCCGATTGGCCGAAAATGAACAGTTCATTATTGGTATTGAAGGGAAGTAAGAGAAATAAGACAATCAGCCAATGTTACCATACAGAATTTTTTGCCCGAAAAATCCGAAAACAAATATATGTGTATACAACAATCTTCAAGATTGGTGTAGCAGTAAGAATATTAAGTCATCGTTTACAGAGAATGTTTTCTTGGAATAGTTTAGTGAACTTTGCACTAAATTTGAAGCATAGCCCCTATGGACTTTCTACTACATGCTAAGAAGCAAAATGAAATGAAACTTGATGAATAACAGCACTCGCCTTCGGCTCGCGCTGCAAACTTCATCTGCGTGAGTTATGACCTACATTACCTCTAATAATATACTATAAATGATTTCATCTAAAGGGGTCTGCAATTGTCACACGAAAATTTATTTATCTATTGCACTTAGGATTGCATGGAAATTTCACACAAAAATCATTATTTATCATTTATTATCTATATTACACATTACATTACACAATATTTTCCGCGATAAATTTTTTTCAGTTTGATTCCTCGTATTTTTGCCTTTGTAATTTAATGCCAGATAGCATCGAATTCAAGAATGAAAATTGAAAAATGTCACTAGATAAACTAATAAGCAAGCCAACAAGACAATTCATGTATCCCAGATACCAACGAAATTTATTCTTGAATTCGATCAATTCAGATAAACAGCCATTATTATTCTTTAGCCAGATAGCAACTGAACTGTCCTAAATACAGTCAAATTTTCTCTTACATTTTTCGAGGAGACCTCTAAACGATGGACGGACGAATTTTTGAGAGCTCGTTTTATTCCCCAATCAAATATTTTAGTCAGATTTTCTAATGAGTATATATAAGAAGGGACCTCCAATTACTTTCAATTTCAATTCCTTATAATTCAATAAAAGGGCTTCATTAACAATAATTCTATCATAAAATTTGAATATATCGTGAATTTTTCTAGAGATTCGAACCCATGATAGTTATCGTTGATTCGAATTCATAAAAGCTAAGCCTCACGTTCTAATTTCGATTACCTACTTGACCTCGTTTCATTTTGTAGGACTAAATTGAAATAGACCGGGATTTTTCAGAGTCACAACAAAAACCCGATATAAACTGAGGATTTTTATGAATATCAAACATACATATGAATGTATGTTCCCTGTTTACTTTCATGATATTAAAGAAAATATCGTTGGTAAACAAATCCAAAGTTTCAAAACTAGGAGTAGATTCTCCCTATGAACGCATAAACCTCTTCATACAACACGACCAGCACGAGTCTCGAAACCGCTTACTTGCCCCTTAAATAACAATTTCTCTGCTGGAGAGACTCCAGAACTATTTGAACTTCCGAACCACACAGGTATTATCTGAGCAGGATTTATTCCTGCAGCTTTTCCTTGCGAATTGTAAAATATATCAAAACTATTGAGGTGGTTTTCCAGCCAAATTATGATCATCATTTAGCCACCTGCTCGAAAATATAATTAAATGGTACACATTAATCATCTTTCAAAAGTTATAACATTTAAAAATGTCGTTGGTGGAAAATAATCGAAAATGATATGCACCAAAAGGCACTGGATATTGGCCAGAATCAATCGATAGGAATAGCTTCCTCATCATTCCGATCGACAAAAAATGTATTTCGGCCTCCAACAAAACCGCGGACCCAAATCTCCTTTGATATTCATAGACATGCCGAATTGTCCCCTGACCCCTTCACAGTGCCTGCTGGTAGGGAGGATGGGGATAGGGGAAAATAGACCCTGATTGATAACCATGAACGCAGCAGGTTTCCTGAGACAGAGGAGATCTGACATCTGATAACAATGCATTTCAAACAGCCTAATCAATCATATCATTGATTGGTTTCCAATGAGGTTCAGAACAAAGTTGAGTTTTATACGGAGGTTTACTATTTTAACGTCAATTTTTACTTATTATTATTTCATTTCTTATACAAGGTGTTTCCAAATTAAACGTGAACCTTGGAGGACGTGTTACTAAGACTCATTCTTGTCGTTTGAGCCATATTTATTGATAACCAAAAATCAACAGTTTACGAGTCAGAGAAGGATATGATATGTATGAAAAAAGCAAAACTATCCTGTAATACATGTTGAAAACGAATAAGTATGGTTTGAAAGTTGGTATGTATATGAAGAAAATAAAAATCAATTTTCTAATATCAATTTGCCTGCAACTTTCGAATTCCACAGTCTATTTATGAAAAAATTATTTTGAAAACTTCCAAATTCCTTCTTCATTCCCTCAAGAGTTTCTGTTAGAATGCAGTCACCAGTTTCGTTTCAGCAGATTTTTTTGGATGTCCGGCATGAAAAATGGTGATTTAGCGTTAATGTTTCGATAGGAGCAATAGCTTTTTTTTATAGTTCCTTACCTTCTACCTGATAACTTAAACGGAGAAAATTATGAAGAATTTCTGAGAACAAATAAGGACAGTTTTTTGGACGAGGTTTCCCCGATTGACAGGCGTGGAATCATTTTCCAACAGGATAGGTGTCCCGCACACTATAAGGCTAAACGTTCGTATGTTTTTGAACTAATTGTTTCCTAAAGCGTGGATAGGTAGGGGAGGAGCTATTTCGTGGCCAGCGAGAAGTCCGGATCCAACACCGTAAGATTTTCATGTTTGGGACAGTTTAAAAGAAATATTATATCAAAGTGAAATACATACACAAGTACAACTTGTGGAGAGAATAGACGGAGCAGCGAGAAGATTGAGAGTAAATTTCAGGACTGAAGAAATTAGAAAGAGGGCACGTGATTGTATAAGGAATGGTGGAGGACATTCCGAACATAATTTATGAATAAATTTTCTAATGAAATTCTGAGTTTAATTGCAATAAAAAAATATTTAATTCGTTACTTTCCTTTCTTGGCTTATTTCCCCTTTCACAACAAAATCTGCTGAAATGAAACTAGTGCCTGCATTCTCACGAAAACTTTTTTAGAAAATAAAGAAGGAATTTGGCAATTTTTTAAAATTATTTTCTCATACATAAACTGTGGAATTCGAAAGTTACAGGCAAATTGATATTAGAAATTGACTATATTTTTTTTCATATACCAATTTTCAAATCATACACATTCTTTTTCAACAACTATTATAGCATAAGCATAGTTTTGCTTTTTTCATACATATTATATCCTTTTCTGATGAAAATGATCCAAAATTATAATCAAACTTGGTCAGCGTAGAAAAAATTGACGAAAAATGAAGTAGGGTGAGAAATTTCCTGAAAGACACAACAACTCAAATATTTCGAAAACTGTTGTTAAATATGGCTCAAACGACAGTAAATGAGTGATACTAACACCTCCTCCAAGTTTCACGTCTAATTTGGAAACAGCCTGTATATAGCAAAAAAATAGCGATTCAATCCAATGAAAACATTGCATCTAGTTACAAACGACACGAAGGTTTATGTAGAATTATATCACTCAAAGTTGAAAAAAAAATTCAAGAACTTCGGTATCTCAGAAACCATACGCCATATACGTAATACGCTAAAACTTTGTGTCGAAAAATGAGGTATCGATAAAAAAAATTATATGAAAATTCTGCTTCACAGCTGTTCCACGTTAAAAGAAAATTGAGTTTTTCTGATATGGTACTGAGAAATTTTATAATTCTGTGATTACATCTTCTGAAGTTAAAAAAAAATGACATAATTTGTCACACTGACGGCTGGTTTGGTTCACAGAATTTTTCGTTGGTTTGATAATATTTGGTTCTATAATTTCACGACAATGCCACCTCAATATACGCATTTCACAGTTGTTAAATGGGACTAAGTGATTTTTTTCGAAGATTTTTCAGCCCCGCAATGATTTTCTCCAGGTTTCCAGAATTTCTCCAAAATTTTTCAAACTCCGACTTCTAGCACTTCGGATGAAAATATCGTGAAATATACCGATTCCGAGGTGAAAACTGGGTGAATGCGTTGAATATGTTTCCTTTCGATAATTTAAAAGCATTTCTATGTATTTTCGAAGTACCTGAATGGTCCCCTACTAGGGCGGTGATTTTAAATGAGCGCGCAAAAGGTCCTGACTTCATGTCATTGTCCCTCAATTTTTTTTTTTTATGACATCTGAACGTTGTTAATTTCTTAAGCATAGTTTTTACTCGAAAATTATGGAAAACTTTGAATCGAAATTTATTCTTTGTCAAGATTCTTGAAAAAATGATTCGAGTGTGTAAATTATCCAGGCCAGGTGAATTATCTACAGCTCCTTGAGTAAGTGTGAAATTTAGGTTCTCAACATTTCATTAAAATGAACAATAAATTTTGGTACTATCGAAACGTTTTCATTGGTCCTGATAAACTAGACATTTTCAATATTCTCGAAAGATATCCATAAATTATACTTTTCGTTATCATTCTCCCTGATGATTCTCACGGAAAGTCCTCCAGTAATTGCATGTACTCGTTGCTAGGAAATGGCATGTCCACTTTGAAATATTAATTGTTTCGTGACTATTTTTCATAAAATCAATGAAAAGTAATTTTATCATCTGAGAAAAAGAAAATGAAATGTTGATCGAGGCTTTAGAAAGGCATTAATTTGATTACGTCACGAAATGACCGAGAAGAGACTGATTATATCTCTTCGGTTTCGGTGTACTGAACAGTTGAGAAAAATTGAGATGCAATGGGTCTGATAATATGTTGAATTTCATTCAGAAAGGCTACCACATACTTATTAACGCGTTATTTATACAGGGTGTCCCAAGTTCGAGTACCTACTATACGTTTGCTTGAGAATCGAACCTATTTGAAATCTGAAAATTTGGATTATGATATTGTTCGACTTTATCTATTGAGCTAAAATATTCCCGAAGCCTGAACACTTTCAGTTATACCGAATAAATTTCTCGAAATTTGTTTTTTTGCATTTGTTTCTTCTCTCATACGATCAATTATTCAACTTGAATACATTTCTATTCGAATCGTTGCATTCGTCGAAATAGTTTCCGAAATATCGAAAAAAAAAACTGAAAAAAAAGGAAGTTATGCGTAGTCAGTATTATGTTCGTTATTCCTATTCTCAATATTCCAAGCATAAACGGTTTTTAGATTTTCGAAGTAGAAGAATGGCGGATAATTGTGCATTTCCTAAATTTTAGAATACTCGTCACAGGGTGTTTCGAATATTTTGTCAAAAATTGTGATCAGAATTATTCCATAATTTTTGTTTTCAAATTAGAACCCTATTTCTTTATGATTGCGTTGGATTCTGCCAAGAAAAATAATGTTAGTGTTGAAAGTAGTTTATGCTCTTAAATTAAATAATTACAGGGTTATTAAGGATTTTCTGAATTTATGTCGTACGTAGAGACGAATTCATAAAATCTGTTTTATAACGATAATCTGTGTTCATATAAGATAAATTATCACTAGTAATACCACTAGAGGTCAAATTATTTCCGGAAATTTTTTCGAGCTCATGAATATTTTGAAAATTATCCCGAGTCGAAGACGAGGGATAATTTTCTAAAAATATCCGTTGCGATGGTGATCTGTCAAAAATACACGTTCTGATTGGTTGAAAATCACATGTGTGGAATTTTCTCGATAATTCTCTAGGAAAAACGAACATAATACTGACTATGCTATTTCCTCTTCTTTTCAGTTTTTTTTCGATATTTTGAAAACTATTTCGAGGAATGCAACGATTCGAATAGAAATTTATTAAAAATTGAATAATCGATCATATAGGAGAGGAAAAAATGCAGAAAAAAAATTTTGAGCAATTTCTTTGTGTTCAGGCTTCGAGAATAATTCAGCTCAGTAGATAAAGTCGAGCAATATCATAATCCCAAATTTCAGATTTCAAATAGGTCTGGTTCTCAAGAACCGTCTAGTAGGCACTCGAAATTGGGACACCCTGTATACTTAACCAAAACAACTTCGCATTTAAATTGCAAAAAACTGAAGATTAATTTTTTTTGGATATAATACCTGGAGAAAATAACGCTTGCATGAAGAAAAGTTAGTTCAATAATTGAAGGATAGGAGGATCTTTCTTATGATTTCAATAACGCAACTATTGACCTTTATATGCAAGAATTTTTTTATTCTTTTATTACAATTGCGACAAGCCCTTTTTTTGCATCTCTCATTCAGTTTCTTCGTGGTGCTCCATTTTGTCAGATCGTCTCAAGTGTGTTTTGCGATTTCAACAATGAAGATTCTGTTTTATATTCGAATTGCTAATGAAAATGAACAGACTTGTGAAAAAGAGTCGTGAATTTTGCACCATATCACAAGACTATCATTGCGAACGAATATCTGACCAAAAACTCAACAAATCTTACGAACAACAGTATTCCATTGACATACAAGAAAAAAGTTCAAGAAGGGCATACTAAGATACTAAGATACAATCAATTTGGATGAACCAAACGTATTTGAGTTGAATTTCAATTATTAATTGATTTAACCGAATCCAGCCAATAGATATTATTTCAAATTCAAATTGAGCTCATAATAACACCAGCTCACGTTTCATTACAACGGTTAATAATGTCGTGAAAATCGGCATGAACATATGGCTTCCATTCCTCTGTAATGAAATAAATTCAAAACTGTTTCAAATTTTTTGTTCTGTAATCAGATGTAAATATGGTAAATTCACGGAACACGACGGTGTATCGAAATCGATAAAAATACAAGTTATATCGATATCTCCGGTTTATGCATCCATGATATCAACAAAAAACCGACATCGAAGATTCATCCACGATATTTGTGATACTTCGGTGGACATCCCTGACCATATGTCTTCATCTGTTTATTCCTCCGGATACCCATCGAGTGAAATTAGTTGTTTACAAATTTTCGAGTGTTTTGTCTTAATATTTGTGCGATGTGTGATATCAATTGGCAAGAATTTCCTCGCTACGATCTTCTGAAAGATGAGAATGACATCGACAAAAGATCCGATATTATTGAAGATTACTACAGAAGCAACTCAATCGATATCAACACCAAATATGGGGGTTATACTTGTTTCCTCTACGCGTTAGCCACCAACATGACTAAGCTGATCAAAACCATAATCAGCCATTACTCAGATCAAATCGATTATGATTCTACAACTCCATCGAACGAAACAGCCCTACACCTAGCAGTTCAACAAAACTACTCATTCGCTGTACACTTCCTTCTGAAGTCAGAAGCTGACCCAAATATCCGTCGATCAGTTGATAGCCAAACACCCCTTCATTTAGCAGTTTTAAATAAATCCACATATTTAGTGAAGTGTCTTCTAAATGTACCAAAAATCGATGTGAATGTTGCGGATTCATCTGGTTCGACTGCTCTTCATTACGCCGTTCAAAAAGATGATTCGTGCATTGCAACACTCTTACTCAAATCTCACGCTGATCCAAATGTAGTGAGAAAAGATGGAAAAACTGCTCTCCATTTCGTTGCAGAAAATGGATCCAACGCAATATTGCATAGTCTGGTGGACAGAGGCGCTGAGCTGAATATTGCTGATGTATCCCATTTGACGCCTTTACATCTAGCTGTTAAGGCTGGAAATGCATCAGCTGTTGCCAGTCTCCTGCAGAGAGGTGCAAATCCTAATTTTAATCATAGCTCGACAGCTTCAAATGCTCCAGATCCTCTTCATATTGCTGTGTTGGAAGGAAACAACGACCTGGTGGGTCTTTTACTGGATTCTGAATTGTTAGATTTAAATTCATGCAACAGCAAAGGAGAAACTGCTCTCCATCTAGCTGTCAAGAATTGTGATAAATATATAACAGACTTGCTCAATGAAATGAGAGCCGATCCCAATGTCATTGTAGATGGATTTACACCCCTTCATATAGCTGTGGCTGAAGAAGATATTGAAATGATTGGACTTCTGGTAAAATGCAAATCGATAAATTTGAATCAGGCACCAATTCCCCCTTCTCTATATTTAGCAGCTGATAGAAGAAGGGTTGTAGCGGTCAATTTAATTTTGGAAGCGAACCTTAATGTTCCAGATGAAAGAAAAATAGACCAGAACGTTCTTGAATCATCTCTTCATATGGTAGTAGAGAAAAACTTCTTAGAGTGTGTGAAGGCTCTATTGAAGTACGGGGTGAATCCCAATCAGAAAGATTCAGTTGGTAATCCTATTCTGCGTAAAGCTGCTAATTCCACTGTTATGAAGCTGCTGATCGAATATGGCGCAGATGTTAATGCAACGGATAAGTGGTCTTGGAGTCCCCTACACGTCGCAGTTGGAAAACAAGACCTAGAATCTGTGATTGTTCTACTTGACCATGAAGCAAATCCGAATATTACGCATGAGACTTCCGGAATATCTCCCTTGCATTTAGCTGTACTAACAAAACAATACGATACCATCTGGATGCCGAGAGTCAAAGATCGGTCAATTGCTTATTCTATTCTAAAGGTGCTGCTAGGAGATAAAAGAATTAACGTTAATATCAAAGACAGAAATTCGTTAACACCAATCGATATTGCTTTTGGAGAAAATAATCCAGGAGCGGTTGAATTACTCCTGAAACACAACGCGAATCCAGAAATAGGTTCGAATAGACGTGGAAAAGGTCTGCTCCATTTCGCTGCTATGCACAAAAATAGTTATATGCTAGGTGAATTTCTTAAAGGCAACGCAGTTGCAGAAATAAATACATTCTATAAAGAGCTCGTAACACCTTTATTTATTGCCGTCGCAGTCAAGGATTTAGAGTCAGTGAAACGGCTTCTACATCATCAACCTGACGTCAATCTACTGAATATAACTGACACTGTGCTCACATCTGCCTTCAGAAACATAAAAAATGAATCCAAAGAACTAATAGAAGTTTTGCTCAAGGTACCAGGGATAAATGTGAATTTGCCCGGTATGGGAGGTTTGACCCCTCTACATTTAGCTATCGAGCAAGATAAAAAAATGCTAGCATTGGAGTTGATCAAACTTGGAGCCGATGTTAACGTTAAAGATGATAGGGGAAGCACGCCTCTCCATTTAGCTGCCATAAATGAATACCCAGTGTTAATAAAATTTCTAGTTATAGAGCAGAACGCACAGGTGGACGCCCAAGATGGAGAAGGCCTCACCGCTTTACATTTGGTTTGCGCTAAAACTTCTACTGTGATGGAGAGAAAATACCTCGTGAATCTCCTCTTGGAATATAAAGCAAACATTCATGTACGATGCTTCAAGGGCAACACTATATTTCATTATCTTGCCATAAATGATTCATTGGACATCCTGAAGAAGATGAAGGTTTCAGAGGTTCCACTACTTGATGAACCAAACAAAAATGGCGAAACTCCATTACATCTTGCTTGTCAAAAACTCTGCCACCAAACAATTAAACTACTTTTGGAAGCAGGAGTATCAACGATCGTTACCGATTCGGTTGGTGAAGCTCCCTTCGACTGTTACCTACATAGCCTGATAAATAGCGATGATCTGAATTTATCGGAGAAGGTGGTGGGAGGTTCTTCGAAGAACATTCTCAAGAAAGTTGTGGAAAAAATATTTGAAAAGAAGCAGATCGTAGTGGCCCATAATTTACTGAAATTCATTGAGATTAAGCGTTGCCTCAGCGTTAAGTATTTAAGCTCTCTGCTGAACTTCGCGGTGAAAAATGAATTCCTCGGACTGGTGAAAGCTTTATTGAAGTGTTGTGCTGATGTCAATTTCAAAAGAGATCACCATTTCGGTACCGAAGAACACATAAATCTTTATCTAGCTCTCGAAAATATAGACATCCTGAAGGTACTGCTTGCTCAAGAAAATTGTGATGTCAACCTTCCCGGTAGAGACTCCAAAACTGCCCTCCACTACGCACTGGAAAAAAAATGTACTCTAACTGTAGTACGGTTGTTGCTCGAGAAAGGTGCAAATCCGAATGCGTCGGATTCAAGAGGTCTTACCCCTTACCAATACACCACAAGCGTACAGATGACTGAATTATTATTAATGTATGGTGCTGATCCGTTTTACACACGTAATAGTGAAGGAGCGTGTGTTTTCAACAATGATCATCAAAACTATTTAATTTCTAGAGCTGTGGTGAAAAGAATGCTATTGGAGGATACAACAGAAGTAGAAATGCTAAGCCAATATGCTGGATCACCACATATGAAAGCTTGCCGAGCAGGTATTGCCAAGTGCTCTAGGAAAATTGACAGACATCTGAAAGGACCTGATAAATTGGATACGGTCATTACGTATCGTGATATTATAGCTGAGAACTATTCTAAAATAAACGAAGGAAATATAGAAAAAATAGTTAAAATAATCAACAGCAGGTTCCCAGAACAAGATATTCCCTTGTACTTCAAAGTCGTGAGAACGATGCTGAATATCATGAAACTTTCTTTTCCCATAGTGAAGCCTATTGGAACAACTAAAGTTACCCTTAAATCTTTTCTAGGGGCAAATCCTGCAGAAATGGCAAATTATCTGGAAAATCCAGAAGTTAAGCAATTCTTGCGGTCCACCAATAATATGGTTACCTTGACTCCAAGATACTCGTACGAAATCTACCACGCTATTATGTTAGGTAACAAGGCCATCAGCCTCCGAAACAAGATCATAAAGAATATAAGACGTCAAGGTTCTCACTGTAATTTGGCAAAAATGCCCACCGAAATTCTGGAGAGGATTTTGAAAAAATTGGGCTGGCACGATCTGTTAACTTTGGACGAGGCTACACCCCATTAAATAATGAAATTGGTGATATAATGTTCACAATGGGCGGTACTGCAAGTGAGTGTGCTACTTTTTGTGATATTTCTACCCTAATAAGAGGGCTAATTTTTTCTAAAAACCTTTAAAAGTCACAGTTCTCGAATAAATTTACGAAATTTATGTTATTGGCAAAAATTATTCATTGAAGGCATTCAAGATGGTTTATTCCTAATTCCTATCACAAATACTCGAACAAATGTATTCAATTTTCATCCCAAACGTGCACTGTTATTCTCAATGATTATTATTTTGAAGAAAGTTTCAATATTTGAAATTGAACTCAACTTATATAACAAATTATTGTTTTTTATATCTTAAAATTATTCTCTTTTTCTCAATTTTTTTCTGATCATATTAGGTATACAACAAATGCAAATAATGTTAAAAAAATTATATATTTTCCATCGCGTATTTCATATCACCACCAAGGATTGCAGTACCTAGAAATTAATTTCAATTCAATATGTTGAGCTTATGTTTAATTTCGACATTTGCGAACGAAAATGAATGTGTTTTACTTATGTATCTTTTCGTTATGCCATTGAATTTAATAGTGAATTGTATTTATGTGATCATTTTAGTTTCATTGTTTATGATTTAATCGTTCAGATTTTCAATTTCATAATAAAGTTTTTTCTGAATCTACTCCAATTGAAATTCAATAAAACCCAATCAGAGAGTTGATCCATCTGGTACCCAATCCTGGACTTTCAAGAGATAATTTAATTATCGGGTTAAAGGTTTTTTTTTCAGAATTAACTGAAAATGCCTTACTGATACTATTGCGCCCAAAAATTGTTGTATTTCGATAATTCTCTGAGTTTTGAAATTTTTTGAAAAATATTGAAAAAAATTCAAATACAAAATTTCCAACGAACTTTCTTGAAAAATACGAAAAACTTGCATTTTTCAAACATTTCTGATGGTGCAATGGTGTCAGATCAAACCACAATTGTTTTTGTGCCAATAAAAAAAACAACAAATTCTCGGAAAAATAAATAAATTCCCTCTCCTATTAGTTTTGGACAATGTCGGTGAAAAATATTCGATTGAGTAACATTATACCAACACACTTTTACACAGATAGATTTTGCCCAAATAATCTTTTTTTAATTTCATCCCCGGATATTTTTGCCTTCAAAATTCATGGATCATATTTTCGAGGTGAAGGATCGAATCCGGATGGTAACTGATAAGTGAAGGAGGAGACAGGTGGTTCTTTTTATTTGCTCACCAGAATTAACACTTTACCCAAAAGTGAATTTTTTTAATTCCACAATTGAACGAAAGGGATTCCACCACGTTTCACGAAAACTAAGGGAAGAGCTACTCGTATGAAAGTACGTCTGAAGAACAGTTGGTATCCAGCATAGATCCTCCTAAAGCAAAAACCCGATCTATGAATTTTATGGGTTGAAAATCGATGGATTCAACTAAACGGTTAAAAATTTCTGAATAACAACCGAAAACGAAGTGACCTGGAAATAATAAATTTTTGATAATTTCAAAATTATCAGCACATCTCTCATGAATCATGTTGCGATACCATTCCCAGATGCAACAACCTCCGACCTTATCAGTGTTTGCATATTGTAATTTCACATGTACCAGGGCAGGTAATCATGAGAGCTAGTAAATGTCAACAGAATCAAAGCCGCCTATAATTAAAACGGGCTTCAAATCCCCCATGTACCGGGCCCGTAAATCAACCTTTCAACGTTTTATCAGGACCACCGACCCATCGAAAGGGATTTATGCGATTTTCTGAATTTTTAATCCGCTATTAGAACGGATCGATAATCAGCAGAAGCAGACAACGTGGGCATTTCGCAAATGGGCGAAGAGCGCGTTGACGGGGATTGGTTTGATGCGATTCTGTGTTTATTTATTCATTTATTTCTATATGTACAAAGTGGTCCAAATTGGACACTTTTGATAGGAAACACCAATTTCTAGAGTAGTTGGAGAAAAACTAGCCTACATATGTATTACATGATACCGATACAGATATTCGATCGGAAAATTGCCGGTATTCAGAATATTATTATAAAAAAATTTAAACCGTGACAAGGCCCTCTTTAAATATACAGGGTGTTGATTCAAGGATACAATTGCTTCATAATTCTTTGTTAACCCGGACCTGGATTTTCCTTGTGGTTCTTGAGTTATTGATTCGAGCTTCAAATAGGGAACATGTGTGCCAAATATAAAGAAAATATACCAGGTGGTTCGTTTATTATGACCTCACCTCAAGAATAAATGAGCAAAATTCATAAAACATCCTGTATCTCGGTTACAAAGACAGTCAGAGCCAAAAAATGTGGTATATCTAGAACCACCTCGGTGCCCTTTTTCCACCTTTTAAGTATTTCCGTTTTTCAATGAAACGCCCTGTATAAAGAATTTTTGGAATTTTTACTTATTTTGATGAGTTTTAGCACCCGTCAAAAAAAGGCTCACCTTTGAAGTCACCAAGTATTATATTATTCGCTAAATGCAATGATCGATTTCAACCTTCCAATATAATTCTTGTATTACTCCTGTCTCGAAAAAATCAATCATCTCGTTCCTCCAGAACCTTCCGCAGACCCCACTAACCCTAACAAGAACCACCCCATTTCACAAAGCCCAAACTAACCGAATTGGGCCATTCAAACGCATAATTTAGACCTTTCGCAATTGTTGTTGACCTGTAAGTTCGACCCTAAAACTCGTCCGTGAAAACTGCTTGCTAATCTGTTTATTTCACTGTCTGCGATGCGGAATGTGGGTCCGGTAGTTACGAATTGGGCAGTTTTGAGTTGGTGCCAGGGAAAATCGGTGGTATTTCATGAAATTGGAAAACTAAAATTGCCTTTCTCTGTAACATACGGAAGTTTGGGAGTTTTTTCTAGTCTAGGCCGGTTCTCGTGTTTCTATTTCCACTGAAGTTTTGCCGATTGTAGGGTGTGTTTCCTTTTTCTTCCATCAATGTCCCTTTATATATGAATTCTTTCAGTTGGTCCGAGAATAAGAATTGAAATTCCAAGAGTATTTGGATTATTCAAAGCCAATACTACCAAAATACTTGAGGGTGAACACTACTTTCATTGCATCACAATAATTCTTTCAATTATTTCTCATAAACGGCATGTTGAATTCTTTTAATTTTTTGGATGTATATTCAGGCGTGCACAAGACTTTCCTCAAACGTTTTCGAATAAAAATTCAATATTTTTTCGTGTAAACCAATCCATCCTATTCAAACTTACTTCAACAATTACTGGCAATGAAAAATAAAAAAATTGAAATTTCTTTCAATGTCGAAAAGTTGTTGTCATTAGCCATCGATTTGTTAATTCGATTTAAATCCATAACCTTTCGAATATTTATAGATGAACATATATCCGATTTGAAAGGTGATGGATTAAAATCAAATTAAGAAAGCGGTGCGAACAACTTTCTGCTATTGAAAGAAATATCAATTTCCAATTTGTTTCTTTTTAATCTCAGTAATTGTTGAAATAACCTTGTATGGATTGGATTACACGCAAAAATATTGAATGTTTTTTCGAAAACTTTCGAGGAAACATTTTTTGCATACACGCCAGAATGTACATTCAAAAAATGAAAAGAATTCAATATGCCGTTTATGACAAATCATTGAAACAATTATTGTGATGCATAATGAAAGTAGTGTACAACCTTAAGGGTTTATTCCGAAGAAAGTATAAAAATAACCATAAAAATTGGACGGCATTGAACTCAATGACAAATAATCTATAACAATAGTTCTCTTCAAATACCCTCACAAATTTCCCGAAACGAGAAGAAGATTCGTTTCTGCTTCGTCGTAAATTGGGCAAAACGGCCAACCAGGTTTCCGGCAAAAACAACAATTTTCCATTGAATTCCTCACCTTAGACCCCTTCGCATCCGTTCTAGGCAGATTAGTTCTCAGTTTACGCTTTCCCATAACCCAAATCCTACATGATTAGTTGTCTTGTTACAAACGGCATTGTTCTGTCGTTACACGGGTCTTTAATGTTTCTTGCTATTTTACTGTCAAAGGATTAGGAACTCCTTTGTCACGGAATAGATGTCGGAGTCTGAGCTCGGATTTGAAGCTCCAGTTACGGTTTCCAGTTCTGCTTGCTGCGCAACTTTGTTAATTTATTGAGGCTGCACCGCGGAGAACCCCTAGAACTGCAGGTCAGTTATAATGTTTTGGGGTTGTTTTAGACATGAAGTGCGTTAAGCATAATTTTCATCAATAAATTAGTGTTGTTAAAGCATCAGATCATCTCAATGGGTTCATTTGGTGAAGTTATACAACGTGCGTTAGAAAAAGGCCAAAGCAAGCATTGAATGTTTTAGCTTATTTTATGAGAAGAAAATCCAGAAAAGGAAGTATAGAATTTACACCCGTATGATACAAGCTAAGCCCTTCTTTGGAAAGTCTATAGCACTCCTAGTTTTCATTTGAACGCTCGATATATTTCATTTATGTGACTTTTTCGGTGCAAGTGGACCAATGGAATCGACGAAAATTCAAAATTTCCTCATTATGTCGAGAATCCGATTGTAAATAACTGAAAACCAAAACATAAGGCCCTAGTTAGTGTATTTATAGCAACCGTATCCAATTACAAAAAATCTACCAATGCCAAGCCTACCGTTAAAAAAAGTAGGAGGAAAATGAACCGATTTAAGAATCGATAGTTCATCAACATCAAATAAATTTGTCAGGAATAATAAAATATTGTGTGCACCACGGGCAGTACTAGATCCTAAAGCTCATCGGGCAACATTCATCCCTCACGCCAAAGGCCCTCGGGTATAACGCGATGGCGCATGAATAAATATTCTGATCTCTTCATTTTACTTGAGGCTTTCGAATCGTCATGAGCTTTTGAGCGCTCGTTCATCCACCTTGTAGGTAGATTCGTAATTTCCAGTTTAACAAACCAATTGGAGAAATTTTTGACAGCAGTCCAAAAAATGACAGCAGTTCTTTGTCAATTATGCCGTATCAGCTGTTACAGGAATATAAGGATTTTCATTCGATAATTCGTTGGAATTTAAAATGGTTCTGGTTATGCGATATGGAAAAAATGTAGCTTGAATATATCATTCTCCATTAAAATACAAAATTTCGTCACGGTCAAATCCGTGGTTTTGAAATGATCAAGAAAACCGAATTTCAAACAACTATATTTACGGAACCCCTGCTCGATTTTTGCCCAATAACGAAGTCAACCGCGGCATCCGAGATTCGAATCTACCCTGGAAATTTCATATTTCTAGGTCGTTCCGTTCGAAATTTTTGTCCAGATCACATCACCAAGACCATAGATACCGTAGAAAATTCTAGCGAATTATAGAAAGAAAATTGATCAGCTGAAGCACTGACATGAAGTCTGGAGTTTCGCCTAAGTTTCAGAATTTTTTTGACAGCTGTCGAAAATTTTTTCAATTGATTTCTAAAACTAGAGAATGCGAATCTACCTACAAGGTGCATGTACGAGCGCTCAAAAGCTGGCATTGCTTTTCGTAATTTTTGAGCGCTCGTACTACTTACACGAGGGCTATATCATTTCGTCACGATGTCTGTATTTTTCGAATTTTGAGCCGAAAATGGTCTCAATCGACTATGTTCGACTCACTGATGACGAATCCGTCGGAAAATTTGAGTCTGTCCGTCCGGCCGTCCGGCCGTAAGCACGATAACTCTCGAACGGAACAACCTAGAGACTTGAAATTTTCAGTGAAGGTTCAGTTCACGAATGCCTCGGTTGAGTTCGTTAATGGGCCAAATTCCACCAGGGGTTCCGTAAATATGGCTGTTCAAAGTTTTGTTTCCCTGGTTAATTGAAAACTACAAATTTGATTGAGATGAAATTTCGCACTCAAATGGAGAATGAGGTGTTCAAGCTACATGTGAAATTTTGTCCAGATCGCATGACCAGAACCATAGAAACCATAGAAAATTGTAACTTTTGAACGGAAACGCCTAGGGACTTGAAATTTTCAGGATAGGTGTGGATCTCGATTGTCGTGATCACTTTCATCTATGAGCAAAATTATACTAGGGGTTCCGTAAATATGATCGTTTGAAATTTAGTTTTCTTGATAATTTCCAAACTACAGAATCGATCGTGACGTAATTTTGATGGAGAATGATATATATTCGAGCTACATTTCTCCAGATCACATGACCAGAACCATAGAAACCATAGAAAATTATAACTTCCGAACGGAAAGGCCTAGGGACTTGAAATTTTCAGGATAGGTGTGGATCTGAAATGTCGCGTTCACGTTTATCAATGAGCAGAATTATACTAGGGGTTCCGTAAATACGGTCGTTTGAAATTTTGGTTTCTCGATTATTTCGAAACCACGGATTCGATCGAGATGAAATTTGGTATTTTAATCGAGAATGATATATTAAAACAAAAATTTGTCCAGATCGCATGACCAGAACCATAGAAACCATAGAAAATTGTAACTTTTGAACGGAAAGGCCTAAGAACTTGAAATTTTCAGGGTGGGTTTG
The DNA here is from genome assembly GCA_963966015.1 of Aphidecta obliterata. Taxonomy (NCBI): domain Eukaryota; kingdom Metazoa; phylum Arthropoda; class Insecta; order Coleoptera; family Coccinellidae; genus Aphidecta; species Aphidecta obliterata. The sequence continues at coordinate 21,321,955 of OZ014430.1, read as the reverse complement.
GATCGCGAATATCGCGGCCACGTTCATCAATGAGCAAAATTAGACTAGGGATTCCGTAAATATGGCTGTTCAAATATTATTTTCCTGATAATTTCGAAACTACTGATCGGATTGGAATGAAATTTCGCACCTAGCTGAGGAATAATGTATTCAAACTACGTGCGAAATTTTGTCCAGATCGCATCACCAAGACCATAGATACCGTAGATAATTTTACCGAATTATCGAAAAAAAATTGGTCACCTAAAGCACTGACTTGAAGTCTGGATTATAGCCTTAGTTTGAAAATTTGTTTGACAGCTGTCAAAAATTTCATCAATTAATTTCCAAAACTGGAAAATGCGAATCTACCTACAAGGTGGATGTACGAGCGCTCAGGAGCTCCTGCCTTCACGGCAGTGCTTTTCGTAATTTTTTATATTAAATTGAAGATGCAGTCAACTCAAGCATCGTTTTTGTTGAAAAATTGCAGATTGGAAAACCTGAAACATAATGGTTCGACACTTGTTCAATATGTCAGCAAAAATCTCCTATCCTGTTAACCGAGACAAATAGTTGCACGTCCTCATTGTTCTATATACTGAATTTGTAAAAGAATAATATTTCCAGAATTCCCTTAACAACACTGACAATCTCACAATCATATAGGTTCGCTTATTTTTGGTATGGTAGGTTAACGTATTTAGTTCTTACAATTCTACGACAAGGGCCTGTTAGTTCAAATTAATAATCAACCGTAAACTAGAGCACTAAATTAATTATTCACAACATGTTGTTCGTTCATTAGCATCGTCATAAAGAATCCATATAGCAAGAAAAGTTAGTCCTTGGAAAAGTTATTTCTTCGATTTCTTGGATCGATATATCGTTCTTCCTCTAGAGTCTACAGGGAACCCTTCATTTCAATTATATCACTCCTGAAATATACAGGTTCGGCAAGAATACTGTCTTGGAAATCCAAAAATGAAAATTAAATTCAAAATATATCACCAAAATTCAAGAACCTTCAAACATGGTATTGTATCAACGTATAAATTATTGTAAAATGATTCTTCTCAAGAGGGTTCAGATTATTTAAAAATAAAAAAAAATGTGAATTTCGCATCATTCATTGTGAATAGTCTAGTTAGTGATATTTACTCTTATGTAACCATGGAAATTTATGAAATCAGAATTAAGCAAGCCGGTAGGGAGAATTGATAGAAACGTCACAGAGTGGAGTTAAAAATTTTCAAAAAGTTGGCAGGAAGATCGGTTTTGTAAGAAGAAAGATATAATGAATGGTATTTGGAAGCTGGTCAAGAGTAGATTGAGTTGTTGGAATTGATTTGGCAAGTAAAGGAGAGAAGGAGAAATTGGAAAGTCGTGCTGCTTGGAAAAAGAAAAATTGAAAATTGCCTATAGTGAGTTCACTCACCAATCGAACGTTATTTTAGTGTTTAGAAATATTAGTTATAGGTTTTTTCTGATAGTTGGGGTTGGTTTTTAGAATAAGATTGCTGATTATATAATTTTGTGAGATAATTTCTTTTTTTTGTTCACTTCAGAACCCTCTTTGAGAAAGAGTGTAGGCCAAAATTAATTAGAAATTAACTGAAATTCCTCCAAAATTGTTATTTGGTTTCAATTACTTTCAAAATTCAAAATAAATTTCACTAATTAAACAATCGAACCATAACAATACATATCAATATTAATGGAAGTAATGGAACGTAGTGCAAAATTCAAAAAGAGAACGACAAGGCTTTCTCCTCTGCCGCGCCAAACTTCTATCCAAAAGAGAGAAAGAGGGGCAAAACCGACAGCACGTGGAGGAATTCCAAAAAAAAATATGCAAACATTGCAAGATAAAAGTATATTATTTAACGAGCGGTAATGTAGGAAAACTCACGCATATGAAGTTTGCATGCTTTTATTCATCAAGTGAGTTATGATCATTACCGCAAGTTGAATACTATACTATATCTACGACTATAGCAATAAATACAATAAATACTAGTATACAAGTACAGAGAAAGAACTTTATATACAAATCTTAATAGTTAGCTATAACAATGCATTATTTATGTTGATTGGGCTTCTTAGCATGAATTAGAAAGTCCATAGGGGCGAAGCTTTATATTTAGTGCTAAGTTCATTGAAATATGCCAGAAGAACATTCTCTGTAATCATTGGCTCATTGTCTTATTTCTGAAGGTGTACAAAATAATTCATCTTCACTATCTGAATTCATCTTTTTCAGCAGCAAACATTCACAATAATAATTAGGTATCAACTTAATTTGAAAAAACGTCAAAATTATTCAGGTGACCACCCCTCGATACCAATAATGGAGTGTTCCCTTCCGGCCAATCGGCTTGTTTTACAGTACAGAGACAGGGAATTATAGTAGTGAGTTATTATAACTCACGGTGTTTGTTCACAGATACTATTAATTGCTCAAAAGTAGTCGATTAATAAATATATAATTCAACTAGAAGACTCGACCACGCGTTTCTGTGGCTAAGGTATACGTCTAATTATATTGTCGTTAAGTATTTGAACCAGTGGAATTACTAACCCTAACCTAACCTAACCATACCCTACCCTAACCCTAACCCTAACCCTATCCTCGATTTTTTAAAGAAGTGTTAACCCAGTTCTCAAACAGTTCTAAATTTCTTCAGTTTTGGGAAAGGCCCAGAAACTTGGCATCACTCCTCGCACGTTATCGCTCTTTCGAGTGATCAGGCGGAGTGGAGACGCGATGACCTGCCGTCGATTTGATACCTACGTTGCCGCGTAGATAATTATCACTCTTTGTCACATATAATAAATAAATAATTTGCAATAAAAAAATCTTGCAAATTTAAATTGAGATATAAACTATCCTATCTTTTAATTGGATCAAACTGCACACAATGTGCAAAATTTGATTGAAGTCGGTTCAGTATTCCAGGATTTCAATCCGGACAAACAACGTGACACGTTATTTTAATATATATAAAGATGGGAGTAGATAAAATATCAAAACACAGCTCATAACCACTTGCTATAGAATATTGACCAAGAGTCTCGGTTCTAATACTGATTCCAAATACGAGTGCCGTGGGCATTCCCTCTAAGTGATGTAAGGAAAATCTTCAACTCCTCGACATCTTCATTCACCTAATGGGATTTGTCTTTAACTTCCTTCCGTATGGTAAAAGTTTGTTGGTGTTATGGTGCGAAAATGGATTTCCTCAGAAGGTTTTATTCAATTCGCAAATCCCATGAGAAGTTTCGATATTGTAGTCAAATCGCAATCCACCAGACAATAAGGTCCATTCCCACATGGTTTCCTCTTACTCTTTGTTAGACGAAAATTCGCAGTTTCCAGGGTTTCGTCCGGAAATAATATAAAATGTCATGAATGTGTCCCGAAAGGCTGGAATCAGGGCCTGCTGCGTTGTTCGGATCTACATCCAATCAACTGGCGAAATTATCAGCGCGGAATTATTAACTCCCATAAGCCTGGAGTTTTATCGTTAAACTGGAAGGGGGGGGGGGCCATAGGCGATCCTACAGCTCCCAGACATCCCTTCAAACTCGCAAACAAATTAAGCCATAAGATGGAAAAAGAGTTCCTCGCTAATTGGGGAAATTCTTATTAGATTATGGCGTTTTCGGCGAAGGCGAAACTTTGGAATTCTTCGCCTACTCCGATCGATTAATATCCAGAGTCGTAACGACAAAAAAATTTCCAATGAAGTAGTAGATCTAGAACATCCTTGCTCATAATGAAGTAAATGTATAAATTCTGATCATGAAAACCAACATTCCATTTAAAAGAATTGTGACCCAAATATTTCTATTACCCTCTCCAGTTCCCAATCTTTCATCGGTTTCAGTCAGACCAATAAAAGATTTAATGATCTTCACTTTATAGGTATTTGAAGTCCCCATTTATCTTGAGAGAAAATATAAAATTCCATTTCACGATCCCTGAATATAGAATCGTTGAAAAAATTCTAAACGAAGCCCGTCTCTGGATCTCACAGCACTGGATTACATTATCTTTGTCGCTATTTTGCCAGGCTCTCCGGGAGTTTTCCTTTTACTCTTATATCTTGGGTTTGTTTTTATTTTCAGCAGGGTTTTGATGTATTCTCCGGAAGGCATCAATAAGGATAAAGCACCTTAATTGTTTTTCCGCAGGCTATATTCATTATCGGCTTCAAGAAAAGCAAGGAGTTGTTTTCATCAATTTTCCCACAGAGCCAAGAGCGTACTCGATATAACGCCGCAGGGAATTTTCGGATATCTCCATGCTAGTCGAAGTGATCAAACATTCATCTTAACAAGGAATCGATTGGATGCCACCGTCAATGCTCCTCAACCCTAGTGAACCAAGGCATATAATCAGAAAAAAAATTGTTTTTAGAATACCAAAATTTGTCAATGGAGCATTTCTCCAACTCTAGAAACTGGAAATCTTTTCTATTCTCATCTAGGGAGAATATGCCAAAATGAGAAAAGAGAAAAACATTCGAATTATACCTTATGCACCAAAGAATCAAAGCCTAATTAAATATTTTGGAAGGGAAGATCATGACTTGGAAATGTTCAATTAGAGGTCACCCCAGGGCAGCCGGAGAATCGCTATGGAAGCTACTGGAAGGAGAGTTTGCTGACCAAACTATACGAAACCGACTTCAAGAAGAACTATCTAACAGTTCGTCTTGCACGATTAACCCTGCTTAACGCCAGCACACAGAAGAGAGAGTAGAAACTTTTGCCAAGAACATTATTGGACTTTAAAGCTCCGGTAATGTAATGTTTACAGAGTCCAGATTCTGTTGGTTGAATTACGACGAACGTATAGTCGGTTTTAAATGTTGATTTTGGGGTTGGTTCGATAATGATATGAGCCGGTTACTTTGAAGGTAAACACTGAGCTTGTGTTCCTTCATTAGCAGATATTAGAACCTGTTCTTATCCCATTTGCTCAGAATAATGAAGCAGGGTTCATTCTGCAACAAGATAATGCTAGGCTTCTGACTGCAACGAACGATATGAGTGGGATAGGCCTTAAATATTCCGGACTTCAATCCGACCGATCATTCTTAGTATGAAGAGAAGAAGCGTTTGCAGCAACATTAACCAAGTCAGAATGCTGATCAGCTTTCTGAACAGGAACAGTGACCAAAATGAGAAGGAAAGCTTGGTAGAAACCATAACATCAAATTAAAAAAAATTGAAAAGCACTGCCGTGAAGTCAGGAGCTTTTGAGTGCTCGTTCATCCACCTTGTAGATATATTCGCATTTTCCAGTTTTAGAAATCAATTGAAGGAATTTTCGACAGCTGTCAAAAAAATTTTCAAACTAAGGCGAAACTCCAGACTCCACGTCAGAGCTTTAGATGATTTTTTTTTTCGATAATTCGCTAGAATATTTCTTAAGGTATCTATGGTCTCGGTAATGCGATTTGGACAAAATTTTCCACGTACTTTGAATACATTATTCTTCATCTAGGTGCAGAATTTCATTTCAATCCAATGAGTAATTTCGAAAGTATCAGGAAGAAAATATTTTGAACGGCCATATTCACGGAACCCCTAGTCCAATTTTCCTCATTGATGAACCGCAACATTCGTGATTCACACCTATTCTGAAAATTTCAAGTCCCTAAGCCTTTCCATTACAAAGTTTTCTTTTTATGGTTTCTATGGTTCTGGTTATGCGATCTGGACAAAATTTTGCATGTAGCTTGAACACGTCATTTCTCATCTGAGTTTCACTTCGATCGAATCAGTAGTTTCGAAGTAATCAGGAGAACAAAATTTCGGACGGCCATATTTACGGAACCCCTGGTCGAATTTCGCCCAATAACGAATTCAACCGCGGCATTTGAGATTCGAACCTACCCTGAAAATTTCGAGTTTCTTGGTCGTTCCGTTCGAGAGTTATCGTGTATACGGACGGACGGACAGACTAGAATTTTTCGAAGAATTCGTCATCAGTGAGTCGAACATAGTCGTTTGAGACCATTTTCGGCTCAAATTTCGAAAAATACAGACATCGTGACGAAATGATAGAGCCCTCGTGTGAGTAGTACGAGCGCTCAACAAAATCGGATGTCTATATATCTTTCAAAGCATTCGGTGAATTGTACCCATTCACGAACTCAACCTTCAGGCTGCAAAAGTTTCAAAACTCTAGGCTTTTTTTTTCGAATGTTACCGTATAGTATACAGGCGGACGGACAAAATTGAATTTGACCGCGAATGAATGAGAGAAAATGGGTCCAACCTAATCGTTTGCGACTTTTCTTGGGTTGAAATTCAAAAGTTAAAGACATTTGGACCAAATGGTGACGCTTTTGTTCAAAGAAACAACCACGAGAAAATGAAGACACATTTAATTTCGAATTGAGTGAACAGGTGAAACTAGGGTGCTGATTATTCAATGATTCAATGCATTCTTGCTCAAGCAAAATCTTCAGCCTTAAAATTGTCAAATCATGCTCTTTTTTTGTCTGAACACTTATACCCTTGATGTTTTCACTCTGCCCTAATTGAGCCCCTATTAAGAATATTCTTCTAAACTCATTTAAACACATTATTTTTCCAACAAGGTATAATGTTTCACGTGAAAATAATTTCAACAGCCTTTTTATTCGATTAATTCTCATTTTTCTCCACAACTAAATCACAAAGTGTTTGAAGATAATTGCACGGAACGGCATGTTATATCGTGTGAATCGATATCTACACTTATATCAACTTTACTTTAGGGCCATAAAGATTCTGGTGTGACTTGAGGGACATCAGAAATATTATTTCTTGTTTGAGAATAGGTGAATGCTATCTAATCTTTCAAACATTCATTTATTACCAAAATATATTAAGAATTCTGATTTTCTGAAAATCAGCTCCTTACCCCATACACAAGGGTTTTTTTGATAATTGAAAATTACGAAAAGCACTGCCGTGAAGTCGGGAGCTTTTAAGCGCTTGTACACCTTGTAGGTAGATTTCTAGTTTTGGAAACAAATTGTTGACAGCTGTCAAACAAATTTTCGAACTAAGGCGATAATCCAGACTTCAAGTCATTGCTTTAGGTGACCAATTTTTTTTTTTAAATTCGGTAGAATTTTCTACGGTATCTATGGTCTTGGTGATGCGATCTGGACAAAATTTCGCACGTAGTTTGAATACATTATTCCTCAGCTAGGTGCAAAATTTCATTCCAATCAAATCGGTAGTTTCGAAATTATCAGGAACAGAATATTTTGAACGGCCATATTTACGGAACCCCTAGTCTAATTTTGCTCATTGATGAACGTGACCGTGAAATTCGCGATCCAAACCCACCCTGAAAATTTCAAGTTCCTAGGCCTTTCCCTTCGGAAGTTATAATTTTCTATGGTTTCTCTGGTTCTGGTCATGCGATCTGGACAAAATGTTGCTTTAATATATAATTCTCGTTTAAAATACAAAATTTTATCTCGATCGAATCCGTAGTTTCGAAATTATCGAGAAAACAAAATTTCAAACAACCGTATTTACGGAACCCCTAGTATAATTCTGCTCATTGATAAACGTGAACGCCACATTTCAGATCTACACCTATCCTGAAAATTTCAAGTCCCTAGGCTTTTCCGTTCGAAAGTTATGATTTTCTATGGTTTCTATGGTTCTGGTCATGCGATCTAGAGAAATGTAGCTTGAATATATCATTCTCCATTAGTATACAGAATTTCGTCACGATCGAATCTGTAGTTTGGAAATTATCAAGAAAACTAAATTTCAAACGACCATATTTACGGAACCCCTAGTATAATTTTGCTCATAGATGAAAGTGATCACGACAATCGAGATCCACACCTATCCTGAAAATTTCAAGTCCCTAGGCGTTTCCGTTCAAAAGTTACAATTTTCTATGGTTCTATGATTCTGGTGATGCGAGCTGAACAAAATTTTGCATGAAGCTTGAACACCTCATTTTCCATTAGATGGCAAAATTTCATCTCGATCGAATCTGTAGTTTCAAAGTAATCAGGAAAACGAAATTTCGAGCGGCCATATTCACGGAATCCCTCGGCGAATTTTGGCCAATAACGGACTTAACTGCGGCATTCGATATTCGAACCTACCCTGAAAATTTTTAGTTTCTAGGACATTCCGTTCGAGAGTTATCGTGTATACGGCCTGCCGGACGGACGGACAGACTCGAATTTTTCGACGGATTCGTCATCAGTGAGTCGCACAAAATTCGAAAAATAAAGACATCGTGACGAAATGATATAGCCCTCGTGTGAGTAGTACGAGCGCTCAAAAGTAAATATTAGAAAAATTTCAATATTTTTTGTTATTGCAGTAGGTCGTTTCGCCTCCTACACTGCGATCATCTGATCTTTTGTGCATTATTATTTCACTACTGATTCCCTAGGAAATCTACTTCTAGTCCAATTAACTTTGTTGGAGCTCCTTTTCAAGGTTATCCGCTAGGATGTTTCTTTCGATACCTTGGTGTCCAGGTATCCAAACTAAAGTTGTTGTTCCAGATGGTTTTCAACTCAAAAAAAGTGGAATGCGTATCGTCCTAAGATTAAACAGGCGTTCACCCATTCTGACAATGTTGGATGCTCTTCAATGGCTTTCGGTAAAGCAGAGATTATATCATTTCACAATTTCGATGAAATCCAGCACTTTATTTACTTGCTGGAATGCATATGGCATCGTGATTCATGGCATATTTTCTATCATAGAGATAACACGATCCAGAGTCTCCTTAAAATCTTGATGCCCAAGATTTTTTGCACTTTTTTCAAATTGAAAATGAAAGGTCATAGAAAAAGTGCAAAGCTATTGTCAAAGAATCAGTAACACGCATATCACAGATCGATGCATTCATGTGGCTCATTTCGTCAACCTTTTATTGGAAGTGAAACCAGAAACTTATCGAGACATCCCAAACTCCCCATATACGAAAAATGTTTAATGTCACCTCCAGGGACATCAAGAATACCTCCCTGCATATTTCCAAACTGTTCACTCTAACGTATATAAATTGAAGGATACAGTTCACTTACGGTATCAATAATAAAAGAAAAACTCTGTCAACTTTCCATCCGAATTTTTCTGCAGTCCTGACAGCTTTCTCGTGCACTTATCACCCGAAACGAGCGGGGCCATACATAATGCAGTCTCAGAAGAGTAGACCGGCGATAATTCAAGATCGAATAGGTGGAAAGCCGTGCTATAACTTTCTGCTGCGTCGGAACTCTGGACCAGGCATTATATATCGATTATAACGTTTGATTCCGCTTGAATGAAGTGGTTTTCGGAACTTGATACGTCCTACGTGATATACCTGTGTAAACATGACCCACGGCAGAGAGCTTCGGGGTTTAGGAAGTTGTTAAATATGGAAGAGGGGAAATAACTGTGGGGTCATTTCAATCATCCCATGATTCCGGTCTATTACTTCCAATAAAAAAACTTCGAGAGGACTTATGGATTGGAAAATTGCGAAAACCGCAATAATTTAGACGTCCTGAAATACATTCATCAGAATTGTTGAGAAGAGGTTACAATTTTCTTTGGAATACAAACACGGCGTGAGCAGTGATAGGGAATACATTTTTTCTACGTTGGTAACACCCAAACTTCTTCAGGAAATATTTATACTGAAATTTTCTTCAGAGAATCCTGAGAAGTTTTTTTTGCATTTGAAAATAAAAAATTTGATAAAAGCACTGACATGAAGTCAGACTTTTGCGCCCTTGTTTGAATTCATCGCCACAGCGGTCAGCCCCATCCAGGTACAGGGGCATGCTTTGAAATTATTACCCAGTTTTCACCTCTAAATCACTATATTTCACGATATTTTCATCCGAAATTCAAGATATCATTCAGACAAATCTCAAGTAAAATTCTGGAAACCTAAAAAAAGCATATATTGAGGCTGGGACATCTTTGAAATTCTTCACTTTTCCCCATTCACGAATATAAATAACTGAAATATTGATTGATGAATGAAAAATTATGAAAAGCACTGCCGCGAAGGCAGGAACTTCTGAGCGCTCGTACATGCACCTTGTAGGTAGATTCGCATTTTCCAGTTTTAGAAATCAATTGAAGGAATTTTCGACAGCTGTCACAAAAATTCTGAAACTTATGCGAAACTCCAGACTTCATGTCGGTGCTTCAGCTGATCAAGTTTTTTTCGATAATTCGCTAGAACTTTCTACGGTATCTATGGTCTTGGTGATGCGATCGGGACAAAATTTTGCATGTTGTTTGAATACATTATTCCTCAGCTAGGTGCATAATTTCATTCCAATCCGATCAGTAGTTTCGAAACTATCAGGAAAATAATATTTTGAACGGCCATTTTTACGTAACCCCTAGTCTAATTTTGCTCATTGATGAACGTGACCGCGATATTCGCGACCCAAATCCATCCTGAAAATTTCAAGTTCCTAGGCCTTTCCGTTCAAAAGTTACGGTGAAGGGAAAAAACGAAGAATGTCACAATTTTCAAAAATCGTGATTATGACGCCATCTGCAAGATTTAAGACGTGTCCCTCTTTCTTGGTATAATGAAAGATAATAACTAGAACCGTCCGATAACTATGCTGATATACAAAAACACCACGAAGGATAAAAACTAGAAATGTCCTTGCTTGATGGAAAAGGAGAAGGAGGGTCCATGTGTCACAGTCAACAAAGTTGACCAAAATTTCGAATTTTTTCGTCTCTACGTGAGTAAAGGCTTCACGAAACTAATAATTCTTAATCTATGGCGAATTAATAATTGAAATGATTTTGGTGAATATCGTACCAAAAAAAAATTGGATTTGGAATGATTTTCGAACGATTTCAGGATACGAATAACCGCGATGTCTGCGAAAATTATTTTTTATTCTATCTTCACCAAACTAACGGTAGTGACTAATTCGGAGGCGTAGATCAGGAATATGTAATTAGTTTTTTTTACTTTTTCCGAATACTTGGCATATGAAAAACTCAAAAAATAGGCTCCCCCGAATAAAGTTGTTATTTCCTAACTGTTTTATGTACGTCGTTCAAATTTACATTTTTGCATTAGTGAAGAATCATAGAATTATAAAAAAAATACGTCATCAGCCCACCAGGATTGTTTTGGTAGATTCAGTCATTCAAAGTTCACCAAAATTTTGAACTTTTGCGTCTGAAAGAGATATGTTCCGAAAAGTAAAAGCTCCACAAAAAAAACTAATAATATATTCTTGATCTGAGGCATCTAATCAATCATTGAAATGATTTTGGTGAAAATCGTACTAAAAAAGTTTGGACCTTTCCTGTTTTTGAGCGCTCGTACTACTTACACGAGGGCTATATCATTTCGTCACGATGTCTGTATTTTTCGAATTTCGAGCCGAAAATGGTCTCAATCGGCTATGTTCTACTCGCTGATGACGAATCCGTCGAATAATTCGAGTCTGTCCGCCCGTCCGGCCGACCGTATACACGATAACTCTCGAACAGAACGTTCTAGAAACTTGAAATTTACAGGGTAGGTTCGAATCTCGAATGCCGCGGTTAAGTTCGTTATTGGGCAAAATTCGCACAGGGGTTTCGTGAATATGGCCGTTCGAAATTTTGTTCTCCTGATTACTTCGAAACTACTTATTGGATCGAGGTGAAATTTTGCAATCAGATGGAGAATGACGTGTTCAAGATTTGTCCAGATCGCATTACCAGAACCATAGAAACCATAGAAAATTATAACTTTGTGATGGAAAGGCCTAGGGAAATTTTCAGGATAGGTGTGGATCTCGAATGCCGCGGTCACGTTCATCAATGAGCAAAATTAGACCAGGGGTTCCGTAAATATGGACGTTTGAAATTTAGTTTTCTTGATAATTTCAAAACTACGGATTTGATCTATGAAATTTTGTATTTTAATGAAGAATTATATATTCAAGCTACATTTTTCCAGGTCGCATGACCAGAACCATAGAAACCATAGAAGATCATAACTTTCGAACGGAAAGGCCTAGGACTTGAAATTTTCAGGGTAGATTCAGATCGTGAATTTCGCAGTCACGTTCATCAATGCGCAAAATAAGACTAGGGGTTTCGTAAATATCGCCGTTTAAAATATTTTTTCCTGACGAAATTAGTCATTGGATTAGAATGCAATTTTGCATATAGATGAAGAATAATTTTTTCAAACTACGTGGAATATGTTATCCAGATCGCATTACCAAGACCTTAGATACCGTAAAGCACTGACGCGAAGTCTTCGTTCGAAAATGACCTCTGTCAAAAATTTTTTGAATTTGTTTCTAAAACTGGAAAATGTTAATCTACCTACAAGGTGGATGAATGAGCGCTCAAAAGCTCCTGACTTCACGGCAGTGCTTTTTATAATTTTTTAATTAGTCATTATACCTATCATTCTTGCATAAACTTCTCCAATATTACGGATCGAACGAGCTCGACGTTCACTATTTCAGGTGAATAAGACAAAATATGAGAAAACATATATTCAAAACCTCTCTCATTTCTTGGCAGAGCAACGCTTCTTCAACTGACTAAAACAGTCCAGATATATATTCACCAATTCGAAAATAGGTTTTCTGCAGTGTTTCTACAATTTTCGACGGTCACATTACCACTCAAAGGCCAGGCAAATAAACAAACCGTCGAGTGTCAAATTATTATTCGCTTCCAAAGAAAATCGTGCAAGTCATATCGTGGCGGAATCATCAATTACACCATGATTTATAGATATTTTACATAGGCTGGGCTTGAAAAGTTATAATCCACACATGCTAAAGTATAGGTTTGAGTGTACAATTGATCCATATTTGTCGTGATTTGAATAGATTTTCTGGCGCATAACAAACTACATTTAAGTGGTCGATGTAGGAAAATACGTGTGAAGATATTATAGGTTGTAACAATATTTCGTACACTTTGTTTTATATTTCTACAATTTGCATTCGTGTACCTTTAGCTATATAATGAAAGTTTTCTGAAAATTAATAATGATTCGAATTCATAGATTGAAAATATACAAATTCATTATTTTTTCCCTCATAAATTCCAATTGATAATAAAACAAAATAATATCCCACTATATCAAATAAATAATACAACAGAAATAAATCTCCGTAGCACCACTTCTATACGTCCCAATGAAAGGCAAACAAAACTGCTTGAATCCCCTGTGCTATGAAATCTTCCGGAACTTTTCTTATTCCAGTTGTTGGAATATATGACTTATAGCTTCAAATATAAACCCCGTATAAAATATGATTGTCGAAAGTTTTCCGTCTGACATGAGACTGAATGCCGAATTGTCCAAGCAATAAAAGTTATCACCTCATGAATTGTTGATGTGTGGGGCATTACCATATGTTGTTCAAAGCTTTTTTTGTCAAAGCCATTTTTCGCATATCCTTCCGAGTGAAAATTAGGCTACTGTGGATGACTCCAAGGCAGCAACCAGAAATGATTAATTCAAAAGAGACCAACTTCAAGACCAACTTGAGAACTTTCTTTCTTATCGCTATGTTGCAAAGTCTTTCAGACATTCAGAACGCACAGTCAATAAGAAGAAGAAGAGCTTTGCATGAATCAGCCGCTGGAAGTTAACACCAAAAAAAATTGTTGAATTTGGCCTACTTCACTTCCACTTGAAAAATATTCCAATTGATTAACAGTGTAGTTTTCGGAAGGGCAGCAATATCCAGACAAATTTGCTGAGCTTTTTGCACCAGACCTTTAATGAACCGTGCCATGCTATACAGGGTGTCCAAAGTTCCTACTAGACGTTTCTTGAAAACCGGACCTATTTGAAATCTGAAAATTGGGATTATGATATTGTTCGACTTTATCTACTGAGCTAAAATATTCTTGGAGCCTGAACACTTTCAGTTATACAGGGAGGGAAAATAAATTTCTCGAAAATTTTTTGTTGCATTTTTTCATCTTTTATATGGTTGATTATTCAATTTTAAATATACTCCTATTCGAATCGTTGCATTCGTCGAAATGGTTTTCAAAGTATCGAAAAAAAATTGAAAAAAAAGGGAGAAATGCGTAGTAAGTATTATGTTCGTTATTCCTATTCTCAATTTTTCAAGCATAAACTACTTTTACATTTTTGAAGTAGAGGGATGACGCAGTATTGTGCATCTCCTAGATTTTGGAAAACTTGTCACAGGGCGTTTCAAATATTTTGTCAAAAATTGTGATCAGAATTTTCCCATAACTTTTTTTTTTTTCAACTTAGAACCCTATTTTTTTATGATTTCGTTGGATTCTGCGAAAAAAAATAATGAAAGGGTTCGAAGATGTTTATGTTCCTGAATAAAATAATTCCTGAGTTATTAGAGACAAATTCATAGAATTTGTTTCATAACAATAATCTGTGTTCATGGGGAATTATTGGGAAAATTTATCTTCTATGAACACAGATTATTGTTATACAACAGATCTTATATTGAGAATAGGAATAACGAACATAATACTTACTACGCATATCTCCCTTTTTTTTCCCAGTTTTTTTCTTCGATAATTTGAAAACTATTTCGATGAACGCAACGATTCGAATAGAAATATATTTAAAAATGAATAATCGATGATATAAGAAACGAAAAAATGCAACAAAAAAAATTATAGAAATTAATTCCACTCCCTGTATAACTGAAAGTGTTCAGGCTTCAAGAATATTTTAGCTCAGTAAATAGTGTCGAACAATCTCATAATCCAAATTTTCAGTTTTCAAATAGGTCCGGTTCTCAAGAAACATCTAGTAGGACCTCGAACTTGGGACACCCTGTATGCTATTCTGAATCAAGAATTTAAAAAAAAATATGATTTTCTTGAAAAACGTTAGAAATCTCCATTTTTTTCGAGAAAAATTCAAATTTTTTTTATTTTCTAGTTCATTTCTGTGTTCAACGTTTTTCTTCTATCAATAAGGGGAGTTGCTATCTTCAACGCGATCTTGATTTTTTTCGCAGTTCTTCATTTCTGAATCAAGATCATTCCGGTCGAATAACTTCAGTCCTGAAAGTTATCTAAAAATTTTCAAATAGGTTGAACATGTTGATGCTTCATAGAAGTGGAAAGAAAAGAAACCTGTCTGAATGGGTTTTATAGAAAAAAACTGATAACACTAAAGGGAAACCTGGGAGGAGCTATATGCAGAGAAAATGTAGACTAAAATGAGCTACAATCAACTGAAAAAACATTATTAGTTACAGTTTGCAGTGCTTCGATTTTCTTGATATACCTAATAAACCATGAATTCAAACTCAATCTTTCATTTTCTCTCACTCGAAACTTTTCGATTTTTATCATGCTACGATTTTTGGTTTACATTAATTATTATGTCAGGTGAAACCATTGATCATTATAAGTATTATGAATATTATAAATATTTTCAATATTATGTATATTGAGGATATTATAAATATTTTTAAAATTATACATATCATAAATATTATGGATATTATGAATTTAATGAATATTATAAATATTATAAATATCATAAATATTATAAATGATATAAATATTATGAACATTATGAGTAATATAATTTTCATAAATATTGTAAATATTGTGAATATTGTAGATACAGTAAATATTTCAGTGATTGCAGTTATTGTTAATATTTTAAATAACATAAATATTGTTGATATTATAAATGGTATAAATATAATTGTTATAAATGTCATAAATAGTACAAATATTATTAATACGATGAATATTATGATTATTCTAATAATTATCAATATCATGAATATTTTGGATTATATAAGTATATAAGAGTATTATAATTTTTATAAATATTGTGAATATTTTAGATACAGTGAATATTTGAATTATTGCAGATACTGTGAATATTTTAAATAACATAAATATGGTAACTATTATAAACTTCATAAATAGTATGAATATTATCAATACAATGAATATTATAATTATTATAGATTTTATGAATATTATAAATATTATCAATATTATAAATATTATGAAAATTATAAATATCATAAGTATCATAAATATTGTAAATATTTTAAATATAATAAATACCTATTATCATAAATATTATGAATATTATAAATATTATAAATTGTATTATAAATATTATGAATATTATAGATATTATAGATAATATTAATAATAAAAATTTTATGAAAATTATAAACATGAATATTTCAGATATCATGACTAGAATCCACACAGAATAAATTAGTTCCACTTTGGACGGAATAGAATAATCATGGAAGATCAGGATTATACATATACTCGAAGGGTTTTCTCCACTTCATAGAATGATGTCTACTCGCAAGGCATTCAGTTTGGATGTAAACCTCCCTTGAAAAACACCTTGACGATTTTTTATATTGTTTCGAGTAAGATACTTATTAGATCCAATCAGTTAAATTTGGTTTTTTTTATTTCAGCGCATTAGTTGTCCAAACTAATGTAAGTAATTGATTTCCACAATTGATTTTCATGGTTTTATGTCATTCTAGTGAATAACTGAAAACTGCCCTTGAGTTTTCAGCTTGTTTTCATTACTATGTGAATAAAAAAATGAATAAATAACCTGAAAAGCCAATCAACTGTCAAATATGGAATACGCCATAACATGATCAAACACAAACTTGATGTGAAACATTTTTTAACACATGCCACAAGCTTTCGTTTTCCGGTTGAATAAAACTGACCCTCGTAGTCCATGTGTCATCCATGAATCCCAATAAATAACATTTCTGGATTTCATTCCCGGTCCCGCATATTTCCGAATAGAATTCCGCTCTACTCGAAAAATCATCGGAAACACAATCGGACGGATACTGTTCCTGAAATATGGAATCGAATAAAAAAAGTCCGCCAAATGTTCTACAACATATCCCCTAATAAAAATGAACGGCTTTTTCCTGATATATTATATATTTCATATTGGGCATTATATTGAAAAATTCAGACGCGGTAAAAACGTACGAGCATCTGCATTATTGAGTTTCGGGTCGGAGAAGAGATTGGAATGGATGAGAAATTGGCAAATAACCTTCTCAATACGAATTGAGAGAAATGCTTCGAATCACCAAAACCGTGGCATTTTCAGTGATTTTTAGTTCAGTAATTCCAATAAAAACCTGCAGAATTTTCGCGAAAATTTTTTTTCATTTTACGTTTGAGTTGTCTTGAGTCGTACAATCGAAAACAAAATTCACTCGTAATTTTACTACATCATTTTGTGGCTATTATATATTATTGTTCCACAAAGAGGTTATGCCAAGAAAAATGAACCATTGATTCATAAACTAAATAATGAAAGATCAAAATCTGATATTATTTCCTTCGCGTGTCGGCTTATATTAACCAGACTTTTTTATATAGATCTTCAACACGTCCAAAATCTGATATGCTCTGATTTCAACCCATTTCCTGAGTTGCTCATTAGATAAGCGAAAGGATACAAATTGGAAGAAAAAACCTTAACAGCTTTTCACGAAGAGAGGTATTCAAGATTGTAGTTAACTAATTGGGAGAATTGCCTGTTGGCGTGTTGATAAATTTACGAAAATGCTGAGAAATATTACGAACTCGCTTTGAATAATGGCCCCTCAATCAGATTAGATCCTAAATGTAAAAAATACTTTCAGTTTCAAGAATACCTAATTATTATGGACTAAAGAAGGATTCATACTGAGGGACAACTTTTTTCGATTCAAATAAATGTTAATGTTTAAATATGCAGGATTTTCAGCTCATAGAATTGATGGATTTGAAGCTGAGAGAAACGATCCTATAATTTTCGAGAAATCCTTTGAGATTTTATCGTATCAAATAAAAGCCAGTGCAAAGTCCATTAAGTCGTAAAGATGAAATCACCATGAGTTATTCCAACAAAAACTCTTCTTTCCAGTCAAGTTAGAAAGAAAACGTGAGATCTATCCGACCACAAATTCAACTAGGACGTTTCTTCCGATATATCTAATTCCATAAACCTCAAGTGAACTCCAAGCTGAATTTAAATGGAGAAAATCCGCGAAAATGCGGAAAATTCCAGTGTTGTTCGTGCCAAAATGCAGATTCAGCGAAATTAAAACTTCTGATGTGCTCTGCTTATCAGGATAACCTGTTTAAGCTGATGAAAATACGTTATTGTGCCGCTTAGGTAAATAGAGAAGCTGTTTTTTGTCGGTCTTTATTTGCTGTTGGCTGAATTTGAATTAGAGTATGGCTTTAATTTGTTTTGTCGAGGCTGCAGTATGTGAGCTGGTGTAATCAGAATGAATATCGTTTTGCTCTCCCAGTTCCGATAGTGCATTCATCGGTTTGTCCTGTATTTGTAATTATGTATCCAACGTTAGAAATATAAAATTGAATACCTATGAGTTTTTATTTGGGATTGAGATGCAGAAACTGAAGGATTCTTCATATGGCAATGATAATGTTCATTGAAATAAACCATTACTTGAAAAGTCAAAGAAAACAAAATTTCAAACCATGTTTTGCAGTAAGTCTGGCATTTTGTTTAATTATCAGTACATACACTACATACACTACATACACTTAAAGTAATAAGAGGCAAAGAATCAAACCAAAGATTGACAGATGACAGGGACACGTTAGGATACTGGAAAATACGACCGCTTAGCGGTCGTTGAGTGGCCTATAACCCTCCCGCGTTTTTTTACAGGAAGAAACGGGCTTTCCGGCGAAGTCCAAATGGTTCTTCTAGCCCATCTGGAAGTTTTTCAAAATAATATTCGGAAATGGCAAAAAGAAGTGTTAAGGTGTCAGAAAAAAATTAGTGTTCAAATTGCAGTCATAAAATTTTGTTCGAAATTCTCCCAACCAGTAGCATTTTAGAAGTTATTTCACCACATTCTACCACTATTCAGGAACGAAGATTTCTTTTTCTGTGTGAAACGACTCTTACCTCTTCAAAAGATTTCGCTCCCGAAAAGTGATAGAGCGTATGGTTAAATAACCCCTGAAATGCGACTATAAAAATATTTAAAGAAGATTTTATTATTGTATGAAAATAAATGTATCAATTCTTCCAGAGAGAAATTGTTCAAAGATGATCTGACAAGCTGGCCAACAAATCAATCCATATAAACCCTAGAGAATATCAAATTCATTATTCGCAACTGCAGACCGGATTCCGCTTATCAAGCCTCATCTACTGTTGAGGTTTTATCATCGCTAGCTGTACTCAGCTAGCGATGATAAACTCAACTTGATGGAAAGAATGTTATGAAACGAACCGCAGCTCCGATCAGAGAAATTTTTTTCTGTCCGCTGCAACAGCAACCGTCCCCACTTCTCTGCAGGTTCATGAAAAGATTCCTTGACCTCCCAGAACCACAACCAATTATGTAACATACTCGAACCTCGCGATATATAATTATTTTCCCTTTATTCGAGTCCGAACAAATATTTCTTCACTGCGGTTCGTTTTATAGCATCCCGTCCCTCAAGTCGACTTTATCATCGATAGCTGTACGGACGAAATCTCATGCGTTCGACAAAACCTTGCATTTTAATCTACTTTTTTCTGCATTCTGCATATAGCTCTGTTCCGATTTTTTTTTTCTATAAATAATGCATCCAAATAATTTGCAGAACTGAGCGTTTTTTGACAGGAACTATCTTCATTAAAATTTGGAGAACGGTGGATAAAATTAAAAATAGTGTAATATAAATTTTCAACGATTTCACAAGATAGAAAACAATTGAAGAAAATATTTCTTAAACATTGCCACTAAATATCCCTAAAAGGTTTCCACTTATGTACATGGTTATTTTGAACAATAAAATTGGGGACAATATTCTATTTCCTTCGTAGACGAATTTTTCATTCCTCTGAAGTATACTGCAAAAATTCAAGGGTAGGTATACAATAAAATGAAAACATCTTCAAAAAATTACTAATGCAATACCATACAATAATTTATTCAGCATCCAATAGTTTGTATTGGATTGGAAGAGGTACATCTGTTGCGTTTGGATTTATTATTTCTACAATTTAGGTTCTTTTTCCAATAATGAACATTAGCAGAACAATTTTGGGCACCTTTGAAGTTTTTTTTTCTAGGCACTTAGTGTAGGATACAATAATCCAAAAATAATAGTATATTATTTAACGAGCGCTAATGTAGGTCCGCCGAAAGCGAGTGCTGTATTTTATCAAGTGGGTTATGACCATTACCGCAAGTTGAATACTATACTTTATCTACGACTCCAACAATAAATACTAAGATACAAGTACAGAGGAAGAACTTTATTCACAAATCTTAATAGTAACCTATAACAATGCATTATTTATGTTGATTGTGCTTCTTAGCATTGAGAAGAAAGTCCATAGGGGCGATGATTTATATTACGTTCTAAGTTCACTAAAATATGCCAAAAAAACATTTCCTGTAAACGATGACTTAATATTCTTGCTACACCAATCTTGAAAATTGTTATATACACCTTTATATTTGTTTTGGGATTTTTCAGGCAATAAATTCTGTATGGTAATATTGGCTGATTGTCTTATTTCTGAAGGTGTACTTAATAACTCATCTTCACTATTTGAATTCATCTTTTTCAGCAAAATATTCACATTAATAATTAGGTATCAACTAAATTTGAGAAAACGTCACAATTATTCCTGTGACCTCTCCCCAAAACCAATGGATTGTTCCTAAGCACAGAGCCAGGAAGTTATAGTAGTGAGTTATTATAACGGTGTTTGTTTACAGATACTATTAATTGCTCAAAAGTCGTTGAATAATGAATATATAATTCAATAGGAGTAGATAAATATATATTTTTTCAACCAATATGTATCATCTAAATTTCCTGACGAATATTTCCACATTCGAAGAGAAATATTAACTTAACCGAACTACATTTTCAGTTCCCAGAATTGTTACCTTGTTGACTATCTCAGATCCCAAACTCGTATCGTTTGCAGGCGTGGCACTTCCATCACATTAACACCAGGAAAACGAAAAAATTACAGCATGAAATTTCATTTCCCAACGTTTAGCATAACTGTATTTACTGTCGCATTTCCCTAAACGGTCTAAGAATAGAATGTTATGGAACATGACGTGATAAATAGGGGAAACGCCGAATATTAGGTGAACTGGCAATTTGGCATTCATCAAGTAGACCATGCAATCGCTATTTTCAGTATAATGTACAGAGTTTTGAACTTGTAATGAGTTCTACGTTTGGATGAAGTTTCGATTGATCCGATTCTACGATGAGGCCATAAACTTCGACTGGTTTAAATGAACAAGCGAATCTATGTGAATTGAAAATTGAAAACGGTTATCTGGCAAGTACGTTGCAAAGGTTACTCCATAATATATGTAATCTTCTCACCACAAATCTCCAACAAGGATCATTCTGTATAGTGCCACAATAGATAAACATTTGAGTATTGAAAAGTAGATTCGCTCAAAAAGTGTGGAACATCTCCCACAAGATCACCATTCCTGGTTCGAAGTTTACAGACATTAGAACAAAATATTCATAGAAAGAAGCGCGCAAAAAACCTACAGATCCCATCAAAGCTCATTTCAATTCAAAGTCGTTAACAAGGACAATAACTGCCAAAAAAGGGAGGCGGATCAGGTAATGTCACCATCCCCTTTCAACCTCCCTTGTCTGACCGAGAATCGCTAGCTGTAATTGAAAATTCAAATGGGCCTATTTGGGAGCATCTCAATTCATTCCTTCACCTGGTGGAAAGTTACCGTAATGGCTTTTTAAGAGATGCTCCCGCAAATTCACTCCTGAAAGAGTTTTGAGCTCGCTCTGACTACGTGTTTTGAACGGGGAGGATGATAAGTTCACTCCTTCACGTGTTCGTGATTTATTTGTGGCGGACTTCACATCGTTCGTTTTTTTTTTTTTGAAGCGGCAACAGAAAAAAAGATGAACGTGCGGAAATTTCTAGTACGGGATTTTTTTTCGATATGTTTCATTGTGAGATCTTATTTCTAAGCTTGCAATATTGACTAAGAAGCCAACAAATTACTGTTCCGAATTTCCTGCACTTTTCGAAAATCCTCTGGAACATGGACGCATTTTTTTCCCAAAATTGTGGAAAATTTGGAAAAATCAAGGGAACAAAAATTATATATACAGGGTGTTTTTCAAGGCTTTTTTCTGACAGGTGCTAGAACTCATCAAAAGGGATAAATTCGCCGGAAGTTGATCATATAAAATATTCAATTTGAAAAAAGTGCAAACAATCTTGGGCATCAAGATTTTAAGACGACTCTGGATCGTGTCATCTCGCTGTTAGGAGATCTGCCATGAATCACGGTGCCATATGCATTCCGGCAAGTAAATAAAGTGCTGGATTTTATCGCAAATTTGTATATTTTCTATCAATTCTTATTGGGAGATTTTCCAGAACGGTATAATTCTTAAAGTTCAAACTAAAGAAAGGAAAAATCACTGATTGATCCTAAAAAAAAAAAAAGGAAGTTCTCAAACTCACCAATAAAATTGATCCAAATTGTTTACAGAAATTGTTCGAAATGGTCACCATTCGTTTGATGTGCACAAAGTCTTAGCCGGCGTAATAACGAATTATTACATGCAGCAACTATCACATCGGTTTGCTCACGAATAATGTCACAAGCATTTCCCAAGCATTGTTTTATTTCTTCAAAACTATTCACCTTCCTGTAACTGTACATTTATGTTTTCAAATGACCTCAAAAGAAGAAATCGCAGGGGTTGAGATCCGGGGAGCGTGCAGGCCAAGAAATCAACCCACTACATCCTATTCACCTTTTGGGAATTACATTACGAAATTCGGAAAAGTCACAAAACACGTAGATACGCTCTGTCAGATGATTTCCCGTGAACTGAACGCATTTAATAATAAACACATTCAGATTTTAATACATACCGTCTGATCCGGACTGGAAATTTCTCAGATTCGCGGGTAATTTTGCTTTGGAAATACTTGGCCCTGGTGAATATTTTATAGAAAGGATATTTGGAATTATGACTTATTTTGATGAGTTCTAGCACCTGTCTAAATCAAGCCTCGCCTTTGAAAACATCCTGTATATAACATCATCAAGATCGAATATACGACTAAAAAATTACGAAAAGCACTGCCGTGAAGGCAGGAGCTTTTGAGCGCTCGTACATGCACCTTGTAGGTAGATTCGCATTTTCCAGTTTTAGAAATCGATTGAAGGAATTTTCGACAGCTGTCACAAAAATTCTGAAACTTAGGCGAAACTCCAGACTTCATGTCAGTGCTTTAGGTGACCAATTTTTTTTCGATAATTCGCTAGAATTTTCTACGGTATCTATGGTCTTGGTGGTGCGATCTGGACAAAATTTGGCACGTAGTTTGAATACATTATTCCTAAGCTAGGGGCAAAATTTCATTCCAATCCAATCAGTAGTTTCGAAATTATCAGGAAAAAAATATTTTGAACAGCCATATTTACGGAACCCCTAGTCTAATTTTGCTCATTGATGAACGTGGCCGCGATATTCGCGATGCAAACCCACCCTGAAAATTTCAAGTTCTTAGGCCTTTCCGTTCAAAAGTTACAATTTTCTATGGTTTCTATGGTTCTGGTCATGCGATCTGGACAAAATTTCACATGTAGCTTGAACATCTCATTCTCCATTTGAGTGCAATATTCCATATCAATCAAATCTGTAGTTTTCAAGTAATCAGGGGAATAAAACTTTGAACGGCCATATTTACGGAACCCCTGGTGGAATTTGGCCCATTAATGAACTCAACCGAGGAATTCGGGAACTGAACCCACACTGAAATTTTCAAGACTCTAGGTTGTTCCGTTCGAGAGTTGTCGTGCTTACGGACGGACAGACTCAAATTTTCCGACCGATTCGTCATCAGTGAGTCGAACATAGTCGATTGAGACCATTTTCGGCTCGAAATTCGAAAAATACAGACAATGTTCAATGATATAGCCCTCGTGTAAGTAGTACGAGCGCTCAAAAACATCACTCTGATAGCGCCCTACAATTTAGAGTTTAAATTCAAGGATATACAGGGTGTGGCGTGATGAATGAATAATATGGTACATGCAGGTAGGGGACGTTGTGGCGGTTCAGAAAAATATGATTTTTGTTTAGTTTATGTTATTACTAGATGACCCGGCAAACGTTGTTTTGCCATATCTCTCCCTTTTTTCGCAATATCAAAATTGCTCGAGGCCTTCGGCCTCTCGTCTCAAAATAACCTAACCTCACCTAACCCCACCTAACCTAACCTAGCTGACCCGGCAAACGTTGTTTTGCCATATCTCTCCCTGTTTCGCAATTTCAAAATTCCTCGAGGCCTACGGCCTCTCGTTGTTCTGGCTATTAAAAAATAAGGGTTGATCGTAGAAGGGTGAAAATTAGGGATTGTATGTATTTTTGTATGTTGTATCATAAAAAAATAAAAATTAGAAATTTTGTCTAAAAAATAAAAAAAAAAAATTTAGGGGTGGACTACCCCTAACATTTAGGGGGATGAAAAATAGATGTTGGCCGATTCCTATAGATACCGGATAAGCAAAAAAAATTTCATTTTCGAAAATTTACCCTTCACCACTCTCTTTGGTGGAAATACTCCGAATGAAGAATAGCGAAAGTTCGGCAGGTTGAACATTTAAGAAATAATAATTTGTTGGAATCGTGGAGCAGCAAAAGAGCATAATCTATCTCAGTAATCAGGATTAGGGTAGGTTAGTTTAGGATAGCATGAGTTAAAACAAATATTGAAAAATCATCAAAATACGAGTTGGGGCCTGAGGTGAAACTTTGTTTGTAGTTAGTGTTTGGTTAGGTTCAGTCAGCGTAGTGCAAGTTAGAAATCCCAAAAATTCACTGGGTTGGGGTAAATTAAGGTTAGGACAAATTGTAATCATCGAACGGAAATTATGGAATTCTAAAGTAGGGTTAGATTAGCCAATATGAAGTTGAACATTTTAATTGAAGATTAGATGATTTTCCTCATAAATTAATTGGGGTAATAGCCCAATATTTACAAGAAGAAAAATAAATTTCATGAAATATTCGAAACTTTAACGGAATAATGTTCCTACAAACTGGCAATGAAATGTCAACATTAAATTATTTTCCAAGCCATTTTAGGGAAAAATCCAAAACCATAAGTTTCCGGCGACAGAGATGAAGAAGTATGTAAACTTGTCCAGTTTACTAGTATTACTACATTGTCGGGCAGATAATCCACATATCATGCCGATGTCTCAGCCTGTTTCACAGTGGCAAGTCCCTGACCGTATTTCAAGATGAAAACCTTGAAAAAAAGAGAGAACCGTCAATTTTATGTTCGAAATCATTTTTACGATCGCTCTCGCAAATTGAAAATGAAGTATGTGTGATCGCCGCGCTGGATAAGGTCCAGGAAACCGCCATTATCCCCAGTTTCGAACGGTTGATTAATGTGTAGAGCGATGAAAAAAATTAGGAAGATTGAGACTTCATGAATTTTTATACTTCGAATCAATCATCTCTGCAATGTTGTCCCTGTAGCCAGATAAACCGCTGTAATGGATTTCCTTCCTGGAAATTTCATGAACCGACATCTTCGATCCTAGGACAATAGCTTTGGTTCTTGATGATATTGAACTTGGAGGGTGGGGAGACCATTTTCAGGGTCGGTGACGGGTTGGTGATTAATTAGACCGTTGTTGGGAAAAATCCTACACACTTATTGTTGATCGTTTCGGTTTTTCTACAATCATGCAGCATATGAATTTGACAAAGGAATAAATGTCGATCCTCTATGTAATGGTATTGATGACCACATTTGAAATGGTTGCCATGTGCTAAATATTAGAGCTAGGAGAAGATGAGAAAGTTCATTGAACATGAACATGGAACTCAAATTTTCAATTGTCAGGAAAAATGTAAGATGAATGACGTCCTTTACACCTCATCTTGAGGGGCCTACAGATCATCCACATGGTCGTCTTTCTATAAGACTGAACGACGAGTTGAACAACTTATCAAATTGAGGAATGAAATCAGAAAGATTATTGAATATAGATTAACTCTGTATTCATATTATATCTGGATAATAATTATATCGGAAAGTAGTCCTATCCAGATTTACCTACTGCAAGATGCCCAGTTCCTCATTCAGAGGAAGTACTCATTCCGACTTTTCATAGCCTTCCAGAGGTCTGTGAAGATGACGGGCATGTGAATAATGTGGTGCAGACGAGGAATATGACAGTGATTACGTTGGTTCTCAACAATTCGACCAGAACGAACTTGATGACCTCATAAGAGACCTCGCCCTTTCTAAAGAATCCACTGAGCTACTTGCATCTCGACTGGCCGAAAAAAATTTAACTCGTCTCAGGAACAAAAGGTACAGAAAAAGATTTTCCCAACATATAAAAAAATTAATCTATAATAACTCTGAAACTGATATTGGACAGCTAAGTTGTTCAAGAATAATATACGGCTGTTTATCTGAAATCATCAAATTCAGAATGAAATGAAAAAGAAAAAATATACTAGATAAACTACTTAATAGCAAGCCAACAAAACAATTCATGTAACTCGTAATTTATGCTCGTAATGTTTACGGCGCGTCCAACATGTGTCTTTGTCTTGGGGAGTTGATACGGCGATTCATGATCTACAGATATCATTTGCACCCGTAGACCTGTAGAGATATTTGAGACAGTTGCTGTTGGAACGGACAGGTGGCGTGATTTGGGAAATTTTCTCAGATCCGCGTTGCCTTATGTTTTAAAGGTTTTTGAGCGCTCGTACTACTTACACGAGGGCTATATCATTTCGTCACGATGTAGTTATCGAATTTTGAGCTGAAAATGTGCCGTAAGCACGATAACTCTCGAACGGAACAACCTAAAAACTTGAAATTTTCAGTGTGGGTTCAGTTCCCGAATGCCTCGGTTGAGTTCGTTAATGGGCCAAATTCCACCAGGGGTCCCGTAAATATGGCCGTTCAAAGTTTTGTTCCCCTGATTACTTGAAAACTACAGATTTGGTCGGGATAAAATTTTGCACTTGAATGAAGAATGAGGAGCTCAAGCTACATGTGAAATTTTGTCCAGATCGCATGACCAGAACCATAAAAACCATTGAAAATTGTAACTTTTGAACGGAAACGCCTAGGGACTTGAAATTTCCAGGATAGGTGTGGATCTCGAATGTCGTGATCACGTTCATCTATGAGCAAAATTATACTGGGGGTTCCGTAAATATGGTCGTTTAAAATTTAGTTTTCTTGATAATTTCAAAGCTTCAGATTCGATCGTGACGAAATTTTGTATACTAATGGAGAATGATATATTCAAGCTACATTTCTCCAGATCACATGACCAGAATCATAGAAACCATAGAAAATCATAACTTTCGAACAGAAAGGCCTCAGGATAGATGTGGATCTGTAATGTCGCGTTCACGGTTATCAATGAGTAGAATTATACTAGGGGTTCCGTAAATACGGTCGTTTGAAATTTTGTTTTCTCGATAATTTCGAAACTACGGATTCGATCGAGATAAAATTTTGTATTTTGATCGAGAATGATATATTAAAGCACCATTTTGTCCAGATCGCATGACCAGAAACCATAGAAGATTATAACTTCCGAAGGGAAAGGCCTAGGAATTTGAAATTTTCAGGGTGGGTTTGGATCACGAATGTCGCGGTCACGTTCATCAATTAGCAAAATTAGGCTAGGGGTTCCGTAAATGTGGCCCTTCAAAATATTTTTTTCCTGATAGTTTCGAAACTACTAATTGGATTGGAATGAAATTCTGCACCTAGCTGAGGAATACTGTATTCAAACTACTTGCGAAATTTTGTACAGATCGCCAAGATCACCAAGACCATAGATACCGTAGAAAATTCTAGCGAATTATCGAAAAAAAATTGGTCAGCTGAAGCACTGACATTTAGTCTGGAGTTTCGCCTAAGTTTCAGAATTTTTTTGACAGCTGTCGAAAATTCCTTCAATTGATTTCTAAAACTGGAAAATGCGAATCTTTACCTACAAGGTGGATGTACGAGCGCTCAAAAGCTCCTCACGGCAGTGCTTTTCGTAATTTTTTGTTTCTCATATCGAATTTTGTCATTTTGCTAACTGTACTGGCGAGATCTGATATGGATCGAAACCGGTCTACAGATGCAAATGATAAATTCGTTGGTCTCTGGGATACGTGAATTGTTTTGTTGGCTTGCTATTAGTTTATTTAGTATATTTTTTCTAATTTCAATCCTGAATTTGATGATTTCAGATAAACAGCCGTACTTATATTATTCTTGAACAACTTAGTTGTCCAATATCAGTTTCAGAGTTTCATTGAAAGAGGTTGTCACGAGGTGCTGTAGAAATAGGTGTAGTGTTTCTAATATGATAAAAGAAGTTGCTGCCATTTTTGTGCTGGAAAATTTTTGCAAAAAAAATGTATACACAAGCAGTCATGGGACTCCGAGAGTCCTAAAAATGGCAAACTCTAATCGAAACACTCGAAACGGCCATTTTAGTGCGCTTTCTCGAATTTTGAGCTATCAGATCATTTTCCTCAATATTTCTAAAATATTTAGTAGTTGGTCGTGAAATAACTTGAAGCATAAATTCTACGATCCCATGAACTTTCCATGAATGAAACATTCATCGAGCATACTCGTATTTCCGGGAGTCCTTTAATGAAAGGACCCTTTTTCATCTACACAAACTTTGATACCAAGCTGAAACCGTCATAAAATATAATTTTAACCCAGAAACTCCACGGCTCGGTCCTCGTTATGACCGTATGCGGCACTTTCTCATCCTCCTAGATGGCATGAATGGGGGAATCCCATCTTTCTCGGAATCCTCACTTCCGCAGTAAGAACTGTAGCAAACCTTGAAGATATGAAACATGCGTAGACTTCCGCCAAAGACGATATAATTTATGCTGCATGTTTTCACGACATAATCTGCATTCCACTTTTATCGCGATAACTCAAATTTCCCTAATTCCTTGGATTTGAAACTAAAAC
The DNA here is from genome assembly GCA_963966015.1 of Aphidecta obliterata. Classification (NCBI taxonomy): domain Eukaryota; kingdom Metazoa; phylum Arthropoda; class Insecta; order Coleoptera; family Coccinellidae; genus Aphidecta; species Aphidecta obliterata. The sequence continues at coordinate 21,292,920 of OZ014430.1, read as the reverse complement.
TCTCGAGGGAGGAGTAAATTTGATATACAACTATTCCAGCTGTTACTTTTCCTGCTGAAGAAGGATCTTTTTGTTGATAGGAAGGATGCAGCTGGATACGGTTGGTACAATTTTTCCGAAAGCTTGGCTTGAGTTCATCTCCATGATATCCAAGACATCTTCCTCAGATATCGAATAAGGGACATCACGTACAGGAATTGTTTGACCTTCAGTGAAGTTCCCAACCTTTATCCGCCGAATAATGGAGCCTATCCATTCGAATGGAACTCATACCAGCCAGTTCCAATTTCCATAAATTCCAGAATTCTGATAAAGTTCGAAGGCATCTCCTTATAACCGCGACCCCTCTTTATTATTTTCGGATGGGGAATCCGCATCCAACATCTCAAAATCGTGTATAAATAATGCCCTCGTAACTTTGGGAATTACTTGATAAGGGCTTCCGAAAGTAAGTTACTTGCGACGGCTAGATTCCTTCCTCATTCATGTTCATACAAAGGATGAGAAGGGGTCTATAGGTTGAAATTGTTTGCTTCATATGGGTTAGTGTTCCATTGAGCGATTCAATATTGTTAGTCAACATAAAACTTGGAATGCGTATCTACTTGATTCGAATTTAAATTTTGGTTAGGTGGTGTCCCTTTCGAGTTTCGACCACAAAGCGCTTACCCGAAAGAGCGGAACTTCTATCGTCGTTATCCTTTATTCGCGAAAGATTACCGTCCAACCGCTAAAATAATAATAACCTAGGCGAATGAAATGTAAAATTCTCATTTTTTCCACAAATTCCACATTGACGAACCATGCTATTTACAAATTATGAAAAAAATCACACAAACAGAATTCCGAATGAATACTTGAGCTTTTAACTCCTAATATTTTAATTATCCGGTTCGGTTATGAACCCCTTCAAGATTCCTAGCAACGCCAAAGATGTTGTTTGAATTTGGCCATACTGAGCGCCAAAATTATAATTTGAGGAGACAAAATTAGCGGCGTTCGCGATTCTCAAAAGGCACGCGGTCTTTCTGCTGTGGTCAGTTATCGTAAATGGTCACCTATTTCTCAATGGATATAATTGTCACGTTATTCTACTATTCTACTCAACCTCTTGTCAATTGGCTCATTCAAAATCATCATTAATTGCATTTTTGTTTGATTGAGCCGCTTCCTCGCCAGGATAATGGTGGGTTATTATGCTTTTATTAAATACTTATTCAAGGAAAAAAAACCGTTATGAACTTTTCACCTTTCTTGCTACTTTTTTTCAGTCTTGTCAGCCTGGTTTCATGGATCAATTATTAAACGATCGGTTTCAATTCAGCTTCTTCATGAAAAGCTCCGGCAGACTCTTCCAAAGAAAGAGTTTTGTACGTTCAACACCAATATGTAGAATTCTGAATGGTGGTCTCTTAAAAGATGTCTTGCTCATTCAGATTAATTTTCTAGCCTATTCCTTGGGACCAGAAAAAATACCCCTCTGCTGTGACCTAAACCAGAGAGTTGTATATCTGTTCGTTGGGACCGAAACCAGAGATTATACCTCTTGGCTGGGACCTAAACCAGTATATCTGTTTACTGGGACCAATCCAGAGATTATAGCTTTTTGCTGGGATCTAAACCAGAGACCGCATATAGCTGTATTGTAGCTATATTTTCAATGCTGAGACTTTGCTGAGTTGCTGATGCGGTGGATCTTGAACCGACCGCGACATCTTGCCCTGGATCCAGACTAGAAGTGAACTTTACTTTCGACTTGGAACTTTATCAGGAACATGGACCGAAAAGGACAAGACATTACTGAATGAGACTGTGTAATTTACCAAGCTTTTAATTAAGCTAAAATTTGTACCTCAATAGTTTCAAAGCCATCTTCTTCAAATTATATTTTGAATATTCTGATAACATCCACTGTTAACTTATGTGTTAGTCAAGGGTGCATCAACATTAGGTATATTTCTTTTATATTGTCTATGTGTTTCCCTGCCAGGAGCATCTTAAAAGAGTTGTTCCAATGTGGTCGAGCCGATAATAGTAGAGTTTTTGTATTTTTGTTTCAAGCTAAGGAATTCACACACAAAAATTAATAAATAACTCAATCAGTACTCCTCTAATAATACCTGCAATATTGCTACCACCATATGTGTTAAGAACCTCCCTTTAAAAAAATTACGAAAAGCACTGCCGTGAAGGCAGGAGCTTTTGAGCGCTCGTACATGCACCTTGTAGGTAGATTCACATTTTCCAGTTTTGGATACCAATTAGAAAGATTTTGACAGCTGTCAAAGAAAATTTCAAACTAAGACCAATTTTTTTTTCGATAATTCGCTAGAATTTTCTACGGTATCTATGGTCTTGGTAATGCGACCTGGACAAAATTTCCCACGTAGTTTGAATACATTATTCTTCATCTTTGTGCGAAATTTCATTCCAATCCAAAGAGTAGTTTCGAAATTATCAGGAAAAAAATTGTTTGAACGGCTATATTTACGGATCCCATAGACTAATTTTGCTTATTGATGAACGTAAGCGCGAAATTTGGGATCCGAACCTATCCCGAAAATTTCTAGTCCCTTGGCCTTTCCGTTCGGAAGTTATAATTTTCTATGGTTTCTATGGTTCTATCGACAAAACAAAATTTCAAACGACCGTATTTACGGAACCCCTAGTATAATTCTGCTCATTGATGAACGTGAACGCCACATTTCCGATCTACACCTATCCTGAAAATTTCAAGTCTCTAGGCCTTTCCGTTCGAAAGTTATGATTTTCTATGGTTTCTATGGTTCTGGTCATGCGATATAGAGAAATGTAGCTTGAATATATCATTCTCCATAAGTATACAAAATTTCGTTACGATCGAATCTGTAGTTTGGAAATTATCAAGAAAACTAAATTTCAAACGACCATATTTACGGAACCCCTAGTATAATTTTGCTTATAGATGAAAGTGATCACGAGAATCGAGATCCACACCTATCCTGAAAATTTCAAGTCCCTAGGCGTTTCCGTTCAAAAGTTACAATTTTCTATGGTTTCTATGGTTCTGATGATGCGAGCTGAACAAAATGTTGCTTGAACACCTCATTTTCCATTAGAGTGCAAAATTTCATCTCGATCGAATCTATAGTTTCGAAGTAATCAGGAAAACAAAATTACGAGCAGCCATATTTACGGAACCCTCAGACGGATTTTGCCCAATAACGAACTCAACCTCGGCATTCGAGATTCGAACCTACCCAGAAAATTTCAAGTTTCTAGGACATTCCGTTCGAGAGTTATCGTGTATACGGCCGGCCGGACGGACAGACTCGAATTTTTCGACGGATTCGTCATCAGTGAGTCGAACATAGTCGATTGAGACCATTTTCGGCTCAAAATTCGAAAAATACAGACATCGTGACGAAATGATATAGCCCTCGTGTAAGTAGTACGAGCGCTCAAAAATGAGCGATATCGAATCTTCTGAAGAAAACGAAATTCAAAAAGCCTGGGAAATCGGCTGTTCTGCAGTTATTCCCGAGAAATCGAAACTTCGTTACGAGGGTACATACAAGACTTTCAAGAAATGGATTCAGGGAAAAGGCAGCCAAATCAATGAAAAAGTATTGCTTGCTTATTTCGTTCGACGAATTGGAAACCTAAGATCACCTGGAAGTCTTTGGGCTGAATATTCCATGTTAAAAAGCACAATATTTTTAAACGATGGTATCGATATATCCAAGTTCGCAACTCTTATAGCATTCCTTAGAAGAAAAACTGTTGGTTACAAACCAAAAAAATCTGCCGTTTTCACTAGAGAAGAAATGTATAAATTCTTGAAAGAAGCATCGGATAATACGTTTTTAATTATTAAGGTGTGCTTCTCTTTCATTTATATAATAGTGCTTCATAAACTAATTTTGTCCTTTTAGGTGGGAATGATATTAGGTATATCAGGGGCGTGTAGAAGAGAAGAATTGTACAATATGAGCGTGAGGGACATAGAAGATCGGGAATCATTTTTAATTGTGAAAATTCCCAACACAAAAACCAACATTCAGCGAACATTCACAGTCATCGATCGAGATAATGATATCAATTACCTGGAAATATATAGAAAATATTTCAGCCTGCGTCCACAGAATGCGAAGAGCGAGCATTTATTTTTGAGATATTATAACGGAAAATGCAGAAATAAAGTAATAGGCAAAGGGACAATTGGAAGTTGGCCGTCAAAAATTGCAACCTTTTTGAATTTAGAAACTCCTAATGCCTGTACTAGCCACTCTTTTAGGCACACGTCGGCCACATTTTTAGCTAATAAGGGAGTAGATGACATGGTGGATGGCGATCCTCGACTGTTGCTGAAAGTTACGTTGAGGATTCCCTAGAAAATAAACTCGACTTTGCTGGAGAAATTCTGCAATTCACGGAACGTAGCGAGTTGAAACAACAAATGTTGAATTCAGCATCAGTTTCTGTGAATTCAGGCCAGCGGTATTTCCATCAGCAATTGTAATAATTGTACTTTCACTTTCAATATTAAATGAATTAAATTCAAATTGTTTGTGAATTATTTCATTATTTCAATGAATATTTATTCATTCTCACTTACTGTTCGCTGAACGTAAGTGATTCACTTACTGTTCTGTTAATTTTAGCAACCAGTAAAAATAATCTACCGATTTAGCAACAAACGCGGTAACTAACAAAAGTCGCTCTATCGTGCAAAAAGATAAGTAACGAATTAAATATTTTTTAATTACAATTAAACTCAAGATCTCATTAAAAATTTAATCACAAGTTATGTTCGAAATGTCCCTACAAGCACGTGCGCTCTTTCTAATTTCTTAAGTTGTTACTTTCCGTCTGAAATGTACCCTCAATCTTCTCGCTGCTTCGTCTATTCTCTCAACAAATTGTGTAGGTGTATATCATACTAATTCTTTTTCAACATCTAATACAGGATAGTTTTGCTTTTTCCATTCATTGATATGTATGAAAAAAGCAAAAATCCTTTTCTGATGAAAATAATCTAAAATTATAATCAAATTTGGTCAACGTAGAAAAAATTAAGTATATAAGGTGAGAAATCTTTTGAAAATCACAAGAACTCGAATAACTCGTAAACTGTTAATTTTTGGTTATCAATAAATATAGCTCAAACGACAGCAAGTGAGTCACACTAACACGTCCTCCAAGGTTCACGTCTAATTTGGAAACACCCTGTATAGTTAGATCAAAATCTCAATGATAGCTCAGAAATCTGGCAACCTAATCTTTTCCAGACTATCTGTTATTTAGTTATAAACTAGGAGATGTTGGCGCCAATTCAAAATGTAAATAAATGGATCTCTTTTTACATGTTTGGACAATGTACAACGTTTCATGCTACAATCTAATTCCCGAGGATGAAACTTTTTTAAACATAAAAGAAGTTCAATCCCTCGTGTAACCGAAACCAGCGGTTGTATGACTATTGCCTCCTTCTGCACCTCAGCATTGCGGAAAATTACAAGCTTCAGCAACAAAACGGAAAACAAATCGCCTATTTCATCGTGCATTACATCGACATAGATTAATGGCTTCGATAACTTGTATTACTAGAATATCCTTTCCACATTATCCTTATCTTCTCACATAATCTGAATGACGATATACGCACATCTCTATCGCAAACCGACCACCGTTTTACTCATTCAGTGAATCGATAGCCCTCGCTGCCGAACTACAAACGAACCTTGACATAGGTCATCAGCTATCTAGTGTGTCCATCAGGTATCTATTATTACAAATGTATTTCCTTGATTTAGGTGGACCGATTGGGAATACCCTTTATAGATGGGAATATCAATAAATGCTTCATTGGAATATAATGTTCGAATTTAAGGAAGTGTTTTTTTATTGGCATCATTCAGTTTATTCGATTCTGAACATTCAACATTAGAGTATAAGTATAGCATTAGGGAAGGATCAGAATATTGAGCAGGGAGTATGAAGCACTTGCTATGAAGAGATTGTTAAAAGAAGAAGGGTTTTAAACCACTAGATTGATGAAGACCAGTTGATTGGACAAATACATACAGTAAAGATTACCCTCCTATCCGGTGAAACATGGGGTTGTAACCCTAAAATACTGCCCAATAATAACTTATGGGGCAGTAGTCTGGTCTGCTTGGACATGGCAGACGAACACAAGGAAAAAACTCGACGAGGTACAAAGGCTTGCCTGTGTTTGCATCACTGGAGCTATGAGAACGTGCCCAACAAGAGCACTTGAGGTCATCACAGATCTCATTCCTCTACATCTAGTGATCAATATGGCAGCCCATGAGGCTATCTTTAGAATATTTGGAGAAGGTACAGGGAATGAGAGAATTGAAAGCCAGGGAACCTGGTCCTCTCTGAACAAGTACATCTCATCAGAGAACCTGCCTAGTGATGTTATGATTAAAAAAACATTGAGAAGAACTTTCAACACTATGTTTTGTGAAAAGGAAACATGGGAAAAGGAAAACACTACCCAAAACTTCAAGGTGAATACCATTAAATGGTATACAGATGGTTCTAAAACCACGATAGGGGCCGGCGCTGGAGTATACGGGGCAAGAACCAAGTGTACACTATCGTTAGGCTCCTACTCGAGTGTTTTTCAGGCAGAAATACTTTCTATCAAAAGACGCATAGATATAAACCTGGAAGGAAACTATCATGGGTGTGGCATTGTGATCCACTCTGATATTCAAGGTCTCTTTAGTCTGGGTTCCTGGTCACTCAGAAATCAAAGGACACGAAGAGGCCAATACACTTACCAGAAGGGAGCACAAACGCCAATTACTGGCCCAGAACCTTTCTGTGGCATGGGCAAATGCACCTATGAGAAAGAGTTTTTGGAGAAGGAAGAGACTGAAAGAGGAGCACTCATCTTCCAGGAATGGATCACTCCAAAGAGTTCCTTCGGAACTTGCAAGATCCAAAAAGTATTTGGTATTCTCAGTAAGAATAAGTTACGTCTCCTGATTGGCTTCATCACAGGACATTGTCGCCTCAGAAAGCATATGATGAGAATGGTCCTAACAGAAACTGACGAGTGTAGATTCTGTGGGAAAGAGGAGGAAACTCCTGTTAACCTGGTTAGAGATTGCCCCGCCATTGCAAACCAGCGCAAAGAATTTCTTGGACCAGTGAATTACAGGAGGAACAAGGATTTAACCTCTCTTAAGCCCTCTCAGATACTGGAGTTCATTGGAGCTCTAGAGCTGGAGGGATAGAGACCATTCTTAAGATAACAATTTCAACCCATAAACCCCTTCGCCCCCTTTTTCCAGGTGCTAGTCTCTAACGAGACAGATTTTATGAAGGAAATACAGGTGCTGGTCTCTAACGAGACAGATTTTATGGAGGAAATACATCGCGAGAGCTGTTGAAATCGACCAAAACTCAACAATTTCGGAAAAAGAAACCGTAAAAATCCAATCTTTTCTTATCGTACCTAACCAGTCTCCTCAATGATTCACAACCAGTTTCCAAAAATATTCGAGGTCCAGGGAATAAAAGGATTTCAGATTTCAGACATAGCGAATCGGAGTAGACGAGATTTCCAAATCACCGAAAGTCGAGGCGTATTGTCGACATTTCATCCAAGAATAACGAAGAAAATCCAAGGGTGAGATCCTCATCATCAAATCAGAGCAAAGGTGTGTGCTCTTCCTACCGAAATCCTTCTTCCATTATGGACTGGAGCTCATGAAATACAGATAAGGAGAAGATGAGAGCGGTTCAGCACTCGTAAAGCCAATATTTACTCTGTCTAAAAACAGAGGAACGGTATTGTTTTCTCGATGAAGTCGTCCTGCTGGATGAATAATTTGTTGATACAGTTCCTGCGGGGACATGCGGATCAAATTTACGAATATGGTGGGTTTGCAAACAAGCAAAAAATACATGGGGTGTTCTTTATCTGGAAAAATATTATTTGTTCTGTTCTATCTGTGGGTATCTATATCCCCAGAAATTGTCTTCCTGTCTAATAAAAAAGGCATTATGTGACACTGTTCTTGGATTGACCCGATCATTCTTCCATATCCGAGTTATTATCACCTAAAACCTCCATGTCGGCTCTGAAGAGCGAACTGCGCAATATCTATATCAGAAACCAGCACGTTTGAGGGATCCCAGAACCATTGAAAAGAAACAGCTCCTCAAATTGCCCTATTCAGTAACAACTCCCTTTTAAGAAAACCACGTCGAGAAAGCAAGTAGAAAAACGCATATTTTACCTGAATAACAAATAACTTCCAGACGTACAAGTAAGAACCTTGCCCCATCTTGTCATTCAGGGAAATACCTCATCCTTCGTCACGTAAACACTGAAGAATACAATAAAAAATACCAACGTGCCCTCTGCCTCGGATGAAAATAAGCCAACACGTTTCCCAGTTCTGCATATTTAATTCCCCAACATTTGTCGGGGTAATTTCTTCGCAAAGTGTATTGAAGTTAAAAGTCCCTTCGTTTAGAAGTCTAGACGGGAGTAACCGAGAAAAGTTGTTTTTTGTGCCTCTTGGCGTGGGAACAGGGGCAAGTGATGACTGGAGTTTATAACTGGGAATTCACTTAGGGTAAAGTGCGTTCAACAAGGACTTCCTCCTCTCGTAATATTTCGGAAGTATTAATTCCTTGGGAAACTCCAATATCTAATACCATGAAATATGTCTGCTTCGCAGATCTCAAGTTGAATTTGAAAATGAATAAGTGGATGATTAATTTTGCTCCACTCTGCTTCTTCCCAATCCCACTTTTGTTGAAGGTTTCGTTCTACGAGTTCAAGTTGGCCATCGAAGAATGTATGGAAGCTTGAAGAAAGTTCGAGATCTAATCTGATCGACCAAGTTATTTGCTTCCAACCACAAACAATGGGTTCAAAAATAGAAACATAACCAATTTGTGCTGGCCCTCTTAGGAGAGCCACTTAACTTAGTGCATCGAGGTATCTTTCATAGTCGAATCTTTCAAAATGTGCAAAGCTAGGACAATGGATCATCTGCTTTGCGCAACATCTCAATCTTAATCACTCGTATGTTGCCGTGGATTCCAGGCGATGTCAAAGACATAAGTTTCTCTTCGAATCCAGGTTGTGGAGGAGTTTTTCACTCTCAAATCCCCCTAGATCGGCCTTGTTGTTATTTATCGTCCAATTTAAGTCCGAATGGAAAAACTGCGTCTTTCTGGCGAAGTTAAAACGGCATTTTGTAACGTCTCCATCCGAGATTGATGAAACGACCGTGGAAGTGGCGTTAAAAGCAGCGGTGCAAATCAGTCCTAATTTAATTCGAAGTTGCAGATTCTTATAAATCTTTACGACGCAGTCCGTAGGAATCCGCACTGCAATTTTCTCGGGATTCGGGGCAACAATCCCTGGGACGCTTTTCCGAAATTGGCTACTGAATGAATTACGAAGATAAAAGTTTTTTTGCCCGGAGTAATCGACTGCGGGACGTACGGAACTCCGGAAAAAAGGTGGGATGGAAACAATGTAGCGTTCTGGTTGTGGGTAAGGCATTATTTCCCGAAAATTAAGTAAGCCTGGAGAGATTCTTCTTGGGAATGCATTGATTAAGTTCTGGAAGAATGGGATACGAACAGTAGGAAGTTAGGAAATAAACCTCTCATTTTAGAAAGGTAGGGCTGTAGAAGGGAACACGGCTTATAGAACAAATCAAGAATTGAGCCGAACCAGTAAGGTTCGGCTCTATGGACCAGGTGAGCAAACTTGACGAAATTATCCGATAACTGAATTGAAACCCGGTAGCTACTGAAAAATTTAAAGCAGAGTAGCATAAATGAAAATTTCAGAATTGCCGAGCCAACTCACGGTTTTTGACTAACATTTCCTTCTAGCGACTCAGGCTTTCACTTTTCAGCCATACCCATCAAGAATGTTGAAGTTAAAGATTATTGAATAATAATAATAAATTTTTATTCAACTCTGTGTTATGAACGGATCTAAACTTACTAAATTTTTCAGACCCACATTTTCGAAAAAAAAAACCCTATTTCATTTTAAGGTTATTTCGTTTGATACTGGCTGCATAATGTTTGAAGAACTATAGAAAAGAAGACAGATGTTAAAAGCACAACATCGACATATCTACGGTATACTTCATACAGCAAGTATGAGTTGGTACCAAGAGAATTTCTTAAATATCAATAAATCTGAAAAAAAAAGTTTTGACCTGTTAATGACACAGAATCGAATTAAAATCAAAATTGAAAATTTAATGATCTTCAACCTCTTTCCTAATGGGTATGGCAGGAAAGTGAAGGGCTGGGGCGCTGAAGGGAATATTTGTCAAAAAAAATTGGGAGTGAAATACAATTTTCGTTAATTAGCTACTTTCGGCTACATCTCAGACAGTGTCGGACTGGGCTGCAAATGCCCGGGTGGCCCTTATGGTTGGTCAAAATGTGGCCCCAATAGAAAATGGAGCTCTCTCGTCTACCAACAACAAACAAGTCCGGAATCAATAAACAAAATTCTGGAGTAAAAAATAAATGTGGCCCCTCCCCAGAAGAATTTGCTCGGTGTGGCGCTTGGTTCCCAGTCCGACACTGGGTACAGCAAGAAGTAATTGAGGCAATCTTGAAGATTATTTAAAAACCTTTCATTCTGTATATATTAAATTCTAGTGTACGACGGATGACAGATAATTTTAGGAAGCACAGGCGCTAAAAGGAAATTTAAAAAAACGTGGGGTGAAAATGCACTTGTCGTTAACTACTGACTTTCGACTCCCGATATCTCAAAAAAAAATTGAGTTACAAAAAAAAGTAATAACAACAAATTCAAAAAACTTTCGTTCTGTATATTATAAGATTTACCGTGCTTCTCAACGTTCGGGAGATCTGAGCGAAAAACTGAGAATTTTCACCTTTATCCTTTAACTCGAGCTCTAGGTCTAGTTACAAGACTTTCAGTAAGTTTCCCTCCTTACAATTCTGAATACATTTTCGACGTACAAAATTCGTTACTCAAAAATTATTTTTTTTGGAGAATTTTTTTCTAATATATTTAAGACTGAAACTTTGGGAGATGATTGCCCTCAATAATTAAGGTCCTGTGGAACATCTGAAGTTCCAAAAATCATCACTTGAATGGCCGAATTTGGTTGAAAGAAAAAGAAACCCTTTCAGACAAAAGGCACCAAGTTTTGTTTTTTCAATTCGAATTAAAGGAATTTCGAAGTACAAAAGCGGTTATGTTTCGAAATTAGCAAACGAGCATTGTGTCAATGTGTTTCTCCTCCAAATACCCATAGATAAATATAGGAACATCTTCGTGAAAGGGGTGTTTCAAAAGGTTATGTGTTAATTTTGAATTGATCTAACATAATATCAGAAATAATTCTAATTTTATTCATTATTTCTTGCCTCGTATTTTTCGTATACCTCGGGGAGGCAGGTATCACGTTTATGAAATATAAGAGGAGGAAAACAATGTTTTTTTCAACGTACGAAAACAACAGGATCATTGAATAGTTCTACTTTTCCTCCGCCGGGAGGAAACGTGTTGCTATGTCAACGATGAATTACTTTTTCGTCCGCCGGAGAGAAAAGAGTTGCTTTGTAAACGATTAATTAGTTACCATGAACAATTATTATACTTCATGTCTGTCCAAATTATTTTTGCATGACAACCGTAACTAGGCAAATTTTCCATTGATCACTCAAATATAACTATCGTGAATATAAATCTAATCTAAAGGTGGATCTCCAGATTTGTATTACTTTCAAAACGTTTGAAAAAAATAACATATTCCATTCGGAGGAGAAGTGACTTCTCATGATTCGCCTTCAAACACAAGCTCGCCATGAAAATCGACACTCCTTATGAAATAATATACTATTGTTTTTGATGGAGAAGAAGCCCTTCAGCTTTAAGCTTATTTTGTTACCAAATCACTACATTTATACGGGTAGAGTTTTTACTGAGATTTTACACATTGTATATTGTTTGATTTTTGAAACTTTGTATTGCTCTTACTCAATATACAGGGTGATTCAAAATATATGCGCAGGATTTTAGGATGTGATAGCTCGTCCAAAAATATGAAAAAAAGTTTCTATTAACTTCCCCTCTAAACATTTTCGAGATGCCGGATTTTTGAATTGAAAAAAAAGCGTAGTAGGATTTAGCGCTAAGTACTTCTAAAGATTGTTCAGTGGTTCAGAAAACAATTTCAAATTGTTAACCTGAAGTTTTTGAAGTATAAAAACAAAGGTTGACAGTTAGTAAAGACTATGTTTTTCAACATAAAAGTTGAGACTTAAGATCATATGACCAAGAGTACCTTTTTTGTGTAGAAAAAATTAGCGGTTCAAATGGGCGTCTCAAAAACCATTCCATTAGCGTAGAAATTGAGGAGAAAAACACCCACTACCCCGTCAAAACCTTCACCAATTGAGTCTTAAAAAAAATTCCGCCCGAAACATTGCTTATTATGATTAGAAAATGCTTAAGAAAGCTGTTCTCTGTACGATAAAAGGTTCCGGAGATATTCACAAAAAACGATTTTTTTTTTAATTTCAACACCATCTCGAAAATGGTGCATTTTAGAGGGTAAGTTAATAGAAACTTTTTTTTATATTTTTGGACGAGCTATCACATCATGAAATCCTGCGCATACATTTTGAAACACCCTGTATTATGTGGCTTCATGTGAAAGCCGTTAAAGCAATGATTTCTTCATCAAAATTCACCTGAATACTTCCCCCATCTTCGGAGAAATTAAATCACATCCCATGCAATATAACCTGTATAACTCATTAATGAATTCGCTAGTCTGAAATTAATTATTACGGAATTCAATATTCATTCCTACGAACTGAAGAGACTGACAAAACTTTAATTAGTTTCTAATAATTCCAATATCTCCTCGTTTCCACGAGATTCATTGAAGGAAATAATAATACCTAACTGAGAAGTTTTTCTTTCATCAGATTCACACGCAGTAAATGGCAGTGAAATTTATACTTATTAATTCATCGTTCTTTAGAATTTGGTGAACTGAGTAAAATAAAATAAAGAGCTTTTTCATAGAGCGAAAAAGTGAATTGACTCTGTTTTGAAATGGTGAAAGTTGGGAAGATAAAGTATAGGCATCGCTTTTCAACGCCACTAAACTATCATTTCAAATTTTTGAGCGCTCGTAGTACTTAGACGAGCGTCTGCATTTTCCGACTTTTGAGCCAAAATGGTCTCAATCGACAGAGTTCGACTCACTGATGACGAATCCATCGAAAAATTTCAGTCTGTCCGTCAGGCCGACCGTATACACAATAACTCTCGAACAGAAAAACCTAGAAACTTGAAATTTTCAGGGTAGGTCCGAATCTCGAATGCCGCGGTTAAGTTCGTTATTGGATTAGAATTCGACCTGGGGTTCCGTAAATATGGCCGTTCGAAATTTTGTTCTCCTGATTACTTCGAAGCTACTGATTCGATCGAGGTAAAATTTTGCACTCAGACGGAGAATGACGTGTTCAAGCTACATGCAGAATTTTGTCTAGATCGCATGACCAAAACCATAAGAACCATAGAAAATTATAACTTTTGAACGGAAACGCCTAGGGACTTGAAATTTTCAGGATAGGTGTGGATCTCGAATGTCGCAATCACGTTTATCAATGAGAAGAATTAAACTGGGGGTTCCGTAAATATGGTCGTGTGAAATTTACTACGGATTCGATCGTGAAGAAATTTTGTATTTCAATGAAGAATGATATATCAAGCAACATTTTTCTCCAGATCGCATGACTTGAACCATAGAAACTATAGAAAATTATAACTTTCGAACGGAAAGACCTAGGGACCTGAAATTTTTAGGGTAAGTTCGGATCGCGAATTTCGCGGTCACATTCATCAATGAGCAAAATTAGACTAGAGGTTAGAATTTCGAAACTACTCATTGGATTGGAATGAAATTCTGCACAATGGATGAAAAATAATCTATTCAAACTACGTGGGAAATTTTGTCTAGATCGGATCATCAAGACCATAGTTACCGTAAAAAATTCTAGCGAATTATTGAAAAAATATTCACCTAAAGCACTGACGTGAAGTCTGGAGTTTCGCCTTAGTTCGAATTTTTTTTCTGACAAAGGTAAAATTTTGTTTGAATTCGTTTCTGAAACTGAAAAATGCGAATCTACCTACTAGGTGGATGAACCAGCGCTCAAAAGCTTCACGGCATGACTTCTTTCATTCGATTCGTGTCTCACTTAATCACTCAAAAGTGAAAAAGTAACGATAACTAGAAAAGTTGATGAAGCAGATTTTCACACATAAATAAGCAACGAATTTTACCGTCAACGATTGAAAAGGTTTAGAGATCAACGAAAAGGTAAGCAACCAAACCGCCGCCTCAATTCATCATAAAAATTTACCCCCTTTGATGATTATTCCATGGCGTCTTTCCCGAATATATCCCGGCAAAGTGTTATGCGTCCAGAAATAAATTTGGAACCTCATTAACGTCACTCCTCTTCCCATCTTCCGGTTACAACCCGACTTATCGAAACTGCTTGAGAGCAGCTAGCCAATTACTGCCGAAGATTTCCCAAATGAGGGATAAATGTGCGGTGTTCTCAGAATTTCTGATCTGATTCATATGAGTTGTTCCTCTCTTTTGCTCGGTTATTTGCGTCTCTTCTTTTTCGTCTTCTTTCAAAATTTCTATTGCCTTCTTCGTTCGTTTGTCTTTTATTTCCCCGATAGTTTCTATTTTCAATTTTTTTACGTTTTACTTTTCATCAGCAATATCTTGATTATCTTCATCTCGTTTTCCAGTATCTATGAGCAAAATTATACTAGGGGTTCCATAAATATGGTCGTTTGAAATTTAGTTTTCTTCATAATTTCGAAACTACAGATTCGATCGTGACAAAATTTTGAATACTAATAGAGAATGATATATTAAAGCAACATTTTGTCCATATCGCATGACCAGAACCATAGAAACCATAGCAAATCATAACTTTCGAACGGAAAGGCCTAGCGACTTGAAATTTTTAGGGTAGGTTCGGATCGCGAATTTCGCGGTCACCTATATATAGGGACTGGAAATTTTCATAGGTGTAGATCGGAAATGTGGCGTTCACGTTCATCAATGAGCAGAATTATACTAGGGGTTCCGTAAATACTGTTGTTTGAAATTTAATTTTCTCGATGATTTCGAAACTACGGGTAAAATTTTGTATTTTAAACGAGATTGATATATTAAAGCAACATTTTGTCCAGATCGCATGACCAGAACCATATAAACCATAGAAAATTATAACTTCCGAAGGGAAAGGCCTAGGAACTTGAAATTTTTAGGGTGGGTTTGGATCGCGAATTTCATGGCCACGTTCATCAATGGGCAAAATTAGACTAGAGGTTCCGTAAATATGGCCGTTCAAAATATTCTGTTCCTGATAATTTCGAAACTTCGGATTTGATTGGAATGAAATTTTGCACCTAGCTGAAGAATAATGTATTCAAACTACGAGCGAAATTTTGTCCAGATCGCATCACCAAGACCATAGATACCGTAGAAAATTTTAGCGAATTATCGAAAAAAAAATTGGTCAGCTGAAGCACAGACAAAGTCTGGAGTTTCGTCTAAGTTTGAGAATTTTTTTGACAGCTGTCGAAAATTCCTTCAATTGATTTCTAAAACTGGAAAATGCGAATCTACCTACAAGGTGCATGTACGAGCGCTCAAAAGCTCCTGACTTCACGGCAGTGCTTTTCGTAATTTTTTATAAGAAATTCTCACCAAATTCTCCCAAATTTCCATAATTCCGATCTTTCGAAACGTGGTCACGTAAAATATTCCATAAAGAACTGAATTTCCTATACAAAAATGTGAAAAACATAGAATTTTCGAGAGAAAATATAATCAGACATTCGCTATCGAGGACCTCCCCCAAATCAAATCGGAAAAAACGAATATTGAATGAATAAATAATGACTTGCCACCCACGAATTATAATGACTGTGTCCCACTCTCTCTCCAATCGATGTCGACGGGTACAACGAAAAATTTCCCGGATAAACTCTGGGGAACACACGGAATCGAAACCCCTGCTGAATCTCAATAAACCGCAGTAGGACAACTTCTGGAAGAGGTCCCAACTTGAAGAAGTCCTCGGAGATTGAGTCGAGATAAATTGCTCCCGAAGCTACACTTCCGTGAGAAAGAAAATCTTTGACCTAGCCGGTGCACTTCCACTGTTTCCAGTTCTTTGAGTTCCATAAAGTTACCCATTAAGGAAGAATGGGCGCGGAGTAGTTAAGTGAAATATACTGGAATGAAGAGGAAAATGAGAGAACAGTTCAGATAGTCCCAAGGATGGCTGATGGTAATATATTTATCTGTTTGTGGGTTAAGGTAACAGCTTTACGCTGAACTGATGATGACAGAATTTGATGACCATGCAGCATGCAACGCAAAAAATGCTTTGGACGAGAGACTTGTAGAAGTGACGAAATGACGAGAACAGCTCTGATGGGGGACACAATAGATCTTAAGGTCGCAGTGCAAAGAAACCCCCCTTGAAATCTAAATCTTATCTAATAACCCACAATTATATGTATACGAGGCGATAAGGCTAAAGAATAAATTTCTATTGAAGCCTAACGAAAAAAAAACACTTTTGAATTTTACATCAAGGTACAATTTTCATTAACGAACATATTTTGTGAAAAAATTGGAAATTGGAACACGCAAGCAGAAACTTTCAACCATGACCCTACGCCAGCGAGGCAAATTTAGTCACGAACTAATAAGGGTATAACTTTGAGGGGGAGTATTTCCGATTCAGGCAAACAAATTTCTATGTTGAATACTTTTTAATTCGATTCACCTAGTTTTAGCACTCAAAAGTCAAGGATCGGATTCTCGCTATAAGGATAGATATAGATGAAAGATCGTAGCTGGGTTTTTTACCGACTATCATCGAATGAGCTCTTACAGTTTCTGCGAGAAGGCAGAGGGGAAAGTTTCATTTCTATTCGATAATTGGATTCGGCACTATCCAGAACGTTTCAGCAGGGATTAAATATTTTTTCTTCGAATAATTGCAAAGGCTCATTATTTGAAATAATAATCCAAATGCGATGGATAGAATCCCTACTATTGAAATGAGATGCAAAAATATGCTTCGAGATAATGTACCATATATTCATTCTATTGAGAAGAAATTCTCAAAAAGTTTTACACCTAGTGATGAACTTTATAACCCTTAATTTCAAGTACAATATTTCCTTGACATGGCTATGTGAAGCATTTATAATTTCAGTTCTTGATCTAGTCAATATATTTTTAACTAGGAAAGATATATTCATCTTCCAGTTTTGTCTTACCTTATTCCGATGTTCCCAATTTATGCATGCAGGCATATGTGTCCTGTAAATTACAAAGTTTGAGCGAAAATAGCATGTTTACCTTTTGATGTACGCTGCACAAGTTAGTTAAAACTCTAGGAGGCGAAGTTCATGTTCATTCATTATAATTCTTGAAAATCTTGTAACTACGAAAAATCCTCTAAATCTATGGATCCTATAATCCTTTTACATCGTGAAAAACACCTCGCACACGCCTCAAGCCGTCACCAACATTTTTTCACTGAACATGGTCAACTCACGGAAAAATCACGGCCTGGACCGATCGCAGAGCGGCAACGAATACGTGGAAATTTTCCCAGTTGGCATCATGAGCGGACGCTCTTGCACGTGCATGTTTCGCACACCACACTGACGATACCGGCGTCGCGGCGCCTCCGTCGGGGTGGTACTTCTCCCCACCACCGGCCCTCCTGATGGATGTCTCGCTGCGTCGATTGCGATTTGTTGTGTTCCGAAATTTTGGAATTCGCCTAGGCCCTAGAGGATGTGGACAGTGGGACCTGAAGGAGACTGCAGATACCAGAAATTTGGTATGCTGGAAAATTCCCTTTAATTTCTTTCCTAAAGATCAAATATGAATTGTTGCTGTTGTTGATTTTCAAAGAATAACTGAAATGTTGATTAGTGATTACGGCCATCTTACCGGGCGGTACCTCCCAATCCATTGGATCCCTAAATATTGATTCATTAAGTCCTTTACATTCTGGCTTTGGGAGTCATGAGAGGTGAAATTTTTGGACCAGTAATACTTCCCATCGCCTCTACGCTGAAGAATTTATTACATCAACCCAGAGCAGCTTAACGGAGATATTGGATGAAATGTCCCTGGCTAACAGACAAAATGTCTGGTTTCAAATGGATGGCTGCACATCTCATAATAGCCGGACTGTACGGGGCTTAATGAATGAATATTTTGGGGTGCGGTGTACTGGAAGGTACGGTCCGGTAAGACGGCCACCAAGGAGCCCCGACCTTATGCCTTTGGATTTTTATGTCTGGAACACCTCGAAAGAAAAAGTATATCCAATTCGCGAGAAGCCTCGAGAGGATCTGATCGAAAGAATAAATTTGTGTTGTGCATAAATGCGTCAGAATCATTGTGAACTTCGCAGGGTTTTAGATTCAGTGCGAAAACAATGTGTAAAATGTATTGAATAAGGCAGTGAACATTTCGAACCATTATTAAAAGTTGAAATAGTCTATTTTCTTTACATTTTTTCATTAAATCTGTACTATTCAAATTTAGTCTATTCCTTCAAATTATTTTGATTCGAAAGATGAATTCATGATTTCCATGAGGATTACTTCAATATTCAATCATAAAGAGCTACAAAATGGAGCAAACTCAGGTTTGGAATATTTCGACTTTTTCGTTGTTATCTTATTAGCCATGATATTAGGGCAGAAGACAAGCAGCAAGCACAAAAGTTGATTTGTCATTCGAAAGTGCACTTAATGGGGTATTTTTTGGTGAAGAGAAAATATGTCCATAATTAATGATTTTTCATTGGAAAAATATGACTGATTTTATCCACTTCAGAATCGTGATATTCATCTCCTTACCACACCCACAATAAGAATTTTTTGGCATACAGAGATTCTTATCTTGTAGCAAATTTAATGCTGTTCCCAGATATGTGATCGAATTTGAATAGGCTACAAGTATAATTGATTTTATGGAAAAACTTGAAATATTTCGTGAAATCAAGAAGTATTGAATTGAAGAATAACCGTCAACATTTCGACCATGTGTTGTATGACATTTTTTGTTGCAAATCACATGTTTTATCTCCCCTTGAAATTTGGCCCTGTATACAGGGTTACATGAAAAGTCGTACTGAATATTAAAATATGTTATTATTCAGGTCATTTCTGATGGATTTGGTTTTATAATATGTTGTACGAAACTCAACCGTTATGGAGATATTGAGTTTCGAAGATTTTTTAAAGAATCCCTAATTTGTTGGCTTTTTCATCAATTTTTTTCGGATTGGATCTCCTACGAGCCATTTCTTCGATGTATCTAGTTGGAGGCCATGCCAATTAATAATAAAATTACGAAAAGCACTGCCGTGAAGTCAGGAGCTTTTGAGCACTCGTACATGTACCATGTAGGTAGATTTGCATTTTCCAGTTTTAGAAATCAATTGAAGAAATTTTCGACAGCTGTCAAAAAAATTCTCAAATTTAGACGAAACTCCAAGACTTTGTCAGTGCTTTAGCTGACCAATTTTATTTTTGGATAATTCGCTAGAATTTTCTACGGTATCTATGGTCTTAGTGATGCGATCTGGACAAAATTTCGCACGTAGTTTGAATACATTATTCCTCAGCTAGGTGCAAACTTTCATTCAAATCAAATCAGTAGATTCGAAATTATCAGGCAAAAAATATTTTGAACGGCCATATTTACGGAACCTCTTGTCTAATTTTGCTCATTGATGAACGTGACCGTGAAATTTGCGATCCAAACCCACCCTGAAAATTTCAAGTTCCTAGGCCATTCCTTTGGGAAGTTATAATTTTCTATGGTTTCAATGGTTCTGGTCATGCGATCTGGACAAAATGTCGCTTTAATATATCCTTCTCGTTTAAAATACAAAATTTTATCTCGATCGAATCCGTAGTTTCGAATTTATCGAGAAAACAAAATTTCAAACGACCGTATTTACGGAACCCCTAGTATAATTCTGCTCATTGATAAACGTGAACGCCATATTTCAGATCTACACCTATCCTGAAAATTTCAAGTCCCTAGACCTTTCCGTTCGAAAGTTATCATTTTCTATGGTTTCTATGGTTCTGGTGATGCGATCTGGACAAAATTTTACATGTAGCTTGAGAACCTCATTCTCCATTTAAGTGCAAAATTTCATCTCGATCAAATCTGTAGTTTTCAAGTTATCAGGGGAACAAAACTTTGAACGGCCAGATTTACGGAACCCTTGGTGGAATTTGGCCCATTAACGAACTTAACCGAGGCATTCGGGAAGTGAACCCACAATGAAAATTTCAAGTCTCTAGGTTGTTCCGTTCGAGAATTATCGTGCTTACGGCCGGACGGACGGACTCGAATTTGTCGACGGATTCGTCATCAGTGAGTCGAACATAGTCGATTGAGACCATTTTCGGCTCAAAATTCGAAAAATACAGACATCGTGACGAAATGATATAGCCCTCGTGTAAGTAGTACGAGCGCTCAAAAATTAGTCAGCTGAAGCACTGACATGAAGTTTGGAAATTTTTCTGACAGCTGTCGAAAATTCCTTCAATTGATTTTTAAAACTGGAAAACGAATCTACCTACAAGGTGGATGTACGAGCGCTCAAAAGCTCATGACTTCACGGCAGTGCTTTTCGTAATTTTTTTAGTTTGAGGTAAAAGTAGCTAAAATAGGCAGGAAGTATGGCGCAAAAAAAAAAAATATTATCAAGTAATTTGATATTATGGCCATCCACACATTCAGACTGAATCTCCTTTTGACCCTCTTGTTCTTTTTTTGGGTTATCTTACGCTTTGAAAGCCGAATAATGGGCGTTATGATAATTTGTGATGACAAAGTTCGACTCATCTGTCCACACGAAAAAAAGACCGGATCGTTAATATCGGCATTGAGCATAAATCTCCAGAAGTCTAGTCGCTTCAATGGATCCCCTCCTTCTGTTACTTGCACTGGTGTGTAATGGTAAGGGTATTGACCAAGAGTGTGCATTACGAACCAGACTTTCCACTGGGAAATGCCAAGCCGTCGAGCGATAACTTTTTTTGTCGACGGGGTTAGGTCGGCTTTAAAGTTTTTCATTTGCTTCGTCGTCGTCGTCATCAAGAATACGAGGTATTCCCATGTCAGTCCATCGTACTAGAACAGACCCAGTTTCTCGTAGTCTTCGATAAACTCTGTCACAAACGCCAATATCAGGTACTCGATGAGTAGGATACCGCCGCAAGTATTTATTGCGTGCACGCCACACGCCTTCGAAAAATCCATAACACATTTGGATGTCAGCATATTCCTCATTAGTAAATGTTGACATGTGCACAATACCAATCAAAGTCCAGTCACAAGCCACGTCAAACAGTAATAAGATGCAACAGTCCAAAAATCCAAGCCACGTTGCGTTTTTACAGGAAATTACGGATAACAAATCTACCACGAAAGAATCGCATGAGCAGACTATACGCCAAGATTTAAAATGACATACCTGAGACTGTATGTCTTCGTCTCCCGAGCACAAAAAATAGCTAAAATACGTAAATTAAACAAAGAAAAACAAAGTAATATTATTATAAAATATGTTCTACAGGACCGCCGCTATTACTTTAACTCTCATTTGGTCAATGTTTTGCCTATTTAATAGCTAGTGTTATATCTTTTTGGAAAGCTGAAAAGACGTAGAAGTTTTTAATCTTTTCTGCAGAATGAGTTCCATGAAGTTTTTTCCGAAAAAAGCGCTTCAAATTCAAAAACACATAGTGGAAATTCTTTAATTCTAACCGCTCTCGAGCAGTCTTATTGAGCTGTTAGTAGTAGGTTCTGTTTCTGTTGATCATTTTCATTAATTGACATGCCCTCTAACTAGATACATCAAAAAACGGCCCCTAGAAGCTCCAATCCGAGAAAAATCGATAAAAAAGCCTAAAAATAGAAGTTTTTAAAAAAAATCGGACACCATATTATAGAACCAAATCCATCAGAAATGTCATGAATAATAAAGTCCTTCAATATTCAGTACGACTTTTCCTGTTACCCTGTATACACGCCGAAAAAGCCCCTATAAGCGCCGCAAAGAAAAAAGTTGAATATATAATTTCGTTCAAGTCATAAACCTGCGACAGACGGACAAACAGATTTGCCGCAACGATAGGGATCCGCTTGGCTCCTTCGGGTAAGGCTTACACTATTTGTAGGCAAGGAAAATCAACTAACGGAACCATGTTTATACATGTTGCGAAACAGTTGACCCAGATAAGCCCTTCCGTCCTACGCGGACGAAAATAAAAGTTGGATGATATTTCCTAGTCCTAGTCTTCAATCCAGTTTCTTCCTGATTTCCCTATTCTAGCCCGATATTTATGTGTTGTTTCCAAATGCAAATGAGGTTGATAACTTGATGTCTTCGAGCTTTGTATTTCTCTGTTTGCTTTGTCGATAACGCGGGCGTAAAAGTCGTTTCTAACAAAAATACACGTGAAATGGACGTAATTTTCCTCGAATATTCGTTGGGAAAATATCTCGTCCTTGCCGAGTTCCGACAAACTGGAAACGATTGCAGATTGGAAACAAGTTTCTGTCTTACCAATAGAAAGGATACCTTAGATTTACCTCAACTAATGTAAGGAGTTTCATAAAAGTTACGGCGGAGACGATCGTCTAGTCGAGATAATAATCATTTCAAACTTGTGGATCATTGGTACTGAGAGGAACTGGAAAATTCTGTTTTGTGGTAAACAACGTTATAACCGAAAATGCAATCGGATGATGTTTAGAAATGCTTCGACATGGGGTGGCGTTGTAGAGAGACTATCGACCGAATACCAAGGACTATGAAACAAACTGAAGATTCTGTGAACCATACCGGCCGTCAGTGTGACAAATAATGCCATTTCAAAAAATCGACCTCCATGAAATGGAATTATATGGATTATATCAAACACCAGATCAG
Source organism: Aphidecta obliterata (assembly GCA_963966015.1). NCBI lineage: Eukaryota > Metazoa > Arthropoda > Insecta > Coleoptera > Coccinellidae > Aphidecta > Aphidecta obliterata. Next base: position 21,269,826 of record OZ014430.1, on the reverse strand, counting down.
AAAATCTTAATTTTTATTTCACGTGGAACAGCTGTTGAGCTCAATTTTTCATAACTCATTTAATCTATGCCCCATATGTAGACATAAAATCTTTCAGCAGGTTATGGCGAATAGTTTCTGAAATGCCTTTTTGAGCGCTCGTACTACTTACACGAGGGCTATATCATTTCGTCACGATGTCTGTATTTTTCGAATTTTGAGCCGAAAATGGTCTCAATCGACTATGTTCGACTCACTGATGACGAATCCGTCGGAAAAGTCGAGTCTGTCCGTCCGGCCGTCCGTCCGTAAGCACGATAACTCTCGAACAGAACAGCCTAGAGAATTGAAATTTTCAGTGTGGGTTCAGTTCCCGAATGCCGCGGTCAGGTTCGTTAATGGGCCAAATTCCACCAGGGGTTCTGTAAATATGGCCGTACAAAGTTTTGTTCCCCTGATTACTTGAAAACTACAGGTTTGATCGAGATGAAATTTTGCACTCAAATGGAGAATGGTGTTTTCAAGCTACATGTGAAATTTTGTCCAGATCGCATCACCTGAACCATAGAAACCATAGAAAATTGTAACTTTTGAACGGAAACACCTGGATGGATCTCGAATGTCGTGATCACGTTCGTCTATGAGCAAAATTATACTAGGGGTTCAGTAAATATGGTCGTTTGAAATTTAGTTTTCTTGATAATTTCAAAACTACAGATTTGATCGTGACGAAATTTTGTATACTAGTGGAGAATGATATATTAAAGCTACATTTCTCCAGATCACATGACCAGAACCATAGAAAATCATAATTGTCGAACGGAAAGGGCTAAGGACTTGAAATTTTCAGGATAGGTGTGGATCTCGAATGTCGCGTTCACCTTTATCAATGAGCAGAATTATACTAGAGGTTCCGTAAATACGGTCGTTTGAAATTCTGTTTTCTCGATAATTTCGAAACTACTGATTCGATCGAGATGAAATTTTGTATTTTAATCGAGAATGATATATTAAATCAATATTTTGTCCAGATCGCATGACCAGAACCATAGAAACCATAGAAAATTGTAACTTTTGAACGGAAAGGCCTAGGAACTTGAAATTTTCAGGATGGGTTTGGATCGCGACTTTCGCGGTCACGTTCATCAATGAGCAAATTTAGACTAGGGGTTCCGTAAATATGGCCGTTCAATAAATTTTTTCCTGATCATTTTGAAACTACTGATTTGATTGGAATGAAATTTTGCACCTAGCTGAGGAATAATGCATTCAAACTACGTGCGATTTCGTCCAGATCGCATCACCAAGATCATAGATACCGTAGAAAATTCTAGCGAATTATCGGAAAAAAATTGGTCAGCTGAAGCACTGGCAGGAAGTCTGGAGTTTCGCCTAAGTTTCAGAATTTTTTTGACAGCTGTCTAAAATTCCTTCTATTGATTTCTAAAACTGGAAAATGCGAATCAACTTACAAGGTAGATGTACGAGCGCTCAAAAGCTCCTGACTTCACGGCAGTGCTTTTCGTTTGTTTTTTAATATTTCTCACAAAATTTTATATGAACCTTCGTGTCGTCATTTTACAACTAACTACAAAGTTTCAATACGATTTGCTCATTTACGAACTCAACCAGCATATTCAGGCCTCTAACTTACCCCGAAAATTTCAAATGTAGAGCCCTCTTCTTCCAAAAGTTATCGTGTTCACAGACGGCCGGACAAAATTTTATTTGACCATGAATTCTTTCTCGACTCAGAATTCGAAAATTACAGACATTTAGCCAAAATGATAACGCTCTTGTCCATAGAAAGAAAAGTTACAAAAACACTGCTCACACAATTTCTGCAAACTTTAGGTTGTGGATGAAACGTTTGTTTTCTTATTATATTGTAATGAATAAAGTCCAAATTCTTCTTGAAATAATTTATTTACAGTTCACTAATACTAATTTATTTACACCACCCAATAATTTATCTACACGCGCTATAAGTCCTATTCTGTACTGACTAACTCTCGTTCCGGCCGATGTCGTTTTATATCCGCATCATAATTCTCGAAAGGTGTGGAATGTCGAGAATGGCGTGGATGTATCTAGAAGCGACAGGTCCGGCATAATTTCGTTACAATATTTTGACTTGATCTTAACTGTTCAAAAGTTCAAATTGGGGTAGGTAATGTTGTTTTTCGAATGATTCCGAAGGTTAACCTACTTACTGAAACTAGTATACCGAATTAAAAAGGTGTAACCGAAAATAGCAAGGCGGTTTTATGATATTGTGGCGCGTCGTGTCTTATGGTGCAATGTGTCGTAGGTTCTGTTTATTCTTTTGTGGTTTCGGGGAGAATGGACGCTATTGCGAGAAAATTACAGCGGTGGCTCCTACAACCTTGTGTCGCGGATCGACACCAACCGACCCTAGCCAGAACGCCTTCGACAGAAGGCACAGTATCCATAGCAAATGCACGCGTTTGATATGCTTCTGGCGCTACCCGACAAATTACGACATAATAATATAATTCTGGTTTTATACATATCTCATATCCCCAAAGCAACTGAAAATAACCTCCCCAATCTACAAACTTATCAGGTGCCGGCGTACTAGACACCACTAATTTAAAGAAGAATAATTTACTTAATTCACATTGAAACCTTCAATTGGAAAACCCGGTATTCTGGAACCCATTACAATATCTTATTCGCAATATCCAATCCAGCGGAGTTAATAAACCAGAATAGGCAAACAGAGAGCATTTCCGTCCGCCGATTCAATAAAATCTCAATTCCAAACTAATTAAAGAGGATCGTCCCTTGGGGGCTGTAAAATGAACGCACAATTCGCCCATTTATCGGAAAAGTTCGTTACGCGAGTTCTTGTTTTTATTCGATGCTATCAGTTTGCGTTCGACCTCAAAACGCCCAGTGGCGGGAAAAACTAATTCGGTTAATTAAAATTAATGTTTTCTCGGTTTATATCTATAGCAAAAAAAAACATGAGTGGAACAAACTGCGTGATTCCCTAATAGACCGAGTTCCGTTCAAGACACGTACGCGAAATTTACGACTTGCCCGCGTCCATTTACTGCGATGGACCCTTATTGACTCGGAATTCAGTAGGTATAACCTGAGATCGTTCTATAGAGTTATTCATTCGAGAGACACGGTCATGCATTTCCTAACTGAAAATTCAGTAAACCGTCCAACAGCATTCTTTATATTTAATCCATCGTAAATGTGAGAGTTCCGAACCCATAAATATTGGCCTTAAAACGATATAAGATAGATATGATGGAAGCTTTGGGGTCGTAGTTGGAAGGGGCCTCTCCGGGCCTCTTTTCCTGGGAGTCCCCATATCTCAGAAAATGATTTCTAGTACTAGTTAGGAGTTAATTCCATGTCCTTACGCCACCTGAGGTACAGCAGTGTAAATTTTTTACCCAGCAATAAATGGTGGAAGTTGAGATATCTTTTCCTGGACGAAGTATTCGAATAACATGTCCTACTTCTGAAATCCCAAAATCTACCTCCGGGTTAATCAATTTTTGAGCGCTCGTACAACTTACACGAGGGCTATATCATTTCGTCACGATGTCTGTATTTTTCGAATTTTGTGCCGAAAATGGTCTCAAACGACTATGTTCGACTCACTGATGACGAATTCGTTGAAAAATTCGAGTCTGTCCTTCCGACCGGCCGGCCGTCCGTATACACGATAGCTCTCAAACGGAATGTCCTAGAAACTTGAAATTTTCAGGGTAGAAGTTGAGTTCGTTATTGGGCAAAATTCGCCGAGGGGTTCTGTAAATATGGCCGCTCGAAATTCTGTTTTCCTGATTACTTTGAAACTACAGATTCGATCGAGGTGAAATGTTGCACTCAGATGGAGAATTACGTGTTCAAGCTACATGCAGAATTTGGTCCAGCTCGCATGACCAGAACCATAGAAACCATAGAAAATTATAACTTTGTAATGGAAAGGAAATTTTCGACAACTGTAAAAAAAATTACGAAAAGCACTGCCGTGAAGTCAGGAGCTTTTGAGCGATCGTTCATCCACCTGGTAGGTAAATTCGCATTCTCCAATTTTAGAAACCAATTGGAAAGACTTTGACAGCTATCTAAGAAAATTTCAAACTAAGGCGAAAATCCAGACTTCACGTCAGTGCTTTAGGTGACCAATTTTTTTTCGATAATTCGCTAGAATTTTTTGAGGTATTTATGGTCTTGGTAATGCGATCTGGACATAATTTCCCACGTAGTATGAATACATTATTCTTCATCTATGTGCGAAATTGAACTCATTTTACGTCTAGAAACTGTTATGAGCTCTTGGTTATTTTTTTTGGTTATAAAGAAGAATAATTCACCTTTTTACACTGCTTCAACCGACATTCAGAAATCACTTCAATAAAATTATCTTTTTATTTTTCCTGCACGTACCATACCCTACACCCTACACCCACTATTTACTACTAATGTTCGCCTTGCGTTTATTGTTTAACCCTTAACTGCATCGCGTATCATATTTGATACATGGAATTTATGTTACTGCTATACGGACATCTATGAGATTGTGGACCAATTTTATTTCATTGTACATATTCATTAGAGGATAATATAAGAATCAAACACAATTTATTTCTTTCACAACCTTGAAAGTGCCTTGTAACTTATGTTCTTCAGTAACGACTTTTTGGTGTTTTTTGTCGATCTATTTTCGATTTTTACCTTCGTGAAAGTAATCACCAAAAATGAATTCGGTATTGTCTGGGGTTAGTGGTTTTGTTTCATTCATTTAGTTTCATTCTCTGGCATCAAGAAAAATCGAAAAATATGACATCTGTGTGATATCACATTTGATACATCATGCAGTCGTGTAAAATTATGTATTTACAGAATCTATAGTAGAAAATATTTTTCTCTTCAGATTATGGAGTACTATACATATTTTCTCGATAATAAGGACGAAAAAACCCATAACAGAAAAAGATGCGCATAAAAAGATGCGCATAAAAACATGCGCAACAATTCAGAGGAAAGGGATATTGAAATACCTGAAATAGTTTCTTCGAGAATACTTGATACAGATTCAACGTCGGAAGTTTTCTCTGAGTTTCTCTCAATTCAAAAAGTTCCACTTCGCGAAGATTTTCTCACGCGTCCTCAGATGCGATTCCCGAAAATTGTTCTCAAACTTGAGGTCAAATCAGCTCACTTGATTTTTTTTATTTATTTTTTGTCGATTTTTTAAAATTTATGCAGTTAAGGGTTAAAAAGGTATTGTGTCTTTTTCGGCTTTCGAATAAATGGAAATGAGAATGTTTCTCCAGTATTTCATTCCCCCTTCAAAATCAATTTTCAAAAACCAAGTGAAAACAAAAACCGTTTTCTGAAATACGAATTGAAGTAGCCGCCCTAAAAACCAACTTTTTTATCGAAGGGTCTGACGACAAGCTTGATTAGTAGGTAATAGCATCATTAACAACTAGAGAAATAGTGCAGGGAATCGCGAATCCGCTGGATACAAGGGTGCCGACTGTCGCGCTTATAATAAATATCGCAGTCCGACTGGGACAATTTTTTTATAATATGCATTAAGATTTCCGGGCAATTCTCTCTTTTCTGACCTCATTGAAATTTCCTTCGATATATGGAATTTTAATACATAAGCGTATATGATCGTGTACAAGAGATTTTAAGGATATTTCAGCAAAATCATTCACTATTATTCTTAAGATTCTAAAGAAGGATGCTAAAGCATCTTCTGCTAAAGAAAATTATAAACAGAAATTCTGTTTGGGTCTAGGTCTTTCCGTGCCCCTCGGCGTCCGCCCCAAGCGCCCAGTGGATAAACCGGCAATGATATCAATGGTATAGTGGAAACGTGATGACTGGGAAATTTTAAAACTTTGTGAGAAATTTGAAGCGCTTCTTTTCGAATGACATTGAAGGCAATATTTCCTCCGCAGCTGGATGGTAGGATGCATCCCTCCAAACTCTCCTACGTAGCGGGAGGTGTTGCAAGAAACATATGCGAAGCTCTGACAAAAATGGGAACCTCACCAGCTTTCATCACAGCTATTGGAGACGACGAACCCGGAAAACTTTTGATATCGATGATGCCAGACGGTCTGAAAAGAAGTGCGCATATAGTGAGAGGAAAAAATACTGCTCAATGTGTAATTGTTTTGGATTCCAAGGGCGATTGCTCTCATCTTCTAGCCGATTTAGATATACACAAGGAAATAACACCAAGAGTGGTAAGTTTTCTCATTTTAGGTCATATAATATAATCATCATGCATGGAAGATATTTTCTGCGCGAAGTTTTATTATTGAGTCTTATTATTGAGCGCTCGTTCTACTCACACGAGGGCTATATCATTTCGTCACGATGTCTGTATTTCTCGAATTTTGAGCCGAAAATGGTCTTAATCGACAAGGTTCGACTCAGTGATGACGAATCCGTCGAAAAATCAAAGTCTGTCCGTCTGGCCGCCCGTAAGCACGATAACTCTCGAACGGGACGACCTAGAAACTTGAAAATTTCAGGGCAGGTTAGAATCTCGAACGCCGCGGTCAAGTTCGTTATTCGGCAGAATTCGATAAGGGGCTCCGTAAATTTGAACTACTCATGACTTATAGAAACTACTGATTCGATCGAGATGAAATTTTGCACTCAGATGTTCGAGCTACATGCAAACTTTTGTCCAGATCACATTACCAGAACCATAGAAAATTATAACTTTCGAACAGAAAGGCCTAGGGACTTTTTTTTTTCAGGATAGTTTTGGATCTCGAATGTCACAGTCACTATTATGAATGAGCAAAATTAGACTTGGGGTTCCGTAAATATGGCCGTTCAAAGTTTTTTTCTTCAGATAATTTCGAAACTACTGATTCGATCGGAATGAAATCATTCAAACTACGTGCAAAATTTTGTCCAGATCGCATTATCAAGACTATAGAAACCGTAGAAAATTCTAGCGAATTATCGAAAAAAAATTCTCAAATTCATGTAACAGCTGTTTAGGCATAATTAACAAAGAGCTACAGTCATTTTCAAAAATCTCACTGTCAAAAATTTCTTCAATCGGTTTCTAAAACTGAAAAATGCGAATCTATCTACACGGTGGATGAACGAGAGCTCAAAAGCTCCTGACCTCGCTCCTGACTTCACGGCAATGCTTTTTATAATTTTGGTAATATAGGGTGGTCCAAAGAATTTTTGACGTCTTCTTAATATAATATAATAGGAAGGGTCACTAATTTCTGGAGAAAAAACCTCAACCTCCAGAATCATGAGAAAAGCGGTTGGATTTCTCATTAATTTTTGTTCGAAGAAGTTTTTCCGAAGAAATGTCTCTCTGAAAGGGCGTCTTTCAAAGCGGCATTCTGGAAGAAACTATGTTTACCAATATTTTATCACTATATCATTTCAAGTGTAAGCACAGATGAACCAAATTTACTAGATGGTGAAATGGACTTCTACTGTGTAATTTTCAGCTCAATTCTTTTTTTGAGTGACTAACTCAAAAAATCAATAAATGTTGTTATACACTACCAGAACCTCCATATATTGTTCAAATGAATAAATAATTATATCTTCCGCTATTACAGCTCTATGAAAACAAAGACGTATTAAAAAAGGCAAAACTAATTGTTCTAGATGCAAACATAACTATAGAAAGTATGGAAGTTATTTTGAAACATGCTACTGAACAGAATGTACCAGGTGAGTAATAAGAAACAATTTTTATCTTATAAAGAATATATTTTTCCAATTATCTGGATATAAAGATATGATTTTGTATAAAATTCCGAAAATGGACGGATTCAGTAATGGAAATATCCTTCAGATGTCTTCAATAAATCAAACAATAAAAGCAGAGAGAATAGATATAAATGTCAATACAGCAAATTATAATACTGTGTCATAATAATTCAATTATATAATAATACATAACTAACTAGAGTAAATATATGAAATAGAAAACAAATATCATCAGTAATAATGTTTATCAACACTGGAATTAGCCAATTTTTGGAAAAAATTACCCAGTGAAGCAGTTACTACTTATTACTTAAAATTTTTGAATCAACCTATATAAAGAAATATCAAAAAGCTTATACATATTAGAAAAAAATATTAAAATAAACCAAAAGATTCAAAAAAACTGGTGATAGATCATAACTGCAGATAGGTACATCAGTATTTAATACAACCATTTCAGCTCTAAATAGCTATCGGACTCTATAATAATTACCGCTGTTTTTAAATTGTTACGATAAAAGTTGATATAAATTGGAATCCACAATCAACACTTTACCGTGTGAATATTGATGTGACAGTCGAATGAACCAGAAATGTTCAACATTTCAATAAATAGACCATCCCAACCTGTGCTGTGGGTTAGGCTGCATTTGCATTATCAAATTTTTCGACTCTTGTTTCAATTCGTAGCTCAATCTTGCTTCCTTATAAAGGGATAACGATGCAAGGGCATGGAATAACAGAGAAATTACTCCGAGCCAGTACGCCCAAGTCAAGAAATTGAAGTTTGGGTACATCAACCAATCTCTTCTTGTGTAAGAGCAGCCGAAAATGAGGAAGGAAAAGAACATGAATACGGCTGAAAAATGAAGTTTTTGTCTTAACATAAATTTTATCACTTATGAAATTTGTTACTACTTACTTGTAGTTGTAACGAGTCCAAAATTGATAGAAGATATAATCCATTCATACCTCAAGATTAATCTCAAAGGAAACCTTACGACTTGAAAAGCCATGATGGCTTGAGCTCCAAAACTCAATAAAAAGGCTATAGTCATAAAAGCCTGAACTGCTAAAAGCCACCCAGGAAGTAACCACTCACGTATAGCATGATACTCCTTGCTAAACACATGGTGGCAACCATTGAACAGTTTATCAAATTGAAAGTAGGGGTATCTGAAATCTTCAAAACAATACTGCCAAATTCCCATGTTTTTGAAACTGGAAAACGTTTCAGTATATGACTTCACCCAGTATGGGCTGAAAAAAATGAAAATTGTGAATAGTCGAATGTTATGTTTCGAATATTCCATTTACCTGCAAAATGATATCATTAGCAATACTCCTCCTATATAAGTTAAAATTGCTCCATTGAATAGATGTTCTGAAAAAGGTGCGTCCTTTAATTTTCAACGTCATATAAAAATATTTGTACATTACCTGATACTTTGGGATAATTATTTTTCTCTATCGGCCGATGCATTTTGATGGGAAAGCTAACTAAGAATTAACGTTAAAACTTTAATAATGGTTAATAGTTGTTCTATGACTCACAAAATTAGAAAATCATAACATTAATTGACAGGTAACTAGTCATCTGTTGACATCAGTCAGACACTGTCAATTAAGCGTTGCTAATGTTGGTATACGTGGTTGCCAGTACTACTCCTACTCAAGAAATATCTCAATTATTTAATTGTTGAAATTATTTATTGGAGTTAATTAATTTTGTCCGCCATCGTTTTCTGCCGCAAAAGATGCGACCCCATATTTCGATCCTACACTACTTGTACGTTTACGAGTTTACGTTTGCATTTTTCTTTTGAATATTGGTAGGTTGTAGATTAACAATCTATCAATATCCAAACCGTCGGGGGAAAATTTCACAGAAAAACATCAGAACTGTTGGAACCATTATTCGAATAGAATAACACAATATAAAATTTCTCTTTATTTCAAAATTAAGAATAATACAAAAGTTGTAGTCAATAATTTAGGAAAAATAACATACAGATCATTTATTTTAAAATAAAAAACAAAGTATCTAGGTATACAAAATTTAAAAAGAATTTCCTCAGTATTGGACGGAATGCTTTTATCACTTATTTTTCATACAATGTAATAACATGGAATGTCTTCAACAAAATAAAAATCAATTTTCCTTACAAAGGCACCATGGGCAAAGATGAATAGGAAATTCATATTTCACTACTACTTGTATGGAAATGGAATCGAACATATCAATTTCATACACAGAAAATTAATACTTAAAATTCTCAATTTATAAACTATATGGAATATAGTATCAAGAACATAAAAACTATTTACTTAGAAAAATTCAAGGATTATTGAAATGAGAATAATAAGAAAATCTAATTTGAATAAAACAAATTAGTATGACAAAAATTATTCGAAATACTTTCAAACTCCATTAATCTCTACAAATTATTATTCTTTGTACATATGGACGTAATAATTTTTTCAGGCACTGTCTGAACTAGCCTCTAGATTCTAAGTTGAACCTCGATTGAGATTCTTTAAGCTCCTTCTTCTTTTTTTTATGAATATACAAGTCGGTGAGGAAGAGAGATGCTGCAACTAACATAGCAGCACTTCCCACACAAGCTAATACAAAAGAGTAACCAAAAAAGTTATTGTCATGGCCAGGCATCCAGCCATTCGAATTTCCAAATATTGCAAAAACTATTACAGCAATACCACCACTCAAACCCCCTGCCAACAGGATGTAAGAATTCAACTGTACCAGTGTTGTGAAATGGTCTTGTTCTGGACCCCAGCACAAGAAATATAATAGACTCAAGATTGCACACACCAAAGCTGCTATGAAACACAGAGTGAAGAAAATCTGAGTTGTTATCATAAATCCTGGTGCCAAAAGGCCACGTATCTCATCATAACCTGAGGTGAAGGGGTCATAGAGCCATCTGCATCCGACGAAAAACTGATCTTCGTTTATCCTATAAGGGTTCTTCAGTGATCTGAAACAGTGCGTCCAAAGACCTAGCCTGTTCAAATTGGCACCTGTTATTCTTCTGTCAGACACAAGCCAGCTTGTCGTGCAAAAGGCGATGAATATCAGTATGAAAGAAAAGGCGAAGAATCCAAGTCCCACATTTCCAGCTAGACTCCTCTTTTTACCCTAAAAAAAACGTCCAGCAGTTAGTTAACATAAAGTTCCATATCTTAAAAATTATGCATCATGACATCAAAATTCCTGTAATGGTGAAAAATTGGGATAATACTATGTTTTAATTGGTATTTTAATTAACCTTTTGTTCTATGAACCGTTTAACAAAGTTTCCTCAGTTGCTATGGTAATGATAACAATTGCATTCAAAAATAATAATTTCACATCATATAAAATTTTCAATAGTAATAGCTTTAGTACCTATATATTATGTATCTGCAATTTCCAAAGGTATGAGAAGAATGTTTCAATAATTTTTAATTGTTTTGGAATCTATTGATAGTGTTCACAGAAGGCAAAAGCACTTCACACTTGTTGTAAACGGAGAAATAACATTTGAAATCATCATTATAAAGGTACCTACTAAGTTTTCAAAATAATAAATTGACGAGAGAGAGTTATTCTAAGATTTATTCGAAGCGGCAGCAATGTGAAAAAACTACTTAGCTGCTATTAGCAATTTGAAACATTACCTACAAGTTTCAATTCGAAAAAAAGTAAATACGTTATTATCTATAATGTTGTTTACCTCTGATCGCCTATATTCCACCATTTTGTATTGTATATTATTTTTCCACATATAATTCCAGGTTAGAAATAGAATTCCCCTGTCTAATGTTCACACAATCTTCTGGAATGTCTAAAGACTGTTGAGATTAAGGGTAAGAAATCGCAGCAAAAGCATTAGCCAAATAATAAATTTTGAGAACACAACAAATTTAACACTCTTCGGTCAAGCGATGACTAACTGCATTACCTATCCCATACGCGATACTGTATTAAAAGGTATTATTCGACGGAGAGAAAGAAGGAGCAACATTGCAACAGTGGAACTTTAACAACCACACCTGTTTCTTCGCCGTACGACAACGCACGAATTACCGTGATTAAGTTAAGAAAATTAGCGTCGTATGTCCCTTCTTATTGCAGTACCCATCAGAAACTTTCTCCCCATCGTCATTTTCTTAATTTTAATGGTCAATTTGATCACTTTTTTGTAATAAAATTTTTTTCAATGAATAAATAAAGCCCACAGAAAATATACGTAAAAAATAAGAAGTCGAATTATGATAATTGCTTCTACCTAAATAGATAAAAATTGTGTTGGTTTATTATAGGTAAAGGCGAACATTAGTAATTTTTGACTTTATTTATAGTATGAGTAATAGTAATTCAACAAGGGGGTTAGTTCTTTGAAAAGTAGCGTAAAACCTTTTCAAAATAAAAATAATTATTTTTCAACAAATTTGTAACTGTACAAGTATCATTTTTACCACTCTTCATGTTGAATATGAATGCTCAATAGAGAAAAACGGGCTAATATATTTTTGTCTTGCTCGAAAATATTCCAATTTTTCAAAAAATGAAGTTTTTCTTGGTGAAGAGATTGAATATATTTCTTGAGAATAGTACCTATTAACCTTATGCAAACTGATACAAAAGTACCTACCTTTTCCTACCGTCCTGTGAAAGAATTTTAATATAAAATAAAACCTAAACATTAAGATTGAGTAAATGAATATACACATTTTTTGTAATATCGCTCATCAGTATGAGATTTCGAATAATGCTTAATTTGCTCAATATCGAGAACTACAAAAATCAATTCATTGTGCTTCCAAAAGAAAGTATGTATGATTGTATCAAAAACGACGAATTTTGTCCTCATAAACTCTCCAATTTGTCCATGATTAATCAACTTATAAGGCAAAAATTCGCAAATCGCCCGGGAAAAAGCATCTTCCCGAGATTACAAAATACAGTTTTGGGTAGGTACCAATTATCTTTGCGCTTTCAAGGTTGAACTATTGTTCGTTTTCCTCAAACACATACTTGAACTACTTAAGTAGAACAAAAAGATATTCAGATATTTTCTCACATAAGTTATTACGCATTTCCTAATATTCTGTAAAAAGCTACCTTGAACTGAAACATTGACTTTTTAACGTCTACGAAGGTGAAAATAATGTGTAATAGAGTTAAAGAAATGCTTCATTGATTTCTCTAGCATTACTTGATCGGTTTTTAATGATCGCTGTTATAAATAAAATTGCAATTTGAACTTGTCAATATTTATGTAGATGATAAACAGTTCTTTGTAAATATTCAGTTGATCAATATATTCATCAATGAAGATTATAGAAATATCCTTCATCACTGAAAAATGATTTTGAGGGAATTTTTTCATTTGTTGTATTTTTTACAGCAAAACTTTTCTTGATATGATTCAATGAATTTTTTCAGGATGTCACTTGGTGAAAATGAAGAAAAAACTAGTATAGAAAATATTATATTGTATAAAAATCATTCAAAAACATAACACATTCAAAATGGACGGCATATTATATCAAAAATTATAAAAGGCACTTTTGAAATGCATTATTAAACGCACAACAAAATATCAGAAAAAGTTTTCCAAAGCTGAAATAACCAATTCAATTCCTTGTAGATATTGGAGAATTCAAAAAAAGTAACCCAAAAAATTTAACATATCAATAAAAACTTGTATTAGCATTGTAAACAAATACTAAAAATAATACTTTTATAATATGTATATGGTTTATAAAAAATTGCAATTTTGGACTCCATTTGAGTCACCATTATTCTTGGAAAAATAAGAATAGAATGAGTAATAATCCTAAGTAGTGCGTCAATATTCGTGGAATGATATATTTCTATCAATTTATTTGAAGCTTTTAGATTTTTAAAATCAATGGGTCTCAATCAGATTAATGAACTAACAAAATAAATACATAGGTAGTTCAATTTACTCATCTGCAACTATTTAATTTCGAAAAAATTGTTTGAAAAACAAACATTATCAAGAAGATACCTTAAAATTTCTCTTTGTTTCTCTTGATATAAGCCACAGTAGTTTTTGCAATTCGAAACAATATAATTACAGGCGTATTTGAATCTTTTATAATTATAATTTTGATTAAAGTGATTTTTCTGTACTATCGTCTTTCTGCAACTATTTGATTACGAAAAAATTGTTTGAAAAAGAAACATTAGCAAGAAGATACCTTTAAATTTGTCTTTGTCTTTCTTGATATAAGCCACAGTAGTTTTCCCAATTCGAAACAATATGATTACAGGCATATACAAATCTTTTAAAATTTATGCTTTATAATTTTGATTCAAGTGATTTTTCTGTAGTATAATTAGAACATTTCATATGGTCACTACCAAGTCATTTAATACTTACTACTCAAAAGAGAGTGGTTACAGTCAGATCAATTGGAGTACCGTTCTCTACGGTATGTTCATTCAGCGTGGTTGAATTCAGGAAGAAATTAAATATCTGTATGTGAGGGCTTAGGTATTTCTACACTATATTGAGATGGTGGATAACTTGATCTCAACCGTCTATATTTAGCCCTTCTAGCTTCAATTAAATACAGGGCTCCAGCTGGAAACAGTAACAAAGATCCAATACAAGCAAATGCAAATGAGAAACCTAAGCTGTTGTGTTGCCAATTGGGCATCCAGTCCCTTCTGTCTCCATTAATTCCAAATATAATACATGCGAGAACTCCAAAAACACCAGCCAGAACCAAGTTCGAACCATTGCTCAAAAGGAGAAGTATGTATTTATCATGGTCTCTGCTGCAGAAGCAATACATCCAAGTCAAAAATATTCCGACAAGAAGTAGAGTAGTGCATAACGTGAAGAAAAATTGGGTGGCAATGAAGAATCCAGGAAGAAGGAAGTCGTGAATAATGTAATATTCCTCTTCAAACACCCACCAACATCCCGTGAATTTGTAGTCATATTGGTGACGGAAATCTTCAAAGTTCAAAAAGCATACTTCCCACAATCCTGTAAAGAAAAATATCACAATTATTCAAATGCCTGACCACTAGATATGGTATGGGCTGGACGCAAGAGATGACTAATAACTAGATTGAAATAGCTCAACATACCTATTTTTATAAATTGTGGATTATCTATTTTTTCATCATTCTGAAGCCAGTAGGGAGTACAAAATGCTATCAAAATAAATATAAAGGCAGTTACAGTTGTTCCGATAGCGAAAAGACCTGTTTTGTTTTTTATCGCCATTTTAACCACAGAATAGAATACCTATATAAAATTAACATCAATTAATTAAAAATTGAAGCCAAATAGTAACCAGAAAAGAATTTTCTTTGATGTCACTTTTCAATGTGACAGAAGTGAAGAACACAGAATATTAATAAATTTGCAGCGCAGAGCGCAGGTCCCATGTCCCAATAATTTCAAAGCTAAGAAGTTTATTAATTTTTCAGGAAATTTATTGCATTATCATTCAAATTGCTTTTCTTTTACAGTATTTTTCGAACCAACAGATGTGATAGTATCAGCGAAGCCTTTCGAGACTGGTTTTTGGAAATCTGTGAAAATCATCACACCAAATATAAATGAACTTCATTTCATAGCTTCATATTTGAAAATAACAACTGATGGTGAATGTGAATCGAAAGAGATTGAACAAATTGCGAAAGTAGCTGGAAAGGTAGCCTCTTATATAGATAATGTTATAGTGACCCTAGGATCAAATGGAGTTTTAATTGCTAGAAAAGCTAATGCTTCGCAGTCATTCCTATCAAAGAACCTAGATAAACACATTCAAGTTCGGCATTATCCGGCAGAAAGAGTTGAGAACATCATAAATGTTAGCGGAGCAGGAGACTGCTTTGCTAGTGGATTGATTTTGAGCATGTTGAGAGGACTGCCTGAAGAGAAGTGTGTATCCATTGGATTTTCAGCAGCAAAAAAGGCCTTACAATCATCTTTAACTGTTGCTGATGACATGCTCTTCAATAACTTTGAAGAATGGACAAATTGTGCCCAATATTATGTAGTTGAAACTGAAATAACACATTAACCATGTTTATACCTATTTCCTTTATATTGAAGTAAAAGTTATTGTATGGTTTATTTTCAACAGTGAAATCGTCGAAAGCGCATACTGAAAAAATTCATTGTCTGAACCCTTAGTGCGCGATTTTGACTCGCACTACGAATATTCGTGATTCCCAAAGTCTAAACGCCCCCTGCCGTCTAAATCCCGAACCTAGAAAACGAGTATTGTTTCAATATTTCACGTGCTTTTAGCCAGATATTTTTATTTCACATCCAGGAACCAGGTATTCGTGAGGTATATTTAGGAATTTCTATCTTTTTCTGAGTAATTGGTATCGAAAAAAAATAGTCGGTAAGGTTTTTATATCAGTGTTATTCATTCGAAATACTTTCACGAAGTTATAGAATTTAAGGTTACAATTTTCTGGGGCAGGTTTGAGTGATGATTTAGGAATGTAATTCAAGAATTATCAACAAGAGTGTTATGAAATTATCATCGTATTTCAAACGACTGTGACTTAATCTTTCTGTAAGAAAAAAATTAGAACCATCTTCAAGGTGAAGTTTGAATGAAACGATTTTATGTTTAAATAGTATATGTCATATATACAATGAATTTCACGACTTTGGATTATATAACAATGAGTGAAGAGAGTTCTAGTACTAGAAAAAAAGGTCACAATTGTAATTGTGTAATTGCTCCTCGGAGAAAAATCAAAACAGGACTATACATTTCCAAAAATTTCATAAGAAAGATGCCTCAGCAGCTTTTTGTTACCAGTGTGACCATAATGCATTTGGCAGAGTGGAAAGAATGGAACGAAAAAAAAACAGAAATGATCGAGTATCAGGTGTAGCTTTCAAATAATTGAACACTGTCGTCAAACTCAAATAGTGCTTCATTGTTCTTGTTGAACTATTATCAATTTCGATATAATCAAAATTGAAAAAACAAATTTGTTAACCTAAAATCAATAAACTTGACACTACACTATCGATAATCCAATCATCCACTAAAAAGTCTCGACATAAAATTCACAAAATCGAAGGAAAAAACCTGAAAAACACCTATAATAATCTGTTTTACCACAATACATCCCGAAAAGATACTCGTTTTCCTCCATGTTTGTTTACATTTCGCAGCGCCCTCATCGGAAGTTGGAATCGCGAAATTTCGACTTGTCAATTCTTGATACTAAGGCCTATCTTCAAATTACAAGGATTTATATTATATAACCACAGATTGCTTACATAACCCCCAAATTTGACATTTGCTTCGCTAGATCTCCAGTAATTTTATTAATTCTTTATTTCTTATAATAATTATTACATATAATAAAGATGTCCAGATTTGCCCCAAGATTGAAGGAACTGAGAATCCATTTGTGTCAAACAGGTGTAACTAGTAAAGGAGTGAGGTATTTTTTTCTGTTGTATATATGTGTTTGCGCTAGATGCAATTTTTTTTTTTCAGGGAATTCATCGAACAGCATTATGTCTCATTGAAAAAAGCTAATCCTAAATTTCCCATTTTGATTCGTGAATGTTCTGGGGTGCAGCCTCAAGTATGGGCAAGATATGGTAAACATAATAATAAATCTTATAAAAAGCTGTGCTGAATAGATTTCTTATTTTAGAAAAAGGGGTCGAGCAAAGTACTTCATTGAAGGATCTCAGTGCAAGTGAAGTATTATCGAAAATTCAATCTCTTTCCAAGTGAATATCGATAATTGAAGAATAAGAATAATGATGTAGTGAAATAAATTGTATATAGACTATCATATTTTTATTGTTGGTATACCAAATTGCTGCGGATCAAATGTTTCAATTGAATCTAGCACTGCAAGAGCTCCTTGATTATTTTCTTTTTTCATATATTTATTAGGAAACCAAACAACATTCATTTGAGCTCCTCTTGCAGAAACAACACCATCGGGAGTATCTTCCAAAACGAGAATTTTCTTAGGTTCTGGATTAGATGGAAATCTGGAACCACAAACTTGATATAATTTCGGGGAAGGTTTACGAGCATCTACTTCTGGATCAGAACCTCCCAGAACTATGTGACTAAATTTTTTGAAGAATTGAGCATGTTTTTTAGTTTTCAGTTGAAAGGCTTCTTCATTTGATGTACTCGCTACTGCTACAGTGATTCTGTTCTCAATCAGGTGATCCACTAGTTTTTCTATTCCTGAAGAAATAAAAAACTAATTATTTTGGTTTCTGTTGTATTTATCGGGAAAATGTGACTAAACTTTTCGAATTGTGTCTTAGAGTTACAGTTAGTGGAATCAAGATACAAGTTTAATTACTAGTACTAACCTGGCATCAGAGGAGTGTTTGCTAAGTGTTTAATTGATGTACTCCTAAATTCAATCATGAAATCTTGGGGAGATACTGATAAATTGTAATCAGTACATAATTTTTTAGCTGTTTCTTCATCTTGTAAATCGATTATATGTTTTACTTCTTTAGCTGGTATACCATACTTGCTTGCCAAATCCTCAATCACCCATTGGTAAACAATCTCAATATCTGGGAATCAATTAATTCAATGAGGAAGTCCTTGTTGTGAAAATATACAGTTTGTGAGTCTTGGGAATATAGCTGAAATGAAAGTGAACTTAAATTGAGGACTTTCATGGGGTAATTTCCTCAAAAAAATTGTCACAAATAAAATTGGAAACGTTATTGCAAACATTGTCCTCTGATAGGTAATCGGTAGCCTACAAAATACTTGTAGTAAAAACAGCCAAGAGGTTAATTTTGCTGCATTCCTAAGATCCACAAGCCAGATTAGGTACAAATGCAATTAAGTTGAAAAATACTGAAAATATCAAGCTTCCCCAAGTTTTGTCAAGTTTGTAAATGAAATGCGCACCTAAAATTATCCCATCTAAATCCATAATTACATAATTTACTTCCCCAGGTTGAAGAAGTTTATTCTGAGCGTATGTTTTAGTATCATCAATAATATCAGTTTCTTTTTTTTCTATTGGTACAACAAGAGGTAGCCGATTTTCTGCTGCTATTACTACAGGTGAAAGAGTTACTATTGGTGAAACACCAGCATTCTTTTTGCTGCATCGACCAGTGCATCTTGGATCACAGCTTTTATTAGCAGTCGGGACTGGTATGAACCTTTTTTTATTGCATTTTCCAGTGCACCTTGGATCACAATCTTTCTGTACCATCTTGTTTGAGTTATTGTTCCAGGATTATCTGTGAATTTTGAGTTTGTTTGGTTTCCATGTTTGAAATGTGAATTTTATATTTTGAGACTGTCATCAGTGCCTATAATGCAAAAGTGAGTCGTAACCATGGTTCAGATCACAGCATTTTTTGCTGCATTAATCTCTGATCAATCCTTCTGATTGTTACGCAAAATTTTGGAGGATCCAAATTATATAGGTAGAATATTATGGGGTATGGATTGCGATAATAAGACTCAACTCACAAACCGTCTTTCAAACACGGTTTCCACATCGTTTCAGTATTAACATGGACTGGCATGTATAACAATCAATAGCTCGACAATGAAGATTTATTTATACTGGTCGATACTCAGGACTAGAAAAAATTTTGTTGTGGGATGTTCTCCCGGCCCAACAAGAAGCGCGAATCTCCCAGGGATTCCCCTTTGTTGAACCAATTTCGCTCAGAAGAATATTTTCTATTATGGCACAAAATTCTATAGCCTCCTGTCTAGAAACATTTTTAATGAAAAATGACGAAAAGCACTGCCGTGAAGTCAGGAGCTTTCGAGCGCTCGTTTATCCGCCTTGTAGGTAGATTCGAATTCTCCAGTTTTAGAAACCAATTGGAAAGATTTTGACAGCTGTCAAAAATAATTTCAAACTGAGGCGAAAATCCAGACTTCACGTCAGTGCTTTAGGTGACCAATTTTTTTTTCGATAATTCGCTAGAGTTTTCTACGGTATCTATGGTCTTGGTAATGCGATCTGGACAAAATCTCTTACAGTTTGAATACATTATTCTTCATCTATGTGCGAAATTTCATTGCAATTCAATGAGTATATTGTTTCGAAATTATCAGGAAAAAAATAGTGTGAACGGCCATATTTACGGAACCCCTGGTCTAATTTTGCTCATTGATGAACGTGATCGCAAAATTCGCGATCCTAACCTTCCCTGGAAATTTCAAGTCCCTAGGCCTTTCCGTTCGAAAGTTATAATTTTCTATGGTTCTGATCATGCGATCTGGAAAAAATGTAGCTTGAATATATCATTCCTAATTTAAATACAAAATTTCGTCATGATCAAATCCGTAGTTGTGAAATTATCAAGAAAACTGAGTTTCAAAGGGCCATATTTACGGAACCCCTAATCTAATTTTGCGCATTGATGATCGTGACCCCAACATTCGAGATCCACACCTATCCTGAAAATTTCAAGCCCCTCGGCCTTTCCATTACAAAGTTATAATTTTCTGTGGTTCTGGTCATGCGAGCTGGACAAAGTTTTGCATGTAGCTTGAACACGTCATTCTGCAACTGAGTGCGAAATTTCACTTCGATCTGATCAGTAGTTTCGAAATAACCAGGAGAACAACCTTTCAGGGCGGCCATATTTACGGAACCCCTAGGCGAATTTTGCCCAATAACGAACTTAACCGCGGCATTCGAGATTAAAACCTACCCTGAAAATTTCAAGTTTCTAGGACGTTCCGTTCGAGAGTTATCGTGTATACGGACGGACGGACATACTCGAATTTTTCGACGGATTTTATCAGTGAGTCGAACATAGTCGTTAAGACCATTTTCGGCTCAAAATTCGAAAAATACAGACATCCGGACGAAATGATATAGTGTAAGTAGTACGAGCGCTCAAAAATATTGTCGTTGTTCAAAACGCAGTTGAAGAGGTAATAATTGCATTATATGTATGTGGAAGATTTTGAATACATAGTTGAATTTATATATATTATATTTTTTTTTCTGTTTATTTCTTGTCGATATCTGCTCTCGGTCTCTCAGTTTCAATTTTCTTATTTTGGTGGTAGAGTAAATTGATTTGGCGTAAAATGAGAATATTTTTTCACAAATAACTTGAGCTTGAGTAATTCGATCACACACGAGCGCGAGTTCAGAAGGTGAATTGCTGGGGCTCGGGGAAGGATAAAAATTCAACTTATTTTGGAATTCTCATGAAAAATAATGTGATTGTGTAAATTTGTTACTGGATTATAAATAAATTCTGTCTGTATTTTTCGGATTTCGAGCGGAAAATGGTCTCAATCGACAAGGTTCGACTCACTGATGACGAATCCGTCGAAAAATTCAAGTCTGTCCGTCCGTAAGCACGATAACTTTCGAACGGAACGACCTAGAAAGTTGACATTTTCAGGGTAGGTTCAAATTTCGAATGCCGCGGTTGAGTTCGTTATTGGGCAAAATTCGACCAGGTATTCCGTAAATATGGCCGTTCGAAATTTTGTTTTCCCAATTACTTTGAAACTACTGATTCGATCGAAATGAAATTTTGCACTCTGATGGAGAATGACGTGTTCAAGCTACATGCAAAATTTTGTCCAGCTCGCATGACTAGAACCATAGAAAATTAGACCTGGGGTTCCGTAAATATGGTCGTTCAAAATAATTTTTTCCTGATAATTTCGAAACTACTGATTCTATCGGAATTAAATTCCGCACATAGACGAAGAATAATGTATTTAAACTAAGTGCGGAATTTTGTTAGGATCGCATTACCAAGACCACAGAAACCGTAGAAGATTCTAGCGAATTGTCGGAAAAAAAAATCCCTATATTCCTGTAACAGCTGATTCGGCATAATTGATAGCTGTCAAAAAAATTTTCAATTTTCAATTTTTCAATAGAAGTTGGATGAACGAGCACTCGAAAGCTCTTGAGTACACGTCAATGGTTTTTATATTTTTTTCTTTCAGAGTTGCGTCTGAGAAGAAAATCGTCAACAAGATCTGAGCTGGGCGCTAAAGTGAACGCAAGCCTCAGTTTTATTAGTTTGTACTATATTTTTGATCAGTTGAATTCCAATTCTAGTAAATGTGTTGGTCATGCAGGAGACAGAGTTTGGCCTCTTAGATCCCCGTATTTGAAATCCATAGATTTTCATCTTAAAACATCATATTTGACTGTGTTGGGATAAATAGGTACCAAACTACAAAAAAAATGATATATATTCTGTTGTGGAATTTTTTTATTGAAAAACCTCAAAAAAAACCTATTTCACCAATATCATTTCAAGTTTAGCATTATGTTCGTTCATTCAAATGGCGGAAGTTCAAATAGTTCTGGAAGAAAATCATTCATTGATTTCAGGATAAGTGTAGCTTCCTCACATAGTTCAGGTTTTGTCGTTGGATCAGGTATCATAACTACCTGCATTCCAGCACTAAGGGCTGCTTTCAGCCCATTTGGGGAATCTTCAAATGCCAGACATTTATGTGGTTCAGGCTTGTCTGGAAACCTTGAAGCGCATACCAAATAGACGTCCGGAGCTGGCTTTCCACTGATGACTTCTGGATCAGAGCCTCCTGTCACAATATGATGGAAGTGTTCGAACAGTTCTTTATGGTGGGTACTTTTTATTTCGTAGTTTGTCCTACTTGCAGATGTTGCTACAGCTATCGGAACTCCATTTGTGTGTAAATGCTTAACAAGTCTTTCTACGCCTACAATCATAAAAAATATTAGCTTATCATTCAAATTTAAGATAATTTATTATACACACCTGACATGAGATTTACGTCAGACATCAGTTTGAAGTTTTCCACTTCAACCCTAGCGTCGAATTCTTCAGGAGTGAGTGGTATATCCATTAACTGCACTGCTGTTATTGATGCCTCTCTGGCCAATCTTCCCATTACACTACTCTGAATTTCAGGAGTGAATTCCTTATCATACTCTGCAGCTATTGCAGATATTATAGTTTTACTAATAGTTTCAGTATCTATCGTGAACAAAATTTGAAATGAATATTATTGGAATTGAACTGATATGAATGTGGAATGAATACCTAAAAGAGTTCCATCCATATCAAAGATCACATGTGTGACTGGTGAGAATTTCTTTTCTGCTGAAGGAGTAGTAGCTTCTGTATCAACAACATTATTTTTCGTAGTTTCTATTTCACCCAGCTGATCTTTCAGTGCAATTCTTATCACACTCCCCACACTCGCAATTTTGGGACCAACTTTTTGAATTAGTACTGTTGGCTGTTCATTTTCTACAGGAACACTGGGAGCGACTTCAACATTTTCTATTTCACCTGAAAAATAGGTGTCGTCAGAATAAGAAAATTCGTCCTCATCCATTTATGAATTCGAGCGCATATTCGAAAGTAACTGTCATGCGCAAACTGTAACATTTCAAAAAATGTTGTACAATGCTGCCAACACAAATTGGATTACACAGAAATAACGTTAAATTCTATATCTTTATATGTTTTAATCCTTTCTCGAATGAAAATTCAAATATCATATCTATCAATAGGAGGAGGAGCACGAGAAATTATTTGAAACTTTTTATTTATTATAACGTAAGAAGAAGAGTAGTTATTCAATAAACTCATTGATCATTTTTTAGACAAGACCTGTCAAATGAATTGAATCGAGTGAAACGTCATTTTCATGCAACAAAATGAAATCTGAAGTATAAAATTGATAAGATCATGTTTTGCCCCTACAAATAATATTTGCATTCCATATCCACAAAAATTGTTTCAGCTATTCATTCTAAACAGTATAAATTAACTGAATGAAAATGGGTTTCTTTGGAATGACAGAAGATCCAATTAGTGAAGAAGTTGGTGAGTCACTTAATGTTATTCTCATAAGTTTTTCGAAAAACGTATTTTATTGATCAAGTTGTCAATAAGTAGGTACATTTTGAACTCTGGTTGAACTTGTTGAACAAAAATTTCAGATAAGGCAACGGATGAAAACAATACTGAGGAAAATTGGGGTGAGATTATGAACATTTGTGATAAAGCAGGGAAAAATAGTGAAGACGCCAAAAAATATTTGAGAGCAATTACTAGAAGATTGTATAATACTGATCCACATATCGCTATACAAGGGGTTGTGGTGAGTTTTTTCCTATATCCTTTATACTTGTAATAATGTTGGGAGATATACATCTGTTGTTTTTTTTTATTGCTTTGCTTACAGACAATATAGAATCTTTAATTCAGACTACCAATTTAAATTAATTTTATGTAGATTACCTAAAATAAAAAATTATAATATTGGATCAGGAAGCATTACAATTCCACGCAATATCAGCTTTTATGTTTGTGGTTTGGGTTAATCAGGTTGATAATGAAAGGAAAGTCTGACATTGTTTACAGAAATGTATTATTCGTTCTTGAACAATTATTGTTACCTATAGCTTCGACAACAATGCAAATAGATCCTGATAAGATGCTTGAAAAAAAAAAATTGGAAAACTTATACATTTCTGAATAATGAAATTCATTGTTTATCGTTATTTTTTTTATTGAAGTATTTCTCAACTCATCAATATTTATTTGCTTTAGTTTTGTAAATTCAAAATTAAGTATTTATGGAACTAGGTTTCTAGAAGTTGTTTATTCACCTTAATAGTAGATTTTTAGAAATGGTTATTATAATAGATGTACAACATCTTTTTTTGTTGGTTGCCATTAATTCATGATAAAAATTCTCTTGAAAGAGTGGAACATTTTCGAATATATTATAATGAATCAAATCTTGCATTGAATATTTCAGTTTTCAAAAATGACTCAAAAACCAATTAAAAATTTAATTGAAAAGTCAATTAATGAATTATGTAACTTTTTGTTTTGAATGTTGCTTAGGTATTTGCTATTGTATATAAATACTGGATTTGATGTACTTATAAACATAATATTCAATAAATATAATTGATGTGTTTCAAACCAACTAATTTATTCATTATTGAAGATTATCTCAATTATTGAATGGATTCATAACAATAGAATTGCTTGCCTATTGAAATGATTTCCTTTTGAACGGAGGTTTTTTGTTACTTTTCTTATTCAAATGATATCTTACAGCTCCTAGATGCTTGTGTGAAAAATTCGGGCAAAAATTTTCATCTAGAAGTAGCTTCCAGAGAATTCGAGAATGAATTCATCAAGCTGATGACGAAAGCTCATCCTTCGGCAGCAAAGAAACTGAGGGAATGTCTGAAGAGATGGTCTGAGACCGAATTCAAGAATGATAGTAGTTTAAACTTAATACCTTCACTTTATGCAAAATTAAAAAGAGAAGGAATGGATTTCTCGATCTTGACAGATACCGTAAGTTGGCGCAAATTTAATTTCTGCTATATTTTGTAAAAATATTATTTTTCAGCCTAAAAAAACTGCGCCGTCAAGCAAGGATCCAAATGTGGTAGAATCGAATGAGGAGGAAGAACAAATTATGAAGGCTATTGAGCTGTCTTTGAAAGAATCTTCAGGTTCACCTAGAACGTCTGCAAATACAACTGCGAGTCTTTATCCATCGACAAATTTGTCTAGTTTGAGTACACCCTCTGTTCAACCCTCGACATCAGTGCCCACCAAAGAACCCATCAAAGTTCAGGCGCTATATGACTTTGAAGCAGCCGAGGATAATGAACTGACGTTTGGTGCTGGAGATATCAGTAAGAAATTTTTGAACTATGGATATTGGTTCTTTATTTCCAATAATAACTCTTCTTACATTTAGGGTATTGTCGAATTAAAAAAAAACATCTGCCTTTCAGAGCTTTTCATGGAAACTGAATTTGTGAAGAAAATGAGTTACTATTTGGCATTGATGATCCTATCCATTAATTTTAAAATTGATTGGCAATGGTGTTAATTTCAGGAATCTCAGTGCTGAAGATAGGTTTTTTTATTATATTATTATAAAGATACAGGCCGGATTTAAATTTAATATATTTCTGGATGTGATTCCTGAGGTTGAAATATGGAAAAAACTTCATATTAACTTACCTCCTAAAATGCGGAGCCCCTTCATCGTGACCCCCAAAAACCTCTATTTTTGCGATTATCTCCTCAAAATTTGGCAGATCCAAATGAATTTCAGTATGTGGGAGTTTTCAGATAAGCCAATTTGTTTGATGATAATATAAACATACCAATTTCTATTAGTTGCCAAATAAATGTTGAATAATGCTATCCTATCTGAATACAGTGCAACCTCAATATAACGAAACTGAAGGGAATTGTAAAATATTCGTTATATCAAGTATTTCGTTTGAATGAGGTTTGTTATATAGAGGTTAGATTGGTCTCAGATTCGTTTTAACGAGGTGAGACAAATTTTTTAATAATCTCAATGGCGAACGATTTCTACAAGAAAATAAAAACACATATTGATTAAAACACTGTATTTACTCGCATGATTTCAATCTTCTGATGTTTAATGGCAGCCTACATTCTTAAAATTTCAAAATTGTGGCTAATATACTCGCTGGAATATTGAACTCTTTAGCGATGTCTCTTTTTTTTATTGGGGAGGATTCTCGTCCACACATTCAATAATTTTTCTGTTTCTCTGATGGTTGGAGAACTTTTTCAGCCATGGTAATTTCTAAATTTTTTAAAGCGACAAACACCAGTGTTTGCATTAAACAGTTTTACCTGCCGAAACATGCATTCTGATTGTTATTGTCCAATAGGTGTGTGCTTTTGATTGGAAGAATTCGTTATGTAGAGGTTATGAGTTGAAAATTTCGTTAAATTATACGAATAATTATACTTTCTATATAATATTCTGCAATTGTTTATTGTTTATATCCTGACTCTCCTAGGTCTCAGTGAGACCCCTCAGAAGCTCAGAGCTTGTGCGAAATTCGTTTTAAAGAGGTCATTAACAGAAAGTATTCGTAATGTAGAGGTATATTTTACATCAACTCTTATGGGCAGTTCTAGGGGATTTCGAAATATTCGTTAAATCGAGAAATTCGTTATATTTGGGGTCGTTATATCAAGGTTACACTGTAGATCCTATATACCTAAATATTAATTTATTTTGTAATTTTTTCGCAATAGGTTCTTTCGATTTCTTCTTTGACAAGTTCATTGGCTTGTTTTATTTATATTACCTATTTTACAGTTTATGTCATAGATGACTCCGACCCGAATTGGTGGAAAGGTACCAATCAAAAAGGCGGATTAGGACTTTTTCCAGCAAATTTCGTCACTTCTGATTTGAGTGTGGAACCAGAAAAATTATGTAAGAGGTTAATACTAACTGGAGTACATTGACTTCTGTTTTTATGAATTGTATTGAACATATGCAATTCATTTTCAGTATATGAAAAAGCAAAGAAAATAGTGCAGTTCAAGGAGTCCGTGGACGTTAAAGTCGACAAGGAAACTGAGGATATCGAAATAAACGAGGGAAAAATCGATAGGCTTTTACATTTAATGCATGAAGCTGATCCTACGAATCCTGAGAGAGATCCCGAAGAAATGTTGTTACTGGAACGTAAGTGCGAAATTCCTAGCATCAAATGAAAATTTTGAAAATTTTTTTCTTCTAGTGGAAGTTAACGCGATGGGACCACTGATTGATTCTGAATTGGAACGAGTCGATAGGAAACATGCTCAGCTTACCCAGTTGAGTGCAGATCTTGTGGAGGCATTAAGTCTTTATCATACTTTGATGCGAGAGCCTGCCCTTCCTTCCATATCCAAGATGCCATTCGTTTATCCTACAAGTAATCCGGTAAATACGAATTACTTCCCACATTAAAATTGAATTCAAGAATTTTTCATAACTTTTAATTGAGTCTTCGAGAAATGAACAAGCGTTCTGAAATGAATTTCAGTCATTCAATGGACATCAACTGCCCATGATGGGACCCCCAATAGGTCCAAACAATCTACCTCCAGGTATGAACAGACCCCCGTATATGCACCAGACTGCACCGATGCATTATGGTCCCCCGATGTCTGTACAAGGAATGATTCCTCCGCAGCACATGGGGCCTATGCAACCTGGACCGGGCCCTTCCGGTCAAATGATGCCAAGTTCTAATGAGGAACGAAATCCAGATCCTAATATGATGCAATATGGGTAAGTCGAACGAAAAATGTAAGATATTCCTTCTTTCCATATAACTAAGGGAATGATTCTGAAATGAACCTATAAGACTAGAGAACCGTAATCTCAACAATTGAAGATTCGTAAATTAAATCTTCTACAAATTTTTCTCATATTCTTTACCTTTGTCTAGAATGCCGAACTATAGAGTACCTGGATCAATACCTCCAAACTACCAACTGGGAGCGCCCATGAGCTCACACACAATTATCCAAAGTAATTCCCAGCAACCAGGGCCTCATTATACCTCAAATAACAATAGTCATATGATGTAGCCCCCTAGAGTCCTAACTACCCTTTGTTATAACAAATTTATCATGTGATGATATTTTTATCTGAAACCATTAAAGTCTGTAAAACAACACTGTACTTTTGCTTATATTAAGAATATGTTTATTGTTATTATTATTATAAATAGTCAACGCCTTCTATGATGTTAAGGAATGTAGAATAGGTTGAAATTTTGATAATATTCCAAGAGAGTTTGTATATTTTAAAGGTTTGGTTTACAGAAAATGTGTTATATTTTAGATTTAAGAAAATATAGACTTGATGTAATATATAAATATTTAATAAATTTAATTTTGAACAAATGGATTCATGGTATGAACTAACTGGATTACATATACCCTGTGGATGAAGAAATGAACGATAACATTTTTCGGTAAACAATTCAGAAACGCAAAAGTATTTGAGCTTTCAAATTTGATGATTTGACAGTTGAACTACCGGTTGATCAGTTTTTCAGAAATCAGAGGTAAGTTTGAAGTCAAGCAGCGTTGTTCAGATTCAGTAACTAGTTAGGTGATCGCTTTGACAACAAATTTTAAGAAGCGCATAAGAGCTCCTGAGTTTACATCAGTACTTTTCGAATTTTAAAAATGTTTGTATTGCTATAAAAATCCATAGAAATTTTAAAAATATCGCAAAAAGAATAGTGTAGTATCATTGAGTATAACAAGCGATACAACCCAGTTCAACGAAACTGAAAAGTTCACCAACATATTTTTGTTATTATGAGCTTGAAGCTGATGTCTGATCCGGAATCGACGATCACAAATTAGCCTTGAAACATGTTTTAACAAAAAATCTTCTATAAAGTAGGATCCTTGTATAAATTCTCATGGTTTTTTCAACGTATCTTCTCAAAAATCTCCAACAAAGAGGTATTCGACAACGTTGAAACCTACTATGCAACCAGTTTCCTCCTAGAAAATCTAAATCACTAATCAACACAACTTCCATCTGAAGAGAGTACTTTTCCACATGAGTGTACTCAAAATCTTGGTAAGAGGCGATAAAAAATCTGAGCACTGAACTGATGTTAGATTCGTCATCTACATCCCTTAATCATCTAGAAAACATGCAGGAAATGTAATATTTCCAATTTTCATTTTTTGACTTCAAAGGGGGGACCATTGGATAAATTTCCAAAATTTTTTTCATCGCATCTTCTCAAAAATCACCATGAAGATGTATTCGACAATGCTGAAACCGAATATGCAATCAGTGTATTTTTAGAAAATCTCATTCGCGAGTTATTGCCAAAAATATCCTAAAAAATGTCACTTTTTTACCTGAGTGTACACCAAATTCTGATGAAAAATACGACAAAATGTCCGGAGATCATGAATTTTAAAGCAGAATGAACTAGTGTTCGAGGGTATTGGTGATCCTTGATCCAATTGGTCCAATGTTGAAAGTGGATTTGAAGAGATTAATTTTCAAGTTTCCAAATTCGATACCACTAGCGCCATCTAAACATGAATGCAAAAAGTAACGTATCGACTGCACAGAAATCTTTCATTGTTTCAGGGAATGTTAAGACCATTGAGTATAGATGGCGCTTATGGTACTTATGGTACAGAAATCTTCCATTGTTTTAGGGAATGTTCAGACAAATGAGTATAGATGGCGCTTATGGTATATAATTCGAAAACTAAAAAGACCAAGTTCTTTTCTATTATTCACATAAGTTCGTCATTCAATTGACTTATATCCTTCACCAACATATTTTCGTTATTATAAGCTTGAAACTGATGTCTGATTCATAATCTACGATCACAAATTAGCCTAGAGACATATTAGTTTTAACGAGAAATCTTCAAAGGTCTCCTTGGATAAATTGTCATGGATTTTTCCAACGTATCTTCTCAAAAATCACCAATGAAGAGGTATTCGACAACTTTGAAACCTACTATGCAACCAGTTTTCTCCTAGAAGATCTAAATCACTAATAAACACAACTTCCATCTGAAGAGAATACTTTTTCACTTGAGTGTACTCAAAATCTTGGTAAAAAGAGGATACATTAAAAGTAGATTTGTTTCGGCAAGGTTCGTACCGGTTCGTGGATCTCCGATCTCCGAGTTGGAAATTCCGTAACTTCGATCTGCGGGCTCTGCGGCGCACATTGTTTATGTAAACATTGTCCATTGTCCTAGCTGCTATTACATTTTTCGGTGAATGAACGAATTATTGAACTTTTTGAAGTTGAATAAAATCTCATTTGTGCTTATTATTATTCTCAAATTTATCGAGTAATTTAGAGGAAAATGGCAGAACAAGAAATGTAAGTACTCAGTGAAATATAAATCTTTTAACATCCACTTTAAGTTTTAAGTGTATGTACAGAAAATATGAAATCTGTAGGGTAGCAGAATCTTCATCAAGAAAAATTTCGGCACAGCGCATCATCTGCCCTTTGTGTACGAATGTGCAAGGATTTTCGTTCCATAGATTACTCTTGAAACATTTAAAAGATTTTCACGAAGTTGAGATAACTCGATCCAGTCAGCAATTTTCGAATTTCGAAGAATTCACAGTCTGGAGAAACCTAGGTATTAGGGAAGTGGATTATGCTTGCCAGACAACCAGAAAAGATAAGAAAGGAGAGAAAATAATTATTTATAATTGTAATAGAAGTGACACAAAAGGTATAATTTTTGCATTCACAATGTGGGAGAATCTTATATATATGATGAATTTTTTTAAGGATATATTTCCAATAGCAAAGATCGTAAGCGTAAAATTGGGGGTACTATAAAGATTAAAGGAGTGTGTCCATCAAGAATCGAAGCTAGAATTCTGATTAATGGTGAATATTTGAAAATGCGGGATCTAATTTTAACCGTTTGATCATTTTCACTTTATAGGGCAGGTTACCACTGATTTTATAGAAACCCATATAGGACATGAGGATGAGCTCCGTACCAAGCGATTGAAAAAAACAGAGGAATTGCAGATTGTGGAGAAGTTGAAAGAAGGTGTTCCCAACAACAGAATTCTCCAAGATGCAAGAAAAATAGCAGATGAGAATTTAACAAGAATGAATGTATTGACACCACAGGACTTGATAAACATCAGATTGAAATTTAATATAGATAATCGAAGGCATAAAGATGACATGGTAGCAACTTCATTGAAAATTCAAGAGTGGAATCAACAAGGTCGAAATCAGGCATTTTTATTTAAAAATATTGGTGAGGGTTTGTTTTCAAGTCGTAACGTAGTGTAGATTTTAAGAATATTTAGATAGCTGGTATTAGATACCAGATACCATTAGATATCATAAGACCTTGCGGTCGCAGTGAAATATAACCCCCTTTTCAAACTATTAACTATTAGTTGGTATTAGGTAGAGATATGGATCGACTCGATTCATTATCTTAATATTTTTGACTTGATCATCGTGTATTGGGTGCATGTTAGTTAGGATAAAATAGTGCTTATTTAATTCCAGGGGATAGTTATCCTGGTTTGTTGGAAGAAGATTTCGCTGTTGGCTTTATGAATGGGGTGATGGAAAAGAAATTGAAAGAACATGGAAGCATTATATGTATAGATGGCACACATGGCACCAATCAGAGAAATTGGGAATTAACTATAGTATTGGTGAAGGGTGAAAGCAACACTGGATTCCCAGTAGCATTCTTCATTAGTAATAGAAAAGATCAAATAATTCAAGAAATTTTTTTTACAGCATTTAAATCTAGGCTAGGTAGATCCATAGAGGCTGATTTCCTTATGAGCGATGATGATCCCAAATACTATAATGCATGGATCAAAGTAATGCAACCCGAAAAGCCATTGAGAAGACTTCTATGCAGCTGGCATATAGTCAAAAATTGGAACATCCAAGGCCGCAGAAAGCTTCAGGACCCCAAAATGAGGAAGGAAATGAAGATGGAATTGAGGAAAATCCATCAAGAATTAGATGAAACTAAATTTGAAAGTCTAGTAAACAACTATTTTGGACGCTTGGAAGAGAATCATGAAAATGGTTTTTTGAGTTATTTGAAAACGTGAGTGCAATGCTCTTTCCATTCATATCCTGTATATTCTCCTTCGACAAAAAACTCTTAGAAGCTACATAAGAAATTCAATTCTTATTCCATAGGCTTGTGCAGGTTTGATTATTCACTTAATATAGAAATCTTGCCTTACAAATCGAAGATCAAGTTCAATTACTGTTGGAGATTTTAGCCTGCTTTAACTGATTGTGTTTTTTCAGCTATTATTTCCAGAATAAGGAGAGAATTATGATGTGGGCCTATTGCTATAGAAAAGGGGCTGGAATAAATACCAATATGGCAATAGAAAGTCTGAATAAATATTTGAAATACAATAAAATGGAAGGAAAAAAGAATATAAGGTATTTATCTAGTTATTATTTGAAATCCTCATTAAATTTAACTTTATTCCAGGGTAGAAAAGCTATTGGATTTTTTTGACCAAATAGTGGATGAGAAGATGTGGAAACAAATTCTTCTCAGGGAAAGACCAAATGCTAACAACTACTATCATAGGGTTACTGTGGAAGCACATTGTAAATCCCTCATGATGAAAGAAAATGTGGAGAATGTTGGTAAGAATTGTTTTAGAGTGAAATCTCAATACGAAGATAAATATTATAATGTTTCGATCATCACTTCTTGTGATGAAGATTGCCGAATGGGATATTGTGCAGAATGTAAAATATGCTTACACCAATATAAATGTGACTGTTCTAGTAACAGTATAAAAACCATATTGTGTAAGCATATACATGCTGCATTTATGTTTGGTCGGAGAAGCGATTCTGTTTCAGATGGAGATTCTGATGAAGCTACAAGCTTACATATAAATGAACCTACAACCAGTCGAATGGCATACCAGGATGATGTTAAATATTTCATGGAAGAATCGGCATCCAAACCAGAAAGTTCAACATCATTCAATCGTTACGATGAAAATGTAATGTAGCTCAAGCTGTGTTTTGATATTTTCTCTTGAATATTTTGATGGTGCTTTTATAGCCTTCTGATGAGGAATTACTGAAGAAAATTCAATTGTTGGACCAGGAAAAAAGAAAGGAATTGAACAGATGGCTGAAGGCATGCACAGAAAGCCAAAGAGAGATATGCCAAAAAAGGGGAATAGAAAAACAAACCTATTATCCTAGGAAAAATTGAATATGTGTTGAATGAAGTGTTTTAATTTCTTCAACTGAAGTGGTAGAATATTTTCAGATTTTTATCGAGCATATCATTTCAAATCTTCTTTCAGGAAATCTTTAAACAAGCATGATGACCAGATAATTATTTTTCAAGAGACCCATACAACAACAGAGTAAAATCATTGTAACGAGAATATGTACTAATTCGATTTTCTGCTTAGTCTTATTCAGCGTCTATTAAATTTTGTAAACACTCACAAGGACTACAAGGAGGCAGGGTTTTTTCTGCTGAGGTTTTTCCCTGAGCTCTTGTATTATAGGCAGAATTGTATAGTACCCCATTGCACCAACCTCAGCTAACACTTTTTGTTTGATTTTGTATTACAATAAAAGTAATGAAACATTTTTATTTTGAATTCTACAATGAAATCCCAATCTCGGGGCTTAAAATGGAACAAAATCATATTAATTTCTTCTATTGCGAAATGAATTGAAAAAAAATTATAAATGGGTAGCCAATACACCTTACTATTTGATGAAGAAATTCTTAATCTCTTCAATTGCTAAATAAACATGGGAAATATGATAATTGGGTAGATAATACAAGTCAAATTTCTTTTAGTTGAAATTATAATTTCTACATGAAAAGAGCAAATAATATTTCGAGGAATGTTTCTCAGTTGTAGGTTTCCACATTAAGAAAAATTTGAACTATTATACTAAAGGTTTATAACGTTAGAGCTGAAAATGAATAGGGTGATGATTTCATCTGATAACCACTACATTTTTCTTGGTATAAAATGGAAAAAAATTTCTTTTCAATTAATTCACTCACGGCAGACACAAAACTTTCTATTGTTTATTATAGTTTTGATAATACATGTGGAAATATTTTAATGAGAAATTAATTGATTTCTATTGGTAAGTTTACGTTTCGAACTCTATTTCTGACCGGCCACAGAAAACAGTGGAGTGTTCAAAGTGTCAAAATCAGATGTTGGCGCTACCAAGAGAAGCCTACTAGCGCGCAGGTCAGGTTTTTGCTTTACATCGGCATACTGTAACTCTTGTGCCAATTTTACTTTTAATGTATCTCCTGGTAAAAAGGCGAAAAAAAATCTGAGCACTGAACTGATGTTAGATTCGTCATCTACATCCCTTAATCATCTAGAAAAAATGCAGAATATGTAATATTTCCAATTTTCATTTTTTGACTTCAAAGGGATTGGATAAATTTCCAAAATTTTTTTCATTCATTTTTTTTCTCAAAAATCACCACGAAGATGTATTCGACAATGCTGAAAACGAATATGCAATCAGTGCATTTTTAAAAAATCTCATTCGCGAGTTATTGCCAAAAATATCCACAAAAATGTCACTTTTTTTACCTGAGTGTACACTAAATTCTGATGAAAAATACGACACAATGTCCGGAGATCATGAATTTTAAAGCAGAATGAACTAGTGTTCGAGGGTATTGGTGATCCTTGATCCAATTGGTCCAATGTTAAAAGTGGATTTGAAGAGATTAATTTTCAAGATTCCAAATTCGATACCACTAGCGCCATCTAAACATGAATGCAAAAAGTAACGTATCGACTGTAAAGAAACCTTTTATAGTTGTAGGGAATGTTCGGACGAATGAGTATAGATGGCGGTTATGGTATTTAATTCGAAAACTGAAACAGACCAAGTTCTTTTCTATTATTCACATAAATATGTAATTCAATTGACCATATCCTTCACAGTGAAAAACAACTCGATTGAGACCATTTTCGGCTCAAAATTCGAAAAATACAGACATCGTGACGAAATGATATAGCCCTCGTGTAAGCAGTACGAGCGCTCAAAATTACACAAAAAATATCCATTCATGAAATCCTGTCACTTTATGTTGACGGACTTTAGTTTTCAATCATTGGATAGTAGGAGAAGGGCAAATGCTGTAATTTTTATATTGAATATATAATAATATTAGTTATATTGACTGTGAATCAGGGGGTTATATTCATTTCAAGGTTCCTAAGTTAAATTAGAGAATACAGAATAAGGAAGTATTTTTCGTCAAGCCAATTGTGCTGTCTCCTATCAACACAATGTTAATAATTTGTAATGAAACAATTAAAAAATTTGATATAGATATGTTCAACACCAATGTGAATGAATTGAAAGCTCTGTTATTTTAGCTGGCTTATTTGAATGAAAATCTAATTGTCATTGTGTGATTATCCTTTTTTACCCTTGAGGGTGTATATTACTGTATATGTGGAATTGAAATTAAATAAATAAATAAAAAAAATAAATTACTTATTTTTGCAGGTGATATTTTCTTCCTATTCATGCAATTCATTGTACAGAACAGGTTTTCCCGAAGGTCTTTCGACGAGAGAATTCTGTGTTTTCTACGAAACGTAGAGTTCTTCCTAGATTGATCACTGCGCTGGCCAAAAATAGTTAAGATTAGTTTGCGATCCCGCGTGTTCGTATATTGTGAGTGTTCCGAGCTCTCATTCGGATAATATAGTCAGTATCTAAAACTGCAAAACATTACAGTCTTTCATAACATATAAATCAAATATTTTTTTTTATTGATGCCCCATTTCACCTCTTTCAAGAACGACTCAGCGTGTTTAAATCGAACTTTCAAACACGCGCGTTTTTTAAGGTCACTATGGCAACAGCAACGACTCGAGAAACATCAAGTCTAAATGACAATTTTCCGATAATAGATCTGACAGGAGTACCTTGTTAGGCCAAATAAAATATTACTTAATGCAAATGCAAATCAAAGCGGTATCTACCACGATTCTGCTTTACTTTTCGAAAAATCTTTATAAGAATTCATTTTCAAGCCCTGCGGTGACAACAATTCATTTTTGA
The DNA here is from genome assembly GCA_963966015.1 of Aphidecta obliterata. NCBI lineage: Eukaryota > Metazoa > Arthropoda > Insecta > Coleoptera > Coccinellidae > Aphidecta > Aphidecta obliterata. The sequence goes on along the minus strand of OZ014430.1, from coordinate 21,233,600 downwards.
TGACAAATCGCAAATTATAGGTTCTGTTTTTCTCATTTCCATGGCAACGAAAGGTATACTGATCAAGAATTCAACCATTTTACATCCATATTTCCATTTTATGTAGTAATAATACCAGTATTAATGATTTAAAAGCGCTCCAATAAAAAAAAATAGCGTAAAGTATTCGTGGATAACTGGTCGCACGTGTTTTAAAGACTTTTTTATCCACTTTTACTTTAATTATACTATTTTATAAGATTGCGGAATTACTAATAATGGCTGTGAAAGTCGCGATAACCACTTCGGACATTTTTGATTATGTGGGTGAACGTGAATGTGATCACTATATAGAAAATTATTGAACTTACGATAAAAAAATATCTATCAGGAAGTGCTTGCTGCAAACAAGCATATTCTTTGAGATACGTTTCCCAATCTTCAAGATTGTCTGCCATTTTTCAACTGTCTTGGCATTTAACGGGAATTTATGCGAAGAAATTTCAGAAGTTCTATTATGATGAGCATTGAGGAACAGGGCACATTTTTCCTTGTCTTATTCCCACATTGCCTCTTATAATCCGCTGCATTTTCAAATCGTATACAGTATATTTGAAACAACTGCCATAAAAAATCATCCAACATATCACTTTCGATACATAAATGGCTTAAAATCATACAAATAATTCATACTTCTCCCATATAAACACATACACGTTAGTTTGTTGTTCACCTCTCGAGTATTTCAAACGATCAAAAGTAGATGTCGCCCACTCGTGATCCTTCCCTTATAGCGCTCTGCTGAAGTTTTACCTACATTTTCTGAAAGGCGTTTGGAGTAATATGATCTGTTATCTTCAAAAGAGCACAGGATGGGGGATTCTTCCATTTCTTACGTTTCTCTAATGTTCCTCCAAGAAGTATCAACGGTAGTTATACAATAAAAATCGAACAATGGGTTCAGCCATCTATCGTCATTGGATAAGAATATGGAATGGTATCTGTACGAAATCTTTCAGTCTTAATCCAAGTTGAGAACTCTTACAACAGGTGTCGGTACCAGTCCATTTCGTATTTTCGCTCGACGTATTTTTCAAAAAATTTTATTGAACCATGTCTTTATTTGCAAATTACACTGAATTTATATTCTGAATGTATACGTTCTTCATTTTTGCCTATTTCTTTTAATCAAATTTTAGATCTTGAAACTTGAAGAGCAAAATAAAGAAAATTCTCTCAAAATGAAAATAATAAATAGGTACAACAAGTTTTTCAATGTAGCTAATTGGAAATATTTTTCAGCAGCCAATCACGGAAAAATTGTTTCTTGAAAATAAAGCCTTAAATTAAAAATCAATTACAGTAAATTACAGGCTCTTTCTCATTTTACCAAGCCCCTATCCCCGTATGTTGCGTTCGGTAAAAGTCGGGAATTCTCGTTTTCTTTTGTTTGTGTATATGTCAATTGTCAATGGACTAGCAAGTAGCAACACCAATTGAAAATAAGGTTAGTTTGTATTTCATATTCGACGGCGGAGGTGTGTATGTAGATAACACAATAACGTAAAAATCTACAAAGCTTTCCATTCACGTCGAGTTTGTAAACATTGGGATTTTCTGTTTAAATCGCGTTTTCCTTCCTATTGGAGGATGTAATGGATTTTTCTTCGTGAAAAAAATAAGTGTGTCGTAATTTTAAGTGTTTGATAAGTGTGTATAGTTTTGTTCTATTTTATGACTTTATATGTATATTGGATAGATATCGAAAAAATTCTGGGTAAGTTTTTCCTAACAATCACTTCCCACATTCCGCGTGAAAGTGGTCGTCTTCGTCTGATCAAGGCGTCGTCATTTTATATCCAATTTCTTGGATGAAATACAGTGCGTCCTTTTTATCAAATAGTCGAAAGTTCAGGTGAATTATTTCGTTTAATCATTTATCTATTCACCATCATGTAACTTTTTTCGAACGTAGTTGGTATTAATATTAGTAAAATTTGATTTTTTTCTCGAGATTTATGGAAAATGTATTTCTGAAATTTCGATGTCGATTGATTTATTCTGTTATTCGCTTATTATTTTTTTTTTGGAAATTTTTCTCATCGAAAATGAGCAATATTTTTAGTTTAATTTCAAGTGATAAACAAATACATCAATCTCAATTATTATTGATATGTATCTTCTACGATGAACACAATTTTCTGCGTCATACTTATCGAAATCAAACGTGAATAAGCATGAGAGTAATATGGATTCAATAAGTGAATGACTGATGTAGGTTAGGTCATCCACCTTGGAGTTCATCCTAAACGGAACTCACATGCCATTGTTTGGGGCCCAAAAATTTTCAAGGGATCTAAAGAGCCAATCTGATGCCAGAATCTACATGTCGTCAACAAGGATATCAGCAACCACATTCTCTTCAGTATTTTAACTCCGACAGAGATTTGCGCAACAAATTGATAGTTTTCACACATCGATAGCCTATGGAATTATCGCTACGACGAATATTTTTCGGGGTGATATAATTGGATGCGTGATTAAGTGCGTAAAAAATTTGGATTGGTGGTTATTTCTAGACGTGTGGGAATGTAAAAATAAATTTTCAATAATAATGTTTCGGACGTAAATATATGGTCCGTAGTAATTTTTTTTTCGGTACGATGGATACTGTACGACAAAGTTATTCAAAATGATGAATTATGTACTTTCAATTCAATTCAAGGAAGTTATTTTCGAGGGAAGTGGAAAAGTTGGCTTTCTTCGGCCTTTTTGGCCACTTTTATAATCAGCGTGTCTCATCGACCACCAAGATTAATATTCTTCTTGAGGAAAAAATCTTATATTTTCGGGATTGTAGGTCGGTACATTGAAATTGATGAATAATCAATTGTCGATACAATTAGATAGAGAAATTCTTATGTTTGAAAAAACAATGATGTATTATATTTTGTTATCAAATTATCGTTGCTGTTACTCTAGAAGTTTTCTTTATTTTCAATAATTTATTCATTTATGAGTCCATCAATATTTAGGTAAAGTCATCAATGTTACCAAATATTTGTCTGCACCAAGACATTCTTGTCGAACTACTTGGACACTTTCACTATTGAGTATGAATGAATCATGAAAAATATGGAAAATGTCCTTGAAATCAACGAAATTTGACCAATGAAACATCAAAACAAAATGTACACAAATCTAATATTATCTTGCTCGATAAGATCATAAAATACTGTTTAAATCTATTACCTATATGCTCTCTAAATAAGGAGTCGAAAAATTACTCTATTGTTATTCGGTTTGTTGTGATGCAAACATTGGGATTAGATTAATGAATCTGACACTTCTACGCTGGCAATGCTGCTAAAAATTCTATGTTTACAATTGCATGTATCTCGTTATAGAAAACTTTGAATAAAGGTTAGAATATGGACGGTATAATAAGATTAAAATTTTGACGATTTTCTAAAATGCAAAAACTGGCAGAGCAAGCTTTTCCAGCAGTCTAGTCCCAACGTTTCAATCGATCCGTTGAATGTTGGCGTCAATTCAATATGTAAACAAAGGGGTCCCTTTTAATGATTGGGGGGAAGTTTACGGGTGAATGACCGACTCAAAAAAAAAAACTAGTAGAATTAAGGTTCTGCCCTTATTGACAATATGCTATCAACAGTTGTAAATTTCGGTGACAGGTCGTATAGCTTTGTTTATGAGGCGTACAACATGGTAATGTTTGCAAACATCTTTTGCGGCGAGCTAAAATTTGTTTATTCCGATTTCACAACATAGATCGCAATATGATTGATGGTTTTATTTCTATTATATCAACGAGATTGATCAGCGATTATGAGTGATGCAACGTGCAGTGGAAAATACTTGATCATCAATTGATCAAAAATGCTGGACCAAATTACTTTAGCTGGCCAAGGCTTCTAATCTCTGTTTCCTCGGGTATTCTAAACATAAAAGATGATTTTTGTGGTTGTCCACATATACTCTGCCCAACTCCGTTCTTTTCAGGAACGAATTATATCCGTCGGAAAAATTGAAATAAATAGCTCAACAATTCTCTTTCCCTAGCAAAAACCACCACGACACTTGTCGACATTTATTTTGCGTCGAGTCCCTTAATTCAAATCTGAGGCCTGGCAGCCCCTATATAACCCTCTAGATTCAGTAGATTTATTGTACAAAAACAGCACTAAAAATAGTGTCCAGAACTCCTCGCGTGTAGCCGCTAAAAGCTCTCGGGGAAGATTATAGTAGGGTTCAAACGGAGCTCTATCGTGTCACCCCGTGTGAACTTTATTGCTAAAATGTATGGACCTCTTAGTATCATTCCCTACATCATAACAATGCAAAATCACTTGGTCGTCAAAAAATCGTCCTGTGCAGGAAGTGGTGGGGGGCATTTTTCCAAAAATTGACAAAATTTTTTTTTTCGTTTATAATTATCTACATCCAGTGACTTATATTCAAACAAATTTTCATCGAAATATACGATTCAGAAATATTTTATTTTAATTATCAAAGAAGTCGGATACAATGCGCTTATATGGAGTTCCTTAAGATAAAATCGCTTGCCCTGCAAAGGCATATTCACCATTATGTTCTGTTCGATTTTACTCGGAAACTGTCGCGAAAATCAAAAAAATGCTTCATATAAGGGGTCTTTCTCATAAACCGACGATTCAGATGATTTTTTCCAAATTTCAATTGGCCTGATAATTTCCTCAAAAAATAGGAAAATCTGCTATTACCTCCGGTTAGCCGCGACTGACCGTGGAGACGCGAGGAAGGCTCACTTTGATGAATAAACGCTTGTCGGGGCAGAAATAAACGACCTTATGGATCGAGCGTTCATAGGGTCGTTTTTCGGTTGGACCAGGCCATATTTTCATTGTTCGTGCATTCTGATGATGAATTATAATGTTTGATTTGATTTCTTTCAACTTGTGGATTGAAAAACAAATAGGGACAAACATATATTTCTTAATTTACAATTACTTATTGAGTTTAGTTTGGTATTTACATTCGTCCTGAAATTATCGCTCATTTGCATTTGTACTCAAAAGATTCACGCAACTCCGGAATCTGCAAAGGGGCACAGTTGTTATCTATGCTTTCTAGTTTCAAAATATATCTTACATTCCATTATAAATCCGATTCAAATCCGATTATCAAATCCGATCACTGTCAGATGAAGAATATTCAACAGGATGGAATTTGGAAAATTTTGAGTCACTTTTATTGCCACATGCTTTATGCGCCATACATTTGCGAGAGCCAATACAAGGAATTTTTTTTTCTCACAGGAACACATAGGTCCCGGTGCAATCTGGAATAAAAATACCCATGTTATAAATAATAGATATTTATCAGATATTCGATATAAGGATGTTTCATGAGTGGTTGGCCGTAGCCTAGTGGTCAATGCAGGTCATCCAGACCTTTCAGAAAAGTTGCTTGTTTTGTATCCCAAGGCTCTTAGTTTAGGAGATACAGGGTGATTTATGGATTTTGGCCTGAATTTACGATAGGCATAATTCTGGAATCTGAGGTCCGTTTTTTTTTAAATTTCAAGGGGTTGTTCATTTCAGAAAGTCCTTTCGAGTGGCTCACGCAATATACATATTTTCAGGACATTACTCAGAATATCGTGGTTTATCTTTCAAGCCTCAAAATCTATATTTTCTACATCACTTAGAGAAATTTCGTTATTGCCATGAAAAAATACATAACTCAATCTAAGGAGTTAAATTTTCACTTTGAATAGCCCACTTGTTACAAGCGAGTAGCGAATAAACGAATTCATGTTTTATGTAATTTTTTTGAAATATTTCTTGTATTTTGCTGAGATTTTGAACCTCAAAGCTTAAGAGCGTTATAACTCATGAAGTGAACGATTTTTGAAATGTAATCCGTGAATGTATTCGTTCGACAACACAAATTACTAGATATTAATATTTTTTATTTTTACAAAGTTAGAATTTTGAATTAAAATTGGAGTAACTTCAAATTTGACAGCTATGTTTAGAGAATGTGTAAAGAAAGCGATATTTGGCGAATTTCATGAGGAATACAAGTCAATATCTTTTTTTTTTTAAAGCAAATGCAATCCTTGATTATGTTTCTAGTGGGTTTACGCCATTTGTCCCTAAATTTTATATTTAGTTTCGAAAGAATTCAAAGCTTGATTATGCATACTTGTAATTATGTAATTACTTCTATAAGTAGCGTGTTAAAACACTCAGTGGGTGCTTAGGTTTTAGAATACAAGGGATTTGAACAAAAAGTTATAGAAAAAATATTAATATCTAGTTATTTGTGTTGTGGAACGAATACATTCACGGATTACATTTCAAAAATCGTTCACTTCATGAGTTATAACGCTCTTAAGCTTTGAGGTTCAAAATCTCAGCAAAATACAAGAAATATTTCAAAAAAACTACATAAAACATGAATTCGTTCATTCGCTACTCGCTTGTAACAAGTGGGCTATTCAAAGTGAAAATTTAACTCCTTAGATTGAGTTATGTATTTTTTCATGGCAATAACGAAATTTCTTTAAGTGATGTAGAAAATATAGATTTTGGGGCTTGAAAGATAAACCACGATATTCTGAGTAATGTCCTGAAAATATTGATATTGCGTGAGCCACTCGAAAGGACTTTCTGAAATGAACAACCCCTTGAAATTTAAAAAAAAACGGACCTCAGATTCCAGAATTATGCCTATCGTAAATTCAGGCCAAAATCCATAAATCACCCTGTATCTCCTAAACTAAGAGCCTTGGGATACAAAACAAGCAACTTTTCTGAAAGGTCTGGATGACCTGCATTGACCACTAGGCTATGGCCAACCACTCATGAAACATCCTGTATATCGAATATCTGATAAATATCTATTATTTATAACATGGGCATTTTTTTTCCAGATTGCACCGGGACCTATGTGTTCCTGTGAGAAAAAAAATTCCTTGTATTGGCTCTCGAAAATGTATGGCCCATAAAGCATGTGGCAATAAAAGTGACTCAAAATTTTCCAAATTCCATCCTGTTGAATATTCTTCATCTGACAGTGATCGGATTTGATAATCGGATTTGAATCGGATTTATAATGGAATGTAAGATATATTTTGAAACTAGAAAGCATAGATAACAACTGTGCCCCTTTGCAGATTCCGGAGTTGCGTAAATCTTTTGAGTACAAATGCAAATGAGCAATAATTTCAGGACGAATGTAAATACCAAACTGAACTCAATAAGTAATTGTAAATTAACAAATAGATGTTTGTCCCTATTTGTTTTTTAATCCACAAGTTGAAAGAAATCAAATCAAACATTCTAATTCATCATCAGAATGCACGAACAATGAAAATATGGCCTGGTCCAACCGAAAAACGACCCTATGAACGCTCGATCCATAAGGTCGTTTATTTCTGCCCCGACAAGCGTTTATTCATCAAAGTGAGCCTTCCTCGCGTCTCCACGGTCAGTCGCGGCTAACCGGAGGTAATAGCAGATTTTCCTATTTTTTGAGGAAATTATCAGGCCAATTGGAATTTGGAAAAAACCATCTGAATCGTCGGTTTATGAGAAAGACCCCTTATATGAAGCATTTTTTTGATTTTCGCGACAGTTTCCGAGTAAAATGGAACGGAACAAAATGGTGAATATGCCTTTGCAGGGCAAGCGATTTTATCTTAAGGAACTCCATATAAGCGCATTGTATCCGACTTCTTTGATAATTAAAATAAAATATTTCTGAATCGTATATTTCGATGAAAATTTGTTTGAATATAAGTCACTGGATGTAGATAATTATAAACGAAAAAAAAAATTTTGCCAATTTTTGGAAAAATGCCCCCCACCACTTCCTGCACAGGACGATTTTTTGACGACCAAGTGATTTTGCATTGTTATGATGTAGGGAATGATACCAAGAGGTCCATACATTTTAGCAATGAAGTTCACACGAAAATCTGTTTTAGAGCTCTTTTCATGCCTCGCGAACTCTACTATTAGAGAATCCCAGTTGTGCGGAGGTGCCTTCTAGACTACCTTTTCGCGACTGAACACAAAGATCATCGTCCTCGCAGACGGCAGAACTGTTGCAAGAATGCTGCAACACAACAAAAACAAGGCAGCGGCGTGCTGTTCGGGATAGACGGAAAAAGGAAGAAGGATGGGCATTATTTTCTCTAACATTTCTCTATTTCGAGCCAAGTGCCGCTACTGACCTCTCCATAGTCCAAAGGTCATTGTATGAGCTGTAATGTTTAGTGAAACCATCATAAGTTGTTATTTTTACTTTTATGTATTTCCCTATCAATCACTATGCTAAACCGCATCAAACACAAAACCGGACAGTTTGATGTTTACAGGGATGTGACGTCATTCGTTCTGATTGGTATTTTTCTGTTAGGAATTTTTTCATCGAGTCACAATCCTTATTTTGAAAATATGCGCAGAACAAGAAGGTTTTGAATTTCCTCGTTGTCGACACGTGGTAGGTTTATTGATTGATTGCTATTCGCAACTCGACCTGGTGTAAAATGTGATGCTGATTTAGTTGACTTTTAAGTTACTTCTTTCTAGGGCGCCGAATTTATCGTTTCCTGAGCAATTAGGGTATTCCGACATTTTGTGTTTTGACCCCTATAACGTTAGCAAAGCAAAAAAAAATCAATGGAACCTTCCAAAAAAATGGCCGAGAATTTTTCGCGAAAGATAAATATTTATTGCGCTGGCAGTGCCACTCAGGAATGAACATCAAATATCGTCGCAATGGCTATAAATAATTTTTGTCCATCGTATTTGAAAAAATTAGAAAAGCCCTGCCGTGAAGTCAGGAGCTGTTGAGTGCTCGTTCATTCACCTTGTAGGTATATTCGCATTTTCCACCAAATGAAGAAATTTTTGACAGCTGTCAAAAAAATGACAGTAGCTCTTTGTCAATTATGCCGAATCAGCTGTTACAGAAATACATATAAGGATTTTTTTATACAATAATTCGTTGGAATTTGGTTCTGGTTATGCGATCTGGAAACAATTTAGCTTGAATATATCATTCTCCATTAAAATACAAAATTTCGTCACGATCGAATCCGCAGTTTTGGAATGATCAAAAAAACTTAATTTCAAACGACCATATTTGCGGAATTTCTGATCGAATTTTGCCCAATAACGAACTTTACCTCGGCATTCGAGATTCGAACCTACCCTGAAAATTTCAAGTTTCTAGGTCGTTCCGTTCGAGAGTCATCGTGTATACGGACGGCCGGAAAGACTCGAATTTTTCGACGGATTCGTTATCAGTGAGTAGAACCTTTTCGGTTCAGAATTCGGAAATTACAGACATAGTGACGAAATAATATAGCCCTCGTGTAAGTAGAACGAGCGCTCAAAAAAGGCACGAAAGCATTTTCTTATAGCATATCAAACATTTAATAGAATTTCCTGGTTTCTGCATTTTCGGCAATAGCGCATTTGTATTATGATTCACTCTTTCTATTCTCGTATCATTATAATATTATATTTAAATATATGTAGAGACAAGTTGTTTTTCAAACCTTCCATTTTCCAGTAGCAAAAAAACTATGTTTTGATGTTGAATAATGGAAATATTCCATTTTAAAAGTGATACACTGCCTACGTAACTTTGAAAGAGGTCCTGTTAACTTTTTTTTGATAATGATGAGAAAAAAAACATTAAAGAACATTATCCAAATGCGCTGTTGCCGAAAAAGCGGAATATCCTCAGAAATTATAATAAAAATCATTTATAATCTTAAAGGAAATGGTTTGCTTAGTTTTCAATTTACGTCAGATGGGCCCCTATAAAGAGAAACTAGAAGCCGCTACTTTTTTGAGCGCTCGTACTACTTACACGAGGGCTATATCATTTCGTCACGATGTCTGTATTTTTCGAATTTGGATCCAAAAATGGTCTCAATCGACTATGTTCGACTCATTGATGATGAATCCGTCGGAAAATTCGAGTCTGTCCGTCCGGCCGGCCGTCCGTAAGCACGATAACTCTCGAACGAAACAACCTAGAGACTTGAAATTCTCAGTGTGGGTTCAGTTCCCGAATGCTTCGGTTAAGTTCGTTAATGGGCCAAATTCCACCAAGGGTTCCGTGAATATGGCCGTTCAAAGATTTGTTACCCTGATTTCTTGAAAACTACAGATTCGATCGAGATGAAATTTCGCACTCAAATGGAGAATGAGGTGTTCAAGCTACATGTGAAATTTTGTCCAGATCACATGACCCGAACCATAGAAACCATAGAAAATTGTAACTTTTGAACGGAAACGCCTAGGGACTTGAAATTTCTAGGATAGCTGTGGATCTCGAATGTCGTGATCACGTTCATCTATGAGCAAAATTATACTAGGGGTTCCGTAAATATGGTCGTTTGAAATTTAGTTTTCTCGATAATTTCAAAACTACAGATTCGATCGTGACGAAATTTTGTATACTAATGGACAATGATATATTCAAGCTACATTTCTCCAGATCACATGACCAGAACCATATAAACCATAGAAAATCATAACTTTCGAACGGAAAGGCCTAGGGACTTGAAATTTTCAGAATAGGTGTGGATCTGAAATGTCGCGTTCACGTTTATCAATGAGCAGAATTATACTAGGGGTTCCGTAAATACGTAAATACTTCTGAACGGAAATGCCTAGGAACTTGAAATTTTCAGGGTGAGTTTGGATCGCGAATATCGCGGTCACGTTCATCAATGAGCGGAATTAGACTAGGGGTTCCGTAAATATGGCCGTTCAAAATATTTTTTCCTGATAGTTTCGAAACTACTTATTGAATTGGAATGAAATTTTGCACCTAGCTGAGAAATAATGTATTCAAACTACGTGCGGAATTTTGTCCAGATCGCATCACCAAGACCATAGATACCGTAGAAAGATCTAGTGAATTATCGAAAAAAAATTGGTCAGCTGAAGCACTGACATTAAGTCTGGAGTTTCGCCTAAGTTTCAGAATATTTTTGACAGCTGTCGAAAATTCCTTAAATTGATTTCTAAAACTGGAAAATGCCAATCTACCTACAAGGTGGATGTACGAGCGCTCAAAAGCTCCTGACTTCACGGCAGTGCTTTTCGTAATACGAATATTAGAATAGGTTACATCGATTTTTGTGGGAGTGGCTTTCCCAACTTTATTGGTGTTGTATTATGATTCAGTTTTCATTAATTTCTTGCACTGGAAACGGTCAAAAACAATCGAACGACGAAATAATTTTCAGTTCCGAAGAAAGTGCGGTAAAGTGCGCGCTCAATGGGAATCCTATCCGACCGAATGTCAGGTTTGCAGGGGAAATCCCGATCATCGAGTCGGTTTGCTATATAAAATTTGAATATAGTTTAGGTAGGTAGTTAGACAGTGTTGCCTGTTTGTTTTTAGTGGACTGAGCTGTTGAGTAGGTGTAAGTTTTATAGTCAGTAATTATCCTTTGATTTTGCGCAAATGAATATATTCATTGGTAAAATCGTTTGATGAACGGAGAGTGGACGTTGAGCCTTAGGCAATTCCCCAGATTGGATAATGGAAAAGCCGAGAATCGAAAATGCGCATATAACCTATTAGTTTTGGGAGATGTGAAAGTGAGTTCGAACGAAATCACGCAGTGAACAAATAGTTCGGTGAAATGGAAATTTCAGTTCGATTTTCACAGCCAAGAAATCACTTAGCCACCAAATCGCCACGTTATATTTAACACGTACGTTATTATTCATCTTGACCATTGTCGTCCCTGAATGAAATCGAGAATGGAATTCTAATCGCCATTCCTGCGCGTCCGAATTCTATTATCCATTAAAAACGACTCTTACCAATAAATAAAGTACTTAAAAACCGGGGTCCGTTTGACCTGAAGGAATGCCAAGTTCAAGATAACACCAAACTCCGTATCTATTTTCCGGTATCGAATTCCTGCTAGATAAAATCGTCAGATTTTGTTCGAATTTATAGGTTTTCGTTCCGAAGGATAATATCTTGATTGTTATCTTCGTCGTGCTACTTGATTTCCATTCATTAATTTGTTGTTGTGGGATTTGTGTGATTGGTCCTCGCGCTATCATTTTTCTTTGTTGACGATGTTCTTATTTGCTTTTGTAATATTCCGTAGTAAACACGATTTATAGATGAGTTGTGGAAAAATCGGAACTGATCGTGTATCGAGAGAATGTCGTGTTGCATGACGAATTCGTGATTTTCTCGACCGAATGGAAAAAAGTTTCGAATTTCGGCTTGCAAGTTTTTGTTTGTGACTAAAATTTCTTCGGAGGTGAATTAATTAAGAAAAAAATTAAAAACAATGTCAGGCGCTTTTGTGCGCTTCTTTGAATTCATCGCCACAGCGGTCACTCATCCAGGTTCTTCGAATGATCGAACGAAATTCGAGGTGTCAGATTTTGATAAATCGCACGTCAAATTCTGAAAACCTCAACATACATGTAATTTTTGAGATTTTTTTTTTACCTTCCTAGTGATACGATCCTCAAGAAATTTCACATGAACCTTCGTGTCGTTTTTCAACTGACTACAAAGGTTTAATTCGATTGGATCGAACTTGACCGGCGCATTAAGACCTCGAACGTATCTTGAAAATTTCGAAACTCTGGGCCCTCACTTCCGAAAATTATGTGGGCTTCATCTAATTGTTCAAGGCCATTCTTGGCTAAGAATTCGAAAATTGCAAGAATTTGAAGAAGCGCAAAATTTTGAGAAAAAAACTATTCTTTAATTTGCTTCATCTTTTTCGAGCTGTTTCATAATCTGTACCTATTTCGGAGGGACTCCACAAAACTGCTATTTGTCGGCGCCAGAAATACAGCGCGGAAATCGCAATCATCAAAATAGCCCGTAATTCACCATTTCCGCGACGTCATGCCGGAAGTACCTCAGTTTTCTCATTCCGAAATTGAAACGTCCCCGTTTTTTCCCGTTTCCGCGTGTTTTCCATTCTTCATTAACGCGTTAACGATTCAATTAAGAAAAAATAATTTCGGTTGATGCGAAACTATTAACTATCGAGGGTGTTACGTCCCACGATTTGGAATTTTACGGAACGTCATGATACTTTCTCGGTCGGTATTACTATAATTAAAATGTCGGATCGTTGAACTTTCTCGTGAGAATTGCGATGGCGGCATCGATAATCAAACATTCGCGATGTTTGGGAAAGTGAAAGGGGATCGGATTCTAGACGTGAAAGATGCAGAACTCAGCGGTTTTCGAAAAATGCGCATTTTGCACTATGGTTTGATTCTTACGTTGCCTCTGATGCCTCATTCACACACAGAATTCTGAAAGATTTGCTATAAGGTATAACAAGAAATATCTGAATTTATCACCAGAGCGATCACCTATCCAGGTATCAAACCCCCACCACATTGCTTGGCTTCAAGACTTCTCAAACACACTGATCAAACCGTAGTACAACTGACACAACAATCATCTTGTCAGCAATGTCGAATCAATTGCTTTTTCTGAAATGTTGTTCAGTGAAAAATTAACTACTCAATGATTATTTTGATTTGACATGAAAAGTAGCGTGACTATCAAACGAAAGGTTATAAAACGTACCACAGATTCTGTGAACCGAATCGACCGTCGTGGTGACAATAAGAGATTGAATCATAGAATAATACCTATGAGATATATCAAATTTCTCTGAGATACCGGAGGTTTTGAAGATAATTTTGTGATCATTCTCAATTGGTATATTTCACGATATTTTGATACGAAATTCAAATGTCAGAATTTGACGAATCAAACATGAAATTCTGGAAACCTGGAAAAAACTTATTGTGGAAAATCTTCGAAAATCGCTTAACCGTATTTTTAACAGTAAATAACTTTTTTTTCCTTGACATCCTTTCCTTTTGCTGAAATTAATTGAAAAAGAACTTGTTGAACAATTATGTACGTTCATAACTATTTTAGGATCATTGAAAACCTACAAAAGTGGGGTGGTAAAGTTGAAATACAATGTCTTCGATCGAATTTGTCTCATTTCAGAGCCCATCGGGCCAGTTTCTTTATATTATGAACGTGGGTTTTCGAGAAGATCTAGGTAGCTGTCAAATTTTGACAAATTCTAAAATATTCAGCCGACAGCATATAATAAGGCTAGGAAGAAATTAGTACTTACCTTTATTTCTTATACCAAATCACTTATTTTGATAATTTTCGATCCAATAAATTTCGGAATGAAAATGAAGGCACTGAGAATCACTTTTTACAAATCCTGATTAAAATCAAAATTTCTGATAAGTTATAATAAAGATGAAATATAGACTTTGCGTTTGAATTTACAGTTAATTATATCGTAGTAGATTTTGTTCAAAAATACTCAAGCGTTCGATGAGACGCATTTGAGTCTACATTTTTTTGCATTATTCATTTATTTTCATTCAGTTTTATTGGATTTCTCTTCGAAATGCATCCAAATGCATTTTTAAGGATAAAAATCAAGATCGTGTCGAAAATAGCAACTTGTCTTATTCTTAGAAAAAAATCGATGAAAATAGTGAGAAAAGTAAAAAAAAATTAAGTAATAGTAAGTTATAATAAAGATAGAATAAAAACTTTGCGTTTGAATGAAAATTTTTGTTCAAAAAAACTCTTGCGTTCGATAAGACACATTTGAGTCTACATTTTTTGCATATAGCTCGATTCATTGATTTTCATTCTGTTTTATAAGATTTTTCTTCGAAATGCATCCACATACGTTCTTCCTGCCCTCCACTTCCATGAAGCGTTAACCTAATTAGACATTTTGCAAATTTTTATGTAATTTGAAGGAGTTTCAAAAGATAAAAATCGTTTTTCCAAGGATAAAATCAAAATCGTGTCGAAAATAGCAACTAGATAAATAGAAGAAAATCGATGAAAGTAGAGAAAAAAACAAAAAAAATCTAATATTATGTTATAATAAACATAATAAACACTTTGCGTTTGAACTTACGGTTAATTATATCGAAGAAATTAAACCACTGTATTTTAATAATGTTTATTTCAGTAGATTGTAGCTTTTGTTCAAAAAAACTCATGCGTTCGATAAGAAACATTTAAGTCTACATTTTTCGCATATATGTAGCTCTATTCATTGATTTTCATTCAGTTTCATTAGATTTTTCTTCGAAATGCGTCCAAATACGTTCTTCCTTCCCTTCACTTCTATGAAGCGTTAACATTATTAGACTTTTCGTGAATTTTTATGTAATTTGCAGAACTTTCGAAGGATAAAAATAGGTTTTCCAAGGATAAAAATCAAAATCGTGTCGAAAATATCAACTTGTCTTATTAATCGAGGAAAATCGATAAAAATAGAGAAAAAAGTAAGAAGAATTCAATAATAAGTTATAATAAAGGTGGAATAAAAACTTTGCGTTTGAATTCACAGTTAATTATATCGGAGAAATTAAAACACTGTATTTTAATAATGTTTATTTCAGTAGATTGCAGCTTTTGTTCGAAAAAACTCATGCGTTCGATAAGAAGCATTTAAGTCTCTTTTTCGCATATATGTAGCTCTATTCATTGATTTTCATTCAGTTTCATCAGATTTTTCTTCGAAATGCGTCCAAATACTTTCTTCCTTCCCTTCACTTCTATGAAGCGTTAACATAATTAGACTTTTCGTGAATTTTTATGTAATTTGCAGGACTTTCGAAGGATAAAAATAGGTTTTCCAAGGATAAAAATCGAAATCGTGTCGAAAATATCAACTTGTCTTATTAATCGAGGAAAATCGATAAAAATAGAGAAAAAATTAAGAAGAATTCAATCAGAAGTTATAATAAAGGTAGAATAAAAACTTTCCGTTTGAATTCACAGTTAATTATATCGGAGAAATTAAACCACTGTATTTTAATAATGTTGATTTCAGTAGATTGTAGCTTTTGTTCGAAAAAACTCATGCGTTCGATAAGAAGCATTCAAGTCTACATTTTTCGCATATATGTAGCTCTATTCATTGATTTTCATTCAGTTTCATTAGATTTTTCTTCGAAATGCGTCCAAATACGTTCTTCCTTCCCTTCACTTCTATGAAGCGTTAACATAATTAGACTTTTCGTGAATTTGTATGTAATTTGCAGGACTTTCGAAGGATAAAAATAGGTTTTCCAAGGATAAAAATCAAAACCGTGTCGAAAATATCAACTTGTCTTATTAATCGAGGAAAATCGATAAAAAAAGAGAAAAAAGTGAGAAAAATTCAATAATAAGTTATAATAAAGGTAGAATAAAAACTTTGCGTTTGAATTCACAGTTAATCATATCGGAGAAATCAAACCACTGTATTTTAATAATGTTTATTTCAGTAGATTGTAGTTTTTGTTCAAAAAAACTCATGCGTTCGATAAGACGCATTTGAGTCTATATTTTTTGATATATGTAGCTCCATTCATTGATTTTTATTCAGTTTTATTAGAGTTTTCTTCAAAATGCATCCCAATAAGTTCTTCCTTCCCTCCGCTTCTATGAAGCGTTAACATGATTAGACTTTTTGCCAATTTTTATGTAATTCTTTCGAAGGATAAAAATCGTTTTTCTAAGGATAAAAATCAAAATCGTGTCGAAAATAGCAACTTGTTTTATGCATGAAAAAAAACGATGAAACAAAGGAAAAAGTAAAAAAAATCTAATGATTTTTTTCAACGTTGCCAAAATCCACCCGAGTTTCGAGGGAAATCAGATCCCGCCGAAAGACGTAATAATTTTTCTCGAGAACCGTCAAATTACAGAATTATAATGTAATATATCAAATTCCCAAAGTAATTTTTTGGACCAAATGAGAAAAATGTCCTTAACGTACCCTCAGATTCGTTCGGAACTCGCGAAAACCGTCTTGTCCGAACGTGCCAAACGTAAAATGTGGAAATTGCATGACGGTTTGAATAATATTTATACCTCGAGAAACTCCTTATCGAAAATGATGAACCCGACACTTACCGCCTTCTAGTCCCAAGAAGAAACGGTAATCATTATCGCTGCATCAATTAAAATTCCTCCTAACCGAGACGCTTGAATGACGGCGGCACGAAACCTCAGCATCAGCCGTTTCTCTTTATTTGGGTGGCGCGTTCATTCACGCTGATACGCGTCAGAAGTGGGTCAGTAACCAGTCCGCCTGATATGAATGGAACGGGCACAACTGTATTGTTTAACAAACGTTCATTAGACTCGGTACGGACCCATCCTTTTCACGTTCTTCTGTTCCTCGAATTTATGAATGGGACGACGGTGCTCGTTGCTCAATCTCGCACACATATGACTTACAGTGTTGAAATCCGACGATGACACGTTGCAAGTAGTGGTTTTGAGCGTTTTGCTTGAATGAATGCTGCGCCGGGTCTGTCGGAAGATTATGAAATTTCTAGAAGACGGGAATGTACGAGGTGCGCCCATGAAGTATTTTCCGCTGCTAGCCAGGGTTTTTTTTCCAGGTTGGCTACTTTGTGTTGTATCTTATGGTGTTACGTTTTTTCCTTCGAAAAAGTCCATATATGGCCGATAGCACAGGCCCCCCACAAAACTTTCCCCCCAACTTTGGTGTACCTTAAAATTCAACTTAAAAATCTTTTCTTTTGCACCGGTTGGACTTGAAAAAACCTCAACTAAGGCGGACTTATATCCGGCAACGTCATCCAAATATGACAGATGTGATACATAAGATCTGACAGGAATGGAGAAAATAACACGCTCATAACCTCATTATCCGACTGTTTTGATTCGTTTGAAATTGGTTTTCTTCCCAAAGTGATGATTTATAATTTTGCTCCAATGACAGGGGGGAGAAGATCAGAAAGTAAAGAAGGAAGACTTGCATCAACTGCAAATTGAGAAAAGCTCGATAGGACATAGAATAAAAAGAAATAATTACAGAAATGAATGATTTTTTTGAGCGCTCGTACTACTTACACGAGGGCTATATCATTTCGTCACGATGTCTGTATTTATCGAATTTTGAACTGAAAATGTGCCGTAAGCACGATAACTCTCGAACGGAACAACCTAGAGACTTGAAATTTTCAGTGTGGGTTCAGTTCCCGAATGCCTCGGTTAAGTTCGTTAATGGGCCGAAATCCACCAGTGGTTCCGTAAATATGGCCGTTCAAAGTTTTGTTTCCCTGATTACTTGAAAACTATAGATTTGATCGAGATTAAATTTTGCATCCGAATAGAAAATGAGGTGTTCAAGCTACATGTGAAATTTTGTCCAGATCGCATGACCAGAACCACAGAAACCATGGAAAATTGTAACTTTTGAACGGAAATGCCTAGGGACTCGAAATTTTCAGGATAGGTGTGGATCTGAAATGCCACGTTCACGTTTATCGATGAGCAGAATTATACTAGGAGTTCCGTTAATTCGGTCGTTTGAAATTTTGTTTTCTCGATAATTTCGAAACTACAGATTCGATCGGAATAAAATTTTGTGTTTCAATCGAGAATGATATAATAAAGCAACATTTTGTCCAGATCGCATGACCAGAACCATAGAAAATTATAACTTCCGAAGGAAAAGGCCTAGGAACTTGAAATTTCCAGGGTAGGTTTGGATTGCGAATGTCGCGGTCACGTTTATCAATGAGCAAAATTAAACTAGGGGTTCCGCAAATATGGCCGTTCAAAATATTTTTTTCCTGATAATTTCGAAACTAATTATTGTATTGGAATGAAAGAATAATGTATTCAAACTACGTGCGAAATTTTGTCCATATCGCATCACCAAGACCATAGATACCGAAGAAAATTCTAGCGAATTATCGAAAAAAAATTGGTCAGATAAAGCACTGAAATGAAGTCTGGAGTTTCGCCTAAGTTTGAGATTTTTTTTGACAGCTGTCGAAAATTCCTTCAATTGATTGCTTAAACTGCAACATGCGAATCTACCTACAAGGTGGATGTACGAGCGCTCAAAAGCTCCTGACTTCACGGCAGTGCTTTCATAATTTTTCATAAATTGATTTGTTTTGGCATTTCGCTATTTTTTTCTCGTGGTAATACAGCTAACTTATCTCTCGAATTAATAAGAATTTTTTCATCTTTTTACCTACGAGATTAATCCAGTTTCACCAAAGTTCTAATATTATAAGGAAAATTAAGCAACTTATAGTGTAAAGAGAAACAGGGGTAAAAAATTTGAAAAGCACTGCCGTGAAGTCGGGAGCTTTCAAGCGCTCGTTCATCCACCTTGTAGGTAGATTCGAATTCTTCAGTTTTAGGAACCAATTGATAAAAATTTTGACAGCCGCCAAAAAAAATTTCAAACTAAGGCGAAACTCCAGACTTTAGGTGCCCATTTTTTTTTCGATAATTCACTAGAATTTTTTACGGTGTCTATAGTCTTGGTAATGCGATCTGGACAAAATTTTCCACGTAGTTTGAATACATTATTCTTCATCTGTGTGCAAAATTTCCAATCCAATCCTTAGTTTCGAAATTATCAGGAAAAAAATATTTCGAATATTACAAAGTTATACTTTTCTATGGCTTCTATGGTTCTGGTGATGCGATCTAGACAAAATTTTGCATGTAGCTTGAACACTTTGTTCTCCATCTGAGAGCAAAATTTCACCTCGATAGAATCAGTAGTTTCGAAGTAATCAGGAGAAGAAAATTTCGAACGGACATATTCAAGGAACAATTGGTCGAATTTTGCCCAATAACGAACTTAACCGCGGTATTCGCGATTCGAACCTACCCTGAAAATTTCAAGTTTCTAGGCCGTTCCATTCGAGAGTTATCGTGTATATGTACTTGTATACGGACGGACAGACTCGAATTTTTCGAAGGATTCGTCATCAGTGAGTTGAACCTTGTCGATTGAGTCCATTTTCAACAAAGAACAGAGCAAATCACGTATAATGAATTGTGGTAAACACATCAGACTATGTTTGAAACGCAAATAAGATATAGAAAATTGATATGTGGAAAAAAATACAGCAGGAGCTGTTCTGAACTTGCTTAAGCCTGACACAGTCAAGATCATCATTTTCATTTCTTATAATATTAAGTTGTTATCCATTCATTTTGTGTTGAAAATGTTAGTAATAAAGTTCATTTATCACAAAAAAAAAATTTGAAAGAAGGTTATATTCACGTCAATTATCACTAAATTTTAAAGTATTCGAGTGACATTCGAATCGAGTTGAGCGTTTATTCAACTCCTTAGTGAGAATTACCTGTGTTTATTAATTTTATCTTGGACGATGGAAAACTTGATATGACGTGAAAAATGAAAAAAAAACGACAATATCCGAAATTCTTACTCTCGTGTTGAATCCTTTACACAACAAAAATTTACTGGAGTCATGGTAGTAGTAACTGTGTTTTTTTTCCGAATTTTATGAATATTTAAAGTTTCATAAATTATGAATTGACATTTTTAATTATTACATAAATAGTTATTAATTAACTAATTAGTCGGGTTTTTATATCTACTGGCTCTCCGACCAATAATTATCTTCAGACGCATGCGAACTTTGGCGATTGAATTAAAATGAAGATAATCCATTCCTGTCAGAAGTGAATCCAAGAAAAGTTTTGAAACCTTTGCAACCAAATTATAAAATAAGATCTTCTCGATGACTTTTTAATCTCTTGCGATGTTAAACTGTTTCTGGATCCTCTTTATTTTTGTTGAAGCTACATATAAATACTAGTTCTCTAGGATATCTGCCTCCTTGTGATGTCTGAATAGTCATTGCCAAAGCAGAAATAAGTGGATAATTTTTTCGTTTCGTTATTATAGTTTTATTGTTATAATAGAACCGAGGATCTAAACAATTATAGAAAATGGATATTCAGAAACATTAATTCAATATATTGAAATAATTTGTTGTGAACACGAGGGCTTTATCATTTCGTCACGATGTGTGTATTTTTCTAATTTTGAGCTGAAAATGACGAAGAATCCTTCGGAAAATTCAAGCCTGTCCGGCTGGCCGTAAGCACGATAACTCTCGAACGGAACAACCTAGAAACTTGAAAATTGCAGTGTGGGTTCTGTTCCCAAATGCCGCGGTTGAGTTCGTTAATGGGCATAATTCCACCAGGGGTTCCGTAAAAATGGCCGTTCGAAATTTAGTTTTCCTGATTACTTCGAAACTACAGATTCGATTGAGATGAAAATTTTGTCCAGATCGTATGACCAGAACCATGGAATCCATAGAAAATTATAACTTTCGAACGGAAAGGCCTAGGGAAATTTTCAGGATAGGTGTGGACCTCGAATGTCGCGGTCACGTTCATCAATGAGGAAAATTAGAATAGGGGTTCCGTAAATATGGTCGTTTGAAATGGAGATTTCTTGATAATTTCAAAACTACGGACTCGATCGTGACGTACATTTTATTTTAATGGGAAATCATAAATGTATTCAAGCTACATTTTTTCCAGATCGCATAACCAGAACCATCTCAAATGTTAAACGAATTATTGAATAATAAATCCTTATATTTCCGTAACAGCTGATTCGGCATAATTGACAAAGAGCTGCTATCATTTTTTTGACAGCTGTCAAAAATTTCTTCAATTGGTTTCTAAAGCTGGAAAATTTGTATATTTATGGAGAATGATATATTCAAGTTACAGTTTTCCAGATAGCATGACCAGAACCATAGAAAATTATAACATGTTTCTGAAGAAATAGGATACAGGCCTGAAAATCAGATCAGACCAGAGGAAGGTGGCTCCGATCTAAGCAATTATCGGTTTCAACGTGATTATCGTCGCTCAGCTATACTGAGGATGGTCCAATAAGCCATGGTTGCGTCTCGATGATTTCGACGTAATTTTCTCGTGTTAACTAGATTGGAGATTGTCACAAGCGGAGATAATGAACTAATAATCGAACATCCTTTCCCTGATCTGTACAAAGCTGATTATTATTTATCCACGTTACCAATGGGCCAGACACAATTTGTGTCGAAATGAGTTATTCCGCACGCAATCTTCCCGATAATGTATTATCACTTTTTACGATACTATGTAACCGTTGTCTGGCTGTCCTATACAAATTGATCCAACCACGTTCGACTCCGTCATCGTCGCCTTCTTCGTAGAACACAATAGAGCGGTAAACACCGTCGACCCAAATAATTGACTTTGGTATGCGCCTTCGCTACACCAGGCATGCAAAGGCGGACCTTGATAAACAGAATTGTTTATTTAGAACAAGATCAAAACAAATCCTGCAGATAAGTGGCATTCCGTGAAAAATCTAGATACATTTTTGTGGTTGACGATTCGGAATACCAAACAGCGTTTCAGTTTTCGGGGTTCGATCCTGTTGAGATCTGAGGTCGACCAGGAGATGTGTAATTTTTTTAGGGAGAACTTGAAAAAATATTCATAATAAGCTGTATTAATCCGTTCGAAGTAGTGAAATTATAATTTAGTTTAATAAGATTAAATTCAATAATATTTTCACGAAATTAATTTCATTTCAAGGACAATAAATATGTGTGTTTTGAAAATATGTGTATCATTCCAATGCTTTTTTTTTATCGGAAAGTCCAAAGTCGGCCATATTGAGCTTCTATTCCGGACCCACGTATTTTGCCCTATGCTCCCTCCTGTGTTATTTTATACTCTAAGTTCTGACCATATAAAGCCAGACCAAGAGAGAAGAAACCATAGATGTTTGAAAAGGAACCCATTTGTTTACATTTTCAATTGATGCCAACATTACCTGGTTCATTATTCGAAAAGATAGTATGCTATTCCGCTGGCAAAGCTTGTGTTGACTGACAGGGCCGCGCCTAGCCCAGGATGCGCCCCTGGGCGAATAATATAATTGCGCCCCTTCATGTTATTTCTTATGTTGACTCAAATTGAAACGTATACAGGGTGTTTCCAAATTCGAAGTGAACCTTGGAGGACGTGGTGGTATAACTCATTTGTTGTCATTTGAGCCATATTTATTCATATCCAAAATTCAACAGTTTACGACTTATTTCAGTTTTTGTGTTTTTCGAAAAATTACTGACCTCACTTCATTTTTCGTCAATTTTTTGAATTATTTTCATCAGAGAAGGATATATATGAAGAAAAGAATAGTCGATTTCTAATATCAACTTGCCTGCAACTTTCGAACTCCACATTTTGTGTATAGAAAAATTATTTTAAATACTTGCCGAATTCCTTCTTCATTTCCTAAAAAGTTTTTCGTTAGAACGAAGCCACTAGTTTCGCAGATTTTGATTTGAAAGGGGATATAACCGAAGAAAGAAAAGTAACGATTTAAATATTTTTTTATTGCAATTCAACTCAAAATTTCATTGTATGTATTCATGAATCATGTTCTGAAAACATATATTATATTCCTCATACAAGCAAGGGCCCTCTTTCTAATTTCTTCAGTCCTGAAGTTTACTTTCAATCTTCTCACTGCTCCGTCTATTCTCTCCACAAGAGTTGTGCACATGTATGTTTTTCCCTTTCATATACTATTTCTCTTAAACTGCCCCAAACATGAAAATCTAACGGTGTTAGGTCCGGACTTCTTGCTGGCCACGAAATAGCTCCTTCCCTACCTATCCACCGATAAGGAAACAATTCGTTCAAGAACATACGAACGTTTAGCCTATAGTGTGCGGGAAACCCATCCTGTTAAAAAATGATTTCACGCCTGTCAATCAAGGAAACCTCGTCCAAAAAACTGTCCATATTTGTTCTCAAAAATTCATTCATAATTTTCTCTATTTAAGTTGTCAGTTAATAGTGAGGACCTATCAAAAGATTAGCTATTGCTCCCATCCAAAGCTTAACGCCAAAACACTATTTTTTATTCCGGACTTTCAGAAGGTTGTTCATAAAAAAATCAGCTGAAACGAAACTTGTGCATGCTTTGTAACGAAAACTTTTTTAGGAATTAAAGAAGGAATTCGGAACTCTGTCATACATGAATTGTGGAATTCGAAATTTGTAGGCGAATTGATACAAGAAATTTACTATTATTTTCCTCATATACCCACTTTTAAATCAGACGAATTCTTTTTCAACATATATTACAGCATATTTTCGCTTTTTTATACAAAGCATACCCTTCTCCGATAAAAATAATCCGAAATTATAATCAAACTTGTTCAACGTAGAAAAAATTGACGAAAAATGAAGTAAGGTCAGTAATTTTTAAAAAAATTCGAGAACTCCAATTACTCGTAAACTGTTGATTTTTTGATATCAATAAATATGGCTCAAACGACAGCAAAAAGAGACTAACCCTCCAAGGTACACGTCGAATTTGGAAACACCCTCTATAATGGAATTGAGAAATTGAATTTACATCCATTATTGTACAGACTCCAACGGTTTTTGATCGCTCGTTCTACTGACACGAGGGCTATATCATTTTGTCACGATGTCTGTATTTTTCTTATTTTGAGCCGAAAATGGTCTTAATCGACAAGGTTCGACTCACTGATAACGGATCTGTCGAAAAATTCAAGTCTTTCCGTCCGGCCGTAAGCACGATAACTTTCGAACGGTAGGACCTAGAGACTTGAAATTTCCAGTATGGGTTCAGTTTCCGAATGCCGCAGTTTAGTTCGTTAATGGGCAGAACTGCACCAGGGGTTCCGTAAATATGACAGTCCGAAATTTTGTTCTCCTAATTACTTCGAAACTGCGGATTCAATCGAGATGAAATTTTGCACTCAATTGAAAATGACGTGTTCAAGCAACATGTAAAATTTTGTCTAGCATGACACAAAAAATGATCTAAAACTCAAATCAAGAATTTTTTTGCAGACCGTTTTGTTTTCCTCGCATATTGGCACCATTGTCGTAACCCTGACCACGAAGATCATCCAATTTAAGCTCGTATTCTTCAAATATCACCAACGAAAAGTTTACTAACCTGACCGGTATCGGATAAAATTTTAAAAAACTCTCGTTTGGAGAAGCTGTTCTGATTCATGATTTATTTTTGAGCGCTCGTTCTACTTACACGCGGGCTTTATCATTTCGTCACGATGTCTGTATTTTTCGAATTTCGAGCCGAAAATGGTCTCAATCGAATATGTTCGACTCACTGATGATGAATCCGTCGGAAAATTCGAGTCTGTCCGACCGTCCGTCCGGCCGTAAGCACGATAACTCTCGAACGAAACAACGTAGAGACTTCAAATTTTCAGTGTGGGTTCAGTTCCCGAATGCCTCGGTTAATTTCGTTAATGGGCCAAATTCCACCAGGGTTCCCTAAATATGGCCGTTCAAAGTTTTGTTTCCCTGATTACTTGAAAACTACAGGTTTGATCGAGATGAAATTTTGCACTCGAATGGAAAATGAAGTGTTCAAGCTACATGTGAAATTTTGTCCAGATCGCATGACCAGAACCATAGAAACCATAGAAAATTGTAACTTTTGAACGGAAACGCATAGGGACTGGAAATTTTCAGGATAGGTGTGGATCTCGAATGTCGTGATCACGTTAATCTATGAGCAACATTATTCTGGTAGTTCCGTAAATATGGTCTTTGGAATTTAGTTTTCTTGATAATTTCAAAACTATAGATTCGATCGTGACGAAATTATGTATACTAATGGAGAAATTTATATTCAAGCTTCATTCCTCCAGATCACATGACCAGAACCATAGAAACCATAGAAAATCATAACTTTCGAACGGAAAGGCCTAGGAACTTGAAATTTTCAGGATAGGTGTGGATCTGAAGTGTCGCGTTCACGTTTATCAATGAGCCGAATTATACTAGGGGTTCTGTGAATACGGTCGTTTGAAATTTTGTTTTCTCGTTAATTTCGAAACTACGAATCGATCGAGATGAAATTCTGTATTTGGATCGAGAATGATATATTAAAGCAATATTTCGTCCAGATCACATGACCAGAACCATAGAAACCATAGAATATTGTAACTTTTGAACGGAGAGGCTTAGGAACTTGAAATTTTCAGGGTGGGTTTGGATCGCGAATATCGCGGTCACGTTCATCAATGAGCAAAATTAGACTAGGGGTCCTGTAAATATGACCGTTCAAAATATTATTTTCCTGATAGTTTCGAAACTACTGATCGGATTGGAAGGAAATTATGCACCCAACTGAGGAATAATGTATTCAAACTACGTGCAAAATTTTGTCCAGATCGCATCACCAAGACCATAGATACCGTAGAAAGTTCTAGAGAATTATCGAAAAAAAATTGATCAGCTGAAGCACTGACATGAAGTCTGGAGTTTCGCCTAAGTTTCAGAATTTTTTTGACAGCTGTCGAAAATTCCTTCAAATGATTTCTAAAACTGAAAAATGCTAAACTACCTACAATGCATATACGAGCGCTCAAAAGCTCCTGCTTACACGGCAGTGCTTTTCGTAATTTTTATGTAATGAGATCAGAGCGCCTGCGGCGCCCCTGAAGGCTCGGCGCCCCTGGGCCTTGCCCATCCTGCCCATGAGGGCGGCGCGGCCCTGTTGACTGATTTCTCATTTAGGAAGATGTTTCGTTCGTGGCAACCAAGGTCAACTATAACAAAGGCAGTTTTTGAACCAAATTTTAGTAGCAGTATGCATCGTTGCCGAAGCATTCGTGGTTAATTTTTTTTATAATTTATGGGCAGCATGGTTCAAAAAAATTCGCGAAAAGCAGTGACGCTTATTTGAATTAATTGACAGAGCGTTCACTCATCCAGGCACTGAACCCTCATAATGCTGCTTGGCTTCATGCTTCAAATTCCACCATAAATTCAACTTGGCTATCTGAAATATATCATTTGGATGTGCCATGAGTTGATTCTGTACCCTGTACCGAGACTATCGAACCAAAGGTTATGAAAGAAACTTATTTTATAAAAACGACACTTCGAGACATAGAATCACAGAATGATATGGAATTTGTCAAATTTCTGAACACCAGATTAGAAAAACTCAATTTTCTTCCAGCTTTAATAACTCATTTTATCGATGAAAATCTCTCGGCCTTTTCTTTCGGAAGTTATTTTGTTTACGGCCGGCCGAGCGGGCAGAATAAAATTTCACCACGTATTCTTCACTTGTGAGTCCAACCGAACCGTTCCTCATAATTCGAAAATTACAGACATTTGGGCAAAATGACCCTTTGTTCATAGAAAAAAGCGCGCAAATAATTTTTGTTCGAAAAATGTTTTTCGCCGGTACCACTTATGCCACAGCTCTTTGAATGAAGGACCCTTAAGATGCGAAAATCATGAGATTTGGTGTGACCAATTACTAAGTAGCCCAAACTACACATCACACAATCACACTAATCACCTATGAAAACTTTAATCAGGTGCGTCCCAAACTGGAGCCTTTAAGGGTAAATTACAAAACAACTTTTTCTTATCTCGATATTTTCCAATTTTGGGGCAACAATTCTACAATCCAATTCTTTGTGCTAAAAAATCATACTTTTTTTGAGCGCTCGTACTACTTACACGAGGGCTATATCATTTCGTCACGATGTCTGTATTTTTCGAATTTTGAGCCGAAAATGGTCTCAATCGACTATGTTCGACTCACTGATGACAAATTCGTCGAAAAATTCGAGTCTGTCCGTCCGTCTGGCCGTAAGCACGATATATCGAACGGAACAACCTAGAGACTTGAAATTTTCAGTGTGGGTTCAGTTCCCGAATGCCTCGGTTAAGTTCGTTAATGGGCCAAATTCCACCAGGGGTTCCGTAAATATGGCCGTTCAAAGTTTTGTTTCTCTGATTAATTGAAAACTACAGATTTGATCGAGATGAAATTTTGCACTCAAATGGAAAATGAGGTGTTCAAGCTACATTTTGTGCAGATCGCATGACCAGAACCATAGAAACCATAGAAAATTGTAACTTTTGAACGGAAACGCCTAGGGACTCGAAATTTTCAGGATGGGTGTGGATCTCGAATGTCGTGATCACGTTCATCTATGAGCAACATTATTCTAGGGGTTCCGTAAATATGGTCGTTTGAAATTTAGTTTTCTTGATCATTTCAAAACTACAGATTCGATGGTAACGAAATTTTGTATACTAATGGAGAAATATATACTTAAGCTACATTTCTCCAGATCACATCACCAGAACCATAGAAAATCATAACTTTCGAACGGAAAGGCCTAGGGACTTGAAATTTTCAGGATAGGTGTGGATCTGAAATATCGCGTTCACGTTTATCAATGAGCAGAATTATACTAGGGGTTCCGTAAATACGGTCGTTTGAAATTTTGTTTTCTCGATAATTTCAAAACTACAGATTCGATCGTGACGAAATTTTGTATTTAAATGAAGAATGATATATTCAAGCTACATTTCTCCAGATCACATGACCAGAACCATAGAAACCATAGAAAATTATAACTTTCGAACGGAAAGGCCTAGAGACTTGAAATTTTCAGGATAGGTGTGGATCTGAAATGTCGCGTTCACGTTTATCAATGAGCAGAATTATACTAGGGGTTCCGTAAATACGGTCGATTGAAATTTTGTTTTCTCGATAATTTCGAAACTACAGATTCAATCGAGATGAAATTTTGTATTTTAATCGAGATGATATATTTTGTCCAGATCGCATGTCCAGAACTATAGAAACCATAGAAAATTGTAACTATTGAACGGAAAGGACTCGGAACTTGAAATTTTCAGGGTGGGTTTGGATCGCGAATATCGCGGTCACGTTCATATTTTTTTTCTGATAGTTTCGAAACTACTGATCGGATTGGAATGAAATTATGCACCTAGCTGAGGAATAATGTATTCAAACTACGTGCAAAATTTTGTCCAGATCCCATCACCATCAATTGATTTCTAAAACTGGAAAATGCGAATCTACCTACAAGGTGCATGTACGAGCGCTCAAAAGCTCCTGCCTTCACGGCAGTGCTTTTCGTAATTTTTTCGATTGTTCTCGAGAAGAACTTCTCAGCATCATCGAAACGTTGCCTGAAAATTGGAAAATATTGAAGCACGCAGAATTTGTTGTCAAATTCATCCTTGAAGCCCCCAGTTTGAAACGCAATCGATTGAAATTTCCATAGAATGTTTACAGTAGTAAATCGAGCTTTTTTTTAACAAGAGTCATTCCAAATTTCATGATTTTACCAATATTTTTGAATGTGGTGAATTATTCACCACTTATTCTGATATACCCAGTATATTACAGTATTGCCAGCGCGGAAGTGTCAGATTAATTTATTTTTCTCGCACTCACTATTTCGGGTATATTCATATTAAACAATCTTGATGTTTGCATCACAACAAACCGAATGCCAATAGGCAAAGATTTTCGTCTTCTTAGGATAGATAAGTGGAACCTTCGATTTTTTTTCACTTGTCCAGATGATATTCAATGCAAAACTTGAAACACGCATTGGACCCATACCATGATGTGGGTTAAAAAGTGAAAGTTTTTGAAAGACAGTCCTACTTGAAAAATTTTTAAACATCAGTATGCTTAGAAGCTGCATAATGGAAATAAACTAATTTGGACGTTTCAGAATATTTTGTGTAATATTGTATTCTAAAATGTTCGATACAACTGTATTTCAGTAGTAACGTAACCTAATAATTTAATAATTACGAAGGAACACTATGTATACAAGCGAGATCGTTGAACATAAAAAATAGCACTCCTTAATCCGGAGAAGTTTAAAAGCAGTTATTATCTGCTTAGTTATGTAAATTGGCTAGATGGCCGTAGGAATACTTCGGAGAAAAATAATAAAATAGGAAATAGGAATGAAAATAGGACTAACAGATATTATTCTTAGTCTCCTTTAGCGTAAACAACATTCCCTCAAATACCGAAGTTCAACCTTGACTTTTTTATAAATATAGGAATATAAAAATATCCTGCAAATTTCCAACGATATTATTTCCTGAATGAAACCTCGATATTTTTATCGGGTTTGATTTCCGGAAGATCAACCGTCCATTAAACGGCTTTTCATCTATCAGACGTACCTGAGGAACAACAATATAATTGAAATCAGTCCCCAACAGATATTTTTCAATAAACTAATACAAATTCGAAAATAAACCACACACACAATCAGTGAACAAATCTTATGGCCCATAGCTATATTATCATATCACCGTTCGCGGCGCTGCGATCTTAACTCGAGATTGATAACTTTCTAGTTTCTGCCAAGTTTGATCGAAAAAATTTCTCTCCCTTGTTGGTTTTGGAATTTTCATGTGATTGAGAAAGACGCCTCTTCGTGGTTTGGGATGGAAATTCTGCAGTAGGAAAACAAACTCCAATAGTTTCACGATTTGACAACTCTTGTCCAGCCACAAATTGGACAAGACATCTTCATAGATATTTAGATGAGGTTGTAACGCTTTGATATATTTTCTAAAACATCTCATTCTTACCTCTAAATTAAAAAATATGTTGCCTTACTGCCATGATAGTCTCATACTCTTTCTCAATTGCATACCCCAGTATTATTTTAGTTCACCTACGTTACCATAAAAGTTTATTCGGTTATATTGGCGCGCAACTTGAGGTCAGTTTCGAGATGCATTGTGATAACACAAATCAGATGTCTGTTTGTAAATATGATTTATTAATTTTCCACGGGAATTTTCAACATACAACCTAATCAAAAAAGTTTTTTTCGACTTCCAGCTTCTTTCACTGCCTGGTCATATGCGTCTTTTGTATTTCCTCCACTACGTTCAAAGCCTCGTAACGAAAGTTCGTGTCCTTAAGCTTATCCCGGATTTTTCTTATCCTGTTGCAAGCGTTCTTCTGGGCTTTCGTCAAAGATGCGGGATCTATTGGTGGACCAACGACAGAGCTGGTTTGTCCTTCCATCCTTTCAGGTGCGATTCTTCCGGATTTTTGTTCCTCGCTGATTTCCCGAAGTTCGTGATTTTCGAAGTATTTAATGACGTGCAGATGCAACTTTTCTTTCAGCAAGTTCTCTTGATTGTTCAGCTTTTTCTGTAGGTTGCTGACGTTGACATAGAATATCTCTTGCTGATTTGGCGTTTTGTCGCTTATCTGGTCAAATCTGGAGATCACGGACTCGAGCTTGTCCTGCATGGACTTTGTTTGGACGAGGATTTCCATTAGTTTACAGAAGACTAGGCGGCTTCCTGTGTTGTTGCGATTACGCAAAAGTCCCGCCAGGTTGGCCATCTCGGTTACGCTGTAACGTTGCTGATTCAACATTGCGGAAAATAATGACAACTTTGACAGACACAACATGACTTAGACCCACTTTGATAAGTGGAACTTCAAACGGTCTTCGGGTTACAGTAGGTTAATGGGCATAGAAATTGCGAATGTTGCTTTTTGGCAGTTACATAACTGCAGAGGTGCAATTTTCGCAGTAATTTGCTTACGTAAATTTTCTTCGGTAATACTGCCGAGAAATATGATCTGTTCGTTTGGAAGAGGCGATTAAGTGAATTGAAATTGAAACAATATTGATTAGTTTTTCGGAACAAAATAGCTACCTGCTACAAAGAGGCAATGTTATGAATTCCACTTCTTCAAGCGGTGATAATGAAAAAATGTTGGTCATTTCGTGAAATTTAGGAAAGAATCGTGGTGATGCGCAAATTTTCACCATATTGTATTCTGAACGGTCGGTATTTTTATCGGATAAATTTTCATTTCGATTTTCCTCCCCCATCTCATGCATCATTTAAAAACACCCCTATTGAAGTGAACTCAACTGTGAAAAAACTCTCGTTCTAAATCCCCATGCATTTCGTAGTTCGAACTCCGCTCTCAAACTCATTTCTATCGGGACCGTGAGAATTGGTCCGTATTCGAAGGGAGCGATGGTTCATGTTACTTACTTCTCCGAATCGCAGGTAAAAAAAAAAATGGATTCTTGGAAAACGGAACAGTATCTCGTCGGAGGAATCCAAGCGGCGGCGACGAGACCCGTCTTTTATGAATGAAAGGAACCGAGGTGGTCCAATATGATGAAAGAAAACATATCTTATCGGGTGAGCAAATAGAACGCGATTTTGGAAATTCTTCGAAGATGTTATCATAACAAGTTGTGAGAAACGAAGGCACGCAAGATAGTATCAGACACGATAAGTTAATTTGAAGATTTTTTTATTTGAGACTGATGAAGCTGTCCGATTCATCTATGGGAGAAGATTGCCTTTATCAAGGTCCTGTAGTGCTCTTCGAACATCTGAAGTTCTAAATAATAAATATCATCGCTTGGATGGCAGAACTGAAAAAACCCTCCTGGTCAAAGAGCAACAAGTTTTGTATTTCGAAGTTAAATATTGAAGGTTTTAACATCAGCAATATAGCATAGTGTAGAGGTGATTATCTTTCAAGAGAACCATACGGCAACCGAGGAAAAGAGGCGTTTCAAAAGGATATATACTATTTCCGATCAATTTTTGGAACATATTATAAATAATTTTTATTTTCGTTAATTTTTTCCACTCTCGTCTTTCTCTTTCCCAGATTTATTTTTCGGGTTTTAATGTTTGTTTGTTTAATATTTGTATCCCAATTCTCCTAGATACGGGTACCTTGGTTCTCTCATTAATGAAATTGAAGAGGAAGAATATATATTTTTTTTTATGAAAAGGAAAAAGCATTTCAACATGAATATGTGAGCTTATTCCAAAATTCAAAACCAATCAGTACAGTCATACGGGAAAACCGAGTTTTGCTGGGGTTTTTATCTGAATAAAAAAATTTTTACACCCCTCGTAAAATTTTTATTTCCTCGAACGATATTTCTAAGGCTTATTATAGAAAATAACAATCTAATAAAAAGAAATTCGAAGAAGGAACAAAATAATATGAATTTGAAGTCTCGCTGGAAAATCAACCACTGTTTCTTTTTCAATTTCCTTCCAGGAAAACCCATCGTGTATCGGGTTTACATAAAATTAACATTGACGTAATGGAGTTCTTCGAACAGCAGCCTGACCCATTCCAGTAAACGTTGATCAAATAACATTCTTGTGGACCTTTTCGCTTTGCCCTTCGAAACACGGGATCCGAATTTCTTGGAAATTTCAACCCCCATTGCTCTGTACCTACTGCCATATTTGTGAAATAAATATAAAGAGGAACAACCGTTAAAATTAATAATTGAAACTTGAACAATCTAGTTATCTCTAGGAAAATGCGAGAATTCAAAAAACATATTATATAAATCAATTGCACGAAACTTCATGAGTGGGTTCATATCCAGATTTTAGTATATTTTTCGAAATATGGAAAAAACTTAACGTCCTCAAATTCACCCCTGTGGAGCAAGGTTGAAAGGATTTGATTCAATACATTCAAATCACATGAATAAATTATGATGAAAGTCAGGTAGGTTGATATTACGGTTTTTCTTTATTTTGATGTTCTAGAATCACGTCTTGAAATATATCAACGTAAAAATCCGGACAACCTGTTTGAAGGTTGATTTGGAAGCAATGTGATATACATACCTGCAAAACAGCAAAGAAATTTACGAGTAGTTTATTAACATTTTTTCATTGTAATGAATCCTAAAATATGAAAATAGAATGCTAGTAGACAACCACATAAGAATGGAATTTATTGGATGCATACATGAAATTCTTCGAAAAAAAAAACAGATAGATAATAAAAAATTATGGTTGTACAAGTTTCGTTATAGAATAGTAGAAAAGGTTGTGCTTCAAAAATAAGCTTTTATATTAACAATCCAACGAAAGATAACGCGACCGTTATTGTTATGAAATATCCTCCTTCAATAATTATCATTTGAACAAGGTCAGTATAAGAATGTTTCCTGAATTTATAAACTTCTCGTGAGGTATGAAATAACATTTCTCATTTTCATTTCATTCAGTAACAGACGTCATAAATACCAGGAGTGTATTATCTCCCTTTGCATCTTACCATGATTAATTTGAAAAAACACCCGATCAATATTTCTCAAGTTTCCTTCAAATTCCAAATTCATTTTATAGTTCTTTCTTTACCTTGTTGAAATTTTTTTTAGGGTGTCAATAATTGGGTAACGTTGCTCTAGACCAGACAAAAAGTGGATAAAGATAAAATCACCATTTCCATAAGTTGTCGAAGTTCAGCGTACCCAAAAATTTGCATCAATGATATGCGTTTTTATCGGGTTCAAAGACTTCTCAACATTGTGTACAAAATTCAAATTAATCGTGGGTTCGTTCCCGTATTTGATGTGGGCTTTTAGTTAATTCACATCCGTTTTTGAAGCGCATAGGGTACCTTTTAGACCGGAATTGGAAGCTTTCTCACTACTTGTTAATTTCTTGAATGGAATTGAATTTTCACTGGCGTTCGATCAGATAAGATCGGAATTCTGTTCCCCGATTCGAACGTACATAACTCCGGTATTTTCGTCGCCGCAATCCTTACCATGGAAAATTGTGTGAAACTTTTAATTACGTCGGATATGCTAATACGAAATTCCAAAGTGCACCTAAACAGAAACAACGTTAGTATGTATGTTTCAGATTGATATCTGAATGACGCAGTAATTTATTATTCAAATTAGAAAAAAAATGTATTACAGTAAACACCTATTTTAGTTCATTAGTTCCAATAATAAACATTTGGAATCGTTCCTGGAAAAACTATTGTCACTTCTAACTCTGTTTATTGAGTTCTGATGTTCTGAACGGGAATTCTTTCACCTATTACCTCCTTGCCTCGAAACTCGCATTCTTTTCAACGGTTTGACTCAATGATGAGTGCTTAGTTAAGGGTTCATTGCATCACAATAATTGTTTCAATGATTTGTCATAAACGGCATGTTGAATTCTTTAATTTTTTGAATGTACATTCAGGCGTGTATGCACAAGACTTTCCTCGAACGTTTTCGAATAAAAATTCAATATTTTTTCGTGTAATCCCATCCATCCCAGGTGGATTATTCAAACATACTTCAACAATTACTGGCGATGAAAAAGAAAAAAAATTTAAATTTCTTTCAATATCAAAAAGTTGTTCTCATTAGCCATCGATTTGTTAATTAGATTTTAATCCATAACCTTTCGAATATTTATACATGAACATATATCCGATTGGAAGGTGATTAAAATCAAATTAAGAAAGCGATGAGAACCACTTTCTGATACTGAAAGAAGTATCAATTTTTTATCGCCAGTAATTGTTGAAGTGAGTTTAAATTATCCGCCTTGGATGGATTGGATTACACGCAAAAATATTGTATTTTTTTGCGAAAACTTTCGAGGAAAGTCTTCTGCATACACGTCTGAATGTACATTCAAAAAATGATGAAAAGCACTGCCGTGAAGTCAGGAGCCTTTGAGCGCTCGTTCATCCACCTTGTAGGTAGATTCGCATTCTCCAGTTTTAGAAACCAATTGGAAAGATTTTGACAGCTGTCAAAGAAAATTTCAAACAAAGGCGAGAATCAAAACTTCACGTCAGTGCCTCAGGTGACCAATTTTTTTTCGATAATTCGCTAGAATTTTCTACTTTATCTATGGTCTTAGTAATGCGATCTGGACAAAATTTCCCACGTAGTTTGAATACATTATTCTTCATCTATGTGCGAAACTTCGTTCCAATCCAATGAGTAGTTTCGAAATTATCAGTAAAAAAATAGTTTGAACGGCTATATTTACGGAACCCCTAGTCTAATTTTGCTCATTGATGAACGTGACCGCAAAATTCGCGATCCGAACCTATCCTGAAAATTTCAAGTCCCTAGGCCTTTCCGTTCGAAAGTTATGATTTTCTATGGTTTCTATGGTTCTGATCATGCGATCTGGAAAAAATGTAGCTCGAAAATATCATTCTTAATTTAAATACAATATTTCGTCACGATCAAATCCATAGTCTTGAAGTTATAAAGAAAACTCAATTAAACGTCCATATTTACGGAACCCCTAGTCTCTACATGTAGCTTGAACACTTAATTCTCCATCTGAGTGCAAAATTTCACCTCGATCGAATCAGTAGTTTCGAAGTAATCAGAAAAACAAAATTTCGAGCGGCCATATTTACGGAATCCCTGGGCAAATTTTGCCCAATAACGAACTTAACCGCGGCATTTGAGATTCGAACCTACCCTGAAAATTTCAAGTTTCTACGAAAACGAAAAGAATTCAACGTGCATTTATGAGAAATCATTGAAACAATTATTGTGATGCATAGGGCAAATAAAAATAGTGTACAACCTTAAGGACAATGTTTGGATGTTCACTTTTATTGATTTTGTGCGATGAATGCAATGATTAAGAGTACAATAAGTAATGAAGGAATAAATTGATGTTTATTATTCGCCAGTACTTTTATTATAAAATTCAAATAAATGGTAAATTATAATAGAGATTCCTGTTAATGATTATAAAAAATTCGTGTTGAATTATGAACTCATATATTTGTTTCTATTTTTCAGATGTTGGATGTGATATTTCCCAATACAATTTCAAGATTTCGTGGTAAGTAAACAATTTAGTAGCCATTTTTTCCCTCGCACCCTATATAACTGAAGAAAAATATATTTTGATGATTTTGGGCGAAAATACAGGGTGGCGCAGCGCAGACGACCACATTTGAGATGGTTGCATCTTCTTAATATTAGTGCTGGGATATTGAAATAAAGCGCATTTTGAAGCAGAAACGTGGAAGTTTATTATACATAAGTCAAATTCTCAATTGTGGTACATAATTGGTTCAATGTTATCTTTGTCGATTTCTTCGAGGCGCTCTGCCAAGTTGCACTTCTCGTGGTTGTTCGAAATAAGTTATGCTTTGGGTCCCATCGAAAAAAATCACACGAGGTTAGGTCGTAACAGTTTTAAAACACCCAAATTCTCTGTTAAAAATTTGTGGGAGTTACATGGAATGACATATTCGCTTCATAAAAGCTAAGCAACTTCAAACTGATTTCCGCAGAAGCCTCCCTCATAGTAGGGTTCAAACGGAGCTCTATCGTGTCACCCCGTGTGAACTTTATTGCTAAAATGTATGGACCTCTTAGTATCATTCCCTACATCATAACAATGCAAAATCACTTGGTCGTCAAAAAATCGTCCTGTGCAGGAAGTGGTGGGGGGCATTTTTCCAAAAATTGACAAAATTTTTTTTTTCGTTTATAATTATCTACATCCAGTGACTTATATTCAAACAAATTTTCATCGAAATATACGATTCAGAAATATTTTATTTTAATTATCAAAGAAGTCGGATACAATGCGCTTATATGGAGTTCCTTAAGATAAAATCGCTTGCCCTGCAAAGGCATATTCACCATTATGTTCTGTTCGATTTTACTCGGAAACTGTCGCGAAAATCAAAAAAATGCTTCATATAAGGGGTCTTTCTCATAAACCGACGATTCAGATGATTTTTTCCAAATTTCAATTGGCCTGATAATTTCCTCAAAAAATAGGAAAATCTGCTATTACCTCCGGTTAGCCGCGACTGACCGTGGAG
Organism: Aphidecta obliterata; assembly: GCA_963966015.1. Taxonomy (NCBI): domain Eukaryota; kingdom Metazoa; phylum Arthropoda; class Insecta; order Coleoptera; family Coccinellidae; genus Aphidecta; species Aphidecta obliterata. The sequence continues at coordinate 21,196,183 of OZ014430.1, read as the reverse complement.
ACGCGAGGAAGGCTCACTTTGATGAATAAACGCTTGTCGGGGCAGAAATAAACGACCTTATGGATCGAGCGTTCATAGGGTCGTTTTTCGGTTGGACCAGGCCATATTTTCATTGTTCGTGCATTCTGATGATGAATTATAATGTTTGATTTGATTTCTTTCAACTTGTGGATTGAAAAACAAATAGGGACAAACATATATTTCTTAATTTACAATTACTTATTGAGTTTAGTTTGGTATTTACATTCGTCCTGAAATTATCGCTCATTTGCATTTGTACTCAAAAGATTCACGCAACTCCGGAATCTGCAAAGGGGCACAGTTGTTATCTATGCTTTCTAGTTTCAAAATATATCTTACATTCCATTATAAATCCGATTCAAATCCGATTATCAAATCCGATCACTGTCAGATGAAGAATATTCAACAGGATGGAATTTGGAAAATTTTGAGTCACTTTTATTGCCACATGCTTTATGCGCCATACATTTGCGAGAGCCAATACAAGGAATTTTTTTTTCTCACAGGAACACATAGGTCCCGGTGCAATCTGGAATAAAAATACCCATGTTATAAATAATAGATATTTATCAGATATTCGATATAAGGATGTTTCATGAGTGGTTGGCCGTAGCCTAGTGGTCAATGCAGGTCATCCAGACCTTTCAGAAAAGTTGCTTGTTTTGTATCCCAAGGCTCTTAGTTTAGGAGATACAGGGTGATTTATGGATTTTGGCCTGAATTTACGATAGGCATAATTCTGGAATCTGAGGTCCGTTTTTTTTTAAATTTCAAGGGGTTGTTCATTTCAGAAAGTCCTTTCGAGTGGCTCACGCAATATACATATTTTCAGGACATTACTCAGAATATCGTGGTTTATCTTTCAAGCCTCAAAATCTATATTTTCTACATCACTTAGAGAAATTTCGTTATTGCCATGAAAAAATACATAACTCAATCTAAGGAGTTAAATTTTCACTTTGAATAGCCCACTTGTTACAAGCGAGTAGCGAATAAACGAATTCATGTTTTATGTAATTTTTTTGAAATATTTCTTGTATTTTGCTGAGATTTTGAACCTCAAAGCTTAAGAGCGTTATAACTCATGAAGTGAACGATTTTTGAAATGTAATCCGTGAATGTATTCGTTCGACAACACAAATTACTAGATATTAATATTTTTTATTTTTACAAAGTTAGAATTTTGAATTAAAATTGGAGTAACTTCAAATTTGACAGCTATGTTTAGAGAATGTGTAAAGAAAGCGATATTTGGCGAATTTCATGAGGAATACAAGTCAATATCTTTTTTTTTTTAAAGCAAATGCAATCCTTGATTATGTTTCTAGTGGGTTTACGCCATTTGTCCCTAAATTTTATATTTAGTTTCGAAAGAATTCAAAGCTTGATTATGCATACTTGTAATTATGTAATTACTTCTATAAGTAGCGTGTTAAAACACTCAGTGGGTGCTTAGGTTTTAGAATACAAGGGATTTGAACAAAAAGTTATAGAAAAAATATTAATATCTAGTTATTTGTGTTGTGGAACGAATACATTCACGGATTACATTTCAAAAATCGTTCACTTCATGAGTTATAACGCTCTTAAGCTTTGAGGTTCAAAATCTCAGCAAAATACAAGAAATATTTCAAAAAAACTACATAAAACATGAATTCGTTCATTCGCTACTCGCTTGTAACAAGTGGGCTATTCAAAGTGAAAATTTAACTCCTTAGATTGAGTTATGTATTTTTTCATGGCAATAACGAAATTTCTTTAAGTGATGTAGAAAATATAGATTTTGGGGCTTGAAAGATAAACCACGATATTCTGAGTAATGTCCTGAAAATATTGATATTGCGTGAGCCACTCGAAAGGACTTTCTGAAATGAACAACCCCTTGAAATTTAAAAAAAAACGGACCTCAGATTCCAGAATTATGCCTATCGTAAATTCAGGCCAAAATCCATAAATCACCCTGTATCTCCTAAACTAAGAGCCTTGGGATACAAAACAAGCAACTTTTCTGAAAGGTCTGGATGACCTGCATTGACCACTAGGCTATGGCCAACCACTCATGAAACATCCTGTATATCGAATATCTGATAAATATCTATTATTTATAACATGGGCATTTTTTTTCCAGATTGCACCGGGACCTATGTGTTCCTGTGAGAAAAAAAATTCCTTGTATTGGCTCTCGAAAATGTATGGCCCATAAAGCATGTGGCAATAAAAGTGACTCAAAATTTTCCAAATTCCATCCTGTTGAATATTCTTCATCTGACAGTGATCGGATTTGATAATCGGATTTGAATCGGATTTATAATGGAATGTAAGATATATTTTGAAACTAGAAAGCATAGATAACAACTGTGCCCCTTTGCAGATTCCGGAGTTGCGTAAATCTTTTGAGTACAAATGCAAATGAGCAATAATTTCAGGACGAATGTAAATACCAAACTGAACTCAATAAGTAATTGTAAATTAACAAATAGATGTTTGTCCCTATTTGTTTTTTAATCCACAAGTTGAAAGAAATCAAATCAAACATTCTAATTCATCATCAGAATGCACGAACAATGAAAATATGGCCTGGTCCAACCGAAAAACGACCCTATGAACGCTCGATCCATAAGGTCGTTTATTTCTGCCCCGACAAGCGTTTATTCATCAAAGTGAGCCTTCCTCGCGTCTCCACGGTCAGTCGCGGCTAACCGGAGGTAATAGCAGATTTTCCTATTTTTTGAGGAAATTATCAGGCCAATTGGAATTTGGAAAAAACCATCTGAATCGTCGGTTTATGAGAAAGACCCCTTATATGAAGCATTTTTTTGATTTTCGCGACAGTTTCCGAGTAAAATGGAACGGAACAAAATGGTGAATATGCCTTTGCAGGGCAAGCGATTTTATCTTAAGGAACTCCATATAAGCGCATTGTATCCGACTTCTTTGATAATTAAAATAAAATATTTCTGAATCGTATATTTCGATGAAAATTTGTTTGAATATAAGTCACTGGATGTAGATAATTATAAACGAAAAAAAAAATTTTGCCAATTTTTGGAAAAATGCCCCCCACCACTTCCTGCACAGGACGATTTTTTGACGACCAAGTGATTTTGCATTGTTATGATGTAGGGAATGATACCAAGAGGTCCATACATTTTAGCAATGAAGTTCACACGAAAATCTGTTTTAGAGCTCTTTTCATGCCTCGCGAACTCTACTACTCATGCCCAATAGTGCTTTTACTGTTGTGTTCGCGCGAACGAAAAATGCTCCATGGAGCTCCGGCAAGTGCTGACTCTCCCCCTGAAAAAATCAACCGGACGAAAATTCCACGTACTTCCCAAAGTTGTTTTATTATTCCGAGAACGTCTCGGGTCGCATTTCTGCGTTCCGAAATATCGAATAAGACGGGGAAGCCAGCAACTCCTCCCTGACCTACATAAATTCCCAACCCAGCGCCGAGATGAGGGTGTCGGCGATTTGCATTCGGCGCAGAAGGGGTGGTAAATGATATGCCGAGAGGGGTACGAGTGCCGGGAGGGGAGCCTATCAATTATATGCTAATACGAAGTCGCTAATTTGTCATTCACTTTGATGGCGATCCAGCAGTTTGACTTTTATTGGCAGTACTAACTTCGTCATGAATATTGATTGCTGCATGTACGGGGTTCACCCACGGTTTCATTCCGTCGTGTCAGCGTAATTACGAGAGGCACATCAATGGGCCGAGCTGGAATTTTCATTGACGTGAGAAGTCTCGGTTGTTTATTATCCGGTATGATTTGATTCCTTGTGCGTTCTTTGATGACGACATCGTTTTAATCACATGAAGCCAATATTTTAAACTGCAGCAAGAAGCTTGAGAACACCCCGTGCTTGAAGTTTATTTCATAGCGAACTCTTAGATGGTTGTTTTATGGTTTGTTTACAAATGTTACAGCACGTGTTTTTCGATGTTGGCGTCACTCAGGTACCTTCGATTATCTAACAACATTCAATTGATAATTTGTTATTATTAGTTTTATCAGGCTATTTGTAGTGTTGGAAACGCGTGTTCAATAATAGGTTTGTTCCTACAGGTACCAAAACCGTACAATGAACAGCCGAATATATGCGCAGTAGACCAAAAGCGTTTGTTTTCCTGGTCAGAAGCACGCTTTCCGAGTGTATTTGCTGACCTGGGGTGATGATATATTTTCATTTTGACATTGGTTTTGTTGGTATAGAGTGCACGTTATCTCCACTTCGGTGAGGTTGTTTATTCACGAATTGTTATGTTTATTAATTTTTATTTTCGCTGTTTATGAACTTACTTCGAAATGGAAATGTCGTGAACGATTTCGATTTTCGTCCACCGTTCTTCAAACTTTGATGTAGATGGTTCGGAAAAGGCTCAGTCCGGAAAATTACTTAAAAATTTTGCAAATAGTGTAACAGTGTTGCATGTTGTGCATTATTATGAGGCGTCTCACAGAGACCTAGGAGAGTCGGGATATAAACATAAAGAAAAATCTAATTAAAGAAAAGAAAGGAAAACCTGAGAGTTGAGCTATATGCAAAAAATTTCGACTAAAATGCAAGGTATTGTCGAACAGATGAGTTTTTTGAACAAGAGAGACAATTAACTAAACTAAACATTATTGAGATACAGTGGTACAAACTAATCAGAAATTCTGATCATGATTCTGGCTGGAAGAATCATGTGATTCAAATCGCGATTTCAATAATATGTCTGAATCGATTGATGTAAACCCGTTCAGTCCTGATTTTTCAACCACATCTCGATTCGAATATATCGTGAAATAAACAAGCTTAGAATAACTTTTGAATGTTAAAAATAAATCTTAGAAATGAATTGAAAAGTATAGTCTTTTTCCTCCAGGCGAAGACAGATGAGCAAAAAAATAGTTAAGATTTTTCAATAATATGTAACAATCCAATATCTTCCTGAAAAATATCAAGAAACATTCATATTCAAAACAAACAATATTAAGCAGAAAAGGAACAAAAATCATTGCTCAATAGATACATTAAAATAGAAATCGAGAACAGAAATCCGTTTCACTGAAAACTAGTATGAACAGAAGTTTTATCATTGACTTTTTCATCTCGAAGTGAAGATAAATAATTTTGAAAGAAATTTCCTGCTGGTAGAATAAATCTTACTGAGGAATTAGAAAGGATAGTCTTTTTTCTTCTGGCGAAGAAAGAAAAGCGAAATGCAAAGATGTTTCAATTATATGTAACAATCCGATATCTCCCTGAAAAATATTGCGAAGCTCGAGAAACATTTATATTCAAAACAAACTATATTTAGCAGAAAAGAAACAAAAATCATGGTTCAATAGACAAATCAAAAAATTACGAAAAGCACATCCATGAAGGCAGGAGCTTTTCAGCGCTCGTACATGCACCTTGTAGGTAGATTCGCATTTTCCAGTTTTAGAAATCAATTGAAGAAATTTTCGACAGCTGTCAAAAAAATTCTGAAACTTAGGCGAAACTCCAGACTTCATGTCATAAGCTGATCAATTTTTTTCCGATAATTCGCCAGAATTTTCTACGGTATCTATGGTCTTGGTGTTGCGATCTGGACAAAATTTCGCACGTAGTTTCAATACATTGTTCCTCAGCTAGGTGCGAAATTTCATTCCAAGCCGCTCAGTATTTTCGGAACTATCAGGAAAAAAATATTTTGAACTGCCATATTTACGGAACCCCTAGTCTAATTTTGCTCATTGATGAACGTGACCGCGATATTTGCAATCCAAACCCACCCTGAAAATTCCAAGTTCCTAGGCCTTTCCGTTCAGAAGTTGCAATTTTCTTTGGTTTCTATGGTTCTGGTCATGCGATCTGGACAAAATATTGTTTTAATATATCATTCTCGATTAAAATACAAAATTTCATCTCGATCGAATCCGTAGTTTCGAAATTATCGGGAAACCAAAATTTCAAACGACCGTATTTACGGAACCCCTAGTATAATTCTGTTCATTGATAAACGTGAACGCGACATTTCAGATCCACACCTATCCTGAAAATTTCAAGTCCCTAGGCCTTTCCGTTCGAAAGTTATGATTTTCTATGGTTTCTATGGTTCTGTTCATCTGATCTGGAGAAATGTAGGTTGAATATATATTTCTCCATTAGTATACAAAATTTCGTCACGATCGAATCTGTAGTTTTGGAATTATCAAGAAAACTAAATTTCAAACGACCATATTTACGGAACCCCTTGTATGATCCACACCTATCCTGAAAATTTCAAGTCCCTAGGCGTTTCCGTTCAAAAGTTACAATTTTTTATGGTTTCTATAGTTCTGGTCATGCGATCTGGACAAAATTGCATGTAGCTTGAACACTTTATTCTCCATCTGATAGCAAAATTTCACCTCGATTGAATCAGTAGTTTCGAAGTAATCAGGAGAAGAAAATTTCCAACGGTTATATTTACGGAACCCTTGGTCGAATTTTGCCCAATAACGAACTTAACCGCGGCAATCGCGATTCGAACCCCAATTTCACATGTAGCTTGAACACCTCATTCTCTATTTGAGTGCAAAGTTTTATCTCGATCGAAACTGTAGTTTCGAAGTAATCAGGAGAACAAAATTTTGAATGGCCATATTTACGGAACCCCTGGTGGAATTCTGCCCATTAACGAACTTAACCGAGGCATTTGGGATCTGAACCTTCACTGAAAATTTCAAGTCTCTAGGTTGATCCGTTCGGGAGTTATCGTGGTTGCGGCTGGACGGACGGACAGACTCGAATTTTCCGACGGATTCGTCATCAGTGAGTCGAACATAGTCGATTGAGATCATTTTCGGCTCAAAATTCGAAAAATACAGACATGGTGACTAAATGATATAGCCCTCGTGTAAGTAGTACGAACGCTCAAAAAGCAATCGTTTTACTGAAAACTAACATGACCAAAAGTTTTTTCATTTTATTTCTCTCATCAAGAATTTTCTGCTCCTATGACAGGGAGGAGAAGATCAGAAAATGAAATAAATTAGATATGTAATCAAAAACATTTTTTTTTTAATCACTGACTATATCCGGGGCAAAATGATGACATTCTTGTTCAATTAAACGAGCGCGCGAAAAAGAATGAGAGATATAAATGATTTATATAAATTAATTCGAATTAGAAATAATTAATAGATTTTTGTGTTATGTGAAAATTGGTTTCATGCTTTCGAAACTTTTTGACCGATACTTTATGTATTTGGTTCTAGAGAATGTTTAATTTTTAGTTTGTTCTTGCCTTCTTGGCATTCAGCCAATTTCTTCATAGTGCTAACACATCTTTAGACTCAATACGATTTTCTTTATCTATTTACTTATTAGATATATCCAATCTGACAATAGTATGTACTGATATAATGAACAAAATGAAGCTAGTGAATGGCAGTGCAATGTTGCTGAAAATGTTGCATCCACTATTTCCCCACGCTTATTTTAGCTTGCTATGTCTTTGTATGCGTCGAATATTGAAATCGAATTTTGAACCACCTGTTGTTGCAATATTGACCGTAGCTTGACCACATATCGTCGTCTTTTTTCGGCGGTTCCTGTGTTTTAACCTCATTTTCTGATAAACCTCATATCACTCTGTATATAATTCCAATGTGTAGCACGCGTGAATCATCATAATCGGCTTGCTGACATCTGGAATAGCACTCGCATACTCTCTTCGGATCTGTCACCCACGAATGCCATGAAAAACTGGCTGCATTCATGTTCGAAACCGAGGGAGGCGGAAATCATCATTAGATCATCATCGTGTGGGTTCCATTCATCACGAGGAAAATTACACGCGCTGTTTGTTCCCCTCTGACGACTTTACGTAACATATGAAAATCCCAATTAAGATAACGACGTTTTTTTTTCTGCAGCCTTTTGTTACTATATTTTGTATACCAGGTGGAACCACAAATATTACACAAGTTCACCGGCTTCCAATCAGACAACCGTTCTCGGTGCAAAACAATCGTCTGATGCGGTCGTTCTATTTAAAAAGGACCCAATCAAAAATACCCATTGGAAATCTTCCTCTACGAAGCATATAAAACGTCTATTTCAAGATAGCCGTGCAACAAAGTAGGCCGCGAAGCCAGCAGTCATTTGATTCGGATGACATCTCAGGTATGCAACATTTGTTCGGTCGACATGTCGACCGAGATGCATGCCTGTAAACAAACTGGATAGAACCGCCTTTGTAACCCACTTTGTTTGGGTTTCGCTGCTGGCAAACACGACCCTGGAGCTAGCCAGCCCGCTGTTATTTACTTGGAAGACGGGGGTGGATTTGTTGGAAAACAACAGAATGTCAATAGGATGTTCGCGAAGCGAAATGGAATCTTTCTGAGGAAATAATTGGGGATCCGAGAGAAGATGTGATTAAGAACGAGTCATTAGAACAACTCCAATCGTCGAGAAACGTAGCTCTGATGTGGTAAAACAAGAGTTTTATCGTCGATAAAGATTGGAATAAAATGGAATGCTACTAATCGTCAGGGCTGGTGAAAATATACGTATCTAGTGCGCGCGGCAGACCGTCGAACACTGTTAGCGCTAGGGATAGGAATATCCACCGATTCCTCTTGAATCGCGTTTCAACTTACTCAGCCAATGTGGGCGCTTTTCTAGCATTTTTCCGAGGACCAACAAGGTTCGAGGCGATCCGAAATCCGTCCGTCGTTGAGCAAGCGGCAAAAGGATTCCAGACTAGAGCTCATTATTTGGGACGGTTGTTTGATAATTTCATCCAGATGATTGTATCCAAAGACACTTGCGGGTTTTACGGGGGCCGTGGTAGTTCATTCAACTTTGAATATCCGCATTCTATTTCCAAAATAGGAATTCATTTTTGTTGAAGATGATCCCACAATTTTTTATTGTCCGATGAACGGTTTCCAATGAAAATTTCTATGATTTCGATAGTCAGACACTTTACCGATGTGGACGGCACTGTTTAAAGTAGAACATTAATTTTTATCTAGGAATTTTTTTTTATGGTGGCGACCTATCAATTCCCAACAATATAACTAAAGCAGTCTAATAATTTGACCATGCATAAAAAAGTTTTTATTTTCCATGCGAAAATCGCGTATCGGACGAAAAATATCAGGAAATTTTAACTAAAGATTACAAACATATTTTTTATTTTAGGAAATGCAGAGGCGTACATAATATATTTCCAAGAATTTTGAGTCCCCATCCTGTACAAACGTTGAAATACAATCTTGTACATGAAAAAATGTGATGCTTAGAGGGAAATTTTCTTGAAAATATCTTGGAAGCCTGAAATCTATTGAAGTTATGATGAAAAATTACGAAAAGCACTGCCGTTAAGGCAGGAACTTTTGAGCGCTCTTACATCCACCTTGTAGGTAGATTCACATTTTCTAGTTTTGGAAATCAATTGAAGGAATTTTCGACAGCTGTCAAAAAAATTCTGAAACTTTTTTTCGATAATTCGCTAGAATTTTCTACGGTATCTATGGTCTTGGTGATGCGATCTGGACAAAATTTTGCTCATAGTTTGAATACATTATTCCTCAGCTAGGTGCATAATTTCATTCCAATCCGATCAGTAGTTTCGAAACTATCAGGAAAATAATATTTTGAACGGCCATATTCACGGAACCCCTAGTCTAATTTTGCTCATTGATGAACGTGACTGCGATATTCGCGATCCAAACCCACCCCGAAAATTTCAAGTTCCTAGGCCTTTCCGTTCAAAAGTTACAATTTTCTATGGTTTCTATGGTTCTGGTCATGCGATCTGGACAAAATATTGCTTTAATATATCATTCTCGATTAAAATACAAAATTTCATCTCGATCGAATCCGTAGTTTCGAAATTATCGAGAAAACAAAATTTCAAACGACCGTATTTACGGAACCCCTAGTATAATTCTGCTCATTGATAAACGTGAACGCGACATTTCACATCCACACCTATCCTAAAAATTTCAAGTCCCTAGGCCTTTCCGTTCGAAAGTTATGATTTTCTATGGTTTCTATCGTTCTGGTCAAGTGATCTGGAGGAATGTAGCTCGAATATAAATTTATTTCTTAACCGAGGCATTTGGGATCTGAACCTACACTGAAATTTTCAAGTCTCTAGGTTGATCCGTTCGAGAGTTATCGTGCTTACGGCCGGACGGACAGACTAGAATTTTCCGACGGATTCGTCATCAGTGAGTCGAACATAGTCGATTGAGACCATTTCCGGCTCAAAGTTCGAAAAATACTGACATCGTGACGAAATGATATAGCCCTCGTGTAAGTAGTACGAGCGCTCAAAAATTATGAAAACCACTGAAGTGAAGTTAGGAGCTTCTGTGCGCTCGTTCATCCACCTTGTAGGTAGATTCGCATTTTCAAGTTTAAGAAACCAATCGAAGACATTTTTGACAGCTGTCAAAAAATGACAGCAGCTCTTTGTCAATTATGCCGAATCAGCAGTTACAGAAATATAAGGATTTTTTATTCAATAATTCGTTGGAAGTTAAAATGGTTCTGATTATGCGATCTGGAATAATGTAGCTTGAATATATCCTTCTCCACGACACGATCCAATCCGTAGTTTCGAAATGATCCAGAAAACAAAATTTCAAACGACCATATTTACGGAACACCTGGTCGAATTTTGCCCAAAAACGAACTCAACCGCGAAATTCAAGATCCAAACCTATGGAACCCCTAGTATATTTCTGCTCATTTATGAACGTGAAGGTGACATTTCAGATCCTGAAAATTTCAAGTCCCTAGGCCTTTCCGTTCGAAAGTTATAATTTTCAGTGATTCTGGTCATGCGACCTGGAAAAATTTTTGCATGAACACGTCATTCTCCATCTGAGAGCTAAAATTTCATCTCGATTAAATCAGTAGTTTTGAAGTAATCAGGCGAATCAAATTTTGAACGGCCATATTTACGGAACCCCTGGTCGAATTTTACCCAATAACGAACTCAACCCCGGCATTCGAGATTTGATCCTCCCCTGGAAATTTCAAGTTTCTAAGTCGTTCCGTTCGAGAGTTATCGTGTATACGGACGGACAGATTCGAATTAGTTAGTTACATACTATGTTTTAGGATTTTTTTCAAATCCTGGCGTAATGAAAAAGTAAATAATACAAAATCAACTCACCGCCTTCAGTGCCCACAACGAAGAAAATATGAATTAAATAACCCGATAACTATCGTGGGCACTTGAACCTTTACAGAGCAATGGAAGTTTCAGTGTAGAACGAAAGGGAGCTCTGAAGACAAATAATGATGATAAAAGATAAGACTGACTAAGGTCTCAAGAGACAAAATTCCAAACACCGAAATACGAAAGAAAACCGGAGTAAACTGACACCTGTCGAAACTTAGGTTTCGCCCTCACTTGGTGAGGCAAAATTTAGGGAGATTAACATACAGAGTTTCATTTTGGAGACCTCGAGAAAAAAAAAAAGCATAGGAATATCTAGGAAGAGATGGATAGACGATAAAGTCGCTGTAGCTGGAAAACAGTTGTTGAGAACAGCATGAAAGAAACTGGAAGAGGCCTCATCCGATACTGGATGAGAGAGAGCTGAAGAAGGTCACATGCGATCCTCCTGTTGAGTTGTGAAAAATCGGAAGTTTGGGATCAGTCCAGGATGGGAAAAAACCTATTATAAATATGAAACGGAGTACCCGCATCATCCTCGAACATCGAAGCAGATGTTCCATCTCAAAGGTTAAAATCTTGCTCGACGACATTCGAAAACAAATAAATTCATTATCCAACGGCCTTCGGTCCCCGAACGAAGTCGACTAGAGATGATTCTGCACGTTCCCATCACCAGATGCTAATGAAAACATAACGATTTGTCACTGTTAACGGTGCTCGGTTCTCATCGACCACCGTTGCGGATGTTAAGCGATGACCAATGATCGAAACTAGCGCGTGCGACGTTACCTTTTGGTAGAAATAGATCGAGATGAATCATGACTTGATCCCAATATTCGCTTTCCCGCCAGTCATACGTCGTGGGCAGGTTGGTATCAACTCGAATGGGTGTGTGTATTTTTGCGCTTTCGTTCAATTAGGCATCACGGAGAGAATACCTTAGCCAAGATTATAATTGGATATTCTAATGATGTTTTTGCGAAATTAATACTAAAAAATCATCCAATTCTCCTCATCCGCATTTTCCAGAGATGATAGAAAATTCACACGCTCCACCTTTTTAATGGTCGAGTAAAATTTATAGTTATAGAGTGTTGGCAACACTTTTCTCCGTGACAGCCGATTCGACAGCTGAATTTTGGTTAGTTTGGTTTTCATTTCACAATGAATATAGGTATCCCGCTAGAGCAACGTTTGTTAATAATTCAAATCAACCCTATAAATTCAAGATCAATGTTGAGGGTTAAGGATCTTGGTTTACATGCTTACAAGATTCAACTTGTGCAGGAATTAAAACCAAACGACCATCGTCCGCGCAATTCAGCAATTATTGTCATCGATGCAAACAAAATTATCTTGAGTAATTACTGTCCATGTCAATAAGCAGGGTTGTCGCATTTGCAGTGAATATAATCCTATAGCCATTGTTCACAAACCATTTCACCCACAAAAAGTTACTGTTTGGCTTTATGGGCCGAAGCTCAGCGTTCCCAAATAAAAGCCATGCACAGAGGAAGGCAACGCCGCATACGTTCCATCGTTCGTGCTAGGGATGTAAATATCTATAGACCAGGCAATAGAGATTTTTTCGTGACAAAAATCGTAGAAGAAAACCGAGAGTGGGGTGGCCTGTGGATGTAAAGTGATATGTTTTCGGCAAATAGGATTACTTTTCTTGTAATTTCGAAAAAACACCAGTTAGTTTTTAGTTTTTTGCTTGGAAAATCTTAACCAATGCTGATGCTTTCAACAACAGAATTGTAGAAAATGATAGACGAAGAAAATGAGTGCGATCGGGTCATTATTACCGTAGAAAAAACCGTAAAATTCAGCATTTTTTCAAAAATTCATATCTTGGCCATTTTTAAAGTTGTAGCGCTGGTTATCCGGATGAAAGTGGTGGTTAATAGGTAATATGAGTGTTCAAAACGCGGACGTTGTCGGATAAATAATCTTCGCGTAATTGCGAATAATTTTAGGAACAATTTTCCGGAAGGGCTGGATGCGTCAGAAATTGTCCGACTTTAATTTACAAAACGGATTTCGAAAGTGAAAGTATAGTACCAAAATAGGCGAAAAAAACGTGCAAACATGACCGGCTGACCGCTCGATTGCGATCAAGTAGTGGGGGTATGAATGTAAAGATTCTCGCTCGGCCGCATCGCGCTTTTATTGTAATACTCACTTCCCCGCGTTGGCCGGCTACCCCCACTATTCGTCTGCGATCGAGCGCTGGGCCGATTCCACGCATTTTTCACCTATTTCGCAACATTTCAACGAAAAATCAAGATTGACATGTTGTAGTATGTACCTGCTATACTTCTAAATTCGAAATCTGTTTCGTAAATTAAAATCAAGGACGGTTCGAGGTGATCCGGAAATCGTCGGTCTTTGAGCGCGCGGCAAAGGGATTCCAGGGCCATAAAATCAACTTAATAAACTTGGTGCAGCTCATTATTTGGGACGGTTTTTCTGCTCTTTCAATCCATAATGTTTGTTGCCAACGACACTCTGCGTTTTCCTGAAGTAGAAAAAAAGTTAGTAAAATCCGGCCATATTATGGCAATTTTCAGGATATGCGTAAATCCGGCCGTATTAAGGCATATTCGATTCCTTGTCATTTTTTTGTCCGATATGCGATTTTCGAGTAAAAACTTTTTATGCATGGCATTATTTCGATTTATTATTCTTAATGAGACTGCTCGTTTTTGAGCGCTCGTTCTACTTACACCAGGCTATATCATTTCGTCACGAATCACGATGTCTGTATTTTTTGGATTTTGAGCCGAAAATGGTCTCAATCGACAGAGTTCGACTCACTGATGACGAATCCGTCGGAAAATACAAGTCTGTCCGTCCGTCCAGCCGTAAGCACGATAACTCTCGAACATATCAACCTAGACTCTCGAAATTTTCAGTGTGGGTTGAGTTCCTAAATGCCTCGGTTAGGTTCGTTAATGGGCAAAATTCCACCAGGGGTTCCGTAAATATGGCCGTTCGCAATTTTGTTCTTTCGAATTCTCCGAAACTACAGATTCGATCGAGATGAAATTTTGTTGTTGAATTGAGAATGATGTATTCGAGCTACATTTCATCCAGATCGCATGACCAGAGCCATAGAAACCATAGAAAATCATAACTCACGAACGGAAAGGCCTAGGGACGTGAAAATTTCAGAATAGGTATGGATCTCGAATGCGCCGTCACGTTCATCAATCATCAAAATTAGACTAGGTGTTCCGTAAATATGGTCGTGTGTAATTTAGTTTTCTTGATAATTTCAAAACTACGGATTCGAACGTGACGACATTTTTTATTTCAATTGAGAATAACCTATTCAAGATACATTTTTTCCAGATTGCATGACCAGATCTATAGAAACCATAAAAAATTATAACTTTTGAAAGGAAAGGCGTAGGCTAGGGACTTGAAATTTTCAGGACAGGTGTGGATCTCGAATGTCACGGTCACGATCAACAATGAGCAGGGGTTCCGTGAATATGGTCGTTTGAAATTTAGTTTTCTCGATAATTTCGAAACTACGGATACGATCGTAACGAAATTTCGTATTTTAATGGATAATGATATATATTCAAGCTACATTTTGTCCAGATCACATGACCATAACCATAGAAAATTATAAATTCGGAACGGAAAGGCCTAGGACAAAATAATTTTTGAGCGCTCGTACTACTTACACGAGGGCTATATCATTTCGTCATGATGTCTGTATTTTCAGAATTTTGAGCCGAAAATGGTCTCAAACGACTATGTTCGACTCACTGATGACGAATCCGTCGAAAAATTCGAGTCTGTCCGTCCGGCCGGCCGTATACACGATAACTCTCGAACGGAATGTCCTAGAAACTTGAAATTTTAAGGGAAGCTTCGAATCTCGAATGCCGCGGTTAAGTTCGTTATTGGGCAAAATTCGCCCAGGGGTTCCGTAAATATGGCCGCTCGAAATTTTGTTTTCCTGATTACTTGGAAATACAAATCCGATCGAGGTGAAATTTTGCACTCAGATAGAGAATTACTTGTTCAAGCTATATGCAAAATTGTGTCCAGCTTGCATGACCAGAACCATAGAAACCATACAAAATTGTAACTTTTGAACGGAAACGCCTAGGGACTTGAAATTTTCAGGATAGGTGTGGATCTCGAATGTCGAGATCACGTTTATCTATGAGCAAAATTATACTAGGGGTTCCGTAAATATGGCTGTTCAAAATAATGGTCGTTTGAAATTTAGTTTTCTTGATAATTTCAAAACTACAGATTCGATCGTGACGAAATTTTGTATACTAATGGAGAATGATATATTCGAGCAACATTTTTCCAGATCGCATGACCAGAACCATAGAAACCATAGAAATGTCGCCTTCACGTTCATAAATGAGCAGAATTATACTAGGGGTTCCGTAAATACGGTGGTTTGAAATTTAGTTTTCTCGATAATTTCGAAACTACGGATTCGATCGAGATAAAATTTTGTATTTTAATCGAGAATGATATATTGAAGCAACATTTTGTCCAGATTGCATGACCAGAACCATAGAAACCATAGAAAATTATAACTTCCGAAGGGAAAGGCCTAGAAACTTGAAATTTTCAGGGTAGGTTTGGATCGCGAATGTCGCGGTCAATTTCATCAATGAGGGGCTAGGGGTTCCGTAAATAAGGCCGTTCAAAATATTTTTTTCCTGATAATTTCGGAACTACTGATTGGATTGGAATGAAATTCTACACCTAGCTGAGGAATAATGTATTCAAACTACGCGCGAAATTTTGTCCAGATCGCATCACCAAGACCATAGATACCATAGAAAATTCTAGCGAATTATCGAAAAAAAATTGGTCAGCTGAAGCACTGACATGAAGTCTTGAGTTTCGCCTATGTTTGAGAATTTTCTTGACAGCTGTCGAAAATTCCTTCAATTGATTTCTAAAACTGGAAAATGCGAATCTACCTACAAGGTGGATGTACGAGCGCTCAAAAGCTCCTGACTCCACGGCAGTGCTTTTCCTGATTATTTCGACACTACTGATTGGATTGGAATGTTCTGCTCATAGAATGCGCAATTTTGTCCAGATCGCATCACCAAGAACATAGATACCTACTGTATTTTTTTTCTTCTGGATAAAAATTAATTTTCTAACATGCATTAGCCGTTTTTATCAAATTCTAAGTACTTCATCTCTGAGCTTTGTAAGTAACCGAAAAGAAGGTATTACTCTTTAAATTCCGTTCAGAAAAGATTTTATCTCTTGATTAATCTTCAACCGGACCTATGCGGTCGTCCTGACCAAAAAAGGCGGAAGCACCGCAACATTCCGCGTTTCAATTCTACTCGGCGATCTCGTAAAACATCCAGCGTAGAACCGCTACGTATCCGCTTTCACCTAGTTTTCATCCGACCAAAAGGTTAAGTGGTCGTTTGACAGACGACGTGACTAACCGATGACTAACTTATTGTTTTCCATCTTAAATGGCAATCTGCGGAATTTTCGAAGCGTCGTTCTTTCCCGAAAGCCATGTGGGTATTATCGTTGCGACCAAAAGAGGACTGGTAAACAATGGGATCGTTACGATACCCAAAGAATTCGCGTGAATACGTGATCGACTGGTCGTACTTCTGAAGGCCGCGTCGAGCGGCACGGCGAAGAGATACGGAATCGCATTGTGTTTGTAGGTGTTCCACGTGAAAATGAAATTGTCTTTTTCTGATCTGATAATCTGATATTGAGAAATTTGAAAGCATTTCCCTGTATTTTCGATAATTTCGAATAAGGTAGGTAAGAAAAACGTTCAGGATATCCAAGGATAAAACTGCCTCGAGAAACCGATGAAGCACGGTCGTCCACCTAATTATCGTGTGGCGAGCAAAAACAATTGGGCTCCTTCAAAGTGCCGCAAATGTCCAATTAGAATTATTCAAAGCGTGCAAAAATACCGCTATCGACGTAAACAACAATTATCATGATGAACAGATATATCATTTGTTTATTCCTGCGACCGTGCAACCTTGGAAAATACCGTAAATATTTCTTGAGGTGAACTCGCCGACAATTGATGTTTTTATCGTCGTTTCTCAGTGAATTTCTGATTGAAGAAGAAACTTCTCACTTGTTTATAGACTTATTTGATGGTATGCTTTATTTCTGGTTTCCTCGGTCCTCGGGGAAATTCCTGGAGGTGACATAACGATCGGCTTTCTGATTAATCTGTCTCGGGGCAATTTTAACAGTTTACGGATTGGAAATTTAACACAAAGGTTCCCGGAACTCTCGAGCTGGTAATGAAAGCTTGTGGGACATTAATAATTGAAAATGATGCACATCAACAGTATTCTCGTAATTGCTCCAATGGTCTATCAGAATTCTTGGCAGAATACTAAATGTACCTATTAATATGGAGTCTGGGTATGACTTACTCATTCGTCTTGCAGATCTTTATTTGAGTTAGAATTTCGAATTTTGTGTTATTGGGTGCCTTCCAGAAAAGCGTAAAATTTTATTCGCGATAACTTTGTTCCCGCATATTTATCGACTATGAAATTTCTCCAGCCACCATGTCTCTTCGAATTTAAAATATCTGATCCAGAGCATCTGCAAGCAATTTCGCTTCGAATTTTCCCAAATGTAACTCCTACCGCCTGAAATGAAACCATCGATCGGTAGTAGACAAATGGTCGTTCGTGTGAACTTTTGTGGAACTGAAAAAAATCCTATCGTTTTTTTCCTTTCAATAACAAACTTTCTCGACTTATAGTCTTTGAAGTGAGATTTACCAATAACATCAAACAACGATGATATTAAAGCTCATTTTTTCGAATTAATCTATTCTGAGAAAAATTGCCACAACCAACAATCAAAAATGAGAAAAAGCACTAACGTGAAGTCAGAAGTTTTTACGCGCTCCTTTTCTTTCTGTGAATCCCACCGACTATAATTTCATATCATTTTAATGAACTTCAAGATGGGATCTCAGAATTATATGGAAAATATCAAATGTCCTCAACACCCGATCAGAAGAAAGTGTAACAACAGCAATGCAAGTTTCTACGTTACCCATTTTATCCATACACTAAATTTCGGCAGGATATGGCAAAAAATTGATGAAAAGCACCCTCCGTGAAGTCAGTAGCTTTTGAGCGCTCGCTCATCCACCTTGTGGGTAGATTCGCATTTTCCAGTTTTAGAAACCAATTGAAGGAACTTTTGACAGCCGTCAAAAAAAAATTTCAAACTAAGGCGAAACTCCAGACTCCACGTCAGTGCTTTAGGTAGGTAGGTAGGTTTTTTTTCGATAATTTGCTAGAATTTTCTACTGTATATATGGTCTTGGTTATGCGATCTGAACAAAATCGCACGTAGGTTGAATACATTATTCTTCATCTATGTGCGAAATTTCATTCCAATCCAATGAGCAGTTTCGAAATTATTAGGAAAATGATAAACGAGCTTACGAACTTACCCTAAAAAGTTCAAGTCCCTAGGCCTTTCCGTTCGGAAGTTATAATTGTCTATGGTTCTAGTCATGCGATCTGGAAAAAAATGTAGCTTGAATATAGCATTCCCATTAAAATACGAAATTTCCTCTCGATCGAATCCGTAGTTTTGAAATTATCTAGAAAACTAAATTTCATATTTTCATATTCATATTCATATTTTCATATTTACGGAACCCCTAGTCTAATTTTGCTCATTGATCTACCAGATGTTTTAGAGGAAGAGGTTGTTGATGAGTATATCCCTGAAGTTTTGATGATGAAAACTGCTGATTATCAAGAAGATAGTGAGTGGGAGCTGAATGCGTACTTATATGCTGATGATACCAATGTTATTGTATCATCTCATAACTTGGGAAGTGTATTAGAAGGCCTTACCTCTGCTGTATCAAAGATTGATGAATGGTGCATCTCCAACTCATCAAAACTAAATTCGGATAAAAGCAAGAAGTGTTTTCAAGTCAAACAATATTTTAACTTTATCAGGGCTGTACAATTACCGTATCCTGCTATTTTTTTGCAAGCATCCACATTATCTAGAAGAATATAAGAATAATAACTCGACTAGGAGAATTCATGAATACTTCGTAGATAAACTTTGTAAGGCAATTGTAAAAACCCTCTTCATTGTTGCTTTTAAAAACGCTCGTGTTTCTAATCAGCCAATTTATGCAATGAAAAACGGTTTTTTCCACTTGTTAAATAACTATGGCAATATTCAAAACATCACATGCTGCTGTTATTTAAGACAACGATAGGTATTATTGAATCTGAAAATTTCGAATTTTTGATGTGAAATTTCTCAATGGAAACATATCAAAAAATGAATAAATCCATTACAAACTCGCTGTGTTATTTCGAACATACCTTCGATTTAATACATTCATGTTGCGAACTCGAAATATTCGCAATTTATTCCCAGAATGTGGACATTCTTCGAAGCTCGCTACAGGCAAGCAGCTGTCCTTGACAACGGTCAGCTAACTAATTTTTC
The DNA here is from genome assembly GCA_963966015.1 of Aphidecta obliterata. Classification (NCBI taxonomy): domain Eukaryota; kingdom Metazoa; phylum Arthropoda; class Insecta; order Coleoptera; family Coccinellidae; genus Aphidecta; species Aphidecta obliterata. The sequence continues at coordinate 21,176,487 of OZ014430.1, read as the reverse complement.
AACCTCTTTATACAACAAGTTTATGGAAAAACAATATAAGTGAATAATTTGTCTCAACTGTGGAGTGGGAAGGATTAAATGTTCTGGACCAGTAAATTTCGTAAAAAAACAGTTGAATTTATGAATTACCAATTGAACTCGGAGATTTCAAGAAATTCAAAACTCGCAAACCATTGGGGGTTAGATTCGTGGCAATAATATTTGATCGGTAGGACTATCCTTATCCATCTCAACGATGGAATAGTATATTAAAGTATAAGTGGATAAAAAGGTCTTTAAAACACGTGTGATTTTTCGAGCACGACGGCGAAGCCGGAGTGCTCGAAATAGAGCAAGTGTTTGCTGAGGCGTTCTTGAAATAGGTAAAATGGGGCATCAATAAAAAAAAACATTCTTTTTAATTCCAGAAATAATAAACAAACAGCGTATGATATAGAATAAAAATACATATTATTGACTAACAAAATATATGTGTTTTTAAGCGAAATTAACAGGAAACATATTTTATTGTTGAAACTTCTTTTTTCACTAATTCATTAATTATACCATACACTACAAAATATTCCTTATCTAATCTATTGATCTATCTCGCCGTTTATCAAAGAGATATATTATTCCATTTGTACTTCCGGGTGGGGAAAATCCAGATCCATCATCTGAGGTGACCAAAATATCCGGTCATTATTCTAATTATTTATGTTTGTTTATCAAGCTTCGTTTGTTTATTTTTCTTTCCACTTTTCACAGTCAATTACATCAGGTAATTGCAATTGTGCGACAATTTACGTGTCACTAAAAATAAAGGGGATATTTCGGTTTCCACAGTTAAACGTATGTCGTAGGCAGGAATTCTCTGGAATGAGATTAAGTTTCGAATTTGTCCAAATTGTTTGAGAATTTTATGAATCCTCGTTCCCCAAGAATTCACAATGTCGCCACGAATCTGTATCGTCGGTAACTCAAATTGTGATTTGAAAGTAAAAAAAAAAGTTAATCTGGCAACATCGTATATGACCATTGAATACTACTAGTCTTAATATAATTTCAATTTTGAAGTGAAGGTTATGTTTATATTATCCGATACGACAAATGTATTGAGAAATTCAAAAGAATTGAGAACAATACGATATTCTCCGATTATAAGGAAGAAAAGTTAGTAATGTGAGGTTATGGAAGCTATTCTCCAAAACAACAACAGTGATATTTTCAGTTCGTGGAAGGGAATATAATCTATTGTTGTTTTTCGAGCATATCCAAGAATAAAGCTAGTATGGAGAACTATGTATCAAGATCATTGAAAATATTCTAGTTGTGAGGGATTTCCGAACACGTTTCAGCAAAAAATCAAGAAAATACAGCGAAGATCTTCAATTCCAGCTGAATCCTGCCGGAGATGAGATAGAATAAACAACAGGGCATTCAACAATCGTCGGAGAGTCCATGACAATGGCTGCGTAGGTTATAAGGACTGCAATTGGACGAAATAGGACGTTCCATTGTTATGAATATGAGATTTGGCTTCCCCAAGAAACCAGAAATCAATGATAAGAATACGTGGGAGGACGCATCGCACTTTTTCCCACTCGTGGGCGTAGTGACCGTGCGGCTGCAATAAATTTCAATTAGATATCCTTCGTTTTCGAACCCTTGTGGAGAGTTGCTCGTTTCTAATTTCCCGGAGGACTTCAATTCCCGGCAACTCGTGGATTTTCCCTAGAATTCAACGACAGCACAATCAACTGGTTTTGCTTCATTGATTCCCAGTTTCTACCACAGACTTATTATCCAACAGCGCTGTTTTGGGATTCGGTTTTTTTGTGACGCCAACATTAAGATAAATATACCTATTACTAGCTCCTCGGAATTCTGGAGAGACTATTCAATTCGAATACTTACGTTCGAGGAGAATATAACGAATATAAATCTAACATCTACCACGGAATTCCACGAAACATTAAAATTCGAATGTTCAAGTTCAAGATCATCGCTGCAGCTATACAACACGTGGCTGGCTGATATCCTCAAATCATAACCCGTTCGAACATAAAACAAGTACTTACCTCAAAATAATAATGGTTGAAATATTCTTACGTAACTTTCCTGGGTATAAAAGTTCGTCCTGGCACGTGTGGCAAATTTGATGCTCATGACAATAATCATTATTGGAATGCATCAGCGATAATCGGTCTCATTTGCACTTATTGTCGACGTAAACATGAGTTGGTGAAAATATAATGTTTGAAGTTGGTGAACAATTCTAGGTTTATATCTCGAGGTTCAGTTGTCAGCTGATAAAAACAAATCATCGAAATAATAAACCATTGTGTGAAATTTTGCAGAACTTTTTTCAACCGCGTTCCACCTAGAATAGGTTGGCAAACCTGGACGGAAATTCCACCCAACATCTCGCTCACATTGTATCAAAACAACAGGTGATTTCGAAAATGTTGAACGATGACTTGGCAACCAGGGAATTTGTCGGGAATATTTCTATTCCATGCAATTTCACACTAGAAACGCATATTATTCACATTTCGTACCTCGGAAATTTGATTCAGGGTGGATAAGCTGATTGTGTGTAGTGGAAAGTTCCGGAAAAAAGACCACGAATGGTAATTATTGGAGGTAGCGATGAGGAATCTCCAGATGCGGAAGCGATTTCCCCTGGAGAAATTCAATATTATTTTTATTGTTATTTATTTATATTCATACTTCTCTGTCATTTATCGAATGCCATTCTGCGTTCGTAAAAAAGATTCATTGAAAAATCCCCAATAATTTTGGTGAAAAAAAATACCCTTTTAATGATCCAAATTTTTGAATCCGCGAAAACGACGAGGGAAGTTGAGGGCAATAGAATATTATTTAACGAGCGGTAATGTAGGTCACAACTCATGCAGATGAAGTTTGCAGCGCGAGCTGAAGGCGAGGGCTGTAATTCATCAAGTGAGTTATGAGCATTACCGCAAGTTGAATACTGCACTTTATCTACGGCTATAACAAATACTATGATACAAGTACAGAGAAAGAACTCTATTCACAAATTTCAATTGTTACCTATAACAATGCATTATTTATGTTTATTGTGCTTCCTAGCATGGAGTAGAAAGTCCATAGGGGCTTTATATTGCTAAGTTCGCTGAAATATGCCAAAAGAACGTTCTCTGTAAACGATGACTTAATATTCTTACTGCTACACCCATCCTGAGGATTGTTGTGTACACCTTTATATTTGTTTTGCGATTTTTCGGGCAATAAATTCTGGTAACATTGGCTAATTCATCTTCACTATCTGAGTTAATCTTTTTCAGCAAAACATTTACAATAATAATTAGGTATAAATTTTAATTTGAGAAAACGTCAAAATTATTCAAGTGGAATTACTCCCCTCAATACTAAAAATGGACACTTCCCTTTCGGCCAATCAGCTGGTTCAGAAGCACAGAGCCAGGGAGTTATAGTAGTGAGTTATCATAACTCACGTTGTTTGTTACAGATACTATTAGTTGCACAAAAGTAGTTGAATAATAAATATATAATTCAATGGGAGTAGATAAATCTCATTATCATTAGTTAATATAAAATGAGCCAGCATTTTATTGAGGAGTTGAGGATTTCCCTTCGCTTAGAGGGGAAGTACACGGCACGCGTATTTGGAATTAGTATTAGTCATGGCGATTTCCTTCGACCACAGTCATTTGAAAATATTGAATTTCAATTAAAAACTAAGAAAAAACTTACAAATTGTCAAAAAATAACAAAAAATTCTGAAAATTATAAATAAAAATAAATATTGAAATAATTCTAAAAATCAATAATGAATTAATGAAAAAAATACTGAAATTGAAAGTAAATACACAAAAATAAATATGTATCGAAAAAATTTTGAAACTCAGGAATAAATAAATAAAAATAAGTATTGAAATATAAAATTCTAAAAATTGAATATCAATAAATGAAATAACGAATAAATGAATGAAAATAAATATCTTCTCAAATAATTCTAGAAATTTGGAATGAATAAATGAAAATGAATATGTATTGAAATAATTCTGAAAATCAAAAATAAATAAATGAAAATAAATATTAAATAATTCTGAAAATTAAAAATAAATTAAAATTCGATACCTTTTTGCAATATCGAATATTACTTGAGCTGCCACGTGCTGTCAGTGTTCGCTCCTCTCTTCTTTTTTGAGCGCTCGTACTACTTACACGAGGGCTATATCATTTCGTCACGATGTCTGTATTTTTCGAATTTTGAGCCGAAAATGGTCTCAATCGACTATGTTCGACTCACTGATGACGAATCCGTCGGAAAATTCGAGTCTGTCCGTCCGTCCGTATACACGATAACTCTCGAACGGAATGTCCTAGAAACTTGAAATTTTCAGGGTAGGTTCGAATCTCGAATGCCGAGGTTAAGTTCGTTATTGGGCAAAATCCTCCTGAGGGTTCCGTAAATATGGCCGCTCTAAATTTTGTTTTCCTGATTACTTTGAAACTACAGATTCGATCGGGATGAAATTTTGCACTCTTATGGAAAATGAGGTGTTCAAGCTACATGCAAAATGTTGTTCAGCTCGCATCACCAGAACCATAGAAACCATAGAAAATTGTAACTTTTGAACGGAAACGCCTAGGGACTTGAAATTTTCAGGATAGGTGTGGATCTCGATTGTCGTGATCACTTTCATCAATGAGCAAAATTATACTAGGGGTTCCGTAAATATGGTAGTTTGAAATTTAGTTTTCTTGATAATTTCCAAACTACAGATTCGATCGTGACGAAATTCTGTATACTTATGGAGAATGATATATTCAAGCTACATTTCTCTAGATCGCATGATCAGAACCATAGAAACCATAGAAAATCATAACTTTCGAACGGAAAGGCCTAGGGACTTGAAAGTTTCAGGATAGGTGTAGATCTGAAATGTGGCGTTCACGTTTATCAATGAGCAGAATTATACTAGGGGTTCCGTAAATACGGTCGTTTGAAATTTTGTTTTCTCGATAATTTCGAAACTACGGATTCGATCGAGATAAAATTTTGTATTCTAAACGAGAATGACATATTAAAGCAACATTTTGTCCAGATCGCATGACCAGAACCACAGAAACCATAGAAAATTATAACTTCCGAAGGAAAAGGCCCAGGAACTTGAAATTTTCAGGGTGGGTTCGTATCGCGAATTTCACGTTCACGTTCATCAATGAGCAAAACTAGACCAGGGGTTCCGTATATATGGCCGTTCAAAATATTCTGTTCCTGATAATTTCGAAACTACCGATTTGATTGGAAAGAAATTTTGCACCTAGCTGAGGAATAATGTATTCAAACTACGTGCGAATTTTGTCCAGATCGCATCACCAAAACCATAGATACCGTAGAAAATTTACGCGAATTTTGGAAAAAAAAATTGGTCACCAGAAGCACTGACTTGAAATCTGGATTATCGCCTTAGTTTGAAAATTTTTTTGACAGCTGTCAAAAATTTCCTCAATTGGTTTCCAAAACTGGAAAATGCGAATCTACCTACAAGGTGCATGTACGAGCGCTCAAAAGCTCCTGCCTTCACGGCAGTGCTTTTCGTAATTTTTTTATTCGAGTTTGGATGTATGCATTTCTTTCCAATGAATTAATATTGCCACGTCGAGATTTATTTTGCCAGACAAGTAGATAGCTATACTGATCTAGAAATCCATACAAAATAAAACAAGGCTAACTAAAAGTAATGATTTGAACTTTTATCGTACATATTTGTGTTGAAAGCGCTTTGAACCAGAGTGTTCGCTATGTTGCCTTTATATTCCTCATTAATGTAAAAGGCAGGCTGTCGTCTTCTATTCATCTGACAACATCCTATGAAAATTCGATTCTATAGTCGTCATAAAATTGTAATTATGTTTATATTATTCAATACCACAAAACAGAAATTAAACAAACGAAATATAAACAATGCTATAAATTTTCGGTTATCAGAAATGAGACGAGGTTATACGAGATAATCTTCGAAATAACTCAAGTTCACACTAAGATTCCGGAAGGAAACAGAAAAAATTGGCAACGCCGAGGAGCAAATGAAACCTCTTGATATTGTTATGAAAACAATTTTTTTTTATTTTTCTTTCATTTATACCATAAGACACTACCAGTAGAGTACTTGCCCAAATATTAATATCTGAATAGCCTCATCTTTTTAATGTACAAGTCAAAGACTCACCCTGTATGAATATGATGGTAGATCTTAATCTTCATATTCACAAATGCTACATGGTATTTATGCTTGGTTGATCAATGTACAAAACTAGGAAATTATTATTGCAGTTTTCAATTTGAAATCAATATATAATATCGGCTTTTTTGCACGATTCCTCAGTACCGTACCAGTTCCAACCGGTTCCAAATCGCTCTATGGACAATGCTTTATGTAGTTTGATTACGATGAGAATGTTTCAGTTTTATTAATATTTTTCTAGAAAAGTTACAAATGCCAAGCTTCTTCTTGAAACACAATGAAAATATTTTTTGAGTGCGCCAGTGTTACCAAATAAACTTTTTTTGTAACTTAATTGAACGATGTAGATACAAATAATAGAAGGCTACATGTAGTAGTGAGACACAAAATTTCAATTTCAAATTTCAACTAAATCTTTGAATTTGCAATTTATAATGAATAAAATCTTCGAATTTGCAATTTATAATGAATAAAATCTGTGAATTTGCAATTGATATGAATTAAATCCTTGAATTTGCAATTTATAATAAATAAAATCTTTTTAATTCACGATAATAATGAATGAATTTCTCGACTGGAGTTTTAGTTGAGTTGAACAATCATGAAAAATTTTTCCCCAAAAATCTACGAAGATGTCTCGTCCTCTTTGAAAGAACCTCTTGAAGCTTTATTCCTGCTGCTGGTGAATTTCTATCCCAAACAACATAGGAGATGTCTTCAAGCTCCTAAGGAAAGATTTTTGCTACAATTCCAAAAAAAAAAATTACAAACTCTAACGGGCCCAAAAAAAAAATTAAAACACCTCTTAAAAATAATCCAGTCCCAGCTCTGGAAGTTACAGCTCCCAACTCCAGGGGAATAGGCACAATTCCTGAAGAAAACAGCACAAAATTAATCTATGGCTGCAAATACATTCATTCTCGAATAACCTCGTCAAATTCAACATAAGCAATACGGAACAACCGTCTTCCGAACTCGCCTCGCCAAGAATGATCTTAAAGGCGCATCTCCCACTCTCAAACTTCGAAACGTTAAAAGATATTTTGAAAGAAAAACGTCGTTTTTCTGTCTATTCCTTTGACTCATTAAGGCGAGTTCAAAAGTATTCGTTGTATTATATCAACTGAACCTAATATTCATTATTTTGCCCATTAAGAGGAACGTCCGTTAATGAGGATCGTTCAGGCTGCCCTTATACACATCCATATCTTATCTTTCTACTTGCTTATTTGGAGTTAATGGATATTTTTATATTCACCTGTTTGGTCTATGGAGCGGATGTAATTACTTCCGGTCGAACTACGGAATTCTAATTTAAATTAAAGATTGACAAGTGAGGATAACTTTATTTACCGATGCATATTTTTCGTTCGAATCAGAATTGCCTCATTTGAACGATTTTCTATATTCATTAAGGCTGAATTAACGCGTTCTGTATTTTGAAGCAGAAAACATTTTTAATTGGCACAAATAAAATTTTACGACTGAATTTAGATGGATCAAAATTCACTCTTAATCTTAAAGTCGTTAATACTATTTTCCTTCGAAACTTTCATGACATAATTTTATATAAAAATTAAAATGAACCATAGGTTGATATTTTCAATTACAGTAATTATTGTTCTGAAAACAACTGTTAATCTAAAATTGATGTCGAAAAATGATGATAAAAAATTACCTATTATTCCCCAATTCTCACAAATATGAAAGGTTATAACTTAATGATTGCATTCATTCGATAGTTCTACCTCAAATATGCGCTTGCGGGTAGCTCATGCGCAAGGTCAAATAGACCCAGATCATGGCAAATATATTTTTATGAACTAATCAAAACCAATTTGAGTTCGGACTACTAGTCCTTATAGTTCACCGTCACAATTTAGTTCTATTCCTACGTCTATTTCGATCCGACTTTCATCATTCTATTGTTCTTAATTAGATAATCAAGATTTATTTTCGACATGACACGATCTATTATTACGCATTGGGATGTTTGAAGTTATTGACTGCTACTTGGTTGTTTGGAACCATGTTTTGCTTGAAAACGTGCATACACTTTCTTTGTCAATAGGAATCTTTGATCTACCTACGTTTTTTTATTTCGACCATTGGTTTTTATCCAAGTTCATGTATTTATACCTGCTAGCTTACTTTAGATTCGTGTGGCTCCTAGGCTTTGTTGGCATTCATTTAAACTGCCAACCGTTTTATCATTATTGTTGACAGAGAAATGAATTGCAATCAGATGACGCCAGGTCAAGGTTGTTTGGAGGATGCGACATCGGTTCCCAAATCTTCTACAATTTCCTCGCACGTGACCCAGAGTACGAGGTACGCCCAGAATGTGAGGGTTTCTGTGAAACATTTCAAGGTTTCTACTTAACACGTTTTTTCGATTTCATATTCTCCTGAAATAATCTTGGAAACTGTTGCCAATTGAATCATAATAATAGAATTTTTTCCATTTTTAAATTCGAAATTAATTGTTCTTGAATTTTGTTCATCGAAAGCCGTTGAAGCGCCTTTACTTCCTGGTTTTTTATAATTACCGCAACAGGCATCAAACGAAAACGTCCTTCCCTTTCTCTGTGCAACCGCCAAACCGAACGGAAGCCCATCAATCTTCCCCGAAGACCGCATCGAAAAACAGACTTCGCAATGACCCAAATTCTCACGTCGCGGCTTTTCCAAAACGTCGATATCTATTTCTGCATCTCACGTGTCCGCGATGACTACTAAAATGCACGCACCTTGAGCTACAACAATCAATCATTCACTACCAGCAAACCGATCATGTGAGATCATGATCTTGCATACTCTGGTGCCTAAAAATAAATGCGAAAGCTAGTAAACAACCGATTGATCGCGTCTGTTCGGTGACGAAATGTGGACTTAGGGATGGCCACGATGCATCCAAGTATCGTTTTGATCGTCGACTCCATGAAAGTTGAAGAAACTATATACACACAGGGTGCTTTTTGAGGTGAGGCTTTTCCCACAGGTGCTAGAACTCGTAAAAAGAGATCATTTCGCCGGAAGTTGATCATATAAAATATTTAATATTTTAATATTGTTTACAGAAATTGTTCGAAATGGTCACCATTCGTTCGATGTGCACGAAGTCTTGCCGGGCGTAATAACGAATGGTTACATGCAGCAACTATAACATCAGTTTGCTTACGAATAGTATCACAAGCATTTTCAATGCGTTGTCTCAGTTCTTCCGCACTATTCACCTCACCTTCACTATACACCAATGTTTTCAAATTACCCAAAAGGAAGAATCACAAAGGAAAACTCACAGAAAATATGTGTATCATTGATCATTTGTGGTATACTGACCTCTCAGACCGCGATTAAAACCACACTTTTAGATCTCAATACGAACCTAAGTCAGATCCGGGCTGGGAATTTCTCAGATTCGCGGGTAACTTTGATTGAAGAACTCGGCCCTGGTGAATATTTTATAAAAACGATTTTGCGTATATTGACTTATTTTGATGAATTCTGTCGCCTGTCAAAAAAAAAGCCTCACCTTTGAAAACACCCTGCATAGAAGGTATTATCAAGAATAAGATTACTGAATAGAAAAAAAAATTTTAAAGCACCGACGTGAAGTCAAAAGTTTCTGTCTACCAAAACAGCCTTCAGTGTTCATTGTCAGTATGACATATAATTTCATTATATTTTCATGAACTTCAAAATATGGAATCACCGAATTACATATAGGTAACACCTAGAAAGCAGATTTCAAACATAAGTCATGTTATCGATGCCTCATATTATGTAGACACAAAATTTCAGCCTGATATGGCGAATAGTTTCTGGGATTCCGAAGTTTGAAAAGAGAATTTTTTGAAAATCTTCTAGTACTACGATCACCACGAAGTTTCATGCTTCACATGAAATATGTTAAAATTTAAGTTTCAATTCGATGGGATCAGTATTTTTCGAATTATTGAGAAATAAAATCAGATGACTATATTTACCCTGAAAATTTCAGAATTCTTGGCCAATTCTTTCAGGAGTTATCGTGTTTACGGATGGCCGGACGGACGGACCAAATCGAATTTGACCACGAATTCTTTATCTGTGAGTCCAACATAATTTTTGAGACCATTCACGGCTCAAAATTCGGAACTTACTCACTTTTGGGCAAAAGGTAACGCTCTTGTTCATAGAAACTAGGAAGCAAAAAAAAATTTGAATTTCAAACATTCAATTGTAAAGGAATTATTCGAGGAATTGGTGAAATACAGAAAAACTTTAGGAGAAGAAAATAAGAATATGTATATCATAAGAAAATTGAAGGGATATTTCGAAAAAGAATGTTTTTTACAAAAAAACTTGACCTAACTCTGAACAATTTGGTTTACGTTTTCGAAATCTCATCTAACAGTTATAAGTAAACTGATAAAAAAAAACAAAAATTATTGAATGTTGTAGGCGAAAAAGTGAAGTGAAGAAATATCATTATTTGGGTTTGAATCTTTAATTCAGCTCGTATCCTCAACATTTGTGAAGGAAACAGCATCTTCTCAAAAACACGATTTTCACACTTCAAAACACATAACTCAAAAACACCTTCGCTCATTACAACTTTTTTTTAAATTGTTTGAAACGCGTGAGTGAATTGATATTAATTAGAAAAAAAAAACTAGGACAAAAAAATGAAGAAAAGCACTGCCGTGAAGTCAGGAGCTTTTGAGCGCTCGTTCGTCCTACTTGTAGGTAGATTCGCATTTTCAAGCTTCAGAAACCAATTGAAAAAATGTTGACAGCTGTCAAAAAAAAATTTCAAACTAAGGCGAAAATCCAGACTTCATGTCTGTCTCTGTTTTTTTCGATAATTCGCTAGAATTTTCTACGGTATCTATGGTCTTGGTAATGCGATCTAGACAAAATTTCCCACGTAGTTTGAATACATTGTTTTCCATCTATGTGCGGAATTTCATTCCAATCCAATAAGTAGTTTCGAGATTATAAGGCAAAAAATAGTTTGAACGGCTATATTTACGGAACCCCTAGTCTAATTTTACTCATTGATGAACGTAACCAGGAAATTCGCGATCCGAACCTATCCTGAAAATTTCAAGTCCCTAGGCGTTTCCGTTCGGAAGTTATTATTTTCTATGGTTTCTATGGTTCTGATCATGCTATCTGGAAAAAATGTAGCTCGAATATATCATTCTCCATTGAAATACAAAATTTCGTCGCGATCAAATCCATAGTTTTGAAATTATCAAGAAAACTTAATTTCAAACGACCATATTTACGGAACCCCTTGTCTAATTTTGCTCATTGATGAACGTGACCGCAACTTTCGAGATCCACACCTATCCTGAATATTTCAAGTCCCTAGGCCTTCCCATTACAAAGTTATAATTTTCTATGGTTTCTATGGTTCTGGTCATGCGAGCTGGACAAAATTTTGCATGTAGCCTGAACACGTAATTCTCCATCTGGGTGCAAAATTTCACTCCGATCGAATTAGTAGTTTCGAAGTAATCAGAAAAACAAAATTTTGAGCGGCCATATTTACGGAACCCCTAGGCGAATTCTGCCCAATAACGAACTTAACCGCGGCATTCAAGATTCGAACCTACGCTGAAAATTTCAAGTTCCTAGGACATTCCGTTCGAGAGTTATCGTGCTTACGGCCGGACGGACAGACTCGAATTTTCCGACGGATTCGTCATCAGTGAGTCGAACATAGTCGATTGAGACCATTTTCGGCTCAAAATTCGAAAAATACAGACATTGTGACGAAATGATATAGCCCTCGTGTAAGTAGTACGAGCGCTCAAAAAGTATTGCATTCTAAAGCCAAATTGTGTCTATTTTTTTCTTGTCGTCAGTGGGGAAAAGTAATGCAAAAAGGCATTATTAATATTGCATCTACATGGGTTAACAACTCCTCCTCTCGAGCATTTCGCGAACATCTCGATCGGATTCAATTATGGAGATTGCACTGGTCATGGCAACACTTCAATTCCTTCCTTATTGTTATGGATCGAATGAAAGTTTTCACCAAAAGCTCTTGCAAAGAGACGCCTAATGGGTTGAAGAGTATCATCCAAACATTGCTGGTTCCTGGCCCATTCCATTGAGACATACCGCCTATGTAAGTCTGCGATGGATTTTTTCAATTTGATTTTTTTACTTTCAAAAATTCATTCCATTTTGATCTTACAGTGCGATTGCCTATAAAAAGAGTTGAAGGAGCTCTGATTGTGCTGACCAAGAGGATGGAGATGACGCAAGTCATTCGATAGTTGAAGGTGACCACGATAGACCCATAAGGGGCACAGTGAGCTTAAGGCTATGTGGCTTACCCCTAAGGCATCTAATCTAGATAAATTCGATGCATCGAAATAACCGATGTATATCGATGTCGATAAACCGATGCATTTCTGCAATTTGCATCCCTAAATGTGTTCTAGGAAAGGCAGTTCGGTTAATTTGATCTGTCCATTCACCGTACTGCAATTGCCCGGATTGGAAATGGGAATTCGAGGAATGCATTTTATGACGTAGTACTCACATGATGGTTATGACCAGTTCTGCGAATAAACATGAGTTGAATGCAATAACCAACTAATGCAATTACTTTTACTGATCGTATAACGCGAATCGACGAATTGTGGGCTATCAAACAACAGTTCATAGTCACTATTATCTCAACTTCTTATGCATTTGAACACTAGTTTCAGCTGTTCTATTGTTCGATTTTTTTCGGGATGCAAAGAAGAACCTCAAATTACAAGATTCACTATCCAACGTGGAATAATGAACTTTAGTACGTAGATTGCTGTTGTCATGGAAGGTCGTCTTCTTCATTAATCTGTCTTGCTAAGGTTGTGGAAAGTTTCGTGAAATATTTCAGAAATTTCATAAAATCTGCAGCATTTTTTCGAATAAAACCTCTCGACACCCATCGTTTCGAATTTATTTTTATAAATGCCTACGCATCGCCACCAAAGTCGACCAATAAAATGCGTCAAATGTAAACAACAATAATAATTATCTAACCGGATTTCAATGGAATTCATCAAGCTCATCCAGCCATAGAAATCCGCCAACATGCTTTAAAAATAGGCTACGTAAATATTTTTCGGTATTGCAAAGAAACTCAATTAGAATTTGGTGCACCAGATACCATAATATTTGGAATGATTCACTAGTTCGAAGGAAAATACATTGTAAACAATTCTCGGAAAGAGCCTTCGGTCCTATAGATACATCGTTGTCGTTAACGTAAACTGCGATGAAAAACACTCTCGTCGTCTATTTATGACGCCGTCGATTTTGTAACGGTCCAATTTTTGGTTCAGTATTTTAACTCGTTGAATAAACCAGCGTGGCACGGTCCCATTTTTTTTTGGTTTATTATTTCCGAAAATAAACCTTTGGAAGAGCTGGACGAAATTTTTTGGGTCTTCCCTGAAATTTGTATTAAAATAAAACTTTTCTTGGAAACTATAATTGCATGGAAATTTGAACAAAAATTACTTAGTTGCTGTTCGACGTTGATCCCCGCAGCGTGAGAATCATATCCATTGAATTTTAAAAGCAAAAAATCGAAGATCAGATTAAAAAAATTACGAAAAGCACTGCCGTGAAGTCAGGAGCTTCTGAGCGCTTGTAGGTATATTCGCATTTTCCAGTTTTGGAAATCATTTGAAGGAATTTTCGACAGCTGTCAAAAAAATTCTCAAACTTAGACGAAACTCCAGACTTTGTCTGTGCTTCAGCTGACCAATTTTTTCTCGATAATTCGCTAGAATTTTCTACGGTATCTATGGTCTTGGTGATGCGATCTGGACAAAATTTCGCACGTAGTTTGAATACATTATTCCTCATCTAGGTGCAGAATTTCATTCCAATCAAATCGGAAGTTTCGAAATTATCAGGAACAGAATATTTTGAACGGCCATATTTACGGAACCCCTAGTCTAATTTTGTTCATTGATGAACGTGACCGTGAAATTCGCGATCCAAACCCACCCTGAAAATTTCAAGTTCCTAGGCCTTTCCCTTCGGAAGTTATAATTTTCTATGGTTTATATGGTTCTGGTCATGCGATCTGGACAAAATGTTGCTTTAATATATCATTCTCGTTTAAAATACAAAATTTTATCTCGATCGAATCCGTATTTTCGAAATGATCGAAAAAACAAAATTTCAAGCGACCGTATTTACGGAACCCGTAGTATAATTCTGCTCATTGATGAACCACATTTCAGATATACACCTATCCTGAAAATTTCAAGTCCCTAGGCCTTTCCGTTCGAAAGTTATGATTTTCTATGGTTTCTATGGTTCTGGTCATGCGATCTAGAGAAATGTAGCTTGAATATATCATTCTCCATTAGTATACAAAATTTCGTCACGATCGAATCTGTAGTTTGGAAATTATCAAGAAAACTAAATTTCAAACGACCATAAATACGGAACCCCTAGCATAATTTTGCTCATAGATGAAAGTGATCACGACAATCGAAATCAACACCTATCCTGAAAATTTCAAGTCCCTAGGCGTTTCCGTTCGAAAGTTACAATTTTCTATGGTTTCTATGGTTCTGGTGATGCGAGCTGAACAAAATTCTGCATGTAGTTTGAACACCTCATTTTCCATTAGAGAACAAAATTTCACCTCGATCGAATCTGTAGTTTCAAAGTAATCAGGAAAACAAAATTTCGAGCGGCCATATTTACGGAACCCCTCGGCGAATTTTGCCCAATAACGAACTTAACCGCGGCATTCGAGATTCGACCTACCCTGATAATTTCAAGTTTCTAGGACATTCCGTTCGAGAGTTATCGTGTATACGGACGGACGGACAGACTCGAATTTTTCGACGGATACGTCATCAGTGAGTCGAACATAGTCGTTTGAGACCATTTTCGGCTCAAAATTCGAAAAATATAGACATCGTGACGAAATGATATAGCCCTCGTGTAAGTGGTACGAGCGCTTAAAAATGTATCGCTGTGAACACGTCTAGGAAATGCACTCTTATGGAAACCCAGCAATATTTGGATGATTTTCTTCCACCCTGTTGGTGAAAAATTTCATGTTTGAGTTTTTTGGTTTGATGCATAAAGATGCTGGTCCACATATCGCCCATATTGTGTAGATTAGTTTAATAATGAAAGAATTGAAGTATGTATTGCCATAGCCATCGGAATCTCCAGACCTGAATACGATCGAGCATGTTTGGATATGCTCCAATAGAGAATTTATTTTTTTTACCGTTTTCCTGTATTGCACCAATTACCATTGAACATTAGATGATCAAATGTACAGGCTGTCCCAAAGTATAAAAATAATAATAATAAGACTTTTATTAGTCACCATCGAATGAATACAAAGAAATAATTACCAATGAATACAAATAATTGTGGTAACTAATGGGCCTTTTATTCAGATTTCCAAAAAGGTTCTGGATTCTTTTGAGGCCAAAAAAAATTCAAAAATTTAGTACATATTCACTAAAAAAGAATTAACACTATAGAAACAAGAAAAAAAAAAGATTTTTGAAAAAATTGATAGGGTAGATAGTACCAATGAAAATAAGAAAAATTTCCTGCAAAAATGGGTCCCATCTCTTTTCACGAGACACGACTGTTGAAGTTGGATAAAATATCTCCTTTATTTGCAATAACTCCAAAATTACTATGATAATCGATGCAACCCATTGTTCAAACCAAACTTAAATGTTTCTTCTATGATTGAAATATTTTCAGTGGCGAAGATACCACCACTGACAGTTTCGCGAATTGTTTGACAGAATTGGAATTCTTGAAGATTATTCTTTAACAATGGTCGAACGCTCCAAACCCAAACGTTTTGGAGCCAAAACATTTTAAAATTTAGATTTTTCATAAAAAAAATTATAAAAAGCACTGGCGAGAAGGCAGGTTACCAATTTTCTACGGTCTCTATAGTCTTGGTAATGCGATCTGGACAAAACTTCGCACGTAGTTTGAATACATTATTCTTCATCTTTGTGAAAAATTTCATCCCAATCCAATCAGTAGTTTCGAAATTATCGCTTGATTAGAACCATAGAAACCATAAAAAATTATAACTTTCGAACGGAAAGGCCTAGGGACTTGAAATTTTCAGGATAGGTGTGGATCTCGAATGTCGCGGTCACGTTTATCAATGAGCAAAATTAGACAAGGGGTTCCGTAAATATGCTCATTTGAAATTGAGTTTGCTCGATAATTTCAAAACTACGGATTCGATCGTTACGAAATTTTGTATTTTAGTGGAGAATTATATATTCAAGCTACATTTTGTCCAGATCGCATGACGAGAACCATAGAAACCATAGAAAATAATAGACTTTCGAACGGAAAGGCCTAGGGTAGAATTTTTAGGGTAAGTTTGTATCTCCAATATGGTCATTTGAAATTGAGTTTGATCGATAATTTCAAAACTACGGATTCGATCGTGACGAAATCTTGTATTTTAGTGGAGAATTATATATTCAAGCTACATTTTGTCCAGATCACATCACCAAGACCATAGACACCGTAGAAAATTCAAGTGAATTATCGAAAAAAAAATTGGTCACCTAAAGCACTGACGTGAAGTCTGGAGTTTGAAATTTTTTCAATTGGTTTCCCGAAATCGAAAATGCGAATCTACCTACAAGGTGGATGAACTTGCGCTCAAAAGCTCCTGACTTCAAGGCAGTGCTTTGTATAAAAACAATTTCTGATGGAGACATCGATTCTTGGAAATACCTTTTATTTCCCTAGACTTTTCTGACGAGTGTAATTTACATCAAAACGGGAAGTGCTGATTGGTCTCCTCGGAAACATCTTCACTGTGAGTGACGGATACTGATTCGGGGTGGCGTTAATTAATGTAAATTTGATGTAATACGCCAACTAACCAGCCTTCCGCGTTTCAGCTGCCATATCCCCCTTTTCCTTCGCCCAAGGATGAGCTGGCATCGAATTTATTCACCTCAAAATAGACTTTGGAGTTATTACAAGGGAAATCCATGCCATGTAATCCCTAGACTGAGCGAATCGTTATCTGCGAAATGACCACTATCGTCCCACATCCATCAATGTCAATTATAATGACCTAGGGGTTTATTCAAACTAATATGGACGTCATTTTTACTGAGTGCTCCATATATTAAGTGACATTCTAAACACCTAGCCGTGTCAAAACATGTAAAAGATACCAGATTTAACACCTTTAAAAGCCTCGATATCTATGCCGCACATATTTTTCCATATTTTTCAATAAAGTATCACTTTTCTCCTCTCAATATTTCAGGAATTATGTCAATAGTTGTTTATTCCGCGAAACTATGTGAATAATAAACAAGACCACGTATGTTCCAAGTGATTTATTCGCCAAATAAGACCGAGGAAGTCGGTTGGAATAAACAATAGCTTTGTTGTTTGTTTATTTGTTCCTCCTTTCCTTCAGTTGTAAATAATAAGTCTCGATGAAATAATGCCGTATCATTATTTGATGATTCCAGCTGTGAGAATAGGTAATTGAAATGGAGAAATAACCGGTAATGTCCGATTGAATTCGCGCTAATTTTAAGGACGTCGAATAACAAGAAGGATGTGCTACGATATTAATTATAAATAATTAGAGAATTTTTACAGTCGCATTTTAAATCCTCCAATTTAAAATTCATTAGAATGATCTTTAAACAAATTATCGCGCCTGAATTTATTTCTTAACACCATTTTTACAATAGAAATTTTCTTTTCAGAGAGAGATAAGATTATGCCACGAATGGTTCAATGAATTTATCTGAGAAGTGATGAGAATATTGGTGAGTAATCTGAACGAATCTATTCCTATTTGAATTATAAGTATTGAATGTCCTGAACAAATTAAAATTTTACATACATACATATACAAACATTCGAATTTTTGGGCTCATTTTCGACGTTGAAAACCTTAATTATCCTTCTTCAACGAAGGTGGAAAGTAAATTCATTAATTTGGTACATGAATAATTAGTTGCAATCCAGCATTGATTCTCTCAGCGAGAAATTACTATCCATGAATTTTAAGGTTAAATAATCGACGAATCAATTTTAGACGAATCATTGAGAGAAAGCTATCCATCGTAGAATTAGAAAATTCGAAATGTGTGTGTATGATATCATGAATTCAGTGTATATTGAAATGAGAAAATGAAATCAGGATCTACAGAAAGAACACTGAAGTTCCAAGGATTATTTTCTGGAATAATGAACCAAAAAACCGTTTTACTCAGTGACATTCCTTGAACTTGATTTTTTCGCGATGTAGTCTTACATCAAGAAATAAAACTGTAGTATTTGCAAAAAAATTGTATTCGACAAAACGCCCAAAAAATATATATGGCGACCGCATGGACACGTCTCAAGCTGCAAATTCGTAATAAATTTGCTGGCCGAGTGGCCATTTGGCAGGGAATTCACTATCGTCAATAAACAAACCATTCATGTATGAACTTTCATTATTTCTATTATTTTTTTGTTTTTTTTGTGTTATAAAAATGGAAGCAACGTCTAATAGACGATAAAGCAATGTAGGTATTTCAAATATCAAGCCAAAACATTATCCGAAACACCATACCTACAGGGTGTGGCGCAATTAATGGATAATATGGTACCTTCGGGTAGAGGAAGTTGTTTTATGTTTAGTTTAAGTTATTAAGATGTTTTCGTGATATTCGACACTCGAAAACGCACCTTTCGCCACTCTTTTGAAAGCAAGACTCCAAATGGAGGAATATTTTCAATCTGTTTTTTGGATAGTATTCCTGGATAGATGCGCTATCGAATGTAATTTTTGGGGCGCATCGATAGTTTTTCTTAAACAAAGATTTGACTCAAATTTCATGTTTTGCTCATTTAATTTTTTATTTTTTTTTATTTCTAATTTTTTTTCATTTTTTCTGGAACGCCACAACTTCCTCTCAACGCAGGTACCATATTATCCATTCCAAATGCCACACCCTGTATATACGGCATAGTACACTGAAAAACTACCAATAAAAAATACTCCCATAACAATTCAGCAACGGAAGCACTAAGAATGATCCGTTCCATAGTCAACCCGAAGTTTCGTGTTGAAGTGTAACTTTGCAGAAATTCTACCGAATTCGACGTCAGTTCTAGATAGACATAGACATAGAACGTCATCTGCTCAACTTGTGTGTCGAAGTGACACTCGGCCAGAGAATTGATTACGAATGCCTCTTGGGCATCGAAAAAATGAGATGTCGATGTCTGGTTGTGGCACCTCATTTCCAGCAATGAAGGATGGTGCTTTGTATTTGGTTATATCATTATTGTTTCAGAATTGTCATTTTTTCTTTTGATTATTTTCTAAATTGTTGATAACTTGTAAAATGTTGAAAAATGAATAAAGGAATTATTATTATTATTATTAATATTAATATAATAAGAAAAGTTTCTGAAGCGCCTATATTGACGTTCTGTGAAAACCAACATCTCGATAGGCAACAATTTTACCCCTGTCAAAGCCCTTAACATGTTGATTATTTTGACTGTGCTAATCAGCTCATAAACCGGTCTAAGAAATAAAATTTTGTTTTCGCGAAAAATTATCGAAGATAAAACGTTGACTTTGTTAACATAGCTCTTGCCAAAAATTAACTTGAAAGAAATAATTGAATATATTGAATTCATTTGTACACATGTCGCATAAGTTACAGAATTATATTCACTCGTGAAATTAGTATATTATTCAACGAGCGGTAATTTAGGTCATAACTCGCGCAGATGAAGTTGTAATTCATCAAGTGAGTTATAACCATTACCGCTAGTTGAATACTATACTTCATCTACGACTAAACGATAAATACTAAGACACAAGTACAGAGAAAGAACTTTATTTAAATCTGAATAACAACCTATAACAACTATAACCTGTAACAATGCATTATTTATGTTGATTGTGCTTCTTAGCATGGAGTAGAAAGTCTACAGGGACGGTGCTTCAATTTTAGTGCTAAGTTCACTAAAATATGCCAAAAGAACATTCTCTGTGAACGAAGACTCAATATTCTTACTGCTACACCCATCTTGAAAATTGTTGTATACACCTTTATATTTGTTTTGGGTCTTTTCGGGCAATAAATTCTGTATGGTAACATTTTCTTATTTCTGAAGGTGTACATAATAATTCATCAACACTATCTGAATTCATATTTTTCAGCAAAACATAATAATTAGGTATCGACTCAATTTGAGAAAATGTCAAAATTATTCAAGTGATCTCCCCTCAATAATAAATAATGGACTATTCCCTTTCTACCAATCGGCTTATTAAGAAGCACATAGCCAGGGAGTTATAGTAGTGAGTTATAATAACTCACGTTATTTTTTTACAGATACAATTAATTGCTCAAAAGTAGTTGAATAATGAATATATAATTCAATAGGAGTAGATAAAATATATTACTATCATTTTACATAATGGAAAAATCGTAGGACATTTCCTATTTCAAATATTATCTGTTTGATCAGCAAAGCGCTGGGGGATTACTTTCGTTTTCATCGTATGACAAAATCCACTTCGTACAGAGGTGCGAGTACACATTTTTCAATTTATTAACTCTAATAATAGACTGGTGGAATATAAACAGGATGAGTACTCTTGGAGGTCGCATGAAGCGATATTTCTCAATGAAATTCCGAATATACAACGAAGTTTGCTAAGTGGATTTCATTCAAGAAATATCAACGGAGCAGCAGATAACGCAATTGTGATACAATGTAAACATTGTCGTTGGGTTTTCTCTGTTAGGTTACATCGTAAATTTCCTAGGAATCGATATATTGCGTATCAGATACCTATCGTGTCCTAGATTCGAACGTATCGTTCTTCGTCCACGTGCCGCGAACGTGAACAAAATGCTAGGCGATATAACCATAATATTTATTATTATTTATTTTATGTTATTATTCAGTGAAAGGATGCATTCTGGATACCACTCGAGGGGGTCATTATTGAGGGAAAACTGGAGCGACAATAGGAAAATTACTATAATGACTTCTTGTTTGATCTAGGGAAACTTTATTTGTGGTTTAGGAGGCAATCAAATATGTATTGAAATTCGATTCAAGCGAGGAGCTTTGAAAAGAATCAAAATAGGGAATTGTGATAAAAAATAACTCCTTCCAAAGTTTCACTTCTTATCATCTTTTTTATCGCCTATAAAAAAAGTTTCGAATAGAAGTTGTGTGACCGAATTTTGATGAAATGCTATCAAAAATACACTTCGTGCAGATTTCAGGAGATACAGAATATTTTTTGAATGGGATTTATATCATTCAATTTTCGGAATGAACTCTTTTCCTGATTTCAGAAATATGCCATTTATATTACCTCTATTCCGAACCGTTTTTGATTCATTGCTCGCGTGTTTCTTTGAACAGGAGCATTATAATTGAAAAAAAAACGAATTTCTTCGAAATTCAGACCTACGAGAATTTTCAATGAGTACACTTTTTATAATTTTATCCCTCTACAGAATTGCTGTATTTCACCAATTCCTCGAATTATTTCTTCACAATTAAACACTTGATATCCAAATACAGGTTTTCAAAGTTGAGGCTTTTTTCTGCTAAAACTCATCAAAATGAGTCAAAATACCAAAAATCCTTCATATAAAATATTCCCGCGAATCTCAGGAATTCCAGCCCGGATCTGATGTAGGTACGTATTGAGGTTCAAATGTGCGTTCACTTTACGCGAAATCATCTGACGTAGCGTAGACTTTTGTGACTTTAGGTGGAAAGGACGTGGTGGGTCGGTTTCTTGGCCTGCACGCTCCCCGGATCTCAACCTCTGTGATTTCTTCTTTTGGGGTCATTTGAAAACAAAACTAAAGAAGTAGAACTAAAACAACGCGTTGAAAATGTTTGTGACAATATTCGTGAGCAAACTGATGTGATAGTTGCAGCATGTAATAATTCGTTATTACGCCGGGCAAGACTTTGTGCACATCAAACGAATGGTGACTATTTCGAACAATTTCTGTAAATAATTTGGATCAATTCTATCGGTGAGTTTGTGAACTTCCTAATTTTTTCACAAGACCTTTTCAATCATCAATTCTTGCTCTCCTTAGTTTGATGTTTAAGAAATATACCGTTCAGGAAAAATATCCTAATAAAAGTTGAAATAGAATACATATACAAATTTATGATAAAATAGATATTCTAACAGAGGGATAAAACGAGTGTCGTATTAAGATGATGATGCCCAAGATTTTTTGCACTCTTTTCAAATTGAATATTTGATATGATCAACTTCCGGCGGAACGATACCTTTTGAGCTACTGTCAAAAAAGCCTCACCTTAAAAAACACCCTGTTTATAAATTTTTCGCGCCTTGTTTCTATGAACAAGACTGTTTAATTTTAGCCAAAATGTCTGCAATGTACGAATTTTGTGCCGAGAATGGTCCAAAACGATTAGCTTGGACTAACAGATGGAAAATTCGAGGCCAAATTCAATTCTGTCCGTCTGTCCGTAAACACTATAACTTTCGAGAGAAAACGCCTAGAAATTTGAAGTTTTCAGGGATAAGTTAGAGGCCTGAATGCGCCGTTTGAGTTAGTAAATGGACAAAATCCTCCGAAGGGTTTCGTAGATATAGTCATCAGAATTTTTTCCCCAATAATACCGATCTGCTCGAATCGGAAACATTGTAGTTTGTTGTAAAATAACGACATAAAGGTCATTGTGATATTTCGAGAATCACTCGGGTTATTGGAAAAAAAGGGGAGGAGCTTAATCGACCAACTACTTAATTCTCTATCTAATGTTGTTAGGTACATTTCCGAGTAATTCGGGTAAATTGTTCCCAAAAAAATATAGGAAATTTTCACCTGACATTCGTGGCGGCACGAAGAATGGCCCAATAAACATACCACAGATGAGTCCATCCAAACATTCAAGGAAGATATTCGCTGAAAATCGGCTCTTCGTACAGCGTGGGAGTTTTCGGTTGTCCAAACATTATTCACTCCATTTCTTATGAATGTGTCTTCATCTGTAAACAAAATAGATGATGTGAAGTTTTCGGCGAATGATCTTGCAGGTGTTATATTGATCTTGCCTTATTTTCGTATCGATTTTACTGTGGCTCTCTCCAATTACTCCTGTTATAGTATAGACCTTGTTTGAAAATGGGTTCATCCTCGACTATTTTCAGAATTCGTTCCAACGATTTCGAATTACTACAAACTACATTTATTAAACATTATGATTATTGAGCGCTCGTACAACTTACACGAGGGCTATATCATTTCGCCACGATGTCTGTATTTTTCGAATTTTGAGCCGAAAATGGTCTCAATCGACTATCTTCGACACACTGATGAAGAATCCGTCGAAAATTTCGAGTCTGTCCGTCCGGCCGTCCGTAAGCACGATAACTCTCGAACGGAACAACCTAGAGACTTGATATTTTCAGTGTAGGTTCAGATCCCAAATGCCTCGGTTAAGTTCGTTAATGGGCAGAATTCCACGAGAGGTTCCGTAAATATGGCCGTTCAAAGTTTTGTTCACCTGATTACTTGAAAACTACAGATTTGATCGAGATGAAACTTGGCACTCAAATGGAGAATGAGGTGTTCAAGGAACATGTGAAATTTTGTCCAGATCGCATGACCAGAACCATAGAAACCATAGAAAATTGTAACTTTTGAACGGAAAGGCCTAGGAACTTGAAATTTTCAGGATCGGTGTGGATCTCGAATGTCGTAATCACGTTCATCCATGAGCAAAACTATACTAGGGGTTCCGTAAATATGGTCGTGTGAAATTTTGTTTTCTCGATAATTTCGAAACTAAGGATTCGATCGAGATGAAATTTTTTATTTCAATCGAGAATGATATATCAAAGCAATATTTCGTCCAGATCGCATGACCAGAACCATAGAAACCATAGAAAATTGTAACTTTTGAACGGAAAGGCCTAGGAACATGAAATTTTCAGGATAGGTGTGGATCTCGAATGTCGTAATCACGTTCATCCATGAGCAAAACTATACTAGGGGTTCCGTAAATATGGTCGTGTGAAATTTTGTTTTCTCGATAATTTCGAAACTAAGGATTCGATCGAGATGAAATTTTTTATTTCAATCGAGAATGATATATTAAAGCAATATATTGTCCAGATCGCATGACCAGAACCATAGAAACCATAGAAAATTGTAACTTTTGAACGGAAAGGCCTAGGAACTTGAAATTTTCAGGGTAGATTTGGATCGCGAATGTCGCAGTCACGTTCATCAATGAGCACAATTAGACTAGGGGTTCCGTGAATATGGCCGTTCAAAATATTTTTTTCCTGATAATTTCGGAACTACTGGTTAGATTGGAATGAAATTTTGCACCTAGCTGAGGAATAAAGTATTCAAACTACTACTAAATTTTGTCCAAATCGCACCACCAAAACCAATGATACCGTAGAAAATTCTAGCGAATTATCAAAAAAAAATTGGTTATCTGAAGCACTGACATGAAGTCTGGATTTTCGCCTAAGTTCGAAATTTTTTTGGCAGCTGTCGAAAATTCTTTCAATTGATTTCTAAAACTAGAAAATGCGAATCTAGCTACAAGGTGGATGTACGAGCGCTCAAAAGCTCCTGACTTCACGGCAGTGCTTTTCGTAATTTTATTTTTTTAACGGATATCTCATCATAAACCAAAATCATGTTCAATATAACAACGGGTCGATATAACCATAAATTTGTGACACCTTTCAACAAAAAAAAAAAAAAAAAAAACAACTGAAGTCCTTTGGTACTGCTTGTTGTTTTGAAAGTTATTTCAGGCCAAATTTGGTAAAAGGCTTTATTTGATGAGTTGTAGTTTCTGTTCTGAAAATGTTCAAATTTAAAAACACCCTGTATAGCTTGAATGAGTGAATAAATTGTTCGGAATCTAATTCTAGTTTAATTGATACAGTTGGATACAAAGTGCTGGTGGAAAAATAGGCCAAGGTGAGAAATAGTACGAACCAGCCTAGACCTAGACGATCTAGCCTAGACCTATACATTCTGTTCACTTGAAAATTGGAATGATTTATCGTTGAATATCAAAGCCCTAATCCTGTGAAACGATGGGCAGGCAGTATCCCCATTGAAAACGTTGACTTTTCTTTGTTAAACGAAATTGTCTTGTTTTACAACGTCGAAAAAGGATTATGAATGAATGTTCTGTAAAAAAACAATGCCACATCCGCTGGCGCATCTATCCATATTCAAAATAGCTACATACATTATTGAAGAACAATCAGACGCGTACTACGTTACTACACAGTGAGCACTGTCAGTTAAACGATCGTTTATTGGCAGACAATGACGTTCATTGCGTTTCATGAATAATGATTGATTTCCCCTTTCCAGAGTGTTGTTTGGTTCATTGTTTAACTGCTTGTAACTGAAGAAACTGTGGTTCTGTAATGAATGGCTTACACGACGTGTATATAATTGAGCTGGACAATAATCAACTGTTTGTACGAGGTGTGACAGCGAAGAGTTAATTCATCAATAGCGATACAATCTTTCCAACGTTCTTCCAAACTTTCGATGCGTTGTTAAACTATTTGTCTTTGGCCCCCAAAATAGGCTTCAGTTGTGACTTTAACCTCATCATTGGAGCCAAATCTCTCTTCTTGCTTAGTATCCAGTACAACGCAGATGTGGATAAAAATTATGTGTTTTGAATTTTTGGCGCCTTCGAATTGGCGTTGATAAAAGAAAGGACTTAATATATCAAAGTGATAGGTGAGTGTTTCCCTCTTGCCCACCCTCTTTCAGAAACCACGAGCCGCCTCTGCCTACACCTACAGGGTGTTACATCATTTTGCGCTTCGGTACAGATTCCAGACGAAACAAGCCTAATTCTTCTATTTACGACCTGTTAAAAGTGACTCAACGCTAAATGAAACCTCAATTCTCAACGAACGTGAACCTGGCCAGGTTAAGTACGTTACGAACAAGAGGCCAAACCAAATAACAAACCAATCTCGTCTTGATGGGTGTCATAATCATTCTGTTTGTCTCTGTGGCCTTTTCCGCACGTTATTATTCCGTAGTAGGTATACCTATATATATTTGTGTGTTCTTCGAATACATAATTTGCAATTTTAGTGGTCTCCGATATGGGAACGTTTCTCCTCATGTTGGCAAGGTCAGTGCTAGTAGAATTATTGTAGAAAGTTCCGACCGCTTAGGATTGTTTGTTTTCGCTCAGTGTATTCGAACGTTTCCTGGTTTTGCAAATTCGAAGTTTACTGCTTTTGAGGGTGGTGAAGTCGATTCGATCTGGTGAGTAATTTAGAACTGAGTAAACCTTTCGATTATAGACCATTTGAAGGCTTGAACTTTTGGTCCAACATCGAGGAAAATATTTAAATTTCGAATTCCTTCAAGCGACGACATATTTCTCTTCTATCTTGTACATTTTCGGTGAAAATATTTTTTCCAATTTTACATTCTGGAGAATCACATAGGGCAGGGTAATTATTTTTGAGTTATTTTCATCAATATGGAATCGTGGGAGAAAACAATTTTGTTATGTTCTCGATGAAATAATGGTACGATATCGCTCTAGACGGAAATTTTCCGACTAAAAAAAAAAGAAATGACGTATGTATTCGAAAATCTCTAAGGTTCTAACCGAAAGTGCCAAGAACCTGAAAAATTTTGAAAAAGATGGGAAGTTTCAAATTCATGGTTCTCTTTGAACAGCTATTACAGAGTTTACGGAGAGCTTTGCATTTATAATCAATATGCATTTAATTTCCTTCATGTTCAAATTCCTGGTACCTGAACTTTTCGAAATAATTCACTATCGAGGTACACACCTCGTCTGGAAGTTGTTATTCTGGTTTTCACGCTTTTGACAGCACGCCACAACTTGCGGAAATTGAGAAATAATTAGCTGGTATGTTTTCTTGGAGATATCGCAGGACTACGTCGGACGAACATTTAAAATCTCTGAAATGCTTTCGGTTTATTTTTGCCATCTCACGGGGAGCAGCTGTGAAGCTGATTTTTATATAACTCATCGATGTTCTTCATGTAGACACAAAATTTAAGCAGTACCTATATGGCGAATAGTTTCTGAGACACCAAAGTTTTTGAAAAGATTTATTCCAAATTCTTCTAGTGATTGGATCCTAACGAAATTCCACATAAACCTTCGTGTCGTTATCTTTCGAATAACAACGCATTCAGACCTATCGAACACTGAAAATTTCAAAACTCTAGGCCTTTTCTTTCGAAAGTTATAATGTTCACGGCCGGACGGACATAATTGAATTTGACACGAATTCTTCATCTGTGGGTCCAACCTCATATTTTAAGACCATTATCGTCTCAAAACTCGAAATTACAGATATTTAGAGCAAAATGAACACATAACACCCTTGTCCATAGAAACAAGCGAGCATAAAAAAATCATCAGAATCTGAGGTGGGGCCTAAGGTTCAGTAATAATTATAGAATTTGAAGTGGTACCCAAATGAAAACGAATAAATTCTATGAAATAATTGAGTATTCTAAGGTGGTTCTCACAAAAATTGCCAAAGACTAATATCTCAGAAATTATTTTTGCGCTGTGGCCCAAGTAACCAATTTCTAACAGAAATCTCTAGTAAACAATTGAATCATTTATACAGATATACATATTTCTATATGTAACTTAATTTTATGAACTGACAACCAAAAGAAGAAAAAGAAATTTTATGAAATAATTGAATCTCTTACGGAAACATGTTGGTAGTTTTCGAGAAAATTGTCTTTATCTATAAATATTTCGTGTCACGTTGTTTGTCCGGGATGAACTCCTTAAATACTGAATCGTTTTCAATCAACTTTTGCACACTGTGTGCAGTTTGATCCAACTCAAAAGATAGGATAGTTTATATCTCAATTTATAGTTGCAATATTTTGTTATTGCAAATAATTTGTTTATTATATATGACGAAGTGTGATAGTTATGTAAGCGGCAACGCGAATCTCAAATCGACGGAGAACATCGCGTCCCCTCTTCATCCGACCACTCGACAAGAGCGATAATGTGCGAGGAGTGATGCCAAGTTTCTGGCTCTTCCCCAGAACTTAAGAAATTTGGAACTGTTTAGGGAACTGGGTATAACTTTTGAAAATCAAGGATAAGGTTAGGTTAGGCTAGGGTTAATAATTGTTTGAATAGTTGACTACAATATAATTGGACTTATACCTCAGCCGCAGCAACGCGGGGCCGAGTCTGTTAGTTTCTAATAGATCTGACATTGTAATGTACTCTTGCGCTTTAGTATAAGTTTAAAATCTCAAACAAAATTCTTTAGTATAAAAATTAAATCAAAAATTGAAATTTTCAAATTTGAAATTACCAACTTCTGAAGAAATGTTAACAAAGCTCAATTCGACCATTTGAGGAAAAGAAAAGATATTTCGATATATATGTAACTTGATATTATGAACTGATACCAAAAAAAAAGAAAAAAGAAATGAAATCTTAATATAATAATTGAATCTTTTACGGAAACATGTTGGTAGTTGTCGAGAAAATTGTCAATTTCTAATGAATCTGACATTAAAATGCATTTTAACGCTTCAGTACAAATTAAGAACCCCATACAGAATTAAATAAAATCATAAATTATAATTTTCAAATTTAAAATTACTATTCTGAAGTGTTGTTGAGTTCACAAAGTCCAATTTGACCATTTGAGGAAATAATAGATAAATCGCTTTATAATGTTACTTTATCTACTCCTATTGAATTATTTATTCATTATTCAACTACTTTTGAGCAATTAATAGTATCTGTAAACAAACAACGTGAGTTATAATAACTCTATTATAACTCCCTGGCTCTGTGCTTCTGAACAATTCGATTGGCCGAGAGAACAGTCCATTATTGGTATTGAGAGGATTGATGTCACTTGAATAATTTTGACGTTTTCTCAAATTGAGTTGAAATCTAATTATTATTGTGAATGTTTTGCTGAAAAAGATTAACTCAGATAGTGAAGATGAATTATTATGTACACCTTCAGAAATAAGATAATCAGCCAATGTACAGATTTTATTGCCCGAAAAATTTCAAAACAAATATAAAGGTGTATAAAACAATTTTCAAGATTGAAGTCATCGTTTACAGAAAATGTTCTTTTGGCATATTTTAGTGGACTTAGCACTAAATATAAAGCATCTGCATATTGTTATAGATTACTATTAAGATTTGTAAATAAAGTTCTTTCTCTGTACTTGTATCTTAGTATTTATTGTTATAGTCGTAGATAAAGTATAGTATTCAACTTGCGGTAATGGTCATAACTCACTTGATGAATTACAGCGCTCGCCTTCGGCTCGCGCTGCAAACTTCATCTGCGTGAGTTATGACTTACATTACCGCTCGTTAAATAATATACTATTATTTTATGAATTGATACCCAAAAGAAGAAAAATAAATTTCATGAAATAATTAAATCTTTCACGGAAATAGGTACGTGTCAATTTTAAATTAATCTGACTTTGACATATGCCAGATTTCCTTAGCCTTAACGGCAAAAACAGAATCCTTATCATTTTATCATGTTCGTCGGTATGTCACGGCCTACGGCCATTTTACTCGGAGACTATTGGCACTATGAAGATGAACCTCTGAGAAATGGTGTAAAATAACGAAAAAAAACGGAGAAATGATAAAAGAAACTTCCTACTTCATTGGAATAAAATTCTGAGAAACTTCAGGCTGGCATAAAATAAAAACGACGATTTGTTTGAATAAGTTATGTTATTCAGTTTTTTAGATTTGATACTTTTGGTTACACTTTATATGTACGGAATCCTTGAATGTGCGTGATCCGACGCGTACTCAAAAATAATTATCACCACAATAAGTGTTTTTCCACAAAAATAATCAAAGTTCGTGTTCATGAATGATAGCTACGCCATGGTCGCCAGTATCCCCAGACTTTGTTGATGCGTATATACCAGAAGTAACTTGACACGACAGCCGTCAAGGTGTTACTATCTCCCAGTCTCGCATTTCCTACTGCGTAGTGGTCTCGATTTAAACGCGAAGATACAGGAAGCCGTTCTATATTAAGAGGGTTGAATGAACCCCTAAAATCCACGCACCTCATAGGGGGCACGTACCAAGCCGGTTCCCCTAACGTTTATTAGTCCATGTACGATGTCTACGGTTGACACCTTGATGTATGTTCGCACGGATAGATTTATTGGCTTTTTTTCATCTGTCCCCGTGTAAATCGAGAGCAGCTGAGTTACGAGTCCCGGCGCATCCAGACCCCCTCTTGTCTGGCGAGGGGGATTATTTCTTGGCCCTTCCAGATCGTGGCTTTTTCATTCGGCCAAGAATAATGGGACTAACGAGCTTCTCATGCGGGACGACACCTCCACGTCCAGTTGTTGGGTTGTTTGTGCATCAGATTTTCAGATTGCCGGGAATTGTGGCGTGATTTATATGGGTGGTGTATTATGTCGTTTCTATGGGGGTAGGATTATTTTCTCCCTGTTTTTCTGTAATGAAATTGGGCATCCATGTATACGGCGGATGGACAGTTGTCGTTGGAAATTCGATATTTTAATAGGCAGCAATATTGCCGTGAGGGATCTACAATTGGTAAAGTTAGAATGAAGCAAAGAAGAAGGCAATATTATGGATTGAATTATATTGTATAGTTTTTCAGTAATACTTTTTTCCCAACTCAACCTTGATTTTCAGCCCTTTGAATTGTTGGATCGGATTTTCGAGCTCGGAGGATCGATTACAGGTAGCAACTGATTTTAAAAAGATTTTATGCAATTATCATTTATAACTCTGGAGGGCGGACGGATTTTTATTTATTTGCAGTATCTAAGTTGTAAACTGTGAAAATTTCAGGTGTCGTTGGAAAATTTATTTATTACATAGTCCCAAAATGTATCTTATTAAAAAAAAGTTAAATTTTTGTATAAACATCCAGTGAAATTTCCACAAGAGACTGAATACAAAATTGTCCGCGAAAATTTTGGAAAAACGATGCTGAATTAAGGAAGTGAGAAAATCTAAATATGAACCAAATTTCAAATTTTTTCAACAGAATTTTGGTTATATTTTTGAGCGCTCGTACTACTTTCACGAGGGCTATATCATTTCGTCACGATGTCTGTATTTTTCGAATTTTGAGCCGAAAATGGTCTCAATCGACTATGTTCGACTCACTGATGACGAATCCGTCGGAAAATTTGAGTCTGTCCGTCCGGCCGTAAGCACGATAACTCTCGAACGGAACAACCTAGAGACTTGACATTTTCAGTGTGGGTTCAGTTCCCAAATGCCTCGGTTAAGTTCGTTAATGGGCCAAATTCCACCAGGTGTTCCGTAAATATGGCCGTTTGAAGTTTTGTTTCCCTGATTACTTGAAAACTACAGATTTGATCGAGATGAAATTTTGCACTCAAAAGGAAATTGAGGTGTTCAAGCTACATGTGAAATTTTGTCCAGATCGCATGACCAGAACCATAGAAACCATAGAAAATTGTAACTTTTGAACGGAAACGCCTAGGGACTTGAAATTTTCAGGATAGGTGTGGATCTCGAATGTCGTGATCACGTTCATCTATGAGCAAAATTATACTAGGGGTTCCGTAAATAAGGTCGTTTGAAATTTAGTTTTCTTGATAATTTCAAAACTACAGATTCAATCGTGACGAAATTTTGTATTTAAATGGAGAATGATATATTCAAGCTTCATTTCTCCAGATCACATGACCAGAACCATAGAAACCATAGAAAATTATAACTTTCGAACGGAAAGGCCTAGGGACTTGAAATTTTCAGGATAGGTGTGGATCTGAAATGTCGCGTTCACGTTTATCAATGAGCAGAATTATACTAGGGGTTCCGTAAATACGGTCGATTGAAATTTTGGTTTCTCGATAATTTCGAAACTACAGATTCGATCGAGATGAAATTTTGTATTTTAATCGAGAATGATATATTAAAACAATATTTTGTCCAGATCGCATGACCAGAACCATAGAAACCATAGAAAATTGTAACTTTTGAACGGAAAGGCCTAGGAACTTGGAATTTTCAGGGTGGGTTTGGATCGCGAATATCGCGGCCACGTTCATCAATGAGCAAAATTAGATTAGGGGTTCCGTGAATATGGCTGTTCAAAATATTTTTTTCCTGATAATTTCGAAACTACTGATTGGATTGGGATGAAATTTTGCACCTAGCTTAGGGATAATGAATTCAAACTACGTGCCAAATTTTGTCCAGATCGCACCATCAAGACCATAGATACCGTAGAAAATTCTAGCGAATTATCGAAAAAAAATTGGTCTCCTAAAGCACTGACATGAAGTCTGGAGTTTCGCCTAAGTTTCGGAATTTTTGTGACAGCTGTCGAAAATTCCTTCAATTGATTTCTAAAATGCGAATCTACCTACAAGGTGCATGTACGAGCGCTCAAAAGCTCCTGCCTTCACGGCAGTGCTTTTCGTAATTTTTTCCATTCAATTTGAATTTAATTTTTCCACAATTTGAAGTTTTATCGAATATACTCAAACTCGATTTATTATTTACAAACTCGTTCAACCGACATGAAAATATTCGGAAGGGAGTAATGTATTGCTCATGGTCAACAATAGACCGAATATTTTTTCAGGTGTATGAAATATTAGGCCCATTGTTGACGGAACACGTTTAACATAATTTCGACTATAATTTTTCAACATAAATTCGACTATAATTTGATAATCAAAAGGTATTTTTATGTTTTCAATCATTGAGCCCTTTCTCTTATAATATCTTCTTCTTATTCTTTCCCTTACGTTAGGACTAGGTCCTGTGTCTGCATCAATGGTTTTCCAAGGCGCAATTGGGATGATGAAGACCAGCTTTCGTACCATCTTATAGGTGGTCGTCCAGGTGGTCTACGTGTATTGGGTTTTTTTTCCTTTGCTATCTTAGCTAACCTGTCATCCGGCATTCTATCCACATGGTCTCTCCATTCTCTTCTTCGACCTCTTGTCCACATACTACGTCCATTTCCCTCATTTCCTCGCTTCTCTTCCGGTCAAATAACGTATGTCCTGTTATTGACCTTAGTGTTCGCATTTCTGTTGTCCTTAACTTACTGTGTTCTCGGCTCTCGTCTCTATTGCATACGTCATAATCGGTCTCTTATAATATAAAAACTTATATAGAAATTTGTTCATTTAATTCGTGAATTTCCATATTCCTCGATTTCAGTGAATTTTAATTTAATTTTGTAGAATCTGGTCAATACTCAATATATATATGTAGTTCCTAAATTTTGAGGGTGAAGGTAATTCTCGATACACCCAGTTCAGTACAGTGAAAATGAAAAGTCACTAGAAGATTAATACAAAAATTTTCGCAAAGATTTCAGAACACTATGCCAAATATCAGAAATCAGAAAACCCAAATATGAACAAATTTTTTGATTTTTTCAGATAATTTTGTTGTTTATATTTCTTCCATTTAATTCAAATTTAAAGGCTCAGTTCTGCACATTTCGAAGTTTTATCCAGTCCACTCAAACTCGATTTATAACTTACTAACTACTACTACTCGGAAAGTAGTTTTTTGCTCATGGTCAACAATGGACCGAATATTTTATTATGTGTATGAAATATTACGGTAGAAACATAGTGAAGCATCAAAAACAAATACATGTAACTAAACTAAACCGTTCATAGTGAAGCATCGACCATCGCCTTAACCTAGGCATCGCCGTTGCCGGAAAATCAAATATATTTGATTTTCAAGACCCCGCAGGCATGATGCCCGAAACTAGACAATTATGATCGGTGCTAGCTGTATTGTGTTTCAGCCAGTGTCGTGGTTAAGTTAGGGTAAAAACATAAAGAAGTGAGAAGAGGTGAATAATTTCTTTCTATTGAAAAGGATAAAGAAAAATTAATAAGAGAAATAATTATTCGGCCTTCAATATGGGATAAAAGAGATAGGAAACATCCCAACAGATATTTGTTGGACGGAAATGAGTAAATAACAAATATTTCAGGTGAGCTACAAAAACAATGTGAATAAAACAGAAAGCCAATAATATAGCATACTCTTTCATATTTTTGTCAGATAATAATACTTCATATTCTATCAACTGGGTACAACAAAATTGGTTAACTACGACTCTGAATTCATAATGCTCACAACTGCTTTCATAGATGCCCCACTATGTGGCCTCTGATACCCGACTTGAGGCGATGCTCAATATATATCTTACCCTTAGGCCTGTTGTTGTTGTCACTCGTATAATTAAAGACAATCCTTATTTTGTTCATAAATAATCTGAAATATAGTATCAATAACATAAATTCGACTAAGTTTAATTTGATAACCGAAAGGTATTTCATGTTTTCTAATCTCATGATATGGAAAATTAATTACTTCATTTTAATCAGGTGAATTTAGCATTTTGTAGTGTCTGATCAATACAAACAGTTCCCAAAACGTGGGATTTCAATGCAAGTGGTGACGGTAAAGCTTGAGACACTCAGTACAGTTTCAACGAACAAATAATTCCGAATGACTCCAAAAGTGCCTCTTCGTTTCGCGACTTCCCCCCATTCAAATCAGACCCTCGTGTCGGTTTTTCCAAAGATAGCAGATATCCAGTTTAATTTTCTCACAACTGTTTACGTTCCGGACCATTTATCGGTCTCATGCGTTATCCCCCATTTGTGCCAGAACGTGCCATCGGCGTATTTCACCTTGAAAGCTCTAAAAACAACATCTGCCTCATGGATGAGTGCCCTTTCTGATATTACCTCAGAGAGCCAAGGGGCAACGCACTCTTCTGCGTTGCTTAAGTGCATCATCGCAAAGGCGCCACAAACGGCGGCTCCGGTTGGCAGGAAAGAAGTAGACGAGCGTGACTTCTCCCGCCAACCTGCATTCCGGAAATTACGACTTTGGTATTTAAATGGAAGCGTGGAAGGTTGGGATTTAAAAGCTTTCGGAAGATCGGCTACGGCCATTTCCAGATCCAAGAAATTCGCAGGGTTTTCCACGCGAACTTACAAAGGCTTCAAATAACATCAACGTCAATATCATCGAAGTATGTGTTAAAGAGCCATAAACATTGTTGTTGATCTCAGGTCATGCCCTGTGACGGGACAGTGAGTGACAAGCTTTGAGTTGCCTCTTCCTTCTTCTTTTTTCCCTTTTGAGCTACTTTTACCACATATTGCTTCAATAATATTGAGGCTAGCCTTAGACCCAACCTCAAAATGTGAGAATAGAACATTTCTATGGCAGGTTCATTGTAAATTGGCAGTTTTAGCCAAAAAAACACCATCATAGTTTTTATGTTTATTCATTTATTTTCCCTGAAAATTTACGAATTGAGCTCGCCAAACCTCAATTTTGTATTGTGTAATTCAGTAATTATAAAATGATGAATACGATATTTCGGATGTCGACCTGAATGAGGAACAGTGTTGAAATTATTCAAATAACATGATTTTGGAGCGCTCGTTCTACTTTCACGATGACTATATCATTTCGTCACGATGTATTTTTCGAATTTTGAGCCGAAAATGGTCTTAATCGACAAGGTTCGACTGACTGATGACGAATCCGTCGAAAAATTCAAGTCTGTCCGTCCGAAAGCACGATAACTTTTGAACGGAACGACCTAAAGACTTAACATTTTCAGTGTGGGTTCAGTTACTGAATGCCGCAGTTGAGTTCTTTAATGGACAGAATTCCACCAGAGGTTCCGTAAATATCGCCGTTCGGAATTTCGTTCCCCTGATTTCTTCGAAACTAATGATTCAATCGAGATGATATTTTACACTCAAATGGAGAATTCAAGCTACTTACAAAATTTTGTCCAGATCGCATGACCAGAACCATAGAAATCATAGAAAATTATAACTTTCGAACGGAAAGGCCTAGGGATTTGAAATTTTCAGGATAGGTTTGGATCTCGAATGTCGCATTCACGTTAATCAATGAGCAAAACAAGACTAGGGGTTCCGTAAATATGGTAGTTTGAAATTTAGTTTTCTCGATCATTTCAAAACTGCGCATTCGATCGTGACAAAATTTTGTATTTTGATGGAGAATGATATATTCAAGCTACATTTTTTCCAGGTCGCATGACCAGAACCATATAAAATTATTACTTTCGAATGGAAAGGCCTAGAGATTTGAAATTTTCAGCGTATGTTTTGGATCTCGTCCATCAATGAGCAAAATAAGACTAGGGGTTCTGTAAATATGGCCGTCCAAAATATTTTTTTCCTTATAATTTCGAAACTACTGATTGGATGGTGGTAAAATTTTGCACATAGATGAAGAAGAATGTATTCAAACTACGTGAGAAATTTTATCCAGATCGCATTACCAAGACCATAGATACCGTAGAAAATTCAAGGAATTTATCGAAATTTAAAATACGAATCTACCAACAAAGTAGATGAACGAGCGCTCAAAAGCTCCTGACTTCATGGCAGTGCTTTTTCGCTTTTTTCAGTCTGATTCATGAGTAAAATCAAAATTTCTGATTATTAAGAGAGATAAAAATGAGTTTTTGAATTTATGGTTTATTATAACAAAAATTTCAATTAAGAAGAAAACTCATTTTGCGTTTCATGTCCAAATTTCTTCGATTAAACAGTGAAGGAATTGTCTTGTTTTGGCAGGAATTCACAGGACTGAGAGTTCTTCCACAGGAACTAAGTATCTTCTTCGAAATTTGGACGATAGGAAAAAATCAAAAACGTTATGAAAATAGCAACTTGTTTGATTTATAGAAAATTAATGATAATTGAATAAAATTGTGATTTTTTCTGATTTTTTTCGAAAAAGTTATGATTATTGGTGTTTGAAGAAAAAAAAAAAGGTTTCACCCTATAAGGATCCAATTTTTCAGTTGAGATTTATAAGTCACACTATCCACTTGAGCTTACTGTTCCTTACCCGCTGAGCATCTTTATGATAATTTATATTTCAAATAATTGAAATGAATAAAGGAACTTTCAGAGCAATTTGTTGGTAGTAATGATCCTGTTAACCCTTTCGGCCCTTACGGTGGCATTTGCCACCACTGACTTCACAGAGTTCAACATACACCTAGCAAGTTTATTTGAAGACCTGGTGGTGGAATTTGCCACTACTTCATAGTTCCTATACGAATACTGAGAACTACCTCATATTTGTTGAAAAACTTGCTAGAAGGTTGCTTGTAAGCAAATTCATAGAAAAAAAAATCATTTTTTTATAAAATATAAAAAAAGACTTTAAATTGATAGTTAATGAACTTATGATAATAATAATAATGATAATAATAAAATCAAAAAGTCAGGGCTGAAAGGGTTAACTGTCATTTTAGATTCTTATGTCAAATTTTCGGAATTTCTACTATAACTAAGACTGGCACCATTCAATTTTTCACTCAAAAAACGTTATGAAAAAATATTAGGTGGGATTTTCTTATCTTTGTTACTCTGAATTTACAACCCAAATGATTGTCCAAGAATTCATTCAATTAATGAAATCTCATTAAACCGCTCGCCGGTTTGAAGGACGAATGACACTTGAATAATTACTTTCCACAACTTCGAAACATTCATAACATATTTTGATAATGTCACAATTGATGTTTCTATGAACCGAAGAAAAATTTCCAGTCGGACTCAAGGAACACGCATGCAACAACCTTCGATATTAACGAATGAATACATTTCGGAGAATTCGTTGACGTAGTGGAACATTTTAAGGGAAAAATGAATGGCAATTAATATTCTTCGATATGGAATGTGGACTAAATATTATTAATGGAAAGTTATTCGAGCTATTCCCTTCTATGGAGTTTGTACGTCTGATTACTCGGACCGTCATAAGGGCAGCCCTGAGGAGGGCTAGTGTTTACCACATTCATTTTATTCGTTTGAACGTAGACATGACGATGGAAATAGCACAAACAACTCCATCGAACATACCGTCGTAAATAACATCAAGAGAGTATAAATAAAATTGTCAACACTTATCGTGGTTCATAATAGCACAGTTTTTTGAAACCCACCGCATTTAGCAATGAGGGGATCCGCCGCGATTATTATCATTCCCTTAAGTTCTGAGACATGGAGCAAATTGATGATTTATATCTCTGTATCAATCTAAAGTGGATGTGATCCCTTAAGATGCAAATATATGTACATATTATGTTGAAACGTTCCTACGCGAATGTTAAAAATTGTCTGCCAACTGTCAACTGTCTTCGACGTCAAATTGGCCGGGGTATCGTGAAAATGAAAAGGATATTTTATTTGTCGTTGAGAGAGAGATAAATAACATTTTCCTAACGATGACACGTGAGCGAGGTAAATAATCGAGAGCGAAAACGACACAGCGGTATTTTTACCGATTCCAACGACCCCGACTCGTAAAATTTTTACGATTCGGAGTCGATAAATACCGAGCTACTTATGTTTACGACACCCAAAAAAATTGGGGGCTCCGTCACGAAGTTATCAATACGAGAAGGTTACCAACTTTCACAATACATTCTAGGGATAACATTGTTTCTTTCAACCCTTCGGATCATGGAATTTTTCCAGTTTATTTGTACCAATCCTTCTGTAATTTCTGCTTTAATTATTGTGCTGGTTAATTATTCGCATGTTTCTGGTTCTCCTCCTTCAAAATACAGGTAGGCACCTCTTAATCGGGTGTAGTCCACAGTTTGCCTCAACTTTATGAAGGTAAAAGCAAGATACCACAACGCGTGGAGCAGCGGGTAGCGCCATCTCACGAACGTGCCATGCCTCACAATAATGATGTCATTTCAGAGAGTGGGGAGGTATTATAAGTAATGAAATCGCCTTACAAATTGAATGAATTGTCCCCCCAATGCAGTCGTTCTTTCCTTAATGTTCGACACCAAAAGCGGAAGAAACAAACGATCATGCCTTCCGACATAAAGACAACTATAAAATTCATTACAATCGCCATTATACGGCGATCGTAAAAATTAATCTTGTGTTTTAAAGCACTTCACACCGAACCTTTCGTGTTATTTCATTACGGCGGTTGAATCTCCGAGTCGGAATAGAATAACATTGTTATTCGCTTTTACAACACGAAGAAAGCGTAGAAATTGTCCGTTTTATCGAGACGCAACAATGGGGCAGCCATTAAACTCATTATTTTTTTTATTCCGACGACGAAATACTTCAATTACGCATCTTTCCGATTTATCGTAGTTTTGATATGGCATTAGATGTGGTTGGGTAGCTTTTTATGACCGAAGTTTGATACAGGAGTTGTATGGGAAAAGTATGGCTTTAATTCAGATGCTAGTTGGACTTATGTTAGACAAACCTTGGGTTGCTTCTTTCATTAATAGTTAAGTATATCTTGGAATTTTTCTAAGAACATCCGTGAGAAAATTCAAGAGTGTTTGTGCCATGAAAGTGGCAACGCACCACTTCCTTTGCTGCTGCAAAGTTGTTGAATTTATAGTGATGAACAACAAAACTAACATAAGAATAACCTCAAAAGTATTTCATCTTTTTACTTTCAAGCACAAGTTAACACACACTTAAGAATAAGAAAAAACCTTGAACTCTGACGGTTAAGTTAACAATAATTTATCAAGCAACTGAGACAAGAAAGATAATAAAGGTAAAAAACGACTTCAAAACCAAAAAATAAAAATGATAATGTCAATGTATTACTATTTGGTGGAAACTGGAAATGAATACACTTGATTAAATCATGATTTGAAGGAATATAAAAAAAATTATAAAAGCACTGCCGTGAAGTCAGGAGCTTTTGAGCGCTCGTTCATCCACCTTGTAGATAGATTCGCATTCTTCAGTTTTAGAAACCAATTGGAAAGATTTTGCAAGCTGTCAAAAAAAATTTCAAACTAAGGCGAAAATCCAGACTTCACGTCAGTGCTTTAGGTGACCAATTTTTTTTTCAATAATTCGCTAGAATTTTTTACGGTGTCTATGGTCTTAGTAATGCGATCTGGACAAAATTTCGCACGTAGTTTGAATACATTATTCTTCATCTATGTGCGAACTTTCATTCTAATCCAATGAGTAGTTACGAAATTATCAGGAAAAAAATTGTTTGAGCGGCTATATTTACGGAACCTCTAGTCTAATTTTGCTCATTGATGAACGTGACCGCACAATTCGCGATCCGAACCTATCCTGAAAATTTCAAGTCCCTAGGCCTTTCTGTTCGAAAGTTATAATTTTCTATGGTTTCTATGGTTCTGATCATGCGATCTGGACGAAATGTAGCTCGAATATACCATTCTCAATTTAAATACAAAATTTCGTAACGATCAGATACATAGTTTTGAAATTATCAAGAAAACTGAATTTCAAACGACCATATTCACGGAACCCACAGTCTAATTTTGCTCATTGATGAACGTGACCGCAACATTCGAGATCCACGCCTATCCTGAAAATTTCAAGTCTCTAGACCTTTCCGTTCGAAAGTTATAATTTTCTATGTTTTCTATGGTTCTGGTGATGCGAGCTGGACAAAACTTTGCATGTAGCTTGAACACGTAATTCTCCATCCGAGTACAAAATTTCACCTCGATCGAATCTGTAGTTTCGAAGTAATCAGGAAAACAAAATTTCGAGCGGCCATATTTATGGAACCCCTTGGCGAATTTGTCCAATAACGAACTTAGCCGCGGCATTCGAGATTCGAACCTACCATGAAAATTTCAAGTTTCTAGGACATTCCGTTCGTGAGTTATCGTGTATACGGCCGGACGGACAGACTCGAATTTTCCGACGGATTCGTCATCAGTGAGTCGAACATAGTCGATTGAGACCATTTTAGGCTCAAAATTCGAAAAATACAGACATCGTGACGAAATGGTTAGCCCTCGTGTAAAAGTAGTACGAGCGCTCA
This sequence comes from Aphidecta obliterata, assembly GCA_963966015.1. NCBI lineage: Eukaryota > Metazoa > Arthropoda > Insecta > Coleoptera > Coccinellidae > Aphidecta > Aphidecta obliterata. The sequence continues at coordinate 21,135,250 of OZ014430.1, read as the reverse complement.
ATAGTAGAAAGAATCTTTCATTATGTCAGGATTTCCCGACAGATATTTCGATATTTCATTTTGTCTTATGCGAACCTGTTTTATAACCTGGGAAAACAAAAAAATTATACCTTCTCTTCAGAAGAAACCGATTACAAAGATGTTAGAAGGTTAAGATTTTTTCACCAATTTTTTTTACCAATCAACTCTGACTCTTTTCGATCAAAGCTCTCAACAAGAAGTGTATTTCGTTGAATAATAGGGTTTTCAAATCATATTTTTCACTTGAGAAAAAAAATCGAAATGAATGATTTTTGACTTAACTGCAAATTTCAACAGATAAAAAAAATGTTGTTAGATCGAATCAAACCAAACAGGAGTTAACAGTAAACAAAAAAATATTTTATTATGGAATCTTTTAGATGGTTTTATTTAGACTTCCGGTCGAATATTCAATATTTACATCGAGACAACATTTCGCACTGAGCTGGAAAATGACGTAGCGTGTTCAAGCTACACGCAAATTTTGTCCAGATCGCATGACCAGAACCATAGAAACCATAGAAAATTATAACTTTCGAACGGAAAGGCCTAGGGATTTGGAATTTTCAGGATAGGTGTGGATCTCGAATGACGCGGTGACGTTCATCAATAAGCCGAATTAGACTGGAAGTTTCGTAAATATGGCCGTTCAAAATATTTTTTTCCTGATAATTCCGGAAGTACTGCTTGGATTGGAATGAAATTTTGCACATAGATGAAGAATACTGTATTCAAACGAAATTTTGTCTAGATCGCAATACCAAGATCATAGATACCGAAGAAAATTTAGCGAATTATCGAAAAAAAATTGCTCACCTTCAACACTGACGTGAAGTCTGGAGATTTGCCTTAGTTTGAAATTTTTTTTGGCAGCTGCCAAAATTTCTCCAATTGGTTTCTAAAACTGGAAATTGCGAATCTACCTACAATAATTCCGAAAAGGAATATGACAAAAATCGAGATCAATTATTTCTTGAAAAAATTTACTTAGCCTCTAGAATGAAGAGAAAATTGTTCGAACATTGCGGAAAACGCACCCGGATGTGACGTCATCCGCACTGACCAATCGCCGATTACTCGACAGGACGTTGTTTGGGTAATTTGCCAATCAGAGTTCAGATACTCCAGAGAACTCGTGATGTCAAAAGAAGATGGGATAACTCGGTTGTTTGAATGTCTCGCTAAATTGGGGGGTGTTCGAGCGTCGTTTCTATGATTATTGTATAATTTTTTTTAGATCATCACTATATTTCAACTACAAGCATATTTCAACCAAATTTACGCCCATAAATAACTGAATGTTACCCATGAATGTTTCATATTACATGGCCTGGATTGAAAGGAAAAAAATATTTTAGCTTCAAGGCTTATCCAGTACATGCCACACATTAACAAATCGTGTAAGAAACATATGTATCAGACCTATACAACTATACAGCTCATGACATAAATGCATACATTTATTGATATAGCATTGTTTATGCAAGAAATTGCAAGTAAATATTTTTGTTCTCTTATCTGCAGATTAGATAATCGTGCAATTAAGAAGCATTGCAACTGCACGAATATATCGTAATAACTTGTCATTCTCGATCATCCTTTGCTGTCAATAATACCATTGGTGAAATGGCCATTGGTTTATTACCGGCCACACTGAAATTTTCTCTTTAGCTAAGGTGAAAAAATTTTCGATTCCCCAGTCACATGTGCCTTCCTTTCTTTTGTTTTCGTACAAACAGACTTTATTTTATAGTATGTGACAAATTTGGAAATTCCACCTACATACAAAATTTGCGGTTTTTCTTGGATTTTTCAAATTTGAGCACACGTGAATTTTCTCGAGTACTGGGTAGTTCAAGTACTGGATTGCCCCGTCAACCAATTCCCACGAAAATCCAAACAATCTTATCGATGTGGTTTTCCAACTTTCCCATGTTTCGAAATATAAAAGTCGTGGCATTTCCCAAAGTTGTGACACGTTCTATTGAAAGTTGCATAATACGATTATTGTTCCAGTTAAATTATGACACGAGTCGTGAAAACCGAATGATCTCAAACTTGTCCGATTTTTGGCGCCCACTCCTATTATCGTTGAACTTTATTAAATTTTATTGGATACCTCAGATAAGTTACGTGCCCGATATAACGTCATAGTAGTCCCATTTTCTGCCGATTCGAAATGTTTATGGGAAAGCAATTTTCCATATAATAAAGTGTCATGACGTTACAGCTTATCTTTCCCGTAAAACTTGTTGGCGTTTTCATCTGTAAAAATAAAATTGTACTAAAAGTAGCAATCATTCATTTATAAAAAGGAATAGGTCGTGGTATCAATATGTATTAATTGTGAATCCTTTGATGAGAGTAGGTACGTAACATTCAACTCTTGAAAAGACTTTTTTTCATGTTCTGCTATTGCTTGTTTGGATTTTATGAAGTTATCAATTGAATTTTATAGGTTTGAATCTTTCACAAGCTCACTTTAAAACACAACACTGCTTAATCTTGTAATAAGTACACCAACTAATATTAAATTTTGTATTTTGATGGAGAACGATATATTCAAGCTACATTTTCTCCAGATCGCATAGCCAGAACCATTTTAAATTCCAACGAACTATTGAATAAAAAATCCTTATATTTCTGTAACGAATGACTCAGAATAATTGACAAAGAGCTGCTGTCATTTTTTTTTTGCAGCTGTCAAAAAATTTTGTTGTTTTTGTGTGCTTTTTATAATTTTTTTACCAACCTCGAAATTTTAAATAGTAACGCCTGCGTTAACGAGAATAAAAAAATGTTCAACTCTCCATGATCGAAATATTATTCCACTACTTATTAATACACATTGTATGGTATGCTGAGTTTGAAATAAAAAGGTGAAAAATTTTTATTTCCAATAATCAATATTTGCTTTTCCTAATTCGATATTATCAGATTGCCCCCACAAAAAAGCAACTATAAAAACTGAAAGAGTAGAAATATTCGCACATTACATATTATTATTTTCTGCAGTGTTACGCCTCGGAAGAAAAAAGATCGATAAGGTATCAACGGCCCCATAACTTTCCCTTTTCCGGCTATTCATTCGAAAAATATCTCGTATACATTTCTGGCTGTAAAAATGAACTGGTCATGGCCATCGATAGTACGCTAATAATTTCAAAGCTAACGCGCTAATGCGTCGTTCATTCCATTCATCAGCTGACGATTAAATTGACGTCACTGTGTATGGTTAGAATGATTATTTGGCTGTGAATTTAATGAAGCCTACAAACAATGAACGTTTGACGGTTGTTCCTCGAAATTCCAGTGAATCTTCGAGGTGTTTGTCGTCAATGGCGTTGATTTATTTAGTAGCTTATTGAGATCGATATTGATTCTCATAAGTTTCAATTAATTTTTTTTTCAACAGAAGGAGCACAAAGACTATCCTTACTATACCATGAAAAATCTCCAGTTAAATTGACTGTGGCGCCTACTAGATTTTTGATATGATGATCATTATTCGATTATTCCACCGATTATAACCAGCTCTTACGTGACTTCCTAGATAAAGGAAATGGAGAGGTACTTCACTGCTCGGTTCTTCGCTGTACTATCCTTCTTATCGCTTTGTTTTCGTGTTCCTTCAATGTCTCTAGTCTCTAGTCTTCGTTTGTTTGTCTATTATTTCCTCAATAGTTTCTATTTCAAATTCTTCTCTGATTTGTTTATTGCTGAGCACCTATAGCTCCTTATTGTTTTTCAATGTTCTTTGTAAATCTTTCTTTCGGTTACTTTCAACATTGATACCTATGTTATGCTTGGTATTAGCACTGTCTCAATTATCTTTATCTTGTTTTGTCAGTGATATTTTGGATTTAAGATCGGATGTAAACGCCCATTAAGTTGCCTGGTCTTCTTCCTGATTTCTCCGATTTCAGGTTGTTATGTCCAGATATTTTGCTTAATTTTCCAGTCTAACTATTATGTCTCCGAAGTATACGGCAACTATTTTCTTCGTATTTATATCGGACTCGTTAGTCTGAGTCTGATGTCCCTAAATATGAGTTATTTCAGTATTTTATTTGTTCCATAATATTGATCACCTACAATCTTTCTGAGGAAAATAAAGATAAATAACATGATGAGGAGTCACGGTGGAATTCGCGAGGGTGTTGATGATAATTCAGCCTTGAGATTGCGGAAATTATTCGAATAAACAATCTAAATATAAATTTGATGTATAAATGACACGGAAAAGTAGAACAATTTTTTCAACAACAATTTTTTAGTGTGAACGTGACATAATCGCTGTGTTATCTTATTGAAATTATCTCTTGGAAAGATTTTTGAGTTTTCCATCATCGATGGAACTTCTTCCCTCCAACGTTTCGGTCCGAATACTCGAACCTTCTTCAGGGTAACCCTTAGAATGGCTTTTTGTACCAAATTCATGTTTTCGAAAAGTGGAGGATTACCGTCGAGTCTCTTCGTGATTCGTGGTTGTATTTTTCTCCTCAAGCTCTCCTCAATATAAGTATCTTCCTCCTTCTACATAAAACAGAAGCTCGGAGAGAGTAAATAAGTAGTGATTCGTTTTTGTGCTGGCAAACCTGACATTCAAACCTCCTAGTTCAAGGATCAATATTGTATCATATTTCAATGTATGAGGCAGCACGTTCCTTCAATATTTGCTTATTTTTTTTGATTATATAGCAAATAGAAGAGATCACTTACGTTTGTGTGGGCGGTTCACCCTGAACTCCTCGATGTGCCTTTTCTCTTCGCGGATATGAATGATATACCAATCGTATGTTATTATTATTGCCTTTCTGAGCCCCCTCAGAAACTCTGAACTTATGCGACACGGTTGTGTTCTGTCGAACGCCACTGCCCTATAAGTAAAGTAAGGACAAACACGTACTTATCATTCTTACATTGTTCCTAATCTAATTCACGTTGCCTCTCACGATATGAAATGACGATGCATTAAAAATTACTCTCTATACTACGCATTTGATCGATGATAATCTTCATTGTTTATTATTATGAAACTTCGTCCGGTCATATATTTTCACCGATGTTGTGCTCGATAGCGACTTGGTAAACATTCAGCGCAGTGTGGATAATTTCGTATTTTATTTCTGAATACAGGAAATCCCCAGAGAAACCCCTCAAATTTTCATTATTCGATCGGATTGTTGAACTTCAGGTTCATCAAATCTCGTTGAATTAGTCGAGTTCTATTGTGCTCTACTTGTGTCAGTTGTTAGCTCTTGTGATATAATTCTCGAAAAGCGTGAACAATTGTGATTTTTCTCATCGCATCCCATAATCGATTCGATTGTGAGAGGTCATGGAATGAATGAACTATCTCGTTTCGATAAATCATAGTTGCACAAACATCAATATATCAATTCGTGGTGGTCTCGTCATTATTACCGTTGCAGCATTGCTTGTTACAAGCGCCAGCTCCTGGCGGAGGTTATTGGCGCTTGATATGAGCCTCCGTCACTTTTTTATTCGAGAAAAAATCATCACGTGAATCGTTTCTGAGGGGGAAGATTCCAAATCCGCGAAAAAATTGTCTATATGCATAAGAACTGAGCAGTTGAGCAGTGGTAGCTTCAGGGCCGTATCTTGGTACTATTGCGCCTGTGGCAATATATTAGACAGCGCCCCCCCATTTGCGTAGATTTTTTTTCATCCATCATATTTTCTTATAGTATTTTTTTTCATAATGCTAGTCATATATTTCCGTAAGAGTTTCAAAATAATACACATTTTTATGGAAAATTTTTATCATTTAAAACATTGAAATACACATTTTGAATGAAATGCATAAAAATAAAACAAATTCTGAAAAAACAAAATGAAATATTTATATTTATGTAATAAATACGAACATTCATCTTGAAAAATATAAATTCTTCAACTTGAAATTCAAAAATACATACTGCAAACGTAAAATAAAAATTTTTTGGTGAGTTGACTAGAAAACAATAATAGATAATCACAATCTCTGCAAAAAAAACCGCAAACTTAGCATACAAATACTATTTTATAACCATTCGAAACACGTACACTAATAGTTTCGTACAGGGGCCGATGTTACAATATTCAAGAAGTCCATTCGTTAAGTATAGAAAAATCACTAGAATAATCTTTGCCAGATGAGATTGAAGATTCAATGTAAAGTAACACTAAAATTTGAGTTTTATTAGATTTCAAAAAAAGACGCTCTGAGAAGTGAGAACTCAAGTTTGAAAATCCATATTTTCCGCAATGAACCGAACATATTTCTTCTTGAATTGAAAGGAACAGTATTATTATGTTAAAATACGAATGATTGAATATATCCGATGATGCCGATGCCAGAATAATGTCATAAAAAAAACAAATACTTAGTACAACTCACCTTCAATAGCACAATTTATAATGCTCGAATCCAAAAGCACAATGGAACAAAGAAGTCAGAATATAAAAAAAAAACTTAAAACTTCAAATCTGGATACACACTTAACGAACATTGAAATTTAAATTTTTTGCTCTTCCCTTCACAATTAAAAGAAATCAATATTTATGTAGAATAGAATAAGATTCCCCAATTTTTCTCCCACTTCTTGAGCTCAAAACTCTGATTGGTGAATTTTTGGAAATACAAATCGTTTTTAAAATACCACAGATGTGGCCTAAAAATCTCAACAAATCGATCATTATGAACCATCATCATCAAAGAAGCCGCCCTTCAAAACAAGCTGGATGCGATAAGGGATGTTGTGTAAGCAACTCATAAAAGGGCTATGCTTGAAATCGCATGACGATATTGCCGATTGTAATATTTATGATCAGAGTGCGGCATCTTTGAAAATTTTTTATAACAACTGGACCATATTTCTCGTATTTCTGACCTAATTGCATTCTCATTCTGTTTTTTGAATGTCAATGTTTCGAAATGTTGTGACCGAATTACTTACTTACGTAACCGTATTGTCATCTTTCGAATTAATATTTTTTTCTTGGCGCTTCTATTTTTTTTTATTTTCGATATTTTTTGGCGCCCCTTCGGACCTTGCGCCCGTGGCAAGTGCCACCCTTGCCACGCCCTAGATACGGCCCTGGGTAGCGTGGTCAAACTGTGATCGATAGGTCCCATATTCAAATCCCCCAGTCGGCAAGAAATGATCTGACATGGTTTTTCGATAAACAACAGTTCGAAATTGGGTGTTATTGAGAAAATTTAAAGTTTACTTTCAGAATTGCGTTCGGATATTATTCAATTGAATCCGACAAACATTTTCTCGGTTATTGTTTAACACTCATTTGGTCATAATGCCGTTAAATCATGCTGATGCTATAATAAGACTAATCCAATACTTACAAGAATAATTCGCAAATATCAATAGAATACGTTTGAAATATTAGAAGATTATAAAGTTTGCAAGGTTGTCAAGTATGCATTTTAAAAATGGATAAAGCTTGCTTCGACCTTAATCGCGATTGAATTGATCGGTTTATTCAAATTTACATATTCTTTCTAGAAATATTCATGAAAAAATTCGCACTAAATGGGTCTAAAAAGTTAAAACACGGATGAAATATGTCATGCTTTTTTCCCCATTTGGTATCGAAAGCCTGTTGAATTATTCATTGAATAACGTTGCAATCAGCTCGGTTCTGAATTTCGTATTTATCAGTAATTTACATCGACAAAATCACTAATATTCGAAAAAAGTTATAATTATTGATGTAAACCTCTTTGTTTTTATGTTGCAAAATTGGGAAAAATAGGAAGCGAAAATAACAATATCACAAAAACAGCATTCATAAATAATGTCAATAAATTATACCTAGATACATAAATATGTATTCGATTTCGAATTAATAGATTCGAAAAACGACGTTAATGTAGTTTTTTTAAAACTCCCGTCTCAATTTTCGCAATGCAAAGGTGTAAAATCGTCGATAATTTATACTGATAAACCTGAAATTCCTTTATAATTGATTATAAGATGTCCGAAAAAAAAACAAACTGAAATTTATAGTTAAATAAGAATCCTTTTCAAGATTCCATCAATTTTTTGAAAGTTTATCAAGGACGTGTACCGTGAAGTCCTTTGGAATGACACTAAGTGCAAATAATAAACCTTTGTGTAGTATTCGCAGCATTTTTTCACCTTTCTTCAGCTTGATACATTCTCATCGCGTACTTTCTTGGCGAAAAGTCAGTCGAATCAACTGAATCAGCATTCTTGGCAAATTTTACCCAAAGACGAGTCCGTTGTCGGCGTTGTCTATCCGTTGAAAACTGGAGGAGAAACAGAGTATCTATCGAGATTGGAGGCTATTAAAAGAATCATTTAATTATAGCCTCCCAGGAACGAGTTACAAGTTGACGGAATTAGTTTACTTCGCAGGTAATAAATAAGGAAATGCCGCGTCGACCTTCAGGCGATATTTTGTTTGTTTATATTTTTAATTATACCAGCATAAAGTTGTCTGTCATCGTCGAATCCATTCTCTATCGATCTGTACTTAGCCACTCGAAATTGCCGACGAACGTCAAGGTTTCACTCAATTTCAGGGTTTTGACATCGAAACACAGGAAATTGTTTTTCTAGAGGGTGTTCAATCGAAAGTTCCCGGATGTTCATTGTTTATATTTTTCTTGTCGATTTTTTTTTTGGGATCTACGTTATCTGCAATCTACAAAACTGCACGATTTCAATCATGAAATTTAATTTTTCTGCCTGGCATAAAATATCAATCGGTAATAAAATAATTCACTGTAATTCCTATGGAAAACGCCAATATTCTACAAATCAGCATAACAAATTAACAAGATTTATTAATTCACTAATATCTTCGTTTAATTTACTATTAGAAAAAAAAAACAACCGTCCTTTGAACTCGACTCGACAAAAAGAAAGCTCTTCGCGAATTTCAATTACCAGTACACGCAATCTCTTTTTCGATAACCAGTGAAATTCTTGCATTGCCTTTCATCTCCTAGCGCTACGTTTCAGAGATCTCAAATTGCCACACATAGGCGGTGTATCCGAAAGGTCCGCGAGTGGAACATTAAAAAGTTAGATAATTATTTTGTTTTAGTCGGCAACTGACGAAATAATTAATAAATTGATATCGTCAGTATTGAATTCGAGTCCAAAAAGAATTCAGATACATCATTCAAGAATCTAGTTACTTACTTCTCAAATCGAATGCAGAGACTTCAAATCAAAGAATGCTGCACATTTTACGTGGAAGTTTATTATTTTCACTTCTCCTTGATTTCTTGAAACATCACAAAAAAAGTTTTAATATAGGAAATATATAACTAAAAATTGCTAGAATTATTTCGTCGATATTCTTAATAGTCTTGTTCTAGAATTAAATTCTTTCATAAATTCTATATTTCTTCATTGGATCCGAAATTCTTTCGGAGTGATAACTTATTCAGCTACAAAATATTCGGGTAGATAGATCACTGATGAAAAATTTGAGTTCCTTATGTGATATAAGTGTGTAACCTTTCAACGTTATTCCGTATTCTGACAATTTTAACGACCTGAAACTTACAAGTTGACTGAAAACCTTGAAATTGGGTAATTAGGAAGGTCTTATAATAACACAAGGATAGTAATCATTAATTTCCTGCTGTATAAAGAATATGGGCGTGACAAACTTGACTTTGAGTAATAATATTCAGGTGTTGTTGGCACTTTCAAAAAAGGAACAAACTTGAATACAACCATTTCGTAGTTTTTATAGAATCAATTCTTCATTGGAATGAAGTAGAAAATCCTTAATTTTACACAGTGGATATCCTATATTGTATTGTATTGTATTGTATATTGTTTATATCCCGACTCTCCTAGGTCTCTGTGAGACCCCTCAGAAGCTCAGAGCTTGTGCGAGTTAGTTCAAAGTAAAAAAAAATGTATCGACTTCAATGTCTCTATTTTCCCCAAAAACTCTTTCACATTCTTATACAGAAAATACCATTTCGGAAATCATTTACATTTCAATCTTGCCAAATTACAGATATTCGGAATCGAATATAAAGGGTGTAATTGCTAGATATTCCTCGACATTTTCGTGAATTAATTGCAGGAAAACTATGATAAGATAAAATCTTTCTTCTGTAATAGAAATGTCCAACCATCATTAGACCTCGTGATATGATAAAGAGTACTCAGTCCACAATTTGTCATGGTTGTTAAACACATGTATTCGAAAGTATCGATCGACGTTTTATATTATCTGCTAATTGAAAAAATTTTACGCACATACATCCTGTCTAACGTCATGGACGATAATTTTCTGGAAATTATCGACTTCAGTCCAATTATCCTACTTTGTATATTTGGGTCTATATGATAAATTTGAGTTTTGCAAACTAAAAACATAGTTTCGATTCAATATTTTCAAAAATTAACCTTCGAAGAGAGAAAAAGTAATTTGTATAACGAGACAGCAAGATTGAATGTCGAGGCTGGTGGTTCAGTCAAAGTAGTCAATCAGCTTCGCTGCCAAGTTGGACGTCTTATTTTTTCTTCGATTTATATTTTGGTTCACCATTCCTACATTATACAGGGTGATTTATAGGAGAATTCCTCGGGAAATGTGTTTCTGTTTTGAAACACTTTGAGATTTCGTGTCAACATCCTTTAATATATTTTGACTCGACCTGTTTTAGGTGAAAGATGGATAAATAAATATTTAGCGTTATTTTTAGTGTGTGACGCAGGCACATAAAGCCTGCAAGAGTATCTAAAAAATTTTGAATACAATCTCTATTTATCATATCTGGTTTAAACTCGATATTTACAATAAATTTCGTTTCAGATATTGTCAAGATGAATTGGATTTTACAAGGAAGTATTCATGGAACTTTGTACTATTTGTTGATCAGTCTAGTGTCCACAGGAGTTTCGGCTGAATCTTATGAGAAATGCTTGACAAATTTACCAGGTAATTTACATTGTTCCTGCAAGTTGGTGAGGAATGAAGTCATTTAATTTTCAAAAGACAGAAAATATTTATAATTTCTATTTAAATGTCCCTCGCAAAATTTGGCGAACGGTTTGATTGAAAATGCACCAAATCTATAACATAAAACATAATAAAGTTGGAATTCTTGGAAGTTTAGAATAACTTTTATACCAGTTGATGTTAGAAAAAAAATAATACTGAAATCATTGGAAACATTAGCCTCCAATAGGAATAGTCAAATCCATGAAAAAGATTTTGGTATACATGAAAAATGAGCTAGGTAGAAATTTCCAAAAGTTTACTTGTATTTTTCTTCATTTTTTCAGAAATAAAGGCCAAAAGGTATCCCTACTACAAAAACAGTCCAGTTACCATCAAGATCGATACTTCAGATCGAATATCGCACAAACTTAGTTCCCATGCCTTCATGATTTTTGCCAAAGAGGTGTTGGGATATCCTAGAATCGAATTGTCCTACTTCGAAGACCATTTCGATATTTATGAAACTGTTGACAGGCTAAGTGACCAAGTGGACCTCAGGTAATCAACAATTCGATTTCAATGTCCTCAAACTCTGGAAAAATATAGGCTGTCGAGAATTAAACGAGTTTCGTCAGCTGTTAATTTTCTCGGATTTGTATGTCGATTATCAATACTTGTGAGCGTATTTAAATATAACAAACTGTAATGAACGTTATTAAACGTTCTTTTATTGATTCGCCATGAACTGGGAACATAAATATCACATACGTTATCAGCAAGCAACATGTTGAAATTATTAGCACCAATTTCGATATTATTAATTCAGGAAATTATGAATCAGCCAACTAGTCTTGAAGTAAAGTAATAATGGATTGAGGTCGACTAATATTGGAAATATTTCATTCCGTAGGTGTGGGCCAGATAATAAATCACTTATATCCGTGATTTTTCTTATATTCGATATGGTCGGTTCCTTTTCGATATACATATAGTAACTCTTGAGATGGTAAACAAACCTATTGGCTTTAATATCTCCAAGTTGAGATCTTGGATCTACAATCATTCATGAATTTTATTGATCGAATAAAAGAAACAAGAAAGGGTAAAAAAAATCTTAGAATTCTTATAGTCATAAAAGCAGTATTGCCAACTTATGATCACTATTTGTGAGACAAACCAATTTGATGTACTAATTTTACAGTCATAAATATTCTCTATGAGTCATGGAAAATAGTGCCAGTTTATGATAACTATTAGTAAGCCAAACCGTTTTAGGGTTATATGGATTCACTTTGAAAGTTATGGGAAAACCATTTTAGGGATGTATTTACTGAATTCGACAGTCGTAGAAGCAATATTGCCAATTCATGAGAACTATATCAGTAAGGCAAACCATTTCAGGGATATTTACTATTTTTGAAAAACATAAAAGGAGTATTGCCTACTTATGATAAATGTTAATAAGACAAACCAATTTGGTGTTCTATGTATTAATTTTGACAGCCATAGACAAGTAGTGCTAACTCATGATAACTATTAGTAAGCCAAACCGTTTTAGGGTTATATTCACTAATTTAGACAGTTAGTATGAGCACTTTTGCGAATTTATGATAACTCTTAGTAAGGAAAACCATTTTGGGGATATATTTACTGAAGTTGAGAGCCATAGAAGCAATATTGACAACTCATAAGAACTTTATTAGTAAGACAACCCATTATAAAAATATTTACTATTTTTGACAGACATAGAAGCAGTATGGTGTTATATGTATTAACTGGAAGACTCGGCCACGCGTTGCTGTGGCTAAAGTATTCAAATCAGTGAAATTATTATTATTAACCCTAACCTTACCAATTCTTAATTTTTTTAGAGTTTCAACCCAGTTTTCAAACAGTTCCAAATTTCTTCAGTTTTGGGAAAGACCCAGAAATTTGGTATCACCCCTCGCACGTTATCGGTCTTGTCGAGAGATCGACTGTAGTGGGGACGCGATGACCTGCCTTCGATTTGAGACACATGTTGCCGCGTAGATAATTTTCACTCTTTGTCATATATAATGAACAAGTAATTTGCAATAAAAAAATATTGCAACTATAAATTGAGATATAAACTATCCTATCTTCAAAGTTGGATCAAACTGCACACAGTGTGCAAAATTGATTGATTATTTTAGGAGTTCATTCCGGACAAACAACGTGACGCGTAATTTTTATATATAAAGATTTTGACAGCCATAGACAAGTAGTGCTAACTCATGATAACTATTAGTAAGCCAAACTGTTTTAAAGATTTATTCACTTATTTTGACAGTAAATATGAGCACTATTGCGAATTTATGATGTCTCTTAGTGAGGAAAACCATTTTGGGGATATATTTACTTAATTCGACAGTCGTAGAAGCAATATTGCCAAGCCATGACAATTATATTAGTAAGGCAAACATTTTAGGGATATTTACTATTTTTGACAGACATAGAAACAGTATTGCCAACTTATGATAAATTTTAGTAAGATTTTGACAGCCATAGACAAGTAGTGCTAACTCATGATAACCATCAGTAAGCCTAACCGTTTTAGGGTTATATTCTCACTAATTTTAACAGTGAATATGAGCACTATTGCGAATTTATGATGACTCCTAGTAAGGAAAACCATTTTGGGGATATATTTACTGAATTTGAGAGCCATTGAAGCAATATTGCCAACTCATGAGAACATTATTAATAAAACAAACGAATTTGGTGTCATATGTATTAATTTTGACAGCCATAGACAAGTAGTGCTAACTCATGATACATAACTATAAGTAAGCCAAACCTTTTTAGGGTTTTATTCACTAATTTTTACAGTTGATTTGAGACCCATTGCGAATTTATGATAACTCTCAGTAGGAAAATCATTTTGGGGATAAATTTACTGAATACGACAATCGTAGAAGCAATATTGCCAACTCATGAGAACTATACTTAGTAAGGCAAACCATTTTTGGGATATTCACTGTTTTTGACAGACCTAGAAGCAGTATTGCCTACTTGTGATCAATTTCAGACCAAAGACAAACCAATTTGGTGTTATATGTATTAAATTTGAGAGTCCTAGCTCCTCGATTCTGATGACATAAATGATTTTTTTCCCTCAGCATTCCCAAAGCAACCATAAATTTGGAAGTTTGGGTATCTCCAGATAAAGATACGATAGACGTCGAGAGCTTGAAACGAGTCGAAGATTGTGGTAATGTCGCCAACACCGGTGGTAGGTTCGGTTGGTTCATCCCCAATGACCTCACCGGACCAATCAATATGTTTTACAAGAAGTGGTTTAGCGACATCACCGAGGTGTCCTGGTCGATGTTCAGGAACCCCAAGCTATCTTCATATTTCGACGTAGACAGTTCTGATTACGATATGATAAGGAGGAATTCCTTGAAGAATTTCGAAACCAATGAGTGAGTATCCACATATATAAATTTACAGGTTCTTTTTCGCCAGATTCCTTCAGATTACACTTGAAATGAAGTTAACCTTATATATATTCATTATCGCTTCTCTTCCAGATACTTTTGTAAGAATTGTACTTCCGAAGGAATGTACATACCGCAGCGATGCAGGAGAAATCAAGATTGTGCCTTGTTGTTGGCTTCCGATTATTTGTCGACCGATTTCGTTGTTGAACACATCGAAGAACTCAAACTTTACGTCAAGGTTGTTTGGCTTGGAGACAACCTTCCTAAAGTGGTCAAAGCTTTGAGGGCCAAATACAAAGCGAAAAACTCTGATAAAAGTGTGGTTTTCATCACTTGGACGCCTAGTGTAATGGTTATGGATGAAAAAGAATTCATCACTGTAGGTTTTAAGAAGTGCGAGTTGCTTAAATCCACTAGTCACTTGGGATGTAAATATGAGATAAATAGGTTAGTGAAGTTTGCTTGGAATGGACTTCAAGAAATAGGGAAGCCTCTACTGGAGGCTACGCGGTTGTTCTCGTTCAGGGAAAATGCATATGAGACTTTGTTGGATGTGTACCGAAAAAATCCAGAGGGAGGTGCGAGAAATGCCGCTTGCGAATGGATGAAGATATCCAATTTCACTTGGCAGGACTGGAATCCTGTTATAGAATCTACAATATACATTGGAGGTATTTTCCCGATGCACAACTCCCCGTATGTCGGCCAAGGCATAGCTCTGGCAGCAAAAATGGCAGAGATAGCTATCAACAAAAACAAAACTATTCTTGGAGACTACAAATTAGAAGTATTGATGTCTGACGGGCAGTGTAGGTCAGATTTAGTGATGAAGATGTTCATAGACTACGTCGTTAACAAGCAATTCGAGTCTCTGATAGGTGTTTTAGGACCAGCGTGCTCGGACACTGTTGAACCTCTCGCTAGTGTATCGAAGCATTATCAAACGATGATCATTTCGTACAGTGCCGAAGGAGCAAGTTTTTCAGACAGAGATACATACCCATACTTCTTCAGAACCATCGGGGAGAACAAGCATTACAATCAAGTTTATGTAAAATTCTTCAAACATATGGGTTGGAAACAAATAGCAGCCTTAACTGAAGATGGACAGAAATACACAGAATACATTTCACAGATGCAGGGTTTATTAGATGACTATCAAATAACGTTAATATCGAACAAGAAATTTCCCAGAAATCCAGGTGACATCACAATGAGCAAGGTAAGATTTATGTATCTTTGGTATGGTATGGTGTGATAATTTACTTGAAAGTCATAAATTATTTGTTTAATATATCCGAATTGGTGTTGGGGAAATTATTGGAATTAAGAAATAGGTAATCAAAAATTTATGATAATGTAAAACCACAATGACAAGGCATTCGAGGATGGTAATAACTAATTACGTTTGTATTGTTTGAAGATTACATGTGATTATAGAATCGATTTTCCTCAACTTTCCCGCCAATTAGAAATGAATAGAAAAATTCACTATTCTCAGAACTATCAATGTTTTCATTAATTCACAAGAAAGAAACACTTGGATGTTAAGTAGGTTGTAAAGAAATCATATTTGACACACCAAGCACTATAAATAATATGCTATCGAGTTAAAGAGATATTCCTATGACAATCGCTACTCCAAGATGTGGTAGGAATTGTTTGACCAAACTCGGCTGAAACGAAATTTTGTCCAGATCGCTTGACCAGAACCATAGAAACCATAGAAAATTATGATTTTCGAACGGAAAGACCTAGAGACCGCGGTTTAGTTCGTCATTGCGCAAAATTCGACCAGAGGTTCCGTAAATATGGTCGTTGGAATTTAGTTTTCTTGATAATTTTGAAACTACGGATTCGATCGTGACGAAATTTTGTATTTTAATGGAGAATAATATATTCAAGCTACATTTTTTTCCAGATTGCATAGCCATAACCATTTTAAATTCCAACGAATTATTGAATAAATAAAAAAAAAATTTAGAAAAGCACTGCCGTGAAGGCAGGAGCTTTTGAGCGCTCGTACATGCACCTTGTAGGTAGATTCGCATTTTCCAGTTTTAGAAACCAATTGAAGGAATTTTTGACAGCTGTCAAAAAAATTCTGAAAGTTAGGCGTAACTCCAGACTTCATGTCAGTGCTTCAGCTGATCAATTTTGTTTCGATAATTCGCTAGAATTTTCTACGGTATCTATGGTCTTGGTGATGCGGTCTGGACAAAATTTTGCACGTACTTTGAATACATTATTCCTCAGCTAGATGCATAATTTCATTCCAATCCGATCAGTAGTTCCGAAACTATCTGGAAAAAAATATTTTGAACGGCCATATTTACGGAACCCCTAGTCTCATTTTGCTTATTGATGAACGTGACCGCGATATTCACGATCCAAACCCACCCTGAAAATTTCAAGTTCCTAGGCGTTTCCGTTCAAAAGTTACAATTTTCTATGGTTTCTATGGTTCTGGTCATGCGATCTGGACAAAATATTGCTTCAATATATCATTCTCGATTAAAATACAAAATTTCATCTCGATCGAATCCGAAGTGTCGAATTTATCGAGAAAACAAAATTTCGAACGACCGTATTTACGGAACCCCTTGTATAATGTTGCTCATAGATGAACGTGATCACGACATTCGAGATCCACACCTATCCTGAAAATTTCGAGTCCCTAGGCATTTCCGTTCAAAAGTTACAATTTTCTATGGTTTCTATGGTTCTGGTCATGCGATCTGGACAAAATTTCGCATGTAGCTAAAACACCTCATTTTCCATCTGAGTGCAAAATTTCATCTCGATCGAATCTGTAGTTGTCAAGTAATCAGGGAAACAAAACTTTGAACGGCCATATTTACGGAACCCCTGGTGGAATTTGGCCCATTAACGAACTTAACCGAGGCATTCGGGATCTGAACCTACACTGAAAATTTCAAGTCTCTAGGTTGATCCGTTCGAGAGTTATCGTGCTGACGGCCGGACGGCCGGACGGACGGACGGCCGGACGGACGGACGGCCGGACGGCCGGACGGACGGACGGACGGACGGCCGGACGGCCGGACGGACAGACTCAAATTTTCCGACGGATTCGTCATCAGTGAGTCGAACATAGTCGATTGAGACCATTTTCGGCTCAAAATTCGAAAAATACAGACATCGTGACGAAATGATATAGCCCTCGTGTAAGTAGTACGAGCGCTCAAAAATGTTTTTCTTGCGTAAACCGGCGGTGGATTCGGGCTGGATTTTCTGTTTGGGAGACTTCGCGTCCTTTGGGATGAAAATTCGACCGCTTTCGATCCCCGAGACGCTGCGGATCAAAAGCTTATATAAAAGGAAAAAGGTAACTTTTTGCGTTTTTGTCTTTTTTCGACTTTCTCCGAACGCATTTTTCGTACTTTTGGAGTTCGATATAGGGAACTTTTCGGGCACTTTTGGAAACCCCTCGAAAACGCGGGGACGCTTTGCGCCCCCGGTTTCTTCCTTTTTTTGCTTTCCGACGATGCCCGATAAGTTTCCTATATCGAATTCCATAAGTGAGAAAAATGGGTTCGGATGAGTTCGAAAAATGACGAAAACGCAAAAAGTTACCAATTTCCTTTTCTTTAGGCTTTTGATCCGCGACGTCTCGGGGATCGAAAGCTGTCGAATTATCATCCCGAAGGACGCGAGGTCTCCCAAACAAAAAATCCAGCCCGATCCCACCGCGGGTTTACGCAAGAAATCGATTTGAAAAAGTCCGATTTTTGACACCCCGAGAAAGCCCGAAATAAATCATGTCGGACATAGATATTACGTGATGTTTCTCCCGTTATTTCTGTAACAGCTGATTCTGCATAATTTACAGAGAGCAGTTGACTTTTTTTTGACAGCTGTCAGAAATTTTTTCAACTGGTTTCTAAAACTGGAAAATGCGAATCCACCCACAAGGTGCGCTCAAAAGCTCCTGAATTCACGGCAGTGCTTTTCAATTTTTTGTTTTTGTATCTGATCGTTTATTTTGGAACGTGGAAATGGGAATGTAAATATAAAGTTAAATTCTTTGAATGATCTAAATATATAAAGATCAATTGCCGTGCGTTAGTCTCGCAAAAACTCTAAAATGGCTAGACCGATTTTGATGAAATTTAGACTTTCGAATCAATCGAAAAGTTGTTGAGAAGTTTCAGTATTTTCCATTTCTCAACAATTATCATAATCTCTATAATTTTTATCTAGTATTTGGAAGAACTAAAAAAACAAAGAGCCAGAATTATCATAGCTGATGTGGTGGACGAAGTGGCAAGACTAATAATGTGTGAAGCGTATAAATTGCAAATGACACCAAAGGAAGGTTATGTATGGTTTCTGCCTGTATCATACAATAATCTTCAAGGAGGAAAAATAAATTGTACTGCCCAGGAGATGTTGGAGGTATTTCCCGGAAATTCCAAGGAGCGATATTTTGGATATAACAAATTTAATTTTAGGTAACGAATGGTTATTTTTCGCTCGCCCATGCCTATTATGGAGATGATAACGCAATGATGCAGGAGAATATCACCGTTAAAGAATGGAGAGATCTGTACAGAACATCATCGAAGACTCAGAAAATGTCCGACTACGCCGCTTATGCTTATGATGCTGTTTGGACATACGCTTTAGCTACGGATAAACTAGCTAAAACTGACCCTGAAGCATTGTCACATATTCATTCGAATACAACAATCAGGTAAGTTTATCAGAATTATAAAATTTTATCAGTTGAAAATCAGGAAAAATATACTCGTAACAATAGTTGGCAACACTGTCGTGCGTCCATCTCTTATGTTCTCGCATATCTCTGAGGATGTTAATGATTAATATTTTCCAGGAAACTCGTGGAAATTATCAATGACACCGATTTCATGGGCGTTTCAGGAAGGATTAAATTTAGAGGAGGACCCTCTAGATTTTCCGTCATCAACATTATGCAGTGGTATGACAACAAAACCCATATAATTGGTCAATTCCACCCCAATTTGAGCGATCATACTCCTGTAATTAACGGAGGTCGTCTAGAAATAAATTCAACCCTCATCAGATGGTTCACTGCCAACGGCAAGAAACCCGATGACGGTAAACTACCCCCTGAAACTTGCGCGTTAGAAAGCTTGGCCAGATTTTTTGAGGTTGATTGTTCAATGGCCATAGTAATCTTGAATATCATCGTTATCAGTACTGTGTTGCTGATAATTGGATTCGTTATATACCATCTGAAACAACGATATGATAAGAAAGTTCAAGAAGCTACGGAGGATTACATCAAAACACTGGGTTGGTGGCACAACATAGAAAGCTTAAAAGATTTGAGTGTTTTAGAAGTATCGAGGAAGGATGTAATAATCAATCGTAAAATAGGAGAAGGCTCTTTTGGTACAGTGTTTGGAGGTGAAGCATGTTTTGAAGAGGGGTGGTTGCCAGTTGCGGTAAAAACCCTAAGAATGGGAGCGAACACTGATGAAAAAATTGATTTCTTATCCGAAGCCGATATAATGCGCAATTTTGATCACACCAACATCATCAGGCTATTGGGTGTCATCATGGAAGGCGAACCTCTTTATGTCATAATGGAATTCATGCTTTATGGCGATGTGAAGACCTATTTGTTAGCCAGGAGACATTTAGTGTTCCAGAAAGGTGCCGATGAATCTAATGAAATCAGCAGTGAAAGACTAACCTCAATGGCGTTGGATATAGCAAGGGGACTTAGTTATTTAGCCGAGTGCAAGTTTGTTCATAGAGATTTGGCATCGCGAAATTGTTTAGTTAATGCGAATAAACTGGTTAAAATAGGCGATTTTGGCATGTGTCGTCCGATGGCCGAAAAGGAGTATTATCGCTTTGACCGCAAGGGTATGCTTCCTGTTAGGTGGATGGCTCCAGAGAGTCTAGCACTAGGAGTTTTCACCACAGCCTCGGATGTTTGGAGTTATGGAGTGTTGTTGTATGAAATTGTAACTTTTGGTAGTTTCCCTTTCCAAGGACTGAGTAACACAGAAGTTTTGGAGGCTGTGAAACAAGGACAAACTTTGACT
Organism: Aphidecta obliterata; assembly: GCA_963966015.1. Taxonomy (NCBI): domain Eukaryota; kingdom Metazoa; phylum Arthropoda; class Insecta; order Coleoptera; family Coccinellidae; genus Aphidecta; species Aphidecta obliterata. The sequence goes on along the minus strand of OZ014430.1, from coordinate 21,114,744 downwards.
GTGCCGAAAGGAGTAAAACCACAATTGTGAGTACGATTTGATTTAATTTCTTCAAATATTCTTTATGCATGTTAATTCATTCAGGATTCACAATAAATACATACCTTCTAGTTTAAAGACTTTTCCCTGGATGTCTGTATTTTCATTTATCTTTCAAGGGAAATAATTCCATTTTATTCTTGCGTTTCCACGAACAAGAGCGTTATCATTTTACCCAAATGTCATTAATTTTCGAATTTCAAGCTGAAAATGGTATTTTCAAGGTACACGACGGTTGAGTTCGTTAATGGGCGAAATCTGAAATTTCCTTTCTACTCAATACTTAAATAATTATAATCAATACTTAAATAATTATAAAAATCACTGCCGTGAAATCAGGAGCTTTTGAGCGCTCGTTCATCTACCTTGTAGGTAGATTAGGGGATTAGGATTTTCCAGTTTTAGAAATCAATTGAAGACATTCTCAACAGCTTTCAAAAAAATGACAGCCGCACTTTATCAATTATGCCAAATCAGCTGTTACAGAAATCTAAGGATTTTTCATTCAATAATTCGTTGAAATTTAAAATGGTTCTGGTAATGCGATCTGGAAAAAATGTAGCTTGAATATATCATTCTCCATTAAAATACAAAATTTCGTCACGATCGAATCCGTAGTTTTGAAATAATCAATAAAACTAAATGTTCTTGTAAGTCCAGAACCAGGCAATCAATTCTCCCTAGTAACTACGGAGTTAAATCTGTTTTCCACTAGATAGAATTTGAAAATATAAATCCAATAGTGTAGATAACTCGTTTCTAAAAAAAATTTTACTTAACACACATTACCTCTGAGGTGCTGATATTATAAAGAAACTATCTTCTTTCAATATCTGATCTCTCGGGGTTTTGGGTAGAGCACAATAAAATATTTGGTTTATCTGATTTTAATATATTTTCTATTCCAGGAGAGGACTAATGAATTCTTGTTGGAACAGAACTGCTAAGGCTAGGCCGCAGGCTAAAGAAATAGTAGCATATATTGCTGGTTACAAAGACCTTCTGACTCCTTGTTTGGATGCTCCCCTCTCCTCTGTGCAAATTGAAAATTCCGATGAATTGGAAATACGGTTTCCAAACAGGAAATGTTCGACACCTACAACCAAGAACTTCCCTTCATTCAGCAGAAGAATTTCAGCTACCAAGATATCAGAAGCTCGAAAATTCAAGAAACAAGCGTCAATACCAGAAAATCCCGTCAGTATACCACTTGAATGCTATTGTCCTAAGGAGCCGTTGCTGAATGAGCAACAAGAAGTACCCACTACGAACCATTATATTGTACCACCCCAACATGCCAGCAATGATTCTGGAGTACAAGAAGATGATGATTATATGCCAGCCAGCATGTTGATGAACGGACATGCAATATCAAAAATTTGAGAGGAGGTGCCTTCTTCCTTGAGTAATCAATTTAAATCTGCCAACAGTCCAGAGGAATGATTAGTAAGTTCCTGTTCGCAATTACATAAATCCGATCATTCCATAAATATGTAGTTTCCTAAGACCCCATTTCTAATTTCTGTACACTTTCAATTTCCCTGAAGGGGATGAACCCCTAGTTCCGGCTCATTTATAAGCGCGGGGATCGTTCAATCCAAAGATTTCTTGTGAGGTTATGTATGGCATGGTAGCCCTGAAATAATTGCATCACAATATTATGCTTCAAAGTACTACCTACAATGTAACCGAAAGACACTGTGATGAACACGAGGAGCATTTTGTCATCATTTGGTTTGAAATACGAGTAGTAAAGAGGATTTTATCAAGGTGGAAAGCTCCAATTAGTCAAATATGTTCTTTTGAAATCCAGTTAACTATTGCGTCAGCTAACGTTACTTCACTGCCATTATGAGAAACACTTCGAATTTTTGTTGATGTGATATTCTGATTGGTGAATCATTTTTTTATAGCAACAAAAGATACAAATATCACAATAGTGAACCCTTTCTCATGTATTTATTCAAAGGAAAGGTTCACTTCTCAATGAATTGTTGAACAATTACACAAAGTTGAAAAAATATTATTATAAGTTGGTTAACAAGAGAGAGTATTGTGACTTGGTATTTTTGTCCTATTGGACACTGCAAAAATATTCAAACCAAATTGATTGCATATATGCAAACCTTGGAGTTTAAATAGTTGTGACTACCTTACATCACTGATGAAACTATACTGATCTAATGTGTATTACAAAAGGTAATACCATATGAATTCGTTTTTTAACAGTTCAGAAAAATCCATTTGTGACCAGTGTGCCTATTACCATGGAAAACATTTGCAAACCTATATTATAGAATTAACAAATCCTATGGAACTATAAATTTCACAATATAAGAATAGGCACATTGAAGTGTGAATAATTGATTTCCAATTAAATATATTGAGAGAATATATTTTTGGACTTTTGAAATATTCTGATGCTGACGAATATAAAATTTAAGGCAAAATTAACTCACTTTCGAATATTTATTGCTGATAAGCAACCATGACTATGTTTTTCTTAGTTCCTTCTATCTTTGATAGTAGTTTCTTGTATGAGAAGTCTTTCCTTATTCCTGCTCACCTGAATTTACGAATCCTAGTCAATAACTAAATTATTGTTATTAAAATAATTGATATTTAATGTAATTTGATTATATCATCTCTTGAATGTGAAAGCTTTTTAAGAACAGAATAAAAACCAGTTGACTATAAGATTGCTGCTTCTTTGATAGGTGTAAAGGAAGGGTCTCAAAATTGTTTGAAAACTGCAGAAATTTCCCATTCCCTTTAATTTTTGTCTGTTCGCCTTTTAAAGAAACTGATATTTTATGATTTATTATTTTTCCACTGGTCTATATTTCCCCATCCAACCAATGGTTGTTTATATTGGTACTTGCAAAATTAAATGCTGAGTGGATACAATACCAAATATGCACTTGAGACATTCTTGTTTATACACCTTGATACTTTTTATCTATGTAGTAATTTATTTTGCATTAATTATAATATAAATATAATAAGCTATTTGGTGTATGTAAGGCAGACCGACTGAATATTTGTGTGGCATATATTTTGATATGCATCTTGTACCTGATTTAGGTTTAAGTTATTTTTTAAAATATTTATACTATTTCGTCCAAATATCTTCATTATTTTCTGTCATGATGAGAAAACAAAATAAAATAGATTTGAAAATTAACTTTGTTATATACATTCACCCTCCTCACTTCAAAATCAATATAAGAAAATACTTCTCTTTTGTCGATTCAGAGATCAACAAATTACAGATAAGTTGCTCAATCCACACAATATTTATATTTATTAACCAATTTCGAATGTCGTTTAGGCGACATATCTTCCGCCTATAGGTGTTTGATCTATTGCCCGAAAAGAATAATAAAATTGGGTTATGTAGAATTTTATTTTTGACATTTGAATTTTTTCAATGCAGTTTATGTTCATTAATAAATATTTATATATATATAAAAACATAATATTTACAGACATGAAAATATTGATTAGCATAATGTATATTAAATAATAATGTAAATATTAAACATTAGGTAAAAAATTAAGGCATATAAAATATTTTGAATTTCTTAACACTGAGTTAGTGGTTTTTCAAATACCTTACTAGGAAAATATTGATTTATAGACATTTTCGTTGAACCCCTAGAAAACGGTGGTTGTGATCAATCATACCTTAGATTGAGATATTTAGAGGTTCAGTACTTCAATGAAATAATATTACCAACAATTAGAATTATTTTTCCTAAACAATTCCTAAAATGGAAACGTCAAAAGTAAGCAACCATACATGGTTTCCTATCGAACATTTCTCCACAAAACAGCCCTGCGTTCACCTAATCTAATGATAAACATTTTTACAAATACAAAATTTGGAATGACACAATCAAGAAATTTTATTGTTTTTATGGACGTAAATCGTGCAAAACATATTCGCGTTTTGAGGAAGTTACTTATTTATTGGCACAAAACAAAGTAATTCAAAAATGATGAGGATCAATTTTTGTTAATTAAAATTTTTTGTATTGCTATTTCAAAACATAATAAAGATATGTAAGTTGATAAGGAGACTGATGGTAGGAAGCGTAGTGAATGAATAAAAATATAACAATAACTGAAAAAACATGAACTTATATAACAAGGGCCATATCCTTTTTGTTAGGAAGATTAACTTTTTTTCCTTGCCAGAGGGAATTATGAATAGTAAAAGCGTCTATTGTTACTGTTAAATGTTTCGTGTGTATTTGGGAGAAACATTTGGTTCCAGAATTGTACCTAAAAATAAGTTTTCTCAATTATTTGTTCACCAAGAGCATCAATTACGATTTTCTTTCAATCAAAACACTCACTTGAAAAATTTATCGAACATTCTATCATTTACATGCTTGGGTCCAGTACCATAGAGTTTAGTTACTTCTTCTCGATCTGGGCAGTAAGAATAGAGTGCTCTGAATTGTAATCCAGCATCACGGAATAATATCAAGAAGTGTTTACTTTCTGATTTGCCAATTTCGTCTAAAACTCGACGTTTCGCTTCTCTGTTCACGACACCAGGAAATACACAATATTCAACAGCATTTAACAGAAGTCCTCTGTTTGATTTTGTGGCAGGCTGCTTATAAAGACGAGGACCTGAAAACAACAATGTTGATAATACATGATACAATAATAGAACAATGGAACAACTTGATCAACTTTTATTTCAATTTGTGAAGCTCATATATTAACAGCTATTAAGAAAAGCAAAATTTTGAACTGAATATATTAGGAAAAAAAAATACAACATTCTCACCATTATAATCCATCATACTACTAGGTGTAGAGCTAATATCACTAGAACCGTCGTCAAACATCCTTCGACCTTTTGACATCAGACCAGGCAGAGATCCAGGTCCTGAGGGCGAAGGTAAGTGCCTCAAACTGCCCATACCAGGAGATGGTGCTCTTCTCGGTGGTGTTGCCCTACCGAGGCCTGAATCAGTCTCGCCATATCGATAGGCAAAACTATCTTGATCCGAGCTAGAACCTGTAGAAGAAGAAATGGGTAAAATTCGATAAAGACATATACACATATTACGTTGTGTAAGAAGAAGTAACAAAAAATAATTTTCCGAAACTATGAGAAATTAAAACGAAAGAATTATTTTTGAAGTTCAAAAACTGAATAGCAGTTATTAAAGATGCCACTTTATGCCTTTTGTTTCTTCTTCCCTCGAATGTACAATTTAGATAGTATTTAGTGAACTGGGTTAAATTTTATAATAGTTTGATGTGTTTTTAGCATTGGAAATTGTGAATTTAAGTTACTTTCTGTTAATTATGTGTATGTGAAATATTAATAACAGTTCATCTAACTGACTTTTTTTGAAATGGTGGTTATTTTTTGTTGCTCAAGTTGTTCAATACTACTAACAACTGTATTTTCTATTTAAAATTTAACAAACATTTATAACAATTCAATTTACTATGTCCTTCTAATTTCAGAAAATTGAATGCTACCAAAAGTCTATAACTATAATATTAGTATATTTGGTATTCCATTAGTTCACATTTTTATAGAATACAAAACATGAGAATGGTTGAAAGAAAATACATTTAAACAAAAAACGTATAAACGTGCAAGTGCTGAAAACATAATTCCAATTTGATATGCATTAATGAAAAATCATTGAAAAAACTGAATAGATTGAAATAGCACATGGAACAAAATAAAGCTCTGAAATGATAAATTTTGTCAGCTTCTTTTCTTTAGTATAATTCAGAATAAGAGATATATGGATCATAAAATCAGCTGATTGATAAAAAAGCACAATGGTCTTGAAGTTTGATCAAATACAAGAAACTTATGAGGTTTCTACTACCAGTGCCCTAGGGAAATAAAGCTCTCAATGAAAGTATAAATAAACTAACCAACAGAAGGTGCATAACGTATTGATCACTTTTAATTTAATAAAATCCTCCAGCTTGTGATCACTGATTATATTGTGGTTAATGAGATTTTATTCCAAAGCTTTCCTTTCAATTTGAAAGAAATAATTGGACAAATCTAGATATGAAATTTTCAAAGACTACGAGCATTGAACTTCAGCTAAATATGTCCTGTTAACATAAACAACTAATTCTAATATAAAAATATACATGAATAATTAGTATGGCACTGTAGAGCTATCAATGAAATTTCATCATCTCAGAAATGAAAAATGTTCAACATTTTAAGATCACAATATTCCGAGACGCATGATCATGAAGTTTCCATCTACTACAATGCCATAAAAAATGTAAGAGACAGAATAGGAGAGACCATAAACGATTCATGCCCCACAACCACAAAGCGAGCCATCAATATGGGGTGAGACATCTTACCATATAGATTCATAAGAGAGCTAGACTTGCGCCCTTTAAAGTTTTGATAAGTGGAAAACTTAGAGCGGCCTCGGGCCTGTGCAGGCGAAGGGTCTGCAAAAACATTGTTACATACATAGGCTACTGTCCATTTCATTTAATCAAGAATTATCCACCCACAATTTACCCAATAATGTGGTCAGATTATGTCTTTAACATGCAATTCCCCACCCAAAAAATATCCAAAATAAACAAACCATTATATGTATAGTTTAAACTCGTATTGTGAACGAAAAAGAGTAGAAATTGAAATAAATCAAATATTGGACCTGTAAATAAATATAGACGAACTCGCCAATTATAGTGTAGTAAAAAGCAACTCAAGAGATTTGTCTCAATTTGAAATATCAATAATACACACATTCTACAAATATAATAACAATCACCTTGAAATGAAGTCCGTGAGGATACAACTGAAACAAATACATCAGCATAGTTGATAAATGTTGGGTGGATAAGTCCAACGACGATACGAATACCAATTTTATATCATCAAAAATACCAAAACACCATCTTAAATGAAATGGATGCAATTGAAAACGAAACGTAATGGAAATATAAATGAAAAATGGGCGTGCTCCATCTAATACTTGAAACCTACTACAAATATGATTACAGATACGTATCGTTGCAAAATACTAACATGAAGCCGAACATAATGAAACGTAGAAGCGATACTAACCTCTGCTATTTTTATACGAGCTGCGCCTTCCCAAAGTTTGATTGGCACTTTGACAGGGCGACATTCCCCTGCTATCGTCAGGGGAATCTGAAATTTACCAACACCTCTAGTGACTAACAGAGGAAAAATGAACTAACACCATCAAGATGTATAAACTATAAAACACTGCAAATTTTATATGATAGTGTTGATGTTAACGTTGAATTTATTTCAAAAATGAGTACGACCTTATATTCTGTGGAATTACGACTGTAAATGGTATTGCCCAATAATATTAATTTAGAAGAAAGGTGAAATGCTAAATAAAAATTCTAGTAGAAATGAAAAACATAAAATATGTATTTTTCGAAAACTTAAGATCTTGATGGTGTTGAAAAATGGAGATATTTTGCAAAATTATATCCCTAAAAATAATCTCTCTCATTTCAAATGTTCGGTCTGTTCATTTCAAAATGAAGAAAGAATAATTTAAGCAATATTTTACAAGATGTCCAGAACACTGTCCAATAAATTCAAATATTTCACAGGTTTAATTAAAACGAATTATCATCTAAACTTCGGTATTTATCTGTTCAAAAATATAGGGCAGTTTTCTAGACGTTGTAATCACCTCATCGCAATGTGCTATAGAGATCTACAGGTTGCTACCAACTACTTAAAAAAAAAATGTACAAAAAACACACCTCTGTACAGCATACCACTGCTCAGACTTCTATCAGCCAAACTATCCTGAGAACCTCTATAATAGTTGCGTTTCATTGTTGATTGCGGTGAGAAAGAATTAGCTGAATGGGAAAAAATAAAAGAAAAATCAACATGCAGAAGCTGGGATAAAATTAAAATCAAATTTTTCATAAAGAAATTTAGCAAAGAAAAGATGTCGAAATGAGACAAATTAATTCTATATTTTTGAAGTATTATATTACGAAAATAAAACCGTCAGTGTCAAAAACACTGAGATAAATGGGAGTTGACTCAGTTTTTTGGTGTGAAGGTACTAGGTACAAGTAAATAGATGTCATCTTATTCATGTAGTATCATCAATTATATATTGATCAAACAAGTGGACGACTAACCTGATATGTTTGTTCATATTTTAATACATAATAAGTATTTAATCTCTAAGCTAGTATACACTTGATCATTCTTAGGGTTATGTTGACGATTTTTGTTTAGGTTATGTCAAAAGTCGGAAGAAAACAAAAGTAACCATAAATCAGTTTGCATTGAACATCATCTTGGTTTAATACAATCATCCCTTGGAATGTGAAAATAAAAGGGAATTCCAATGAATAATCATGTTCAAAAACACTCACTGCCTTATAAATTTAAATTTTCGTCACATTCAGTAACTCAAGCTAAACAAAACAAACAAAAAATCAACAAGCACTGAAAGCACATTGAACAAAAATATTTGCGGTGACTTACCTGTTAGATTTGAGGTCGAACCTTTCTTTCCTCTGCTAGGCTGTAACATACCTTCTGCCATTTCTACCGAACCACTGTCAATGTGAATTGTTTTAGGCCTGGGTCTGACAGAAGCTTTCGGCCTAATTTTAGGAGTAGGTTTCATTGCAGCCATGTATTCCGATTTGTCAATACTTTTACCCTAGAACAGAAAGAATATTTAGAAATAATGATAGTGAATGATTGATGCTGGAAATATCCATTCACCATTATATCCAATATCAAGAATGTCAACAGTGATTTTATTTTATATAAATTCTTTTTGAGTACTCACTAAAGACCAGTAAATGAAAGACATTTTTTGATCCCAGTAAAACTATCATAAAAAAAAATGAAGTAGGTATGTCTTGGGCATCTCCCTTGAACTGCCGGGAATAACAGATGAATGCCAAGAGCAGAAATAACTAAAATATGAGTGAGAGTGGAAAATAGAAAGCTGCAATAATGAACAAAAATAGATTCCTTCTTCGAATTCCAAGTTATTTATAACAGCCCTTATTTAGAATGCGGGTGTGAAGGTGTAAAAGCAATTGAACAAGCGTTTCAGGCGCCAATTTGAACTGAGAGACTGGAGAAGGAAAAAAGCGCTTGGTTCATGTTTTTTTACCATATGCAATTTCTGGGCTTTTTAATAAAATACAGAAGATGTCAAAATACATCTTAATCGAAATTTTTGGAAAATACCCAATCCTAACGGGTGGAGAGACGACGTGATCCTAAAATTGCTTTGAAAAGTTATGTTGGACTACTTAAGAACAAAATAAAATTCATGACCTCATTAGAAGTAATCATAATTTGTCAAAAACAAAATTGTATGTTGTTCATTCTAGAGAGCTCTATTTAATTTTACTAAAAATTCGATTACAATTCAGGTGATTCATTCACTAACCTCCCTCTCTGCCTCTTCAAGGGCTTTCTTCAACTTGTATTGTTCAAATATTGCAGCTCGTCTAGCAGCCATTTCTTCTTTCCTCCTTGCTTTCTCCTCTTCCTTTGCCTTTTCCTTTTCCCTCTTCACTCTGTCTTCCTCTTCTTTTTTCGCTTTCGCTTCTTCTTGTTGTTGCCTCCTTTGCAGAGATAACATCATTATCCTTTCTTTTTTCTTCTCCCTTTCATCTTGCAAATCCTGGGGAAAAATACAGAATACAATGGAAACATATACCTACAGAATACCCCCATCCTATTTTCGATTGTTCTGTTGATTTTCGATTTTCCGATACATAGCATAAAATTTTAAAGAATTCAGAAAACGCTCATAATTTGACTTTCCACCAATTTTCAAAGTATTAAAAACAATATTAGATTTGAATAAATACAAAAAACTTACTTTTCCACTGATGAATGTTTTATGAAAAAAGAAGTGGTAACCTGTGAAGGTTAACTACGTTAGAAAATCTGATGGAAAGGAGTTGAGGAAAGAACCTTTACCGCGCATAGGAAGTTTCACTCACAAAAGCTGTAAGAACTTTATATCTTGCACGAAAAAATTTGTAATAATGACTTCTACTTCAACATATTCACCATTGAAATTAATTCTGAGTGATAAGCTTTACCGCGCATAATTTTTTCATCATAAATCGAGGAATAATCCAACAATTCGAAATATTATGATTTCTCCTGGAAAACACTGTAAATTCCTATTCAAAATGAATGAAATCAAATCACGAGCTACTCACTGGATCAGGATTCTGCAATTCATTTCCTATAATTATGGCCGACGCTGTTTGCACTTTCCGCCGCTCTTGACTAGAATCACTTCTCTCCCTTATCCTCCCACGTTCCGCAGCGAGCTGGTGTCTTCTTTGCTCCTCCTCTTCCCTGTCCCTTCTCTCTTTCTCTTCCTGCAGTTCCCTTTCCAACTGTTGCTTCCTCTCCAATCTATCCAGTTCCCGCTCCTGTCTCCTACTACTGAAACTGTTCTCCTCGGAATCCACGAAGCTCCTCTCTTTCTTTGGCGAGCCACGTTTCGTTCTGAGAGGAGGTTTGGGACGCTTCGGTTGCTCGTTATCGAAACTTATATAGAAACCTTTTTGACTAGTTGGATCGTTATCGAGACTACTAACTTCGGCGATGGGTATTTCTTTATTTTCCCTACATGGAGGCGAGGATGGCTGAAATGAATTCCTAGAGATTGCTGGCCTAGTGGGGGAAGGGATCCGGTAGGTTCTCGTACCAGACGTTATATTGAGTCTACCAATACCTGAAAATATCGGATACAAGTTGATTCAACATGTCCTGAAGTTCGATAGTGAAATGAACGTGCAAATCAGTGACAAGAAGTGAAACTCTAAAAACAAATTTTCCATTTTCCAGAAGCGAACAAAGGGAAACCCACTTTTGTCGCAGACATGAGGTTGGTCATGATTTATTCAAACATTTTTAATGAGAGAAGAAAGCTTCCTGTCGATAATAAAACAATAGTTTTACCACCACGATCCATCAACAAATAATATTCGCCTTATTATCTTGTTCGATACGGTGGAATAAAAAAAAAAGCACCAACCTTCGAGAGCTTGTTCATCTGAATTTCCAATGAACGAAATGTTTTGGGGTTCCATATCGTCGGCCGATGGGGCCGGTATAGGAGCATGCGTGACGCTGACCTTCCTCTGCGGGGTCATATCCATCTGTTGGAGACTTACGGGGGCCCTTTTGACATCGTCCATCAACTGTGATATCTGTTTGTGAATCCTGTGTTGTGGAGAAGCCGATGGTGTGCTGTGCGATGTTCCGTAAGGAGTACTCTGTTGCTGGTGTAAATATTGTTGGCTCAAGGTAAAGCTATTAGAATGATGAACAGTTCGGTTGTCGCCATTCTGATAGGGGCTAGCTTGATGCCTGAAAAATAGTTTGATCTCATCTTGGAATCTTCCATTAAGAAATATTTCATTAATGAAGAGTCTCGATCTTGTCATTTACCTTTCGGAGTTATCATGCAACATGAATCCCGCCGGATTTTGAGGCCTTCCCCAAGTTCTCATGTTTTCAGAATGATAGTAGTCCAATTGGACTGGCAGTGGAGCCTGCGCCTGCTGAGCCCACGTCCTTCTCTGAGGGGCCACAGGTTGAGGTATGTGCGGAAGGTGCTGGGTCGGCTGCTGATCGTGTAAGAAAAACTGGGGTTGCGCCGTGTACAGGGACTGAGGGATGTGGGGTACGCTGGACGATTGTTGTAGTGGAGTTGGATATACTGCAAAGGAGAAAAATTAATGTGAATTTAAGGGATATAAAGAGATAAAAAGACCATTTCTCACCTTGAGGACTAGGAGGATGATAGATTGGCGTATTGAACGAATGTTGGGTTGTATATTGTGGTGTCATGGGCGCTTGATATTGCTGTTGTTGTAAAGCTTGAATCTGCCTCTGTTGCTGTGCAATAAGGTTCTGCTGTTGAGCTGCCTGAATCTGGTTTTGCTGACTGGTCAATCTTTGTATATCATTATGAATATCGTATAGACTAGAATCAATTCTGCAAGTAAAAAAGCTGTAGTTCGAAGTAATTACTTAAGTAACTTCATTTCGATCTGTAATCCCTGGACCAAAAGCAGTTTTAAACACTGTTACTATTATGAGTTATGACAATAATTTACTTGCTTAATTTTTTAATGAATTTTTTCTATGCAATTGGTACATGACAGCTTCGGAAATGATATTTTGTAAAGTATCTCTCACTAGAAATGATTAAACACTTACTGAGCAATAGATTGTTGGTATTGTTCCATGTTCATGTTTTCCAACTCTGGAGTCCGTTTTGTTTCCAAAAAGGGCTGTTCATTTTCTATCCAATTTCTTTCTACCTTAGCTGCATCATCAGTCACATCCTAAAAGTCATCATAGAAGTTTCCAAAATGAAAATATACAGGGTGTCCCGATTTAACGTTAATATATTTCAGGGGACGGGATTCTAGAGGTACGGAAAAACTTCATATTTATATAAGTCCTAAAATGCACTCCTGGGAAGTTAGAGCCCCTTCAAAACCCGGTTTCTTATAATTATATCGTCAAGGTCTTTGGGGCTCTAACCTCACAGGGGTCAGGACGTAGGTTGATATGAAGTTTTTCCATATTTCGACCTGTAAATCCGGACATCCTGCATTCAGGAAAAAGCATAAAAAACAAGATTTATCACAAACACATCACTAATTATTCATTCAAAACCAAACAGGCAATACACCAGAAAAAATTAAATAAATTATACCTTCAAAGTAAATGGCCTCTCGGATTTAACTGAAACGGGATCTGGGGTTGGGCTTTGGGTTTCGGAGCCCTCGGTGGAATTAGAGTTAGAATCATTTTCTGGAGTGTTTAGTAAGTTACCTTTACCCTGAAAGTTAGTAATATATGTATAAGACCACCAACCACCTCTTCGCCTCTCGGGCTATACAGGATGAGAACGAAATTCTTAACTAATGTGTGGTGCAATTCGTGATATCGAAACTTTAACACATTTCAATTTTGTGCCGTATGAGATTACTGAGGAAAAGCTACGCGGAGTTGTTTTCATGCTGCTGTTCCGAGTGAAAATACCGAGTAGAAAATCTGCGATGGAATGTAGGGGGTTGTCCAAATTCGATGTATAGCACATTAGCCATTTTCATCGAATTGTCAAAGACAAATGAAAAACATTAATTCTGTTGAATTTTCTGTAGAATGTAATTAGTAGTAGTAAACGTCTTTTATTGCCACATATATACATGCCATATACAGGTAAATGGCAAAAATGTAATTATTACACTGGAATAATCATTATAGAGGGTTACAGGGAAAGTCGTTCTGAATATTGAAGGACGTAATTATTCAGGTCATTTCTGATGGATTTGGTTCTATAATATGGTGTCCAAAACTTAACCGTTATGGAGATATTGAGTTTTGAAGATTTCAAAAAAAAACCTCTGTTTTTAGGCTTTTTATCGATTTTTTATCGGATTGTAGCTTCTAGGGGCCGTTTTTTGATGAATGTAGTTAGAGGGTATGTCAATTAATAAAAATGATCAACAGAAACAGCACCTACTACTAACAGCTTAATAAGACTGCTTGACAACGGTTTTAACGGAATTAAAGAGTTTTCACTAAGTGTTTTTAAATTTGAAGCGCTTTTTTTGAAAAAAACTTCTTGGAACTTATTCTGCAGAAAAGTTTAAAAAATTCTACGTCTCTTCAGCTTTTCAAAAATATATAACACTTGCTATTAAATAGGCCAAAAATTGACCAAATTAGAGTTAAGGTAGTAGCGGCGGCCATGTCGAACATGAATTATAAAAATATTGCTCTGTTCTTCTTTGTTTTATTTACGTATTTTAGGTATTTTTTGTACTCGGGGGCAAAGACATACAGTCTCAGGTATGTCATTTTAAATCTTGGCGTATAGTCTGCTCGTGCGATTCTTTCGTAGTAGATGTGTTATCCGTAATTGTCTGTAAATTCGCGACTTGGCTTGGATTTTTGGACTGTTGCATCTTCTTACTGTGTGACGTGGCTTGTGACTAGACTTTGATTTGTATTGTGAACATGGCAACATTTACTAACGAGGAATATGCTGACATCCTAATGTGTTATGGATTTTCGAAGGAGTGTAGTGGCGTGCACGCAATAAATACTTGCGACGGTATCCTACTCGTCGAGTACCTTATATTGGCGTTTTTGACAGAGTTTATCGAAGACTACGAGAAACTGGGTCTGTTCTAGTACAATGAACCTCTCACGGAAATACCTCGTATTCTTGTAGAAGGCGAAGACGAAGCAAATGAAATATTTCAAAGCCGACCCAAACACGTAAACAAAAAATGTTATCGCTCGACGGCATGGTATTTCCCAGTGGAAAGTCTGGTTGGTGATGCACACTCCTGGGTAATACCCTTACCATTACACGCCAGTGCTAGTAACAGAAGAAGGGGATCCATTGGGGCGACTAGACTTCTGGAGATTTATGGTCAATGCCGATATCGAAGATCCGGTCATTTTTTCGTGTGAACAGATGAGTCGAACTTTGGCATCACAAATTATCATAACGCCCATTATTGGGCCCCCAAAGTGCAATACAACCCAAAAAAAGAACAAGAGGGTCAAAAGGATATTCAGTCTAAATGTGTGGATGGCCCTAATATCAAATTACTTGAAAGGGCCATACTTCCTGCCTATTTTAGCTACTTTTACCTCAAACTAAAAATGTACCCTCTACTACCTCAACTATTTGGTCAATGTTCTGCCTATTTAATAGCAGGTGTTATACCTTTTTGAATAGCTAAGGAGACGTAGAAGTTTTCAAACTTATTTGCAGAATAAGTTCCATAAGTTTTTTTCAAACAAAGCGCTTCAAAGTTGAAAACACTCAGTGAAAATTCTTCGATTCTAACCGTTGCCGAGCAGTCTCATTAAGCTGTTAGTAGTAGGTTCAGTTTCTGTTGATCATTTTTATTAATTGGCCTGCCCTCCAACTAGATTCATCGAAAAAACGGCTTCTAGGAGATCTAATCCGAAAAAACTTGATAAAAAAACCAAAAAATATAGGGTTCTTTGAAAAATTTTCAAAACTCAATATCTCCATAACGGTTAAGTTTCGGTTACCATATTATAGACCAAATCCATCAGAAATGACCTGTGTAATAACTTCCTTCTATATTCAGTACGACTTTTTCTGTAACCCTGTATAACTTATTTTGCAGTTGTATCATAAAATTATATTTTTACTGATTTCAAAAATTGTATAAACATATTATGTGTCATGTATTTTTAGCTTTTTTTTGTCTTCGACCCATTTAGCATGTCTGGTATATTATTGGTAAGATTACGAAATTTGCCACATCCCCCAAAAATCTTACAGTACCATGTCAAAGCCTACACATACAGATTTCTCTCACAAGTGATCCCAACAAATAATACATTTTCGGGCAGAACTGCAGTATGAAAACAGGTTTAAGTATTCTTGCTCCTTTTTACTCAAGAATAACAGATTACCATCTATATGGCCATATGTATGAAATTTTCTGTTAAGATTAGGTATTTGAAATTCTGAACTCGAAGGATTTTGGTAGAGGGCCCTAAAACAATTGTGTCTAAAATCAAAACTTAATAACAAGAAAAATTCAAAATTATAAGTATGATGCAATTAAAAACTTGAAACATGCTTGGAGATACAAATAACATGCATCTGTTATTATCTACACTTTACCGAAAGATCGAAATAACAAGTCTCGATTTGAGAGAAAAAGTCTATGAAAAGTTCTCAATTATGAAATATGAAAATAATTGAAATAACACATAGAAGTGATCAAAAGTGGTTTTTTGAATAGCCTCGAAGCCAATTCTAGTAATATCCTCAAAGATGAAAGATGGAAATCTGTACTCTTGCTCTTCAGGTGTGATCAAAGAATTATGAGTGGAATCTATGTGTCATTTCTGTGAACTAAACCTAACTACTCATTTCCATGAAGAAACAACATTTTCATCTACTGATAAACAAATAAAATCAAAAAGCACATATCTCACCTTAGTAACTGCTTGTAAGAAAGCCTGCTTCCCAATTTTCTGCCTATTCTTGTTCATTGCAAGTTCTAACCTTCTCTTTTCATTCTCTATCTGCCTTCTTTTCTCTTCCAACTTCAACCTGATGTCGCTTAGCTGAGGCGTAACACTGTTCGATACACCATTTTCACCACCGTTACTGTCCATACGTTGCTGATTACTACTTTGTTGTTGCCACGTAGTTTGGTTACTTGGCAACGCTGCAAAACTAGTTTTTTTCTCGCTGGGCTTCTTGTGTTCACTCTTCGTTTGACTCTCATCATTATCTTGCTGCATGTAAACTAATTGAATGCCGCTATTTTTGTGTTTATTTACATCAGCGGGACTCATCCTATTCGAAACTTCTCCATCAACTAAGTCTCTGATTATATTTTCTTTGTCACTATTACTAGAGTTCATCATTTTCCTTAAAGCGATATCGTCACTACTTAGCTGCCTACGAAGCACAAATTTTTCAGTTCCGTTGTCTTTTTTTTCGTCATCATCGTATCCGAAATGAATGGAGCCTTTTGCGTCTTGAATTGACGACCTCAACGCTACCGCTGGACCTTCCACTGGAAAAGATGGCGCTGATATTTTTCTACCTACATGGACCGCTACCTATAATACACAAGAATTTTAATTAATAATAAACATAAATTCGATTAAATCAATTTTGAAAAATGGACGGTATATTAAATTCACTCTCATTTGTACTTCAGTATTTAAAATAGTACAATAATACTCACTTCTTTATCTGGATTTCTGCCTATAAAATTTAAGTTATCTTGACTACCTCCGAAATTTTCGATAGTTAACTGAGAATCATCACTAGTGGAATTTCTTCTAGATCTTCTACCAGAGAAAGTGTTGGTTCTAGTATCCTGCCAATTACTTGGTCTACCAGCTGGTACAGAACCAGGTCTATTAGAATATTCCCCCCTGGTAACAGATAAGTTTTAGTGCTATATATTTATGTGAATTACGATTTTTTTCAAATTATTCAAAAGAAAGATATACCGCAAGAGTTTGAGTTTCATTCATGTTCAAGAAGGTTGTGTATTTTTATATGAAGATCAAATAAGGTGATCGCTGGCACCTATTGAATGCTTCGGGGAATTAATTTAAATGCAAATACTATTTGAATTGGTAACTTTCCTTCAGAGTTAAAAAATCAACTCATTAATTAATACTGTACCTTTCGTCCGCTTTGGTGTCGTTATTCTGCCTTTCCTTATTCTCCCTCAGCCTGGCAGGCATAAGAGGTTCGTCCAATACAATTCTACTCAACGTGGGTATATTTTTTCCTCTGTGCACCACAAAGGAGTCTTCAGATCCTCGTCTTAGACTATCTTCGCTCATTTGACTAATGCTATGATGGACAGACTGTACAGAATTCGTTTTTCTTAGAGGCACATTAGTGGGCGCAGATCTTGATACTAATAAACAAAAATTGTCACATGAGAAATAGCACCTAGTGAAATTCAAATGATCGTGAATGTTGATTTTATTAGTAGGAGATTCGAAATTGTGTAAAGCAGTCTTAGTTGTTCCAGTAAATGTAATGTTTTTTTAGTTCTGTGAAGGAGAAAATATATAAAGTGGTAAGACAATGGAATTGAAGGGTGTCAATCAAGTTTATGGAAAAACTATTATTTCTTAAATTACTTGATTGTTCCCAAATAAACAGCCTGTTTAGTGTTTATGTATATTATAAGAAAGAAACTGGTGTTTTCTTCACAAGTTCAGGACAATTTTCTCGAACTGAGTTAGTCTCATTGACATAATTGAAGAAAAAACTACGAAGCCAAGTTTTTGTTGAAATTTATATTCTGTATTTTTCAAAGGGGACGAATAGTGGTTTAGGAATACGAGTTTCGAGGCGAATACTGATTGAAAACAAAAATATTGAAAGGAACATTCCATTCAAATGGTAAAAAAATACAGTGAAAAATGCAAAATCCATTAGAAGGGCTACCGACAACTTATTTTTTTTTTTTAATTTTGTCCAAGGGGCAACTGCTGTCGAGAAGATTGTGTACGAAGTAGTGGAGAAAATGCGTGCATTTGAGATGAGTTAACTGACACTCAGAGTATAACTGTGATGAAATAAATGTACATTGAAAAAACTGAGCTTCCATGCAATGTTAAAAAAGGCAAGAAGAAATATGATCATAATTCAAAAGTCATGCCTGAGTTATCAATGAAATTTTCGAAAAAAAAAAGGGGCGTAATTCATATTGCCCAGTATGAAAGCCTGGTATTGAATCATTTTAAATCTCGCTTCGTCGACTTCTAGATCGGAGTGGATAAAATTTCAAACAAGATAGGTACACACATAGATCAATGCAATAGTACATCCCACATCAACTAACACATCCATATGGAGCAATACAAAATACATAAAAGAAAAGTAAACAATAAAAACAATGAACGTAAAAAAAATAATCCAACAAAACGATGAAAAACGAAGGTATGAACTGCAACCAAAAATTGAAAACAGGTACTCCGAGGTGCACCTTCGTAATGATATCATCACCTTATTGTTTTTTTTTACCTTGAAACGCTGAACAATCTGCATCGTCAATCCCACTGCGCAAGTCCGGGATGGGTACCATCACCGTCTGCAGTAAGTTGCGCTTATGCACGACTCCGTGCATGTTACGTGGAGGGAAATTCTCTACAGTTACATTGGAAGATCAACAATGTTAAAATAAAGATCTACACTACTAAATGATTGTCAAACTACCTCTACAGTAATACTGATTAGTGTGTATCAACACTGAAATCGATTGTGAATTGTGAAGGTGGAATTTCTGAACATGGGTTAAATCGAATGAATGGGTTCATTCTATATTCAAATTTGATAGGTGTACTACAACTACTTTTCATGGTGGAAGCTTCTACAATACGCTAAAATTATATCTTATGTGAATAAGAATCGAATATTTTGCAATTGTAATAATTCCTCTAAAATTCTTCTTTTATATCGTTGCTTCTACAAGTGAATTTTCGAATGTGAGTTTTTCAACAGAAGGTAGAACCAAAAATCGCCTTCATAAAACTGTTAAGCCTTTCA
Source organism: Aphidecta obliterata (assembly GCA_963966015.1). Taxonomy (NCBI): domain Eukaryota; kingdom Metazoa; phylum Arthropoda; class Insecta; order Coleoptera; family Coccinellidae; genus Aphidecta; species Aphidecta obliterata. The sequence goes on along the minus strand of OZ014430.1, from coordinate 21,095,563 downwards.
TTCCTTGAAGTCGAATTCAATGAAATGGGAAGTACTGATCAGTTTCCGCGAATAGGTTATTCGAAAAAAAAAACTGTCAAAGTTGATTGAATGAAACATATCACATAAATGAATGATAAAAATGAAAGTTCCAAGATGAGAAAGATATGGATATTCAAAGTTGCCATTAATTTGAATCCCTTTTTCCCGAAATGAAAATCACACATATAGGGTCGTATGAGGACGTATTTTAACGGAGATTTTTTCAATTTCCTCATTTTGAAATTTTTTTTTATGGGATTTATGGTGGAATGGTTCATTTTGAGGAGTGTCACCTTCTGTTGAAAAAAATTGAAAAGTACTGCCGTGAAGTCAGGAGCTTTTGAGCGCTCGTTTATAAACCTTGTAGGTAGATTCGCATATTTTTCTTCATAATTCGCTAGAATTTTTTACGGTATCTATGGTCTTGGTAATGCGATTTGGCAAAATTTCGCACGTAGTTTGAATACATTATTCTTCATCTATGCGCAAAATTTCATTCCAATCCAATCAGTAGTTTCGAAATTATCACCACACTGAAAATTTCACTTGAGATTGATGAAAGACTAGAGACTTCTCTAATCTCTCTATAGTCGTTCCGTTCGATAGTTAACGTGCTGGACGGATGGACGGACATTTTCCGACGGATTCGTCATCAGTGAGTCGAACCATGTCGAATAAGACCATTTTCGGCTCAAAATTCGAAAAATACAGATATCGTGATGAAATTATATTATAACCCTCGTGTGAGTAGAATTCAAAAAGACAAACCCCTTGTGTATGAATTTATATCCAAGAATTATATTTATTGCTTTCATTTTTTTGTTGGTTGTTTCACATATTTCATTAGATTCATATCATTATTCTATTAATTTCGTCCCAAATACCTACATATTTCATTTTTGTCGACTTGAGGTAACTTCAGTTGAATTTCAAAAAGTTAGAGACAAAAATATAAATGAATAATACTAGTAAAATTATCAAATTATAGCATTGAATTAATTCTGAACATAATAATTGGACTTGCTTGAATGAAACTTACTTCAAGATCTTTCAGAAATCCCATTTTCACAAACATCACAACGAACACATTATTTTACACTAAACCCAAAGAAATAATAACACCAGAATAAATTGGTATATGCCGTATTCATTCAGGTCGCCAAAACCGTGTTTGAACAGAATATTTCGGTAAACATGAAAAATTAATTCAATCTATAAAGATAGTAGGTACCTAATAAAATGTTACCTCATAGGAGATAAATATCGACTTGCAATTTAGTTGTTTGAGTTGATATAATGTTTTCTTTATTTAATACCACTTATCTATAGGCAATAATTGTTGAGATGTTGGAAAATAGTGATCTAATGAAGAAAATTGGAAGGGCTTGAATGTTTATTGAAAATCATAGAAAATATTGATGAAAATGTTTCGATAATTCGAAAAGGAAGCGGATGAAATTGTAGAATGTTCAATATTGATTCAAGGCTTCGATAATATGAACATTCCATTCATTCCAATTGATGCTGGCGTTTTCCAAGGTTCAGTTTTGATCCCCGTTTCTTAGGTAAACGATCTGCAAATATTAGAGCGGATAACAGTTTTCACCTGGGGCACTCTTGAAATATTGGCATTTTCGAGGCTCAGTTATTGTACCACGAATTTCAAATTATCATTATCTATTTGAAGAAGAGAATTGAAGGGGATTTTTGTATTCCAATAAAGAGCTTGTTAGGGTGCGCCAATTTGAAAGGTTCAGTTCAGAAAAAAATTCTAATCTAAAAGTACCCATTTTTTCGAGAAAGTTGAAGCATTAAGCTGTTGAATATTGGTGTTTTCTTCATATAATCAGCTTGTTACGAGCAAATGAATACGGCATACAATAATCGCAATACCTCCTTACCGATATAGGACCACCACCACCACATGATGATGAAGAAAATAGTGTCACAAAAAGCATAGAGAGAAACAGAAAGAAAAGAAAATATATACATCCAATAATAACCGTTAATAAATTAAACAAGAAGCTCGACCATCACCACATCTCGAACTTTATGTACACATAAGGGACGTACACAACATTTATGCAGGTGTGTAAGACGCGAAAAACTGGAGCTCTGTTCGCTGACCCCAAGTTTAAGGGGTCACTTCGAACTGACCGCCTCGACGGCGATTTCGGAAGGTTTTATCTAGCCCTACATCTAACTAGAGCAACGGAACGTCGTGAATTTGCATAGGATAAAAGCGAAAAGTGAACGCGTTCGCATCTTACAAGCTCAACGAAAAAAAAAACTAATAAGCCAAAGAGGATTCGCATCTATGACGAACAGGACTTACCGTTAGTACCAGGATATTTCACGCAGTATAGGGTCTGGATTTCGAGCGTGTTGAACAGGTCGGCAAGAAAGACTGTGACGTTGAGCTTCATCGAACTGAAAATGGAAAAAATGTTTTATCTACTCCTATTGAATCTTATATATATTCATTATTCAACTACTTTGGACCAATTAATAGTATCTGTAAACAAACACCGTGAGTTATAATAACTCGCTACTATAACTCCCTGCCTCTGTGCTTCTGAACAAGCCGATTGGCCGAAACGGAACCGTGCATTATTGGTCATTGAGGGGAGGTCACTTGAATAATTTTGACGTTTTCTCAAATTAAGTTGATACCTAATTATTATTGTGAATCTTTTACCGAAAAAGATGAATTCATATAGTGAAGATGAATTATTATGTACACCTTCAGAAATAAATATAAAGGTGTATACAACAATTTTCAAGATTGGTAGCAGTAAGAATATTCGTTTACAGAGGAAGTTCTTTTGGCATATTTTAGTGCACTAAATATAAGGCATCGGCCCCATGGACTTTCTACTCCATGCTAAGAATAGGTAACTATTAAGAATTGTAAATAAAGTTCTTTCTCTGTCCCTGTATCTTAGTATTTATTGTAAAAGTCATAGATAAAGTATGGTATTCAACTTGCGGTAATGGTCATAACTCACTTGATGAATTACACCACTCGCCTACGGCTCGTGCTGCAAACGCGTGAGTTATGACCTACATTACGGATTGTAATATTCCCGAAAAGCACCTTGCAAAAAGAAGCAAATAAATTAACCCAATATGTGTTTGAAACCGGAAATATCTTAAATCTCAAATATTAGACAATACATCTCATGCAAAACAATTTTAATTTCAACTATTTCTCTGGTACAGAATTCTAGAATTTTCCACTCAATTATTAAAAAGTGAGAAGGGTGTAGGACGACTTCAGAAGCTCATATTACACCAACTTTTAAGTACATTGTCTGAAAAATCACCTTGAAACTTTTATCTCATTTTTGAAGGCCGATCTAACGACACATTCATGTGCACTTTTTCGTTATTTTACTGCACAAGTATATCATATTAGTTCGAGACCGATTGGAAACGAAGAAGGATTCATATGATTTTTTTTTCATTCAATTAATAGTTGGATCCACCATCCGGCTAATCTTGAATTATTTATTCATAGTTGTTACCGTTGTTAACATAGTTGCTATTAGGATTCCTTTCTTTTCCTACACATCTTCATTGAATGATCAACGGAATGACAGATTAATTCTATAATTTCGTCCAATTACCTAGATTATGATAGGTCTCATTCGAAGAAATCACTCATAGGTACGAGATAGTCGTGATAGATCAATTTGTGCAAGGAATTTAATTTGATCTCGATTCTATCCTGATTAACAAGCAAATAGAGAATGTTAATTAATTCCTGGATTGTTCAATGCACCCACTGGGATATTTATATCATTGTCGAGTTCAGTTCCGAACTAGTTTCGAACGGTTTTGTAATGTAGGCCATTTTTTTATGACAATATGAAAATACTTACTCTCTCATGTATGTTATATCTTCTGGACTTAGATGAAACACAGGACTAGGTAGACACCTGTTGCAGAAATTCTGCAAAAGGCTGACGTTGTGAAGGCTCTCTTGCACTGTAGGTACGTAGGATACCTTGAGCTCCGTCCAGGGCAGCTCGTCTGGGCAGTAGTACGAAACAAGGGCGGCCAATCCGACGCCGTCGCATAAGTCTTTCAGTTCTCTGATCGGCGGAAAATTCGGCGGCCTCAACCTGTCACCCTGTGGAACGCAGAAACCGGTAAGATCGCCAACATATTTTCTGTGATTTTTGGAACAATCAATGTCTTTGTGTTGGCATCCGTGAGTATATTCCATTGGTGTCAGTTTTCAAGAGAATTTGGCGCGAAAAATTACACTCAGGAATGCCAATGGTCAAAAAATGCTGTATGAATTCCATGCATTGCGTTAATTCACATTGACGCAACATCAAGACGTTAATATAATCTGCATCATCTAACAGAGTCACCAATTCATGAGAAACGCAATTCAATGAATGAATGCATCGTTGAAAGATATTGGATAAAAATAGGAATGCATTAAGTGATTCGAGATGTACGATGAAAAAGGTTAATAGGCATTTGAAAAGTACAAAGCTCATCACATTCTGGATTCTCAACTTGAATATTCATCATGCTGCTCGTCTTCTCGAAGAGTTAATGTGTTAGTTTCGATTGAAAAAAACTTGTCGAAGCCGTGAAGGTTATTGTTCATGAAAAAAGAAACACACAGTCCAAATTACTGAGATTAAGATCAAATTATACTATGTGGAATTTCGCTCATACCTACCTTCCATATTATCTATACAGAGTGCTTCCAAACTAGACGTGAAACTTGGGGGAGGTGTTAGTACCATTCAATTGTTGTTTGAGCCATATTTATTGATAACCGAAAATCCGTTTCCGAGATATTTGAGTGGTTGTGTTTTTTAAAAAAATTCTCACCCTCCTTCATTTTTTCTCAGTTTTTTCTACGTTGACCAAGTTTGATTATAATTTCGAATCATTTTTATCAGAAAACGATATGATATGTATGAAAAAAGCGTAACTATACTAAAATAGATTAGTATGATTTGAAAGTTGGTATATGTAGAAAAGAATAGTCAATTTCTTATATCAATTTGCCTGCAACTTTCGAATTCTACAATTTATGTATGACAAAATTATTTTAAAAACTTGCCAAATTCCTTCTTTATTTCCAAAAAGTTTGAGAATTTATTCATAAATTATGTTCGAAATGTCCGCCATCATTCCTTATACAATCACGTGCCCTCTTTCTAATTTCTTCAGTCCTGAAATTCTCTCTCAACCTTCTCGCTGCTCCGTCTATTCTCCCCACAAGTTGTGCAAGGGTATATTCATGTATTTCCCTTTCATATACTATTTCTTTTAAACAACACCAAACATGAAAATCTAACGGTGTAAGATCCGGACTTCTCGCTGGCCACGAAATAGCTCCTCCCTTAAATATCCACCCTTTAGGAAACAATTCGTTCAAAAACATACGAACGTTTAGGCTTATAGTGTGCGGGACATCCATCCAGTTGGAAAATGATTTCACACCTGTCAATCAAGGGAACCTCGTCCAAAAAACTGTCCATATTTTTTCTTAGAAATTCTTCATATACCAACTTTCAAATCATACTTATTCTTTTTAAACATCTAGTACAAGATAGTTTTGCTTTTTCCATACATATCATATCCTTTTCTGATCAAAATAATCCAAAATTATAGTCAAATTTGGTAAACGTAGAAAAAATTTGACGAAAAATGAAGTGAGGTGATAAATCTTTCAAAAATCACAAGAACTCCAATAACTCGTAAACTGTTGATTTTTGGTTATCCATAAATATGGCTCAAACGACAGATAATGAGTCATACTAATACGTCCTCCAATGTTCACGTCTTATTTGGAAACACCCTGTATAAATATAAAGATAGATTTTATGAGTCTAATTTTTTTTCAATAACTGGAACTGTATTTTTCCTTATAAAAGGAACATTCATTCGAATTCATAGTCAGGAAAGGTGGTCACGTAATAGACTTAATGACCCAATTAGCTATTAATTTCTCACATTGAAATTCGCTGCCAATCATTATCACAGAGATGTATACATAGTTGGAGACTACATTTTTGTTTTTCAGAATTTTTTTGGTTCAACTCGATAATGAGAATTTGGTTTCGAGTTGAATCATTTGCACCAAGAAAATTTAAGAAAAATCCACTGCAATTTTAAACGAACTCTGTTTCAACCTTTTGTGATAACGAATCTGATTGGTGATTTTAGCATCTAGTTCAGATCAGTAAGAATAGAATGTAGAAGACTTAATCAGAGAAAACACTATCGCATTTCATAAAGTTGAACAAAAATAGAAGAAAGTGAAACTTTAGCCAAAGTGGCTGAAATTCGAATCAACGCTCACATGAAATTGAGTTAAGGTGCATTCGTAATCAATTCGCTGGCCGAGTGACACTTCGTCACGCAATCTTAGCAGATGGCGTTCTCCGTTCCCATTCGAAATGAAATTTAAGTCTAGCACGGAAGACGAAATTTTTTGCAAGCTGCAACTTCAGCGGGAAATTTCGTGCTGGCTATAATATATCAAGCGTAGTATTTTCGTTCAAGTCATTTGATATTTCGTTCATTTTTGAGCGCTCGTACTACTTACACGAGCGCTATATCATTTCGTCACGATGTCTGTATTTTTAGAATTTTGAGCCGAAAATGGTCTCAATCGACTTTGTTTGACTCACTGATGACGAATCCGTCGAAAAATTTAGTCGAGTCTGTCCGTCCGTCCGTGAGCACGATAACTCTCGAACGGAATGTCCTAGAAACTTGAAATTTTCAGGGAAGGCTTGGATCTCGAATGTCCAGCTCGCATGACCGGAATCATACAAAACTATAACTTTGTAATGGAAAGGCCTAGGGACTTGAAATTTTCAGGATAGGTTTGGATCTCGAATGTCGCGGTCACGTTCATCAATGAGCAAAATTAGACTAGGGGTTCCGTAAATATGGCCGTTTGAAATTCAGTTTTCTTGATTATTTCAAAATTATGGATTTGATGTGACGAAATTTTGTATTTAAATTGAGAATGATATATTCGAGCTACGTTTTTTCCAGATCGCATGATCAGGACCATAGAAATCATAACTTTCGAACGGAAAGGCCTAGAGAGTTGAAATTTTCAGGATAGGTTCGGATTGCGAATTTCGCGGTCACGTTCATCAATGAGCAAAATTATACTAGGGGTTCGGTAAATATAGCCGTTCAAACTATTTTATTCCTGATAATTTCGAAACTACTTTTTGGATTGGAATGAAATTTCGCACATAGATGAAGAATAATATATTCAAACTACGTGGGAAATTTGTCTAGATCGCATTACCAAGACCATAGATACCCTAAAAAATTCTAGCGAATCATCAAAAAAAAAATTGGCCACCTAAAGCACTGACGTGTAGTTGAAATTTTCTTTGACAGCTGTCAAAATCTTTCCAATTAGTTTCTAAAACTGGAGAATACGAATCTACCTACGAGCGCTCAAAAGCTGACTTCAAGGCAGTGCTTTTCGTAATTTTTTTTCCTTGAAATTCGAAATACATTGTACCAATCCTTCATCGTCTATTACACTTCGTGTTGCATCCATTGTTATAACCAACTTCCAAAACATAAGGAATAGAAAGAACAAAAGTTCAAACATGATTGGTATGTTGTTTAGGTTCACAGATGGTTTCCTGTATTTCGTTCACCTAGTTAGGAAATCTATGACGAATATGCTATAAACCAAGTTTATGGCGAATGGTAAATTCCGCGCCAACTTCAATGCCGAATTGCCACTCGGCCAGCGAATTGATTACGAACACAGCTTTATGCACTGGTTTTGCCACAAACAGGCAGACGGAATACCTTGTCGAAAAATGAAAGAAACGAAAGAGACTTAGGAATGATCCTCGAAAATATAGAGCCGCCTGCTTGTACTTCCGAAGAGTCTTCTTGAACCTGAAGTTAACAAAATAAAATATAAAAAATCAGTAACAGCTATACCACCAGAAACATGAAGTATCCTGTTTGAATATAGCAGTTTCGTATCCATCTTAGCGAACCGAACATGTCCTGTTCGGATGGACACTGACCAAACAAATCAACATCCTAGGCTGTTCAGAGAGTTGTCGGTGGTTCATCAGAGGCGAACGCTAGTTTGCTTTCTATCCCTCTTCAATGGATGCTACTCTGAGATGCGTGGATCCTTGGTTGCTCGGCGCGTCATAAATCAAACGTCCAAGATTTCAATGAAGAACAACAAATCAATCACTTACGTCTCCTCCGTTTGTCGCACCAGATCCAAGGTCCTGCTCGATCTTCCGTTTGAGCGCTTCGCACGCGTGCGAAATCCACATCACAAGGCCCTGCTCGTAGGTTTCCGGTGTGGCCGAGGGCGCGTTCCTGTCGTGGCAGAAACGCTGAACCGCTGCGAGAACCCTGTCGGGGGTGACCACTTCTTTCGCGTAGAGCGTCATGATCGACTCCATAACCGCCATGTGTGCATTCTGAAAATAAAGAAGGAGATTCAACAAAGAACACATTTGGAGTATTAATAAGCTGAAATTAATTCAATATTTTTTGGAACTGAATAGAATTTAAAAAACCACTATATTCACTACTAAGCCAAACCTGTCCGACTAGAACTTCCGAGGATTATATTTACCCCTCCATAGTAAATGATGATGCTATTGTTATAGCGACACGTAGAAGTTTGTTAATCATGAAATATCGTGTAATTAAATATATAATAGCTTCAAAATGAAATGTCTTGCTTTTTGTCCTTTCCAGATCATTCCGTGATTCGTAAATTATGAAAGATATGATTTTTTCTTACCATTCGTAGAGGATTCGTTTGGATCAGAATGGTTTCCGTAAGTTGGGAATCCGATTCATTGATAAAAGCGCCTTTCCTCGACAACGTCTGAAGAATGGCACCATGGTTGAGGTTACTGTAATTGGGATCGGAGAAGATGTTACCGAGGGCCATGCAGTAGAGTTCTGCATTGGCCAGGCCTCCCATGATCTGAGGTTTGAGACATTCCTTATCCTGCAAAGAATAACATAATATTTTCATCTTGAGACGATTCCATTTTTTGTAAGATTTTTTGGATGTGGCTCGTAAATATTCTTTTCAAAAGTAACACATGATCTACATCAATAATCAACATTTCGTTGCTGATACCAATTCGGTCTAATTCCATGGGATTTCATGAATGATCCATGTTGATTTAAAACAATGGAACTTTCGAGTAGTAACTATAAATAACATATTTCCATTGCCATGAGACCGGAATTAACGAGAAAATAAATATCTCGAACCACTATAAAACTTCCATCATTGACAGGTTTAAAAACTCACCTCATGGTTCCTATAAAAGGGTTCTTTCAAATTTTCAGGAACTTTGTTGTTGAACGCTTTGGATAGAAGCCACTTGACGGCCGCCCTTTGTTTGCCCTGAAACAAGAAGAAAACATTATTCGGGACCTGAAAGACTCGATAAAAAAATGGATGCAATTCGAGAATTTATTAGGCAATAAAACGATTCTTTATCAAATTCAACCTTTTATCCTTTATTTGGAACAACGGACCACACGAAAGTTTCAGCCGTATATCGATCTCCAACGGTCTAAAATAGGTCCTTGGGTCTTGTATAATTCGGCATGCTATCCAAGGAAAAACCTTGGCCCTCCCTTTCATGAGAACATGCTATGATAAAAAAGAATATTCTAGTGACCATTTTTGTTCGGTAAAATCAGAGTATTCTTGAACCAACCGTGGATGGAACAAAATTCAAAGGCTCTGCGAAAATAAACATCACTTAAATCTGTTTTGTTTTCAAATAAAAAGATTTCCTTTTTCACCTTTAACGTTCAATAGAAATATTTGGGTCTTTTTTGTTTACCTACCAGTATTAATATAAACATTATCCTAACACCAGAGATCTGTTAATTTTTTTACTTTCCATTGAAAAATACAGATTTCAAACGAAGAGACAGACAGCGACAACTAATCTGAACACGACCCACTTTTCACAAATTAAATGAAGAATAAAAAGCGCACATATGCCTCTCTTAACCAGAATAATATGTTCCAAATTCTGCAGTTATCGTTTCTGTTCAACGCATTTTGTTTGTAAACATTACTTCATCTATGGTAAAGCTTCATATTATATTCGACCCTTTTTGTCATGAAGAAAATCCTTCATTTTATTTTTTTTAAATCCAGTAAATAACGACTTTTATCCATCGTAACAAACACTCAAACTCATTCCCCGACAAGTCGGATCGCCCAAAGGGAATTAGTTGTCCTGAAAAAAGATGTTTTACCCGCTAAGGCTAAGAAAATGTTGAGCAGCTGACATATCCTTGTATGGCAGGATTTATGGACTCATATATAGGAGGTTTTCTATTAAATGCGTTTGAATGAAAATTATAGCAGCAATTATCTTCGAAATTAGATATCGATTTCGTTGTAGTTTTAACCTTTTACTAATATGTATGAAGTTGAAGTAACATCATTGAGGCCAATGAAAGACCATGATTATTAACGACTCGAATACACACAATAATTTTCTGACGAATTAGGAAAATATGAATTATGTTATAGTAACATTATGAAAAAATATGAGTATCTAATGGGAGGCCACGAATCGATAAATACAAAACTGTCGAAGAGGTTATGATAGAATTCTTTATGGTTTTTGTAATTGAGCTGTTTCCATATCTTTCAGTTTTCTGCAAATATTTCTTTGCTATATCTGTAGTAGAGTAACTTGCGCAAGTCTGGGGTTACAAATAATTACTGCGAGATTGCGCGAGAATTTACGCGTGCGCTATTTCGATGAGGTTAGAAAAAAAATGATGAAAAGCACTGCCGTGAAGTCAGGAGCTTTTGAGCGCTCGTTCATTCCTCTTGTAGGTAGATTCGCATTTTCCAGTTTCAGAAACCTATCGAAAACATTTTGACAGCTACCAAAAAAAATTTCACACTCAGGCGAAAATCCAGACTCCACGTCAGTGCTTTAGGTGACCAATTTTTTTTTTCGATAATTCCCTAGAATTTTCTACGGTATCTATGGTCATGGTAATGCGATCTGGACAAAATTTTCCACGTAGTTTGAATACATTATTCTTCAACCATGTGCAAATTTTCATTTCAATTCAATGAGTAGTTTCGAAATGATCAGGATGAAAATATTTTAAACGAACATTTTTACGGAACCCCTAGTATAATTTTGCTCATTGATGAACGTGAACGCGAAATTCGCGATCCGAACCTACCCTGAAAATTTCAAGACTCTAGGCATTTCCGTTCGAAAGTTATAATTTTCTATGGTTTCTATGGTTCTGGTCATGCGATCTGAATAAAATGCCGCTTGAATATATCATTCTCCATCAAAATAAGAAATTTCGTCAAGATCGAATCCGTAGTTTTGAAATTATCAAGAAAACTAAATTTCAAACGACCATATTCACGGAACCCCTAGTCTAATTTGGTCATTGATGAACGTGACCGCGACATTCGAGGTCCACACCTATCCTGAAAAATTTCAAGTCCCTTGGCCTTTCCATTTCAAAGTTATAATTTTCTATGTTTTCTATGGTTCTGATCATGCGATATGGATAAAATTTTGTGAGTATCTTGATCACGACATTTTCCATCTGAGTGCAAAATTTCATCTCGGTCGAATGTGTAGTTTCGGAGTAATAAGAAAAACAAAACTTCGAATTCTGGAATTCTGCCCATTAACGAACTTAACCTCGGCATTTGCGAACTGAACCCGCACTGAAAATTTCAAGTCTCCGCACGTTCCGTTCGAGAGTTATCGTGTATACGGCACATTTCCAGCTCAAAATTCGATAAATACAGACATCGTGACGAAATGATATAGCCCTCGTGTAAGTAGACCGAGCGCTCAAAAATTGTCCCCAGAATCCCCTTGGAATTCGCGCTTAGGGAAACCCCTAGGTTTTCTATTCAATTTTCAGATTCTAGATTTTCCAAAACTTAGACTGTGAAGATTTATCCATAAAAATTTCAAATAGGAAAGTAAATCCCAACCGAAATATTTCGTAACAGGTGTTCGATCTCGAAGAATTATAATTATTTCATTCTTCCAATCGTTCGAAATTGATTTTACGGCACGTGATGAAGACGTTATTCTTCGTCACTATCGGTTGAGTCAACACCTTGAAGAAAAGGAAAAAATCTAAATGATTAACTCCAGATTCGTCACAGTTAATGAAGCGATCTCTCAAGGTTCCATCGACAGATGGAGACGTAGACTAGGAATCGAGTAACTTCCTGTGGATCTAACTCTTCGGCCAGGTATTTCCTAGGAAGAGGAAAGGTACGGTTAAGAGAATGCACATCGGTCAGAAGGAAATACGTGCGTTTCGATATATTTGTACTGTATGAATGAACACATTGATGGGTTAAAGGAAACTGTTCTGAATACCAGTCAAAAAATTTAGAATGATTTTTATGGATACTAAATCCACCAGGCAGAAAAACCCAACAAAGTACTGTTGGGGTTTTATTGATCAAAACTATCTACGTACGTATATGAAAAAAAAATTCAATCAAGTTCTATTTCCAAAATTAGATCGTTCTTATCTTTTATGATATAAAATTCAAAATTAAATAAACTAGGAAGCTACAAATACTATCTCCACGAAAAATGGATAATTCTTGAACTATAACCGTCAACCAATAGCAACCAAGAATCTTTGGTCTTTTATCCCTTTTTTATAAAAATACTCACATTCGTCAAGTGATCAGTTAAGAATTAAATTTTAATGTGACCACAAGTAAGTTGAAGTTTCCATCTTCTCATTTTTGTGATATTCAATCTTTATAATGATAATTTAGTTGGCTAACTCTAGATTGGCTTATTTTCTTCACGAAATTATTCATAATTGATTTCGTGATACCAGTATCTCTTGCAAAATGACAGCGATCTATTTCAAACATAAATTCCAGGGCAATAATAGTTTCAACCCTCTCGTTTAATCTTCCATAGTTAACCCACGGGTGGTTGGTTTTTTTTTCCAAATTTTTATAACCCGAAGATGATAATTAGGTATACGATAAGGGTCAATAAGAACGAGAGATAATTAATAACTCTTATTGATTGTCGTATTATAATAATCGTCGCAATGGAATTTTTCGCTGCGGGAAACGTGCGAAACGCTTATATCGAAAACAACATAGAATAAAATACCGTTATTCCTTCACGGCGAAGACTCCGAGGTGCAATTGGAAAATTAATGACACATTATTTCACGATTCGCTATCGCGACGTTCATACGGATTTTTGGGAACATGGATTTGAAATCCGTTCATTGTCGAATTAAATAACGGCCTTGGCAAAAATCTAAGTTCCTCCATCCATGGCCAATTTAGCCGTTTTTGATTAATGAGGATATTCCGTGCTGTGCGGTCACGAAGTTTCCAAAAGAATATTGGCAGGGTTCGGATTGGGAATTCATCGATTTAACTCTTTCGTAATTTATGGGCATTTAATCTGAACATAGGGTCCAGCAACCGTAGATTACGATGATATAAAATGTTAAGTAATAACTACAAAGATTAGTGTTTTGCGTTACAAGTTACAACCACTTACAACGGAAAAATGTTTAAGGTTATTCACTACTTTAATTTGCCCTATGCATCACAATAAATGTTTCAATGATTTCTCATAAACTCCATGCTGAATTCTTTACATTTTTTTGAATGAACATCCAGGCGTGTATGCAAAAGACTTTCGAGAAAAAAATTCAATATTTTTGCGTACGATCCAATCCATCCAACGCGGATAATTTGAACGTACTTCAACAATTACTGGCCATAAAAAAAATTGAAAATTGATATTTCTTTCAATATCAGAAAGTTGTTCAATTGTTTTCTTTTTCATCGCCAGTAATTGTAGAAGTTAGTTTAAATTATCTGCCTGGGAAAGAATTCCACATGCCGTTTATGAGAAATAATTGAAAAAATTACGAAAAGCACTGCCGTGAAGGTAGGAGCTTTTGAGCGCTCGTACATGCACCTTGTAGGTGGATTCGCATTTTCCAGTTTTAGAAATCAATTGAAGAAATTTTCGATAATTCGCTAGAATTTTCTACGGTATCTATGGTCTTGGTGATGCGATCTCGACAAAATTTTGCACTTAGTTTGAGGACATTATTCCTCAGCTAGGTGCAGAATTTCATTCCAATCCGATCAGTAGTTTCGAAACTATCAGAAAAAAAATATTTTGAACGGCCATATTTACGGAACTCCTAGTCTAATTTTGCTCATTGATGAACGTGTCTGCGATATTCGCGATCCAAACCCACCCTGAAAATTTCAAGTTCCTAGGCCTTTCCGTTCAAAAGTTACAATTTTCTCTGGTTTCTATGGTTCTGGTGATGCGATCTGGACAAATATTGCTTCAATATATCATTCTCGTTTAAAATACCAAATTTCATCTCGATCGAATCCGTAGTTTCGAAATTATCGAGAAAACAAAATTTCAAACGACCGTATTTACGGAACCCCTAGTATAATTCTGCTCATTGTTGAACGCGACATTTCAGATTCACACCTATCCTGAAAATTTCAAGTCCCTAGGCCTTTCCGTTCGAAAGTTATTATTTTCTATGGTTTCTATGGTTCTGGTCATGTGATCTAGGGAAATGTAGCTTGAATATATCATTCTCCATTTAAATACAAAATTTCGTGACGATCAAATCTGTAGTTTTGAAATTATCAAGAAACTAAATTTCAAACGAACATATTTACAGAACCCCTAGAATAATTTTGCTCATAGATAAACGTCATCACGACATTCCAGAACCTCACATATCCTGAAAATTTCAAGTCCCTACGCGTTTCCGTTCAAAAGTTACAATTTTCTATGGTTTCTATGGTTCTGGTCATGCGATCTGGACAAAATTTCACATGTAGCTTGAACACCTCATTCTCCATTTGAGTGCAAAGTTTCATCTCGATCGAATCTGTAGTTTCGAAGTAATCAGGAGAACAAAATTTTGAACGGCCATATTTACGGAACCCCTGGTGGAATTCTGCCCATTAACGAACTTAACCGAGGCATTTGGGATCTGAACCTACACTTTCAAGTCTCTAGGTTGATCCGTTCGAGAGTTATCGTGCTTACGGTCGGACGGCCGGACGGACAGACTCGAATTTTCCGATGGATTCGTCATCAGTGAGTCGAACATAGTGGATTGAGACCGTTTTCGGCTCAAAATTCGAAAAATACAGACATCGTGACGAAATTATATAGCCCTCGTGTAAGTATGTACTACGAGCGCTCAACAATTATTGTGATGCAATGAAAGTAGTGTTCACCCTTAAGTGAATTCGACCTCGTTGAAAGAAAGAGGAATGCTTCTTTATTAGGGAAAATTTGGTTAAGTTTCCAAAAAAAATTTTCACTTCTTCCACTTTTACGAGCCTCATGAAATTTCACATCAGAAAAACCCAATTTTCTTTTTACATGGAAAATAGCAGAACAGAAAACAGCAAAACAGCTGTAGAGCAGAATTTTATTTATTAACTCATTGAGGAATCGGGGCGATAATGAAATAAAAGACCTTGGTGTTAAATTATCTCCCCAACTCCAAATGATATTATTGCAAATGTATATGCACAATTCATCGAAGTGCAAGACGAATCTCTTGTGAAGGTTCAACCACAGGCGAAAGACAATTCCATATTATGGAACACAGGAAAGTCTCGACTTATGCGGTTCACCATTACTGTGTTTGTTAATACCTCAAAACAGTGCTTTCTCCTTAATTAAAATCGATGTTAATTATTTAATTTAAAACATGCAGCCATAAAATGGAGATTCATAGAGTTAGCATTTGTAGGGAACGATTCTTCGGATTTTTTGCCATTCGTTCATAAAGCAAAAGTAAAGTTAAATTGTCGTTCTAATTCCAAAGTTGATTACTTTTGGTAAATTTGCAAAGATTGTGAAGTTTCTCATTTTCCGAGAAAGTAACGACGTAAATTTTATACTAAAAGATTATTTTTAATTCAGGTATTTTTGTAGATTAATCAATTGTATTATTGTATAACTAATCAATCACTTTTCGAGTGTATGTAATTTGTGTGCGTATTGTGAAGCAATAATAATCTGAATTCCCATGTCAATGATTATAAATAAAACACGCCATACTGACCTTGACTGACGATTTAAATTTCTACGTAGAAACCGTTCGTCGCATCTGAATTCACATAAAATGTCTTGAATAACTGGTATATTAACTCAGTTTTATAAAATGTTTAGGAAAATCTGAACGTCAAAAAGCATATAATCAGATGGCGTTCGACATGTTTCTAGTTATAACATATCATAAAATGCAGTTACCGACTGTACCGATAACCCAGAGTAGTTTAATAATGCATCTTTGTTTTTCAACAATTTATAGTTGGATTCATAATTCACAACTTGACACTTCTGACAGACATAATAAATGTGGATGTATCAACAGGACAGTTGAAAATATGTGCTGAACACCAGCCTATACTGGTGGTACTTTCTTATGTATAGGTCTAGGTACCACTTCACATCGATTTCACCAACAGAAACCCCATCAATCATGGACCCGCATGTAATATCTCTCAAGTTTACAGCCTCCAGTCTTTTTGACCTATCTCCTCAAGATTTCACAAGGAGGAAACGTCTTCGATACCTGAAAAAACCAGTCCATACACCACGCTCTGCATTTTCGAAGAATAAAATAAAAAGTAACAGCCTAGAAAGTGTATTTTATAATTCATAACTACCAATTTCAAACGTTCCAGAATGAAATGTTCGTTATTCGACTACATTCATTAGGTGAATCTAATTTTATATCAGATGTTCTACATTTTCTGAAATTCACCCGGAATATTATTATTTGTGCACGAATGAATTTACCACATTCATAAAATGTAGAGTCATAGTTATTCTAGGAGTAAGTCTGAAATTGATTCGATATGTGCGCTGTTAAACTCATCCATTTATGAAACCGTGACATTGAAATTTATACTTCAACATTAATAGCAACAGTGCAATTTATCCTCGCATAAAAATCCATCTTGCCGATGGAAATATGATTTCTCTACGAAAAACTTGACTCAGAAAAAATTTACGATTCGTGGTTTTCCGAGAATTCTCATTAGAAGAGTCTTCGTGCCTAAGAAAACCTTCATACGTTCGATCGAGCATGTTTGAATAAAAAAATTAGAGTGATGACAATTACAAATAAATAATATGAACAACGAGTAAATCTTTCCTTTGTCCATAATACTTATCATTTACCGTAATAAACCTTAAGAATCATTCAACCCCTTTTTCCAACAATACAACTCATGTCCTTATACAGTAAGGGGCCTTCTCGCTCCCCAGACTTGTCAACAATCGAACATGGTCGGTACTCGACTGGGTAATTTACCCCAACCACCAATAGGAGTTTTTTGAGTAAGTATATGTTTGCTTAGAGTAAATAACACCTGAATCACCCATTAATCAATGAAACGTAGGCAATGGTGGGCAGTAAATATAAATATTATCTGCCTACATACCTTACGTCATCAATTTTCCATATTGATTATGACATTTGTTGTATTTCATTCACCAGACGAAGCTTTCTGCAATAACATAGGTATATCACCTTGAAAACTACCTTTATAAATATTAATATTCGGAACCTACATTCCTTCCACGCTACAGATGTCTTTAGTGTTTTATTCTCCTCACTCATTTGCATTTATGCTAATTAATTAATTTGCAAGAAACAAGAACTGGCAAGATTCCATCAATAGGAGCATAATCTCAATGAGCGAACGAAATGCAAATATTTTATGATGTTTTCAGTTTTCACTAATTTAAGTTTGTATGTAGTGAATGAATATATTCAATTTTACTTTCATTCATGAGTATCAAATCAAAAGATATACTTTGTTGAGGAAGATAATTCATTTTAACGGTTCAAATTGATGATGAAAGTTTTCGCGTAGATTTAAGATCAAATGAAAAAACGAAGTGCTAAAATAAAAAATTTGTTTATTTTTCTGTTATACCTAATATTAGGTTTGGTACAAAAAATTCCAGCAGTTGGGCGAAGTTGTTCGAGACAGGTACACAAAAAAAAATCGAGACCATAAATGAATATTCTTTTCGTTTACTGCTGAATAAATACAAAAGAAGTGAATTCCGATGGAAAATAAGAAATTTTTTTCAAGAATACGAGAATTCGTAAGAAATACAGAGGTCCCATTGTTGACTTCTGAAAACCTCGTTGACATTTCGATTCCATCGCGTTTCTATTCTTGTAACGCCGACGTCCAAAAATACCGTGAGGCAACGAAGGCGTCAAAAACTGGCGTTACGTAAACATAGTCCAGACCGACTCTTCCTGGCTTCGATTCGGGAAGATCCAATCTGATTTACGGGATGAGTAGGTCAGGGAACGTTGTTCGGTGGCAGCCGTCGGAGCATCCAACATTTTTTCTGTCTACGGTATATTTAAGTGACTTGGTAACGCCTATTCGGATTACGATCAGGTGTAGGACAAGTGTGTATCCCTGAAAGACTTGAAACGATTGGGAGATAAGGAATTATCGTCGAGGATCAATAAGGTGATCGACTGATTCAATTCATTCTGCGAATTTTGTAATTCCAATGTCTAGTCAATCCAAAGTTTGCAGATATATCACTCTCGACATTTCGGACATTTTCTGTCTTTGTTAATATAATTGAACCCTGTATGTGAAAAGTCAAAATTTCCTCCTCCTGTATAGGCGATAAAAGTATTCCAGCAAAAAATTTTTAAAAAATGCTTGACACTATCATTCAGCCTTTTTTCGTTGATTATAATCATTCTTACTTCATTTTTCTCAACCGATTGATTTTTTACCCTGTATGGCAATAACATACCAATTCTTATATCTTATAACTGTTCAAACAAATCTTCACACAAAAATAATTTGGCATCACTTGTCTTTCACATTCTAAATATCAGTTCAATATTCGAAGATTGTTTATGCTACATTATTTTTCTCCTCAATCACTTTTGAATGAGAATTGAGAATAACTTATCCAAATCTGTTCCGAGAGTATTGAAATGTCAGAAAAATCTCACATACTGGAAAAAGTAACAAATCGCCATAATTATCTACTATGTACATGAAGGAAATAAACTGAAATAATGTGAGAAAACAAAATAGTTTTCAGGTAAGAAATGGCTAGAAGTGATATCTACCCACTTTTCTACACTTTTGAGTACGCGCACAAATGTTTCTCTATTGAATCGGGCAAATTTCTCATTGAGTTTCTTCAAGAAAATTGTTTCCTACGATTCATTTTTACCGCATAATTTTCTTGTTCGACTGCTTCCCATAGAACATAATCCATGAGCATTAGATCAGGAGACCGTGGTGGCAAAGCCACATAAACACTGCTTAAAAAAAAAGAGTAAAAATTAGCCCACTGCTTTCATTGTTCGTCGAATATATGTAGTTCATTTCAAATACTCCCTCCCATTCAAGTGTTAGAAGAAAACAATGATCATAATTTCGAAAAAAGCTTATAAAATACCAGAAAGCTAATATTGGCGGATACGAAGAACACATGAAATATTAATTTTCGTCAAATACCTACTTAAAGAAAAATCTTATCCACATTTGTCTTTTGAAAGAGTAATGATATTTTCCGTAGTATCTTTTTCCAAACTTATTTTATTGAAAGTGTTCTACTTCCCTTTCCCATTCTTCAGTTCACATGTATGACGAGTGCCTACCATAATGTTTATGCTCATGATATTTCTTCATAGTTCTAAATTCAACAGATAAAGCATGAAATATCATCATTCCCCTGGATAGTTCGTCATTTCTCTGTCCTACGGTTGACCCCAGGAATAACACGGGACGAATGACGATTTCATGATTTATCAGTTAATGTACACGTGAATTATATTTGGCAACCGCAGTTTCTATCTGACCGAACATATTCTAATCATATAATGAGAAAAATTGAAAAAAAATTAAAAACCACTGCCGTGAAGTCAGGAGCTTTTGAGCGCTCGTTCATCCACCTTGTAGGTAGATCCGCATATTCCAGTTTTAGAAACCAATTGAAGAAATTTTTGATAGATCTCAAAAAAATTACAGCAGCTCTTTGTCAATTAACAGCTGTTACAGAAATATAAGGATTTTTAATAATATCAATCTCCATTAAAATACAAAATTTCGTCACGATCGAATCCGTAGCTTGAAATTATCAAGAAAACAAAATTTCCAACGATCCCCCTGGTTGAATTTCGCCCAATAACGAACACAACCGCGGCATTCAAGATTCGAACCTACCCTGAAAATTTCAAGTTCCTAGGTCGTTCCTTCCGAAAGTTATAGTGCTTAAGGTCGGACGGACAGACTTCAATTTTTCGACGGATTTGTCATCAGTGAGTAGAACCTTGTCGATTGAGACCATTTTCGGCTCCAAATTGGAAAGAAACAGCCATCGTGACGAAATGATATAACCCTCGTGCAAGTAGAACGAGCGCTCGAAAAAGCTAGTGAGTTGTAAGAACCAAAATCGGTAAAATTATAACTTACCAGAAGAATTACACTAGATCTTTGACACTTATCTATTTTACAAGAATTTATTGCTTGTATGAAACACAAATAAAAATGTTCTTGTAATATTGGTTGAGCTCGAGTGT
This sequence comes from Aphidecta obliterata, assembly GCA_963966015.1. Taxonomy (NCBI): domain Eukaryota; kingdom Metazoa; phylum Arthropoda; class Insecta; order Coleoptera; family Coccinellidae; genus Aphidecta; species Aphidecta obliterata. The sequence goes on along the minus strand of OZ014430.1, from coordinate 21,074,860 downwards.
AAGAGCTTTTTCTAAACAGAGAACGCCTAATAGCGACTTCCATGAGACTTTTATCGAAATGAAATCGGAAATTCTAAGCGAAAAACTACACCTTTTATTGAAAAAAAAAATCTATTCGTCCCGGAAATTCAAAAGATCCAATTCTGGAGTGGCTCTTTGAAAAATTAATATTACTTATTATGACCAATGGTCTACGAGTAAAATGGATTTACCATACGAATACAAATAGACAGACAGACGGACATGACGAAACTACAAGGGTTCTATTTTTCCTTTCCTAGTGTCATTTGAGGATTACCTTGCCGACATTTACATGACTTACCTATATCTAATAATACAATTTGCGAATGATGATCCGTTCAAAGGTCAACAGAGAATCTCCAATCCTTCGGTCGACAGGATCGCGTGATGTGTGCAAAACCTGCGCTATCGCATTTTTCGGGTCAGTTTCAATCACGCTAGCTACTCTTCGAATCTGCACGGGTCCACCAAAGGATTGGAGATTCCTTGTTGAACTTTGAACCGATCATCATTCGCAAATTATATCATTATCTTATATATAAACGTCGGCAAGGGAAACCTTCAATTCAGTATCATTCTATTGGTGTGCAATAAAGTGCGAATTCGCACATCGAACTTAGTATCAGTTAGTTTCATTCTGAACGGTATAAGTGACAATTTGGTGTAAAACGAAGTTTTCATTGCGAAATGGCACCACACATGGAAACGATAACAGTCACCGAGGCCCTGACTGAGACCACATCAGGTCCAAAGCATCCAGTCCAAGAAAAAAGAAGCTACGAATTGGTTTGGAGAAACATCATCATATTCGCCTTCCTGCATACAGTAGCCCTTTATGGTATTTATCTTTCAATAACTTCGGCCTCCATATACACCACACTGCTAGTTTTCATCTTATATCCTGCTGGTGGATTCGGCATAACTGCTGGGGCACACAGATTATGGGCACACAGAGCATACAAGGCAAAATGGCCCCTGAGAATTATATTGACCATATGTAACACCTTGGCTTTCCAAGATGCAGTAATCGATTGGGCGAGGGACCACAGAGTACACCATAAATACAGCGAAACCCATGCTGATCCACACAACGCCGTCAACGGCTTCTTTTTCTCTCACGTTGGATGGCTGCTCTGCAAAAAGCACCCCGAGGTCAAGAAGAAGGGATCGCAGATCGACCTGTCCGATCTTACCGCGGATCCAATCCTGGCTTTCCAGAAGAAATATTACATGATCCTGATGCCTTTGATATCATTCATATTGCCGACTGTCGCTCCCATGTACTTTTGGGGTGAAACCTTCAACAATGCCTATTGTCTGAATATCATGAGATATTGCATCACTCTCAACGCAACGTGGTTGGTGAATTCTGCGGCACATATGATCGGGTGGAGGCCATACGACAAGAATATCAGCCCCTCTGAAAACATGTTCGTGTCCTTCTTTGCCCTTGGAGAAGGTTTCCACAATTATCACCATACCTTTCCATGGGACTACAAGACGGCCGAACTAGGAAAATATAGTTTGAACTACTCGACTGCTCTCATTGACTTCTTCGCTAAAATCGGCTGGGCCTACGACCTAAAAACTGTTTCTGAAGATATGATCAAGAAACGTGTTGCAAGAACCGGAGATGGTAGTCATGAAGTTTGGGGCTGGGGCGACAGAGATCAGCCTAAGGAAGATTATACCGAAGCAGTCATCACGTATAGAAAAAATTCTGGCTCGTACGAGAATTAGTGTCCATTCTTCAAAGTTATCAACTTTTAATAATTGATGGATTTGTTATTCTCGAGGGAATTATTGTTATGAGAGAGATGAGACTTGAAACCTGTGATTCTTTTAATGTACATTCTATTTTATTTTTTACTTGGTCCGAAACAATATCAACAATTTTCGACGTCCAAAAATTTTATCAAAACAATAAATATTTTGACCTATGGGTAATTGTTCGCCTAGAGAAGGTTATATATTCTGAAAAACATCGCTCAGTAAAAATTCCTGATGAATTTAATTTGCTATTCGAAATGAGATTTTGGCCTAATGGTAGTATTTTTCTGCCTCAATGTTAGAGAATTCAACTCACAGGTGTTGGTCTTGTATTCATTAGTTTTATTGGTCTAGTGAATCATGGGACTTGTAATTTTTGTATATTTGAACATTTTCATTTCAAGTTTTGGCTGTTAATTTGAAGAAAGGTTATTCTAACGTAGCGTTCATAACGGTTTGGTGAAGTATTTCTTCATCTTACGTTATTGGATAGAAGTTTTTTATTACAATACTAGGTTTAGTTATTTATTTGTAAATAATATTAAAATTATGATTACCAATTCAGTTTCTTTTTTAATTTTTTGTGGAAAACCTTTATCAATTGATAAACAGTATAACTATCAATCCTACACCTATGTCTCGAGGATAAAGATCAGCGTCGAAGTGATCCGAACTGTTATCGTAGCTATCGTCATGCAGACGCTTCTGACGAGGAGTTCGTTACGATAGCCAGCGACGAGCAGATAAGTGAATAGTTAAAATTAATTTTGTGGTATAAATCAAGCCATTAATGGCCGGGTGCACCGACTTGTTCTCTAATACCGGATTATGTAAACTCGAATTAAATTTCATTGTAAGATTAATTTTAATCCCTGTTCACCGAATACTTTATACGAGAGATTAGTTAACTCCTGAATATATATGGCAACATTGCATTATTTTGACATATAAGCATAGAAAAGTATAGTATGTCGATATTTGGCTTTCCAGCCACAGGCTAGGCGACCAAGAAGAGCGGAGAGGACAGCAGAGAGGATAGCGGCAAATTCATACAAATATATTCTAATAGGGTAGTACATAGTGCAGCGATCGCGAAAGCCGTAGCGCGAGGAGTTTAAGCGAGGATAGAGGCGCGATCGGGGAAGTTTGTTTTCTTTTATCGCCGCGCTGCTACAATTACTGAATAAAAATTACGAGAAGCACTGCCGTGAAGTTAGGAGCTTTTGAGCGCTCGTACATGCACCTTGTAAGTAGATTCGCATTCTCCAGTTCTAGAAAACAATTGAAAAGATTTCGACAGCTGTCAAAGAAAATTTCAAACTAAGGGAAAAATCCAGACTTTAAGTCAGTGTTATAGGTGACCATTTTTTTTTTCGATAATTCGCTAGAATTTTATACGGTATCTAAGGTCTTGGTAATGCGATCTGGACAAAATTTCCCACGTAGTTTGAATACATTATCCTTCATCTATGTGCGGAATTTCATTCCAATCCAATAAGTAGTTTCGAAATTAACAGGAAAAAAATTGTTTGAACGGCTATATTTACGGAACCCCTAGTTTAATTCTGCTCATTGATGAACGTGGCCGCGAAATTCGCGATCCGAACCTATCCTGAAAATTTCAAGTCCCTAGGCCATTCCGTTCGAAAGTTATAATTTTCTATGGTTTCTATGGTTCTAGTCATGCGATATGGGAAAAATGTAGCTTGAATAAATCATTCTCCATCAAAGTACAAAATTTCGTCACGATCGAATCCGTAGTTTTGAATTTATCAAGAAAACTGAATTTCAAACGACCATATTTACGGAACCCCTAGTCTAATTTTGCTCATTTATAAACGCGACAACCACATTCGAGATCCACACCTATCCTGAAAATTTCAAGTCCCTAGGCCTTTCCATTACAAAGTCATAATTTTCTATGGTTTCTATGGTTCTGGTCATGTGAGCTGGACAAAATTTTGCATGTAGCTTGAACACGTAATTCTCCATCTGAGTGCAGAATTTCACCTCGATCGAATCTGTAGTTCCGAAGTAATCAGGAAAACAAAATTTCGAGCGGCCATATTTACGGAACCCCTGGGCGAATTTTGCCCAATAACGAACTTAATCGCGGCATCCGAGATTCGAACCTACCCTGAAAATTTCAAGTTTAAAGGACATTCCGCTCGAAAGTAATCGTGTATACGGAGGGACGGCCGGACGGACAGACTCGAATTTTTCGACGGATTCGTCATCAGTGAGTCGAACATAATCGTTTGAGACCATTTTCAGCTCGAAATTCTAAAAATACAGACATCGTGACGAAATCTTATATCCCTCGTGTAAGTACTACGAGCGCTCAAAAATGAACATTAAAGCGTTCATAAGTTTGATATTTGTGAATAATGCTTTCTGGGATCAAAGAGATGCTTAGAACTAAATTAGAATCGAGTTGGATATTGAGACTGGGAAATTCAGATCGAGTTAGAAGTTCAAATCGAGTAGAGAAATCATGCTTTCTACAATTTTGATATTCATGTAGGTATTTTATGTATTGGTTTTCATTTTTCCCATCCCATATTAAAAAATTACGAAAAGCACTACCGTGAAGGCAGGAGCTTTTGAGCGCTCGTACATGCACCTTGTAGGCAGATTCGCATTTTCCAGTTTTAGAAATCAATTGAAGGAATTTTTGACTGCTGTCAAAAAAATTCTGAAACTTAGGCGAAACTCCAGACTTCATGTCGGTGCTTCAGCTGATCAATTTTTTTCCGATAATTCGCTAGAATTTTCCACGGTATCTATGGTCTTGGTGATGCGATCTGGACAAAATTTTGCACGTAGTTTGAATACATTATACCTGAGCTAGGTGCATAATTTCATTCCAATCCGATCGGTAGTTTCGAAACTATCAGGAAAAAAATATTTTGAACGGCCATATTTACGGAACCCCTAGTCTAATTTTGCTCATTGATGAACGTGACCGTGAAATTTGCGATCCAAACCCACCCTGAAAATTTCAAGTTCCTAGGCCTTTCCGTTCAAAAGTTAGAATTTTCTATGGTTTCTATGGTTCTGGTTATGCGATCTGGACAAAATATTGCTTTAATATATCATTCTCGATTAAAATACAAAATTTCATCTCGATCGAATCCGTAGTTTCGAAATTATCGAGAAAACAAAATTTCAAACGACCGTATTTACGGAACCCCTTGTATAATGTTGCTCATAGATGAACGTGATCACGACATTCGAGATCCACACCTATCCTGAAAATTTCAAGTCCCTAGGCGTTTCCGTTCAAAAGTTACAATTTTCTATGGTTTCTATGGTTCTGGTCATGCGATCTGGACAAAATTTCACATGTAGCTTGAACACCTCATTTTCCATTTGAGTGCAAAATTTCATCTCGATCAAATCTGTAGTTTTCAAGTAATCAGGGAAACAAAACTTTGAACGGCCATATTTACGGAACCCCTGGTGGAATTTGGCCCATTAACGAACTTAACCGAGGCATTTGGGATCTGAACCTACACTGGAATTTTCAAGTCTCTAGGTTGATCCGTTCGAGAGTTATCGTGCTGACGGCCGGACGGACGGACGGACGGCCGGACGGACGGCCGGACGGACAGACTCGAATTTTCCGACGGATTCGTCATCAGTGAGTCGAACATAGTCGTTTGAGACCATTTTCGGCTCAAAATTCGAAAAATACAGACATCGTGACGAAATGATATAGCCCTCGTGTAAGTAGTACGAGCGCTCAAAAGTTGAAATTTTGTTTCATTCGATTCATGAATATTTTCAGTTTTAGTGTGTCAGATGATAGTGGTAGGTAAAAATATACATAGTTGTAATAATAAATTATTTCAAAAAAATAAACTATCACTGGAACCGAGTCTATCAAAATTCCATATCATGTTATTTTTTTGACCCGTTTCATTTCATACAAATATAACTGAGAATTGAGGATAAAATATCTAATAATACCCTTTGCGAATGATAATGATCCGTCTAAAGCTCAACAAGGAATCTTCCAATCCTTCGGTCGACACTCACAGACCACGGTATCGCGTGATGTGTGCAAAACCTGCGCTATCGTATTTGGTCGGGTCAGTTTCAATCACGCTTGCTATTTTTCAGATCTGCACGGGTCCACCAAAGGATTGGAGATTCCTCGTTGAACTTTAAACCGATCATCATTCGCAAATCGTATCATTATCTCATATAAACGTCGGTAAGGGAAACCTTCAATTCAGTATCCTTCGATTGGTGTACAATATAGTGCTAATCTGCACATCGAACTTAGTATCAGTTAGTTTCATTCTGAACGGTGTAAGTGACAATTTTGGTGCTAAACGAAGTTTTCATTACGAAATGGCACCACACATGGAAACGATAACAGTCACCGAGGCCTCGACTGAGACCACATCAGGTCCAAAGCATCCAGTCCAAGAAAAAAGAAGCTACGAATTGGTTTGGAGAAACATCATCATATTTGCCTTTCTGCATACTATAGCCCTTTATGGTATTTATCTTTCAATAACTTCGGCCTCAATATATACCACACTACTGGTTTTCATCTTATATCCTGCTGGTGGATTCGGCATAACTGCTGGAGCCCACAGATTATGGGCACACAGAGCATATAAGGCAAAATGGCCCATGAGAGTTATATTGACCATATGTAACACCTTGGCTTTCCAAGATGCAGTAATTGACTGGGCAAGAGACCACAGGGTACACCATAAATACAGTGAAACCCATGCTGATCCACACAACGCCGTCAACGGCTTCTTTTTCTCTCACGTTGGATGGCTGCTCTGCAAAAAGCACCCCGAGGTCAAGAAGAAGGGATCGCAGATCGACCTGTCCGATCTTACCGCGGATCCAATCCTGGCTTTCCAGAAGAAATATTACAGGATCCTGATGCCTTTGATATCATTCATATTGCCGACTGTCGCTCCCATGTACTTTTGGGGTGAAACCTTCAACAATGCCTATTGTCTGAATATCATGAGATATTGCATCACTCTCAACGCAACGTGGTTGGTGAATTCTGCAGCACATATGATCGGGTGCAGGCCATACGACAAGAACATCAGCCCCTCTGAAAACATGTTCGTGTCCTTCTTTGCCTTTGGAGAAGGTTTCCACAATTATCACCATACCTTTCCATGGGACTACAAGACGGCCGAACTGGGAAAATATAGTCTGAACTACTCGACTGCTCTCATTGACTTTTTCGCTAAAATCGGCTGGGCCTACGACTTAAAAACTGTTTCTGAAGATATGATCAAGAAACGTGTAACAAGAACCGGAGATGGTAGTCATGAAGTTTGGGGCTGGGGCGACAAAGACCAGCCTAAAGAAGATTATACCGAAGCAATTATCAGGTATAGGAAAAATTCTGACTCATAGGAGAATCAATATCCACTTCTCCAAGTTATTGATTTTTGATAATTCACAATTCGAATGGATTTGTTATTCTCAAGGGAATTATTGTTATGAGAGAGATAAGACTTGATGTCTGTGATTTTTTAATGTACATTCTATTTTATTTATTACTTGGTCAGAAATAATATCAACAAATACCAAAAAGTTTATCAAAAATAAACATTCATTTTGGCCTCATGGTAGTATTTTCTGCCTCAATGTTAGAGAATTCAACTCATTGGTGTTGGTCTTGTGAATCATGAGACTGTATTTTTTGTATATTTGAACATTTTTATTTTAAGTTTTAGCTGTTTATTTATAGAAAAGTATTTATTTTCTATAAATTTATTCTAAATTAGTGTTTGGTGTAGAATTTCTTCATCTTACGTTATTGGACAAATGTTTTTTATTTGATTACTAGGTTTTTTTATTTATATGATATATTAAAATGATGGATACTAATTCAGTTTCTTTTTATATTTTTCTGTGAAAAACCTTCATTACTTGATAAATAGTATAACTATCAATCCTACACCTATGCCTCGAGGATGAGGATTCGCGTAGTGAAGTGTTCTTCACTGTTATCTTGGCTATCGTCACGCAGACGCTTCAGACGAGGAGTTGGTTACGATAGCCAGCGACAAGCAGAGAAGCGAATAGTTAAAATTAATTATGTGATATAAATCAAAGCCTTTAAATAGTTGTTAATTGTCGCAAATAGATACTCTGGCATCTTCGGGGCTTTCCTCGAATAAGTCATAGTCATAGGCTAAGAAGGTAGGCTTGATCGTTAGAGTATGCAAAAGTCACTTGACCCCAGTCCATATCTTATAAGGTCTCTGGTTTAAACGTATCATCTTGTAAGTTTGGCATTCTCTCTGCCTAAAACCCGGTTAAGGGGTTAAATGGACCGTAGATTGTGTACACGAGGCATACACACGTTACGCCACGCTGCTTAGTATTCTTGATTTATAGAATAACGCTCGTTTCAGGATGGTTATATTGCTCGCATCAACAGACAATAACGCGATTCATTTTCCCCTTGGCGGTAAACATCAACTCGCAGCCAGACGTTGAAACGTCGCATCCGAATTAGCTTGCGGTTCTGCAGTTTGTGTAGATTTTTTCGAAAATTAAGTCGGTCAAATACTTGGCTGCAATGCACTCGCAACGGAAAATATTGTTCTAGGAGAGCAAGCCGATGTATTTATAAACGAGTGGAATGCATATTGAACATGCACGGAGGGAGACCCACAGAATCATCGAGTGTCAAGTTGTTAGTTTACATCACATTGCGGATATACCTACAGTTCAGTGTTATAACTTCCACAGAAAGATTTCTCTTGTTCAACCAAATTTACCTTCGAAAAATGTCATGGAGCATGTTTTTAATAATTTTTTCTGTTATGGTACAGAAATTATACAAATATTATAAATTGAAACTTCAATGTGGTACATGTTCCTGATTTAATTCGTGAAATAGTATATTTCAAGAACCTCTGATTTGGACCAACTAAGCATCAAAAGATATAAAAAACCAAACTTAGAATAATAATTCTAATGATATACCAAAAATGTATTACAATTTTGCCAGAAGATGTGACATGTGTTTGGAGCAAAGATGAAAGCATTTCCAAAAACTACTTTGTTCGCTATTGTTTCAACATAAATAATAAACAAACTTATGTTACTATTTTGAATAGGTACATTTTTTTCCCAAATAATTATGAAATTTCTAATGATACGTTTTGGATTTATTACATAGTCGCTAACCCTGGAATACAAAATTTCGTTTTCAATGAATTTCGAAATCCATTCATACCCGGATATGTTTCTTCCTGTAACATGCGGGAAAACGGTGTTCAATTTTTTTTTCTCAAAAACGGAGCGCGGATATTCGTTAAGAACTGCGGGAGCAGAAAAATTGCGTTTTCAAGTGCCTAATCCAAAAAAAAATGAATTAACGTAAAAAAAACAGTGGAACACGATTTATCCTAATGTCAATTAGATTACCTTATGGGACGCCACTGGAATTGATTCATATGATGTTAAAAGAAGAAGCCCAATTTTCATCAAAATCAGTGGAAATGATCTTTCTTAAATTTTTCTAAAAACATTGACCTCTGTATCTTGAAAACAAAGCAAGTTTGGAGACATGATTATGTGAATACAAAATCTTATTTTTCCTCAAAACCCGATCCTGAACGTTCGACGCTTCAACCCTGGATCCCCTTGTATATACATACATACATAATTGACATTTTTTCACAAAATAATACAACACTCCTCAAATATTTTATCGATACCTTCTATGCAGATAGAGATGGGTCGAATTGATTTATGAAGTTGATTTTAATGTAGTTCTCTATTCCTTAGATCGAGTTGATCTTCAACTAAATTTGAACCGAGTTGAATATTAGGGATAGGAAGTTCATATCGAGTTAGAAGTTCAAATTCGAATCAAACGTTTCATTCAAATCAAGTCGAAAATTCTAATCAAGTAGAAAAATCATGCTTTCTACTATTTCGCAATTCATGTAGGTTTTTTAATGTATTGATTTTTTTTTCCCATCCTATATTTCAAAGATGAAATTTTGTTCAATTCATTTCATAAATGATTTCAGTTTTAGTCTGTCAAATGATAGTGTTAGGTGAGTTAAAATATACATAGTTGTAATAATGAATCATTTCCGAAAAAATAACCTACAACTTATCAAAATTCCATATCATGTTATTATTTTGACCCGTTGCATTTCATACAAATCTTACTGATAATTGAGGATTTCCTTGCCGACTTTTATATCAGATATCTAATAATACCTTTTGCGAATGATGATGATCCGTCTAAAGCTCAACAAGGGATCACGCTTGGTATTTCTCATATCTGAACGGGTCCACCTGGAGATTCTTTGTTGAACTTTAGACCGAACATCATTCGCAAATAATATTATTTATCTTATATATAAACGTCGGCGAAGGAAACCTTCAATTCAGTATCATCCGATCGGTATACAATATAGTGCGAATTATCAGTTAGTTTCATTCTGAACAGTGTAAGTGACAATTTTGGTGTAATACGAAGTTTTCATTGCGAAATGGCACCACACATGGATACGATAACCGCAGCAGGTCCAATACATCCAGTACAAGAAAAAAGAAGCTACGAATTGGTTTGGAGAAACATCATCCTTTTTGGCTTCCTGCATACCGTAGCCCTTTATGGTGTTTATCTTTCAATAACTTCGGCCTCAATATACACCACACTACTAGTATTCATCTTATATCCTGCTGGTTTATTCGGCATAACTGCTGGGGCACACAGATTATGGGCACACAGAGCATATAAGGCAAAATGGCCCCTGAGACTTATATTGACCATATTTAACACCTTGGCTTTCCAAGACGCAGCGATCGACTGGGCAAGAGACCACAGAGTACACCATAAATACAGCGAAACCCATGCTGATCCACACAACGCCGTCAACGGCTTCTTTTTCTCTCACGTTGGATGGCTGCTCTGCAAAAAGCACCCCGAGGTCAAGAACAAGGGGGCGCAGATTGACCTGTCTGATCTTAAAGCGGATCCAATCCTGGCTTTTCAGAAGAAATATTACAGGATCCTGATGCCTTTGATAGCATTCATATTGCCGACTGTCGCTCCCATGTACTTTTGGGGTGAAACCTTCACCAATGCCTATTGTCTGAATATCATGAGATATTGCATCACTCTCAACGCAACGTGGTTGGTGAATTCTGCGGCACATATGATCGGGTGGAGGCCATACGACAAGAACATCAGCCCCTCTGAAAACATGTTCGTGTCCTTCTTTGCCCTTGGAGAAGGTTTCCACAATTATCACCATACCTTTCCATGGGACTACAAGACGGCCGAACTAGGAAAATATAGTCTGAACTGCACAACTGCCCTCATTGACTTTTTCGCTAAAATCGGCTGGGCCTACGACCTAAAAACTGTTTCTGAAGACATGATCAAGAAACGTGTTGAGAGGACCGGAGATGGTAGTCATGAAGTTTGGGGCTGGGGCGATAAAGACCAGCCTAAAGAAGATTATACCGAAGCAGTAATCAGTCATAGAAAAAATTCTGGCTCATAGGAGCATGAGTGTCCATTCTTCAAAGATATCAACTTTTAATAATCCACAATTCGAATGGATTAGTTAATCTCAGGGGAATTATTGTTATGAGAGAGATAAGACTTGAAACCTGTAATTCTAACGTACATTCCATTTTATTTATTACCTAGTCCCAAATCATCAACAATTTTTCACCTCCTAAAAGTATATCAAAAATAAATATTGTTATCTATGGGAATTCAATTGTTCGCCCAAAAAAGATTATATTACATATTCTGAAAAACATCGCTGGATCAATTGAGAGAAATAAGAGTAATAGTTGTAATACTTAATTATTTCCAAAAAATAAACTAAGATTGAAATGAAGAGTTTATTATTTATTTCCATTTTTTCAAGGTTCTTCATTTCTTCAATAGTTTTACTATATATGTATGTATTGAATAAATGTTTCAATATTTCTTTCATCAAAAGGTTCCACCTGCTTACATCCCACAAAAAATACCATTTCTACACAATGAATAATTGAACTATGATTTGACCCCATTTTTGCTAGATTTGGCGCTCCGGCCAACTCGAGTTGAACTCGATTTGAGTGAATTTCCAACGAAAATTTGTACGTTATGCTAGGTTTTATGGTTTGTTATGTTTTTATGCCGCCTCTCCTAGGTCCCTATGAGAACCCCACGAAGCTCAGAGCGGTTTTCCTACAGTTGAGGCTGGCCCATTATTATCCCCAGCTTTATCGATAAATCTCTCCCGAGTGAACGCGCACGTGAAGTCGTAACTCCTTCGTGAAGTCGCCTCTCACATTCTCGTCCTCCGGACACGTGCACTTCCCGATAAACGCGATCTCGTTCTTCGCCAGCAATTCTTCACTCTCGCCCTAACCGGCTCCCAGATATCTATACCGAGTAGATTAGAAATTGCGTTCGATCAAGAAAAGCCTGCCTCTAATGGTAATGTAAACTATGTTAAAAATGCAATATTCCATTTCTTTCGCTTATGGATCGTCGCATGGACCGGTCTTTCGCTTTGTCCGAGGTTGAGATCCACTCGATTCGCCATAATTTTCTACAGGCTGCGACAATAGGAAGAAGGTTACGTACAGTTAACCTGAATACCTGCCGAGAGAGGAATGCTAGCATATAGCATAGGTGTTGATTATTGTTTTATCTCGCCTTATGTGGATATTACAAGGAGCTTCGGAAAGCCCACAGATGAAATCTTCCAACATTCAATTTTGCATACAGATTCCGAGAAGAATAATCTAGAGGTTATTGAAAATTGATTCCTTTATGAGAGAAGTTTTCATTTTCTTTTCTTTGGAGAGGGAGAAAAAAATTCGATTTTATTATTTTACAAAAGTGAATTTACATTTATGGAAATGATTCCTCATGCTAGTCCGAGTGCTAGTCAGTTACTCACAAAAGTGAACAAATTCTATCTTTCAAAGGTTAGATGTTAGATCAAAGTGGGAAATATTTCATCGCGATTCAACGTGAAACGTCCCACCGAAACCGGGTGTGCCTCTAAAAATCCCCCAACAACCTCTCTTCCTCGTTGCATCACCCGAAGGAGGCGATAAGATCGAAAATGAAACATGTTCTCATGTTGGGAAAAGCAAACATCTCCTCTTTCGCGGTACTTTTTACGACCCAGCCTTTGGAGCGAACGATAAACATTGTACTTCCTTAGATGGTACCATTAATCCTCCCACGTTTTATTACGTTAGTTGGTCAGATGACATAACCTCAATTAATCATTTGTTCGATTCGCCTTCTCGAAACGAAATGTTTAGCTGGGATATCCGAGGTGTAATTGAGATGGTGAGGAGATTGAAGAAGACCTGGAGGGATATAGCGGTTCTTCGGCGAGAGGGTGTTGAAATCGGGGAGAGGTACTTCTATGCGCCCGGAGTTATAAGCGATAATGATATCTTGGGTTGGGTTGTAAATTCTCCACAGGATTATACGACTTTATTCTTATCATCGTTTTATCTATCCTCATCTTAGGAATTTGTTGAATTTTCAATAAGATTTTTGTTACTATAGAGCTATATATCTCCCAGGAATCTCTGTTATATTGAAATTCCTAGATTTCGATGATAGATCGCTATTATTGCGCGATTATTTCTATGAACAAGAGCGTTATCGTTTTACCCAAATCTCTGTAATTTTCGAATTTTGAGCCGAGAATGGTCTGAAATGATTAGGTTGGACTAGCGTATGAAGAATTAGGGGTCAAATTCAATTCTGTCCGTAAAATGATAATTTTCTAAAGTAAGGCAAACAGTTTCAAAATTTTCAGGGTACCTTCGGGGTCTGAATGCGCCGGTTGAGTTCGTGAATGGGAGAAATTCGCCAAGGGGTTCCGTAGATATAGCCATCTGAAATGATTTTTATGAATAATTCGAAAAAAAAATTACGAAAAGCACTGCCGTGAAGGCAGGAGCTTTTGAGCGCACGTACATGCACCTTGTAGGTAGATTCGCATTTTCCAGTTTCAGAAATCAATTGAAGGAATTTTAGACAGCTGTCAAAAAAATTTTGAAACTTAGGCGAAACTCCAGACTTCATGTCAGTGCTTCAGCTGATCAATTTTTTTTCGATCATTCGCTAGAATTTTCTACGATATTTATGGTCTTGGTGGTGCGATCTGGACAAAATTGCACGTAGTTTGAATACATTAATACTCAGCTAGGTGCAAAATTTTATCCCAATCCGCTCAGTATTTTCGGAACTATCAGCAAAAAAATATTTTGAACGGCCATATTTACGGAACCTCTAGTCTAATTTTGCTCATTGATGAACGTGACCGCGATATTCGCAATCCAAACCCACCCTGAAAATTTAAAGTTCCTAGGCCTTTCCGTTCAAAAGTTACAATTTTCTATGGTTTCTATGGTTCTGGTCATGCGATCTGGACAAAATTTCACATGTAGCATGAACACCTCATTCTCCATTTGAGTGCAAAATTTCATCTCAATCAAATCTGTAGTTTTCAAGTAATCAGGGGAACAAAACTTTGAACGGCCATATTTACGGAACCCCCTGCTGGAATTTGGCCCATTAACGAACTTAACCGAGGCATTCGGGAACTGAACCCATACTGAAAATTTCAAGTCTCTAGGTTGTTCCGTTCGAGAGTTATCGTGCTTACGGACGGACGGACGGACGGACAGACTCGAATTTTCCGACGGATTCGTCATCAGTGAGTCGAACATAGTCGATTGAGACCATTTTCGGCTCAAAATTCGAAAAATACAGACACCTTGACGAAATGATATAGCCCTCGTGTAAGTAGTACGAGCGCTCAAAAATTATAAGAAGCACTGTCGTGTAGTCAGGAGCGCTCGTTCATCCACCTTCTGTTGAAAACTATTGCAACTATTGGTCAATCATGCCGAATCAGCTGTTACAGGATTAAGGATTTTTTTTTCGATAATTCGCAAGAATCTTTTACGGTTTTACATTCTTCTCCATATATTTGCCAAATTTCATTTCAATCCAATAAGTAGTTTCGAAATTATCAGGATAAAAATATTTTGAACGACTATATTTCCGGATTCCCTAGTCTGATTTATTGATCAACGTGACCGCGGCATTCGAGATCCACACCTATCCTGAACATTTCAAGTTTCTAGGTCGTTCCGTTCGAAAGTTAAAATTTTTTCATGGGTTCTATGGTTCTGGTCATGCGATCTGGACAAAATTTTGCATGTAGCTTGAGCGAGTCATTCTTTATCTGCAAAATTTCACCTCGATCGAATCAGTAGTTTCGAAGTAATCAGGAGAACAAAATTTCGATCGGCCATATTCACGAAACCCCTGGTCGAATTTTGCCTGAAAATTTCAAGTTTCTAGGTCGTTCTGTTCGAAAGTTATCGTGTATACGGACGGCCGGCCGGACGGACAGACTTGAATTTTTCGACGGATTCGTCGTCAGTGAGTCGAACCTTGTCGATTCAGATCATTTTCGGTTCAAAATTCGAAAAATACAGACATCGTGACGAATTATATAGGCTTGGTGTAAATAGAAGGAGCGCTAAAAAACCAAATGGATTGAATTGAAACTTAATAACAATAACTAAGGATAATGACACGACGGTTCGTGTGAAATTTTGTAGGATCGAAGGATGAAACTACTGGAAATATCCTGCTGAAATTCTGTGTACACATATGGAGCACCGATAAAAAGAGTTAAGTGGAAATTCAGCTTTCTAGCAAAAAATATTAAATTTTCTCATATTCTCAAATTTGGTTTGCGAAAATGTTTTATTCCTAAACTAATAATTTTGAGAATTTCCTTGATCCAGAGTTAATTTGGCTCTAATAAAGGTTATATGATTATTGGATATAAACGAGAATGAAATACAATATGTACTATGATGAAACAAAAACCATATTATAAACTTTAATATCACAAAATCGAGAAGAAGATAAAAAAGCATGAAAAATTCCTTCCTTTTGAAGAATCAGTTCAGAAGATGAAAAGAATGGTGTAAGTATTTATATAGAAAAATTGGGGGTTTTTCGTTGTAGGGTGGCAGAAAATACCCAGAAATTCTTTAATGCTATTGGTTCTCAATAAATTCAGGAATCGTCTATTTTCGGTAGAAGGAGTGTAACTCATTTTATTTTTGAAGCTGATAACCGATAGGGTGAGATAAATCTTATTTAGGAAGTTGATCTTTTCGACAATTTCAGTTCAGTTTTCTTTCCATGTACATACCTACTTAGATATTTTTCATCAGTTGGATTCCAAGGTGTTTGGAAGTTTTCTGCTGAAATGCTTTATGACACCAAAGTAGGCTTCTAAAAATTTAGTATATTCTTATTGATGAAAGGTCCATTTGATAACTTCACTTTACTTGAAGGGGTATGAAATTCTTTCATTACTCAATTCGTAGAAGCTTATTTTACATACTTGCGTTAAATCTAGGATGTTGAGTCAAATATTGCATATTTTGTGAGACATAATTTTTTTTAGAATTTTTGCGAATATCTTGAGGAATTTACGCCACAGACAAAAACCTATTGAACTTTCGTAGAGCTCAACCGCAAATTTTTCCTGATTAAAATAAAGTAAGAAATGAGTGGGAAATTTGGCTACCCTGAAAATATTTTCAAACCCCGATGACTTATTATAATATCCAAAGTTTCAAATCCGAAATCCGCCAGGTTCTCTCCAAACTTCTAAAAGGCCACTTTATTTGAAGCCCTCGGTATAATGAAACAAATATCATTTAATTATTCAAAAACACCTGAATCGAGAAAGTCTATCTTTCGACCAATAGCGAAAATAATGAAGATAATGAATTCAATAATCCACCTTGAGTCAAAAAATACACAATTACTTAATTAAAAAAATACCGCTGAATATATAAGTTCTGCTTTCCCTGCAACAATGTTATTAACAATGCATTCGAGACCGCCAAGTACGACAATGTAGGAGGCATGAGAATAGAATGTTAAAATTGACTTGAAATATACCTTATTTGAGCCAAGAGGACTGCAATAAAAAGGGGGAAGGCAATTCCCACACAAACGTTCAAGCTGTAGGGGGCAAGACGACATCGTATTTTGTATAGATATTATAAGCCTCTGACAGGATCACAAGAAATCACAACCGGAATAGTCAACATGCAACGATGCATCTTCTACGGATTTTATGCGCAATGTTCACCACAAAGAAGTACAGATTTTTATCCACACACAACAATAAACTACATATTTCTTTTTGAAATACAGCAATTGACGTATTATAAATTTCAATTGAATATTGTGAATTCCGAATAACGAATTAAAAAGTCAAACTTCTTGAAATTCATCCTATATTTCCTGAAGAGAAAATAAAACGACTATTCTGATAAAGTTGAAACTGAGAATGGTAAAGTTAATTTAACCGACCTGAACTATAACTACATCCGTTTCCATTAAACAGAATAAAGATCTTCAATATCCCCAATACAAAAAGAGGAATCAGATACGGCGCGATTCTAAATTCTTGGCCAGCAAAATCTGCGATAAAAAAAAGCCTTATTTGCGCCCATAAGTCTTCTGCAGTCTAGAGATCGCATCGTGTACGCCCAGCCTCCGTTCGTAATTAATGTACGCGATCCGTACGATAAATTACGTTAATTGAAGACCGCGTAAGCGCTATCTGCGGGTAAAATGTAAAGCGGACATTAGTCAAACCATCCCGCGGAGCATCTGGAAACACGAACGAATCGAGCGGATTCTGAATAATGCCTGAATGATGTGAATCATTCGGACACGTAGTCGGTGGTCGAGCAAAGATGGATAATTGGAGCAGATCGAGAAACGAATGTAAAGATCGTGACAACACGTCATGATATATGTTGGTACGAGAGGCTGGATGGAGATGTGTCACCATCAAGTTTTCCATCCATACCATATCTTCCTAAACAAGGTTTATTATTTCCACATCAATTCGTTTGAGCCAAATTCAATGTCTTCCTTAGAACATATCCTAGGCAAATAGGTGGCGACAGTATGGCGCTTTCCCACTTTTGAACAGCAGCCCTCTGAAAGGCACGATTCCGCATGGAAGAATAAACAAACGCTTAGAGAGTTCGCATTGATTTCTCGCAGGTGCCTAATTGAAGAGAAACCCCAAAATATCCTGTATTTACAACGAATAATGATCGATTTCGATATGACTTAAGCGAGTTCTAATGTATATTAGAAGCACAATTTAAATAATATAAAATAAATAACAGACCAGCGGCGTAGTTGAATACAAAATGATTTTCCATTTCATCGTAATCGATGCTTTCGACTGGTAATTGCCCGCTAATATCCTAGAGGATAAAAAACAGCTCCATCATTAATCAACCCACTTTTCCTTTCTTGATGTCAGCCTACTTCGGTAGCTCATTTGCATACTTTTCTGGTGCCATGTAGGCATCAGAACAAATCAGTAATTATCTTTGAACCGAGTCGAATATAAAATCGATATAATGTTAAATTTGAACAACCTATCTTGTCTCAATTCAACACTATAAATTTGAAAATGCAGTTGTTATAAATGAAAAAAAAAAAAAAAATTACGAAAAGCACTGCCGTGAAGTCAGGAGCTTTTGAGCGCTCGTACATCCACCTTGTAGGTAGATTCGCATTTTCCAGTTTTAGAAATCAATTGAAGGTATTTTCGACAGCTGTCAAAAAAATTCTCAAACTTAGACGAAACTCCAGACTTTGTCAGTGCTTCAGCTGACCAAATTTTTTTCGATAATTCGCTAGAATTTTCTACGGTATCTATGATCTTGGTGATGCTATCTGGACAAAATTTCGCACGTAGTTTGAATACATTATTCCTCAGCTAGGTAGGCAAACTTTCATTCCAATCAAATCAGTAGTTTCGAAATTATCAGGAAAAAAATATTTTGAACGGCCATATTTACGGAACCCCTAGTCTAATTTTGCTCATTGATGAACGTGACCGTGAAATTCGCGATCCAAACCCACTCTGAAAATTTCAAGTTCCTAGGCCTTTCCCTTCGGAAGTTATAATTTTCTATGGTTTCTATGGTTCTGGTCATGCGATCTGGACAAAATGTTGCTTTAATATATCATTCTCGTTTAGAATACAAAATTTTATCTCGAATCCGTAGTTAAGAAATTATCGAGAAAACAAAATTTCAAACGACCGTATTTACGTAACCCCTAGTATAATTCTGCTCATCGATAAACGTGAACGCCATATTTCAGATCTACATCTATCCTGAAAATCTCAAGACCCTAGGCCTTTCCGTTCGAAAGTAATGATTTTCTATGGTTTCTATGGTTCTGGTCATGCGATCTAGAGAAATGTAGCTTGAATATATCATCCTCCATTAGTATACAAAATTTCGTCACGATCGAATCTGTAGTTTTGAAATCATCAAGAAAACTAAATTTCAAACGACCATATTTACGGAACCCCTAGTATAATTTTGCTCATAGATAAAAGTGATCACGAAAATCGGGATCCACACCTATCCTGAAAATTTCAAGTCCCTAGGCGTTTCCGTTCAAAAGTTACAATTTTCTATGGTTTCTATGGTTCTGGTGATGCGAGCTGGACAAAATTTTGCATGTAGCTTGAACACCTCATTTTCTATTAGAGTGCAAAATTTGATCTCGATCGAATCTGTAGTTTCGAAGTAATCAGGAAAACAAATGAATGATCGCACTAATGGTTTCAACTTAGTTTCTTCATTTGATTTATCGATTGTTGCTCTTATTTTCTGCATATTGATGTACCTTTGACTCCTTTAAAAAAAAGTTCTGTATATTCGACATCAATATTTATGATTTCGAAGGGCAGTCTGTTGAAAGACATTAAGCTTTTCACATGAACTTTCTTCCTTTTTCCCTGGGACCAAAACCAGGTGTTATATACAGGGTGTTTTCAAAGATGAGGTTTTTTTTTGACAGGTCAAAATTTCAAAAATTCCTTCATTTAAAATATTCACTAGAGCCGAGTATTTCAAAATCAAAGTTACGCGTGAATCTGAGAAATTCCCAGTCCGGACCTGACGGTACGTATTGAGATCTAAATGTGTTTATTAAATGCGTTCCGTTTATGGGAAATCATCTGACAAAGCGTATGATTTTTGCGACTTTTCCGAATTTCGTAATGCGTTTCCATATAGGTGGATAGGACGTGGTGGGTCGATTTCTTGGCCTGCACGCTCCCCGGACCTCAACCCCTGTGATTTCTTCGTTGAGGTCATTTGAAAACATTATTGTACAGTGACGGTGAGGCGAATCGTGTTGAAGAACTAAAATAACGCATTGAAAATGCTTGTAACATTATTCGTGACCAAACTGATGTGATAGTTGCTGCATGTAATAATTCGTTATTACGCAGGCCAAGACTTTGTGCACATCGAACGAATGGTGACCATTTCGAACAATTTCTGGAAATAATTTGGATCAATTTTATCGGTGAGTTTGTGAAATTCCTAATTTTTTTTATCGTCGTCTTAGATCTTGATGCCCAAGATTTTTCGAACTTTTTTCAAATTGAATATTTTATATAATCAAATTCCGGCGAAATGATCTCTTTTTATAAGTTTCAGTACCTTTCAAAAAAAGAGCCTCACCTTAAAAAACACCCTGTATACCTGTTCACTGGTACCGAGAATTATATTTTTGTTGTTGTGCCTTTTTTCTAGGACCTGAGTTTGCTGTGATTTTCGCAAGTAGCCAAAGCTGAGATATTTGCTGTGTTACTGTTGCGACGAGATCTGAACCAACATTTTTCCAGACTGGAAGCGAGTTCTTCAACATTTTTGGTAACATTAGCTGTAAATTTGTGTAGATTCTGAGGTGAATCATTATATATTTCATCTTATCCATGTGTTTCCCTACCAGGAATAGTTTTCTGTCCTGTTATTCGTACTGAGCTAGCACGAAAAGAAGTTTTTAATTTTCACTTCATTAATTTTAAGTAGGTACATCTTAATAAGATGTTTCTCTGCGGACGATCAAAAAATAGTTTAGTTTCTTCTATTTTCGTTTCAACCACCACAGAAAGTTTCGCAGTTGACGTATTGGATATTGTAGAAACTAAAAAAGCGGCGCGTTTTACCTTAAGCTTCGATATTTTCGCATAATTTCGTTTGCGTGCGTTGTGTAGCCGCGTCGTTGCCATATGAACGGAGACACGAAGATACTCCATCACTTGCTGTGTATCCCTCATGAATAATATCTGATGATTAGGATCGAAGGGACAGAATCGAAAATCGAAACTGACGTATCACGGGATACGTTTTCTTGAACGTACATGGAATTTTAATTAGTTAATTGGAGACGTGCTCCCAAGTTGAATGATTCTTCTTTGAGCGACTTCCGAAATAGGGAAAGTAACTCGGAGCTCAGAGGAAGTGGACACCGAAACGACCTCCCGATCTGCAGCTGATTTCCGGCGTTATTTTTTCTTTTGAAACTGATTTCTTCACCAGATTATGTGCAATCCACTCATGCCAAAACACGAGAATTTCTCCTGACGGTCAAGATCTCTTCACTCTTCGATTCCAAAAGGTTAATTATCGGAAATAACAAACCACCAGACGGCAGGAAGCGTAATAAACAACTCCCTGAATCGGATATGACGAAATATTCAATTAGCAATCGACAACATCTCCTTAGTCGGGAAAAAGCTTTTCAATTAGCGATTGTTTTTTTTAGGCTGCAGTCGTCAATCTCTTGGCGTGGACGAAAAGTGGAATATGCTAGTGACCCACATTTGCCATCAACGTTCGGCTTCGATTGGCGAGAGCTCATTGTTTCTACCGAATGAGAGGAAACTTTCATATCTTATTGTTGATTGATTGGATGAATTGAAAGAATCTAAATTTATATTCAGAACCTCTGCCGACGCTCAGCAATTCAGATAAAAAATGAAAATCATCTAAAAAATAATTAATGTTTTTATGTCTGTATACAGGTTAATATTTTCTCTTATTTTTGCTACTCTGATGTTACAATTATGTACTATCTAAACAATCACCAAAGAGGGCATGGGGTGTTAGTGTTTGTGATTTTTCGAAAACTTAGGGTGCATTACGTACGCTTACTATCGTTTGGTGTACAGTCACCTGTAACATCGAACCTAGGTCCTTCTGTAGACCAGTGTTCATTGAAAATGGTCTCCTCACCCTAGCTTCAATCTTCATTCTCAAATGTTTGATTTATACCAAAGAAAACGAAAATAAGTTCACCAAACTCTCTAGCTTTCATAGCTACAGAACAAGAATTGAGGGATTGTTGTGCATTCCAAAACATCGTTCTTCTAGATTCGAATTTTCACCAATGTATCACTGTATCAAATTTTCTAATCACTCACCTAAATCATTGCGAAGTCTCAAGTTGAATGAATTCAAAAAATTACGAAAAGCACTGCTGTGAAGGCAGGAGCTTTTAAGCGCTCGTACATGCACCTTGTAGGTAGATTCGCATTTTCCAGTTTTGGAAACCAATTGAGGAAATTTTTGACAGCTGTCAAACCAATTTAGGAGAAACTAAGGCGAAAATCCAGACTTAAAGTCAGTGCTTTTCACACGTAGTTTGAATATATTATTTTTCATCTATGTGCGAAATTTCATTCCAATCCAACATGTAGTTTCGATATTATTAGGAAAAAAATAGTTTGAACGGCTATATTTACGGAACCCCTAGTCTAATTTTGCTCATTGATGAATAGGAACGCGAAATTCGCGATCCGAACCTATCCCTAGGCCTTTCCGTTCGAAAGTTATGATTTTCTATGGTTTCTATGGTTTTGATCATGCGATCTGGAAAAAATTAAGCTTGAATATATCATTCCCAATTCAAATACAAATTTTCGTCAAATCCATATTTTTGAAATAATCAAGAAAACTGAATTTCGAACGGCCATATTTACGGAACCCCTAGTCTTATTTTGCTCATTGATGAACGTTACCGCGACATTCAAGATCCACACCTATCCCTAGGCGTTTCCATTACAAAGTTATAATTTTCTATGGTTTCTATAGTTCTGGTCATGCGAGTTGGACAAATTTGTTTTATGTAGCTTGAACACGTTATTCTTCATCTGAGTGCAAAATTTCACTGCGATCGAATCGGTAGTTTCGAAATGATCAGGAGAACAAAATTTCGAGCGGCCATATTTACGGAACCGCTTGGCGGATTTTGCCCAATAACGAACTTAACCGCGGCATTCGAGATGCGAACCTACCCTGAAAATTTCAAGTTCCAAGGTCGTTTCGTTCGAGAGTTATCGTGTATACGGAGGGACGGCCGGACGGACGGACAGACTCGAATTTTTCGACGGATTCGTCATCAGTGAGTCGAACATAGTCGGTTGAGACTATTTTCGGCTCAAAATTCGAAAAATACAGACATCTTGACGAAATGATATAGCCCTCGTGTAAGTTGTACGAGCGCTCAAAAAGCAATTAAAGTTATTCTAGTTAGTAGATGTTATTATTCAGTTGCTGAATATTTTTCTGATTATTGCGAGTAGTTTTCTATTTCGATTTTGTTTTTTCTTTGACTTGTCCTATACATGTTTTTGTCTAACAGGATGAATAAAGTATATTTATTATTATTATTCAGATAACGGAATAACAACATAAGAATAAGATGACATAATAAAGAATCTTAAAAATATTATATTTTAAGTTATAAAATAAATTTGAGAGAGGATTCTCTCCACCTGATTACATTACCGCCCCTCTATCAAACGTCAACCTTATGCAATGTTATATTATTATCATATAATGTTATTCTTCTGTATAAACCCTACTATGTTCTGTGCTTATCATTACGCACTGTGATTTTGATATTGTATTGAAGCTTTACCTATGATCATTCTTTTTTTGGGTTATTCCACCTTACAACTTACTTACTTAACAAGTCAGTTAATTTAAATCCATATTTTCTTTTATGCTTATGCCATTGTATGTTATTCCGATTCACAGATTCAGATAGATACAAAAATCGCTGCAAATTCTATATATGGAAAACTTCGTCATATCCTTACACATATCGGTTCATGTTTATCGCTGCTCATCATCCGCCATCAACTATTTTTACACCCTTTTGTTTTTGCGTCGGGACGACCGAACAACACGCAACAGATGTGACGCGGGTGCGCCGCGACGACGTTTCCGGTCGCTCCGACGCCAATCCGTGGGATGAATGGGAATCGTCGCGTGAAGACAAAAAGTTCAATCTATCGAGAAAAGATGCAAAAGCAAATTATGTTTCGACCACATTATCTTTACCAATTAGAAAAAGGGGCTGTCTGCAATATCGAAATAACTGACTTCTTCCGAATTCGTGTTCATCAGAAGTTGACCAACCATTTTAATTTTTTTAGCAATTTTTCGGTATGTATGTGCGGGGTAATCTCCGAAATGGCTATACCGATTTTGACGTAACTCACTGAGTTTGTGACAAAAATTCACAGAGTAGGTTTTAGGCTATATTTCGTCCCAGAACCCGACCCCGCGTAATGCCATCTTGAAAAAAGTAGGAATATCATTATGCGGTATACCTGTTTCGGTAATAGTATACGTTTTTTGAATATTTGGTTTCCTTCAGAAGAGAGAATCTTTTTTTGGACCATCCTGTATGGTCTGGCTCATATGAATAGTAGGGACATTAATTCCTATTCGACCCTGACCCCGCCGTTATTGGTAATGCTCATAAAACATACGCCAACATACTTGCATTACGTCAAATTCGCAATATCGCTAGATGGTGACATAAGGTGGTAAGAACAATCTACATGTCTGAACTTCGAGGACATGTATACCATTATGTTAATCGCGTCACAAGAGGAAATCAATAATTCAAAGTATGCAAAAAGAGTCGCAGTAGATATCTTAAAATTCAACAGATTCTGCTGAGATTTTGCATTCTTCGAAGTCGTAAGTGAATATTTTGTTTGATATTATTACAGGGTTCATTGATATCTAGTGAAACTAACAAGCACTTACTCGATTCTCGAAAAATCCTTACATGAACTTGATGTCTGATTAAGGATAAAAGTCAATAATTCGAGTGAAGGTAAGGCAATAAAAACACAGTGGGTTGATTATTGCCCTCGCTGGTGAAAGCTCAGAAGAGCTGTGCAAATTATACTGTAAATATATGAGCGTGAAAGGATTCATTAGCACATGCACAGTTTCAGCAGAGACAATATGAACTGCATTAAAATTTAGAATAATAAAAAAATTTTAACCAATAAAATTCGTTGGAATTTTGAATAAGCGAATTTGATCAATCAATCAATATGACATTCCTTGATCAGGCAATCAAAGTTCTGTGGAACCCACAGTCATAGAGAAGAGTTCAGAATTCATCTCTTTTTTTTGGATTTGATTACTGAACAATTCTATGAAAACATAATATATAGTTCGTTTTGTTATTGATTAAGGTTAACAATTATTCTATTTTGAGGTAAGCATTGAATTATAGTGCAAAAACTCCAGCCAAAATGCAGTTGAATATTTGAACCAGAGATAGAACACAGAACGAACGGATCGATTATTGAGGTTAATATCACAAGAGGTCGCTTCTTGGTTTTCCAAAACAAGAGCGGTTGCGAATTGGGGTTTGATAGAGTTGGAAGGTCAATAACAAGGGGGACAGTTTATCGCATACCAGAAGTGAATTCACACAACGAATTATTAAGAATAACACATCATTAGATTAACATGAAATGACATGATGAGGTTTTACTTTGACGTTTTATACAAAAAATAATGTAGAATAAATAATGAGAGCAAAATTCAATGAAATCCAAAATAATATCTAGGAAGAATTTAAAATTCGGAAGAAAATAAAAAAAATTACGAAAAGCACTGCCGTGAAGGCAGGAGCTTTTGAGCGCTCGTACATGCACTTTGTAGTTAGATTCGCATTTTCCAGTTTTAGAAATCAATTGAAGGAATTTTCAACAGCTGTAACAAAAATTCTGAAAGTTAGGCGAAACTCCAGACTTCATGTCAGTGCTTTAGGTGACCAATTTTTTTTCGATAATTCGCTAGAATTTTTTACGGTATCTATGGTCTTGATGGTGCGATCTGGACAAAATTTGGCACGTAGTTAGAATACATTATTCCTAAGCTAGGAGCAAAATTTCATCCCACTCCAATCAGTAGTTTCGAAATTATCAGGAAAAAAATATTTTGAACAGCCATATTTACGGAAGCCCTAGTCTAATTTTGCTCATTGATGAACGTGGCCGCGATATTCGCGATCCAAACCCACCCTTAAAATTTCAAGTTCCTAGGCCTTCCCGTTCAAAAGTTACAATTTTCTATGGTTTCTAAATTTCACATGTAGCTTGAACACCTCATTCTCCATTTGAGTGCAAAATTTCATCTCAATCAAATCAGTAGTTTTCAAGTAATCAGGGGAACAAAACTTTGAACGGCCATATTTACGGAACCCCTGGTGGAATTTGGCCCATTAACGAACTTAACCGAGGCATTCGGGAACTGAACCCACACTGAAAATTTCTCTAGTCTCTAGGTTGTTCCGTTCGAGAGTTATCGTGCTTACGGACGGCCGGCCGGCCGGACGGACGGACAGACCCAAATTTTCCGAAGGATTCGTCATCAATGGGTCGAACATAGATTGAGACCATTTTCGGCTCAAAATTCGAAAAATACAGACATCGTGACGAAATGATATAGCCCTCGTGTCAGTAGTACGAGCGCTCAACAAAGAAATTATAGAAATTCAATACAGAATATTTTTAAAATTAGTCTCAAGTAAACTAACCTCAAACAATGTTTCAAATAGGCAGCAATCAACTGACACTCATACCATGATGTTAACGTTCTGTGCTCACAATGGGCATTCTAGTTGGTTTTGACATAAGCCATGGGCATAAAAGTTGAATGTTGGCGAACTTCAATACTTATGCTTATTGTTATATTATGTTATTCCACTGTATAAATGGATACAGGAATAACCTAACAAGAATATCACCGTACATATGGCATAAGGTTCTACCTTGACGTTTTTTACAAAAAAATAAAGAAGAGCAAAGAATAAGTTTAATAAACGTGACCCGTGACGAAAAGGATATTGGGTTATCGCTGAATTCGAAATTCGAAAGACCAAGAACCAAAGAAATTATAGGTACATCAAATTAGTATCCCTGTTATTTTTATAGTACATTAATAATATTTTCTATTAATTTTTTTGGGTCAACTCGACCTCAAACAATGTTACAAATTTGACAGCAAGCAACTGACCCATAACTTGATGTTAGTGATCTGTGTTTAGCATGCGATTAGCATATACAACTTCAATGCTTATGTTTATTCTAGTGTTATGTCATTCCACTGTATGAATGGCTCCTGGAAGTCAGTCAATTCAACTTTCTATGCTCTTTTATGTTTATGATGTTATGTTATTCCAGTATATAAATTCACCTTTAGCTCTTGTAGGCTTGTGGTGTTATGTTATTCTGTTGAGGTATTTTGAACTCTTTTAATATCGTCTGCGATTTTTGGGTCCCTAAAATCAAGAACAAAGTAGGATCTAACAGGCGGATTTCACGTTAATAAAAGTAACCTCTAACCCAAAAGGGCACTAAAACTGAAAGGCTCGAACTTTCCGGAAAAGAAATGAAGTCTTTTAAATAAAAATGCCCGATAGGACGACGCATAAATCTTGGATAAGGAAACAATTTTATATCAAGTAGGGACTGAATTATAGCGAAGTAAATTCCCAAAGAATAATGAATAAATTTCATATTCAAGACGCAGCCCATTACTCTCACGAGTGCAATTGGACTCGATTGGTAAATGAGAGGAATTAAGCCTGAACAACCCACTCGCATCATGGACAGATTACACGTAACTACCTAACTATGTCTTCAATCCAACCAAGATTAATCTGCTCTGTAGATGTTTTAACCCCAACTGTTCGTTTCCTTATCAAATTATGATCTCTTAATGGATAACAATAACTACTTATGAAATGGTAAAGAAATAGATAGATTTGTAAAGATTTTTCATTTTAATCGATGTAAATCCTTTTTTTTTGCTTGAGACACGCCACATTACCAAGATTACTGAGGCTCGAGCTCTCGACTACACTAGAAGAAATTGTGATGGTTTCTGTTCAATCACCTCTCATAATTAGGAAATGAGATTGTTATAATTAATATACTGTTATTTGCCGTTAGAAATAAATACTCATGAATTTGATTCGTTCCAGAAGAGGCTGAACATAAATTTCGAAGGAGAGTTACTGAAGAAGAAAACTACAAATGAGTACTTTGAGTTTTATGTAGAAGAATTTTTAAATTTATGTATGTGCCAATATTATTCTAGCGCGCTCACTAGATAAAATCTGCGACTATAAGTGCATACTTAGGTACGATGTTGAACGTCATAAAATAATTATACGAGGGTTCGAACCCGGTCCGGCAATTCCGAAATGCCATAACTAATTAACTGTTAGGTTGACAGCTTTGCGGTAAAAAATATTAGATAATTTAAATGTAAGTTCTGAATATGACGTATCTTCAAATATTCCAGTGTCGTCAACAATGGACACAATCGGTACATTCATCGGTTTATTCAAATTGTAAATTATGTATCTAGTTCAAGTGGATTCGATAGAACTACGAATTTTGGAAAACCAAAGCTATTTGTTTCAATTTAAATTAAATGTATGTAGAGATAATATGAATGTAGTGAAAAGAATATGAAATAGTGATCTGAAAAAATTGTGTCGAAAAATGTGAAAATTGGTTCATATTCAAGTTTTTAAACTCTTAGCGTCGTATTCTGAAGATTTCATGAAAAATGTAATATTTGGTCTTAGTGTACATTTCATTTCACTGGATGTTCATGAAAAAACTAAACTTTTTTTTTTTCGATAAAAAGACGAATTTTCGAAATGACGGTAAAACTTGCTGTTAATCCGGCCAAACATCGTTTGTTCTATGAAAACTGGGTTTTATTCTTTTTCGCGCCAATAAGGAGAAAGAACTCTACCTTCCTCCTGAAGTTTTTGTA
Organism: Aphidecta obliterata; assembly: GCA_963966015.1. Lineage (NCBI taxonomy): Eukaryota > Metazoa > Arthropoda > Insecta > Coleoptera > Coccinellidae > Aphidecta > Aphidecta obliterata. The sequence continues at coordinate 21,046,012 of OZ014430.1, read as the reverse complement.
ACATGCAACCCTTGATAAGGCTAGCTGTAACAACCCCAATCTGAATCTATCTTAAAAAAAAAACACACTCACGCCGTATGTGAGTAGTGATACTCCGATGTTATCCTGACTATCTTGCTTGTTAAATCCATCACTGCGGTACTCACTGAAAGTACTAACACTGGTCACTGTAACCACCATGGCACACTATTTCCTCTTATCCAGTCTTATCAAGTACACATTCCCTACAACCCCATTTTCGGCACTGATATCAAATCCAAAGATGCGACACTAAACTGATAAAAAAGAATTAACGTATAACCGCGACGACTACAGCTCTTATCTGCCAACAGCGTCCGCCGACGAAAATACTAATGAAGCAAGTGCAAGATTGTTAGTTGGGCGGCGGTTCAGTTGAACAGGCAAAAAGAAATCCTTCCGCTGGTGGGGAACCAGAGGTCCGTGTCGTTACTCGCGGTGTTAACGTCGATGAGCCCGATTGAAAATTCTTGAGGAGTTCAACAGAAAACTGATAATCGTTATGGGCGATAGCTTACGTAGCGCGAAGAGCTAAATATAGAAGATCGGGGATCGTTTTATGCAGATATGCTGTTATGATAAACAAGTCCTAATCGACAGTTTAGTCCTTCATACTGAAGAATCTGAATCAACTAGAATCGAAGTGATTGCGAGTCATCTCCATCTTTCCACACTGTATCATAAGCTGCAGACAAATCCACAAACAGCTCCTTATTGAAACTAGATTCTATGAAAGTAGTAGGACCAAGAACCTGATCAGAACAATTTATATTTTTCCTGAAACTTCCCTGACAATTCTGCAGAGCATCTTCAACAAATGATTCAATCCTAAATAGAATCAACCTTTCCAAAATTTCGAAAGGTACACTCAAAAAATTTACCGGTAAAATAGAGTGAATGGAAACTGTGTGGGGAATAGAAACTAAAAGTATAAAAGTCTTGTTATAATTCGGTACTCTCATACCATTTTATTTATGTGGGAACAAAGAACGTCAAGCGATTTCCAAGAGCGTAAGCAACGAACTTTACGAAAACCAAAGTTTCAAACAGTAGGTAACACTGCCCAACTGAGAACTACATTCAGTTGTTCATTCGGTATATTTTTGTACGGAATTAACTTTGCTTGGTAGGTGTTGAAAAACATGGGTTCCCGTGTCAATTTTTCTGTTATTTGTATCAAAAAGCATAGTGTTCATGTGAGTATAATCATTTTTCGAGATATTAATACCAGTAAAGAATAAAATTAGTGGTTAGCGAACTGTGACCAATTTGGGGTTAGAGTGGGGTGAATAGAAACACTTGTTTCTATCGTATATGTCATCACCTGATGAAGCCATGGCAATGGCGAAACAATTGTAGTGGTTTTGTAAAACTCTCAAGTAGTGAATATCGTAGGCTTATTTAATTAGTGAATATTAAGTTGTTTTTCGAACGCATTAAACCTAAAATGTGGCTTCTTGTTAGTTAAAAGACCAAAAAATTCAAATACATATTATATTGGAAGAGTGATATCTCGTGGAAAGGAAGACATTGAAGCAAGCTTCCTCAGATCGAAGCAATCTAAAAAAAAAGATTTATCCTGATGTTCCAGATGTTTGTATGGTTAACATAAATCAAAACATTGACCAGACATTAGTTTATAAGCCCACAAGAGAAACTCTGACATTTGACATTTCAAATATCAATAAAGTTGGCGTTCATGAAATTGAATGATTTTATTTTGCTTCCATAAACTATGAAAAAAAATTTCTATGCCGTTATATTGTATAGTCGTTTTTATATCGGTTTACATACACCCCCACTGCAGATCAAAAGCAATATAGAAGAGTTTTCAACGTGTGTTTCCATTCACCCCACCTCGAAGGCGAATAAAAACAAGCGACATAATATTTTTTTTGCAAAGATTATTAATTGCAGACACATTTTCTAAACGAGGGTCTATTTTATTGAGTATGACCAGACTATAGCCAAAAAATGGATATAGAATTATTTTTCTTTCGAGAGATATGAGCATTCGAACATCAGAATGTGTTTCTATTCACCCCATTTTGAGGTATAGGACGATAACTCCTTAGATCTGAAGAATGTTTTACTTCAAAAAGGCTATAACTTCTCGAAATTGCATTGAGAAACGACCAGAATTCAATTTAGCATTATAAAAGGACAATTACCAAGATAATGGTAAATGAACTATTTCAAGAGACCTTGATTGATTTCAATTCAACATTATCCCAAGAAAAACATTATTACAAAATAATGCGTGAAGCGCATCCACCAAAATTTGTTATTGACCCAACTGTATTTAAATACAAAAACCATAAAAATTTCACATACTCATAATTGTTTGTTCCTGACATACTTAGTACATTTAAAAATATTTACAATTATTTTCTGAAGCTCAACCTAGACAGACTATCTAGCTAGATTTCTGACAAGACCCATGCAAGAATTGGCGGTTTATTAAATTTTTCACCTTTCTCTTGCTTGCCGTTATGAGGGGTAGTTCATAACATACCTAGATCTAACAATGCTCTTTCAACCAAATAATTTTATAATTGGCAATAATATATTGGATATTGGAACGCTCAGTGTGTAAATTTGAAATACAATAAAAAATGGGGTACTTAGTTATTTTACAGAGGTTTTGTACTTGTAATAAAAACTGTTTATTAAAGTAATAAATTTTAAATGATCCTATCAGGATTCAATTTTGCCATATCCAAATCAATTCTTCAATAGTGAATGTTGGGGAATTCAATAAATCATATTAAGGTAACTATAACTCCAAGATTTTATTTCTAAACAAATTCCCACTTTTACTGATTCTAAGGTTTCATTAATGAATTATGGACACAAACAAATGTTCATTGAAACTGAAATTTTTTGTGAATAATTTTTTTAATGAAACATTAGGATCCGTTCATTTTAATCACAGAGTATTATTAAGTAGAATGGATGTAGTGTGTACGAAATTTTGTTCGATTAATGCACTGAAGATACAAATAATTGTCAGAGTACATTGATACAAAAATCTACAGAAGAAACTCATTCATTTTCCTTTGAACATTCATTAACTGTATAGTGATTCCCAAAAATGCAGTGCCATAATATGATACTTTGGCTAGTTCATATTTAACGAAACAGCGATTTTTTCAAATCAGCATCTCAATAATCTTCTCATAGTTATGAAGAACAGTCCAGTTGAAATCATAATATCCTCAGGCCAATGTAAATTGTTTTGATTCTTATAAGATATGTGTATGAAGGCCTTTTATATCAGTTTCAAGGATGAGCTCTACATATGTCACTCTCACTTAATCAATTTTATCCATCTTGTGGAGACGGTTCCATTATATAGCTAATGATTTCAATGACTCAACTTCATTTGTCTACCTAATGTAATTAATTATATTAGGTCTATGTTTATCTAGCTAACAATTAATTACTACCCCTCAACAGACATACCGTTACATATAAGATAATTTAAAATATTTCTGTATTCGAGATTTCCATGATATATCCACCATCAACAGTTTTTCTCGAAAAAATGGGGATGTTGCAAAATTCATTGAAAAGAACTGTCCAAGTCATCTAACCAATAACAAATTCTCATTAAACCAGGTGATTTCATGTTACACTATAATATTTCTCTGAGAGTTACCTCAAAATGATGAACATTTGGTCGTTTTAAATGACAAACAACTGGAATCGGCTTACTCCCTAAAAACGTGAAATAATTCGGAATGTACACCTACCTGTCTGGATGTGAACGTCTCATCCATGTCCTTCCTATGGTCACCGTAATCCATTTCGTCCGAAGCCGTTGTGTTTTCGGGTAGCCTTTTGTTAACACAAGAGTTTTTCACAAAAATTTTTGTAATTGCACTCCACATTCATAAGTTTCTTTTGGAAAAATAGCGATTTCCTATTCAATGTCATTGCCCAGCCTACGCAAAATGGGTTGTTCAGGTTATATAAACATAAAAATTTTAGTCACCACTATATTGTAATCCTCAACACCATAAACTACCCATATTTTCAAATTAATCCATTTATTCTAGGTGGTGAATTCAACTTTTGACAATTATTTTATCACAAACTGACATAACGAAAATCCTATAAGAAAACTACTAGCTCCTCTCCTGGTGAATCATCAAATTAATAATCGACAAGCGGTGATAGCGACATCTCTACATTTACCGCCAGTTTCGAAAATTCGTCCACGAGAGCTAACTTTCAGATTGTCTAATAAATTTGTAGATTTGTATATCAAATAGTATCAAAGGCAACAAATACTTCAAGATTCGTGGAAACGTCTTCAATTCAGGAGTTCAGGGCAGGCAGATACGAATTCACGGTATAAAATTCAAACATTATGAGGTTATATAGTACGCCCTCTGTCGGAGTCTTCGAACACTAGCCGGTTCACTGTTGCCAACAATGAATTTAGAACCTTTTTCAGTTTTTCAATAGAAATTAGAAAAACTAATGGAAAAGGCGTTTTGACTATATCCATTTCTATATTGCTCGAGGTTAAATGCAGTTAGACGCATTTTAAAAAGCAATATCACATATAAACTAAGTATTCACTAATACACTCAGTCTACGATTTTCACTACTCAAGAGTTTAACAAAACCACTACACGTGTTTCGCTACACCATGGCTTGGTGACGAGATAAACTTATATTTAGTTTATCTCGTCACCTGATGAAGCCATGGTGTGGCGAAACACATGTAGTGGTTGTATAGATCCTCTATAGGGTCTAGACAAGCATATATAGAACTGCTTTATATTGTGCCTTATGCGTTGAACTATGTGCGCATCTTACATATGTACCATGTTAATACGAAATATGTATATCAGAGTCAGTCGTATTGTATTACAATAAAACAGTAAACATAAAACTTGTTTGGTTTTGTTAAACTCTTGAGTAGTGAAAATCGTAGACTAAGTTAATTAGTGAATACTGATTTAATATGGGTTTGCATCAACGTTCTACTTACACGAAGGGCTATATGACGAGTTCAAGCTATATATGTACATGCAAAATTTTGTCCAGATCGCATGACCACAACCATAGAAAATTATAACTTTCGAACTGAAAGGCCTAGGGACTTGAAATTTTCAGATTAGGTAAGGATCTCGAATGTCGCGGTCATGTTTATCAATGAGCAGAATTAGACTTGGGGTTCCGTAAATATGATCGTTTGAAATTTGGTTTTCTTGATAATTTCAAAACTACGGATTCGATCGTGACGAAATTTTGTATACTACTAATAGAGAATGATAAATGATATATTCAATTAAGCTACATTTTTTCAAGATCGCATAACCAGAACCATAAAAAATCATAACTTTGGAACAGAAAGGCCTATATATAGGGACTGGAAAATTTCAGGTAGGTTTGGATCGCGAATGTCGCGGTCACGTTTATCAATGAGCAAAATTAGATTTGGGTCGTTCAAAATATAATTATGAAACTTTTTATTGGATTGGAATGAAATAGATGAAGAATAATGTATTCAAACTACGTGCGAAATTTTGTCCATATCGCATAGCCAAGACCATAGATACCCTGGAAAATCCTAGCGAATGATCGAAAAAAAAATTGGTCACATAAAGCACTGACGTGAATTCTGGAGTTTCGCAATATGTAATACATAGTTTGAAATTTTTCAATTGGTTCCTAAAAATGGAAAATGCGAATCTACCTACAAGGTGGATGAACGAGAGCTCAAAAGCTCCTTATTCGCGGCAGTGCTTCTTTTCAATTTTTTTCTTACACTCTTCTATTTCTAGAAAAAAAGCTCTGTGCACTCTCTTTTTAAACGGAACACACCAACTATAGAGTAAAATCATAATTTTTTTTAATTTCAGATGTCCTAACTAGCACAATAATTATTATTCTCACTCTCAAATACTCTAATTTTTCACAAGTAATATGTACAATTTTCAGTCAATCTTATTATTTACTTCAATGATTCCTGCAGATGTTCATTGCTAGTTCTTAGTCCTCGAATTTCTCCAATCAGTGACAACCGCAGCTTTTTACCACCATCTTCTTAAACTTTTTCAATACCACATTTGTATCGTCCAAGAAATACAAAACTGACACGGGGGTCAATTTCGTGGGGGCACAACACGGCTTCGGATATTTAGTTGGAGTCATTAAATGAACTAAGGTTTGAACTATTGCGTGGTTCGTCGCATTCATATGTGCATTCAAAGGAAAGTTACATTCCCCTGCACAGTAATATGCAGCATAACCATCTGGAGCTATAATCCAATCCTGCAAAATAAAATATTCAAGCCAAAACTAAACACATCCACCATAAACATACAAATGCGATAAACTGGAATCACAAAATACATCATGAAGAAATCCGACTTACCTTCCATTTAATATCTTTGAAACTTATATACAAAGTCCTTATTTTACAACTCGTGGGGGTTTCATGTGGCGCATTATCTGAAAGAAAAAAAATTGGTGAATATATTCCGGCGCATACGCCATTTCGCAAAACAAATGGATTAATGTTCCTACCTTGAACTGCGCGCTTCATGATCGTTGTATAATTCGACTTTTTTTCAGTTCGTTTCAATTCTCTCGTACTTCTTCTTGCTTTTACACGATTCGTAGCTTTCAAGAATGCCACCATGAAGGGATGCGTTTCATCTTCGCTTCTAGCTGTGACCAATCCTATGTCTTCCGGCCTGACCTCATGGTCTGTAATATGTAATTTTTTTTTTTTCAATTCGAATGTAGATATCATATAATTCGGATGTTCATTTTATTGAAAGTGAAAATTTGTTCTCGAAATTCTAATATGAGAAACTTCTACTGTAAGCGCATCCACCACTTCTTAATCATTTATTTATTATGGCCTCAACGAATTTATTCCTGCAGATATACCCACATGGTTGATAATTATTACATACAATTTAACAAAAACAAAAATTAAAAATTTCTCGGCATAATTCTTTTCTTTCAAACATAACCAGCGTAAGTTTCTAAACGTAATATTTTCAACAGTGAAACCTCACAAAAATTTTATATCCGGAAAATGGTAGTCATTTTTTTTTCGTGTAAATCCCTTTCAACACGGAAGTAAACAGGGCAAAATTTTTTTCTTGTTAAAACCGAAGAGGCATTACTAATACGATCCTCGAAAGTTAAGAAGGTTCTGAGAACCTATTAGATGACTAATGACATACCTGGTTTATCTACTTGGTGTACCGACAGGTAGAGGCCCTTGTTCGAGTTGGGAAAGGCCACCCAATTCGCGAGACAGTTTGTGACGTTCAGGCGCAACCACCCAGTAGAACTAGCCGTCGTATTTAATGCTGAAACGTACTCCAAGTCTCTCTCCCTGAAAGAAAATTATTAACATCTCGGCTGAACTGATTTATTCATTTATGATCTTACCCTTCGTTTATTGTGATGAGTTGGTACACTGTGATCGTGAAAAGAGCCTTCGACTTCTTGCGTTTGTGATTTTCCTTCTTGTAAAGACGTAGTTCGGCACCAACAATATTTTCCGCAATCGGTACATCGGAAACGTTGAACCATAATCTTTTACCCCTTTCGTGACGGACCTCATTCAGATGATGTTCTGGATGAATAAAATGGTAAAAATTTTTGATCGTAGAATGTGCAGGTTGGTACATTTAAATCCAAAGGGGTTTTCGCAGTCGTCTTGAAAACGATGCATTTCCCGAAAATCAAAGAAATGAAAAATAAGTAAAATAAATTTCTCAACAGGAATCCACACAAAAAGCTTCGATGAGATCAGTTTATCAAATTCCAATTAATAAGTTCGAAAAATAACCGTTATACGGAATCTCAACTCAAATTCTTCAAAATTCATTTATAAAAAAATAGGGATTTTTATTTACATTGTCTGGATCTTTTAATCGCAGCGCTTGAACTCTGCACAAAAGCACATTACTTGGCAAAGTAATATTTGATGATTATAATAGCAAAAAAAAAAATTTCACCTAAACTATTTGCAGGAATTTTGGAAAGTTTGTTGTGGAATTTGTGATGAGTAAGAAGATATAGATGGTATATTTTTAATAATTTATTTGAATTTTTTTAAACTGATTCTATTATTATCGGTTTTATACGTGATCCCATTGGCATATATTGTCCGTGATCTTCAAGAAAACGACATGTTTAATGTTCACACTCCAACTGTAACTTGTTTACCGATACCAAGATTCCTGCTGCGAATAAATGCATACCTATTATCTATTCGAAGGAATTTTTATTAGATGAAATCACTCCATAAACATTCTGTTGCCAAACAATATTTTCGACGAAGGATACCTCCGTCAATAAATTCTATGCTGAATGTTTTCTTCGCTATACCATTTCTTTGATGATGATTTTAGAAATGTGTTTGTAATTAAGATACCTGTATGTGAAATAGTTAGTAATTATAGTACCAATTCAAAATTTAGCATTTAGGTTATATGAGGTTAGGTTTTTTAGATTGTGATAAGTATACCAACCGATTTCTTATAAAGAAGTACATATTACTATAACTCTATAAAAAAATTATTGAAATCTGAATTTGGGTCTGACCGAAATTATAACAAATATTTCGATAATCTATATTTACTGTTGTAAATAATTGACAGTTTTAGTTCGACGAATTCCGAGGAATTCGTTAATTTTCAACGAACTGCTTTTGGTTCATTTCCTATACTAAACCTTCTAAATCGTTCGAAGAAAAAAAATTGAAACTCCTGGAATTTTATGCATCCTGGTTTGTTAAAATTCGAATAGAAAAAATTTATTAGAATATAAGCGATATCCGCCTGATTTGCTTATCATTGAAAATTCACAATGCGGTTTTGTAAGCCTAAATATTATTTATATGTTTAAATGAAAATTTTTTTTTCTGCTTATTTCAGGTTGGCTTAAAATTTCAATTTTTTTCTTTATATGAACGTTATATTGTTCTAATTTTTATTGGAAAGTAGTTTCAATTTACCGATTGTGAATTAGGCAGCACACGATTCTTTCTGGTACCTCGATAGATTTTCAACAGTGAAAATTTATTTAACTCACCTACTGATTCAATAGTCATAATAACATCGCTTTCATCGATGGCATTTTTTTCGCTCAAGTTCAAATCCAAGTCGCTGCTACGCCTCGTCCTATGATTATCGTCGTTTTCATCTTCGTTTTCTTTTTCCATCAGCGCCTTGTAGATGTCCATCATGAATCTTGGCGCGGCTTTCTTGATATGAGACTCGTTAATTTTTTTAGGCCTATATGGCAAACCCAAAAGATTCAGGAGTTCCATTTCCATCGCTTGTTTTTCTTCTCTAGTCATCGACCAATCGATTTCTGTCTGATCATTCTCGTTATCACTGTAGAAGCCCGAAGGCCGCAGACTGTTTGTAAACTTAACATTTGTAATAACATTCAAAATTATAAAAAATAAAATCGGAGCTACTACAGTTTCTTTCATAATGTACGATTGTTAACACTCTTGGATTTTAATTCAATACATCAAAGCACGCACAATTCGTTAAATTATTGTACCTGTTTGCTTCGAAAGATATATATACACTCACTGTTCACTTGTAGGAATCATAATTGAAAGTGTGGGTTGCTGTTTAACTTTATGAAGTTTCCTCTTGAAAAACGGGTTTCAGACCCGCAGGCGGTCAGTGAGAGAGGTATCCCCGTACCATTGATATTAATTGACTGAAGGTATCAACGAGCTAGGCAACACAAAATACTTTTAATAAGTATTTTGGTAAGGTTGATATTGCAGGAGAGCAAAACCTCTTGACTAAAACGACAAGCTCTAGATTTTATTAGAAACTATTATGGGAAGAATAAGAGATCGAAAAAAGAAGAAATTTTAAGTAATTTGTGTATGATTACCGATGATGGCCTTCGATTAGACTAATCTAATCTATAATCTGAAGAAGAATGAACAGGAAATAAGAAGTCCGTTACTCTTTGGTTTAACAATATCTGTTCTGTGCTTATCATCAGTGTCATGTGTCATTGTCATTGATAGTGCGATTGTTTTCGAAAATATTCACGTCTTTCAAATTTGGGTGGTTTGTTTTTCAGCAAATTAAAGACAATTCTGAAAGCAGCGAAATGACATCTGCAGCACGTCCAACATTCGAACCCGCTCGAGGAGGACAAGGTCGAAATGAGAAAGATCTTAGTGCAATTTCCCGACAGTACAGCAGTAGGGATTTACCAGGGCATACCAAACTAAAATACAGGTAAAGTTTTCTAAGACATACTGAAGTTAATAGAATACTTATCCAATTCAATTTACAGAGAACATGGACAAGGTACTGTGGACGAAACACGCTCGAGAGACTTCCGAAAGGAATTGGAGGAAAGAGAGGTCAAAGTTGGAAGCAGATCCAGATTTGATCAGAACAAACGCTTGAAGCTAGATCAAGTTCCAGCGGCAAGTTTAGATGCAGACGACCCACTGGAAGAAAATTCTGAATCCGAAGACAGTGATGATGATACTGAAGTATTACTGAATGAATTGAATCGGATCAAGAAGGAACGAGCAATGGATATAGCCAAGAGAGAAATAGAAAAAAGGCAGGAAGAAGAAAGGATAAGAATGGAAAATATTTTGAGCGGTAACCCATTACTGTCTCACTATTCTGCGGGAAATGCTAAAACTGATCAAAAAGTGAAAAGAAGATGGGACGATGACGTAGTTTTTAAAAATTGTGCGAAAAGTGAACCTAAGAAAAAAACAAATGTTTTCATTAACGATTCCCTGAGATCAGAGTTTCATAAAAAATTTATGGATAAGTATGTGAAGTAATTTAAATAATTGATTATGAAGATATGAGCTTTAGAAGGAATAACTCGTCAGGAATTGTAAACTATTATTTTTCTTTGTTAATATATATTTTTCTTAATGTCTCCAATTTATTTTCTGATATGTGGTGCAAGAGATAGAATTTTGAATAGTTTTCCAGCAATGAATCAGATTACAGCTAGGAAAATCTGTGCTGGCTAGCCAGGTTTGTATTTAAATTTCATGAAATAATTATTACTTTAAGAGTGATATTCAACAAACTGACCTCATTTAATTCAATTCTATGCCACCTTCTAAGGTTATGGGCATGTTTCACCTTTAATGATTCCTAAGTTTATTGGGAATAATGAATCAAAGGTGATTAATTGAAAATTTTTATTTTGTTGCCATTAGAGGCAGATGAGGTGGAGTTATTTTATTGATAGAAATTAAATTTGCTTTGAGAATGAATTTTTTCAAATCATGACACATCAGAGCTAAACTTTTTTGATCTCAAATATCCAGAGTATTTTTTGTTTGTATAAATTTCATTCCAACAATAGCTAATTTTTTTTTAAATATTTTAAAATTGAGATAGTACACCAACATGAGTAGTTAGAAAGGTGAGGATAAAAACAAGACAATTTTATGCAATAAAAATTATTAAATTAATTCAGTTAAGGCAGTTCCATCTCAACATACCCAAGTTATATTTTTTCAAGGCCACAATACATAATTATTTTTAACAATAAATATTCTGAAACAACTATTCAAAATCACAGATTTTTACTGAAATTTTAATCAAATCCAACAGGATGAAAAGAGGTCAAAATTGAAAATTAATTTAATGTTTTTTGCATAACATTGATGTTCTTCAGTAATTTTCAAATTGCTAAGAACTAAAAAGAATTCATCGTCAAAATTTATTTTAGTGCAATTCAGAGATGAAAAGTATCACATAACATCGAGTTGCAAGTCCGTCCTTGAATGCGCACATGTATTTCCAAAATTTATTAATGCACCTAAAGATTTAGGTGAATCGATAAAACCAGCAACTGTTCATCTTGGTCGATTCGAATGAAAATAGAATTTATGGAAAATACAAGCAAATAACATATTTGAGCATAAAAGTAGGAGGAAACAGCCCTACTCACTCGACCAAGAACTGAACTTTTGCCTTATAAACTTACATAACACATTTTAATTATATAAAAATAATGAATCGTACATAATTTAAAAAAAACGTCTCTTTCAATCATCTTGAAGGGAGCTATTGAGATGTTGCGGGAGCATGTAATGCATTATGTAGGGCCTGTTGTAATTCCGGAGCTAATGATTGGACTACTGTTTGAAATAGTGCTTCATTCGACTGCACTTGTCTCACGATATTTAACATTCTAATTCCTTCAGGTTTTGTTGGTTCCATCACATCTCTGAAGAATGCTTCAGCTACTATTGCGAGGATCCTTGGTATATTGACATTACCAGCCCCTGAAAAATAGTTATTTATATTCATCTGAACATTTCCATTATTTCATATTACTAAAGGAGAAAAGTTTTAATTTTTCCTACCTAAAATAAGTGGGTTATTTTGTTCAACCAAATCACATAAATAACCATAAACGTGTGGGGCCTCGTCGGCATCTTCGATAACAGGGAGCCAGCTCAACCACATTGGCAATAATTCGTCTATGTTGGTAATAGCTGCTGGCTTAAATTTCATTATTTTGGTTAGAGCAGAAATTGCATTTTCTGTAGCGTTGATATTTCTCTGTTCCCTGGATTTAGGATCTCTGATAATATCAACTAACGATGGAACAGCCTTAGTCAATTCATGTATGTATTCATCTGGGCCGAATTGAGCCAAAACACCCCAACCATAAGCGGCAGCCTGTCTGACTTCGCTGCTCTTATCTTTGACATACATATGGAAGGCCGTAATGAATAAACCCTGATATTTGGCACTGGCAGGTCCTGTGTACTCAATTAGATCGTCAAATATGCAGATTCCCCATTGGTGGTCGGCCCAAGCCTTGTTCGGTTCGAGCAATGCAACAAAATGGTTACATATTTGATCGAAAAATGGTAAAAATTGTTCCCGATATGAAAGGAAAAGTGAATGGATTAGTTCTGAAATTTTGCTCAACAAATATATGTCATCGGATTCTTCATCTTCTAGCTGCTCTTGGACGATCTGTAGAAATGAGGATATTATTAATGGCAATAAAGAAGTAGATTTTTCTGATTTAGGGCCGGTTGTATTATTTCAATTTTCTTATGTGTAAAATACTTTCAGACACAAACGCGAAAATGAAAATTTAACACTATTCAGTTACTTCGAAAATGACAAATAGGCCAGATACTTTTTCATTTGACAGTAAGTTTAATGGACTTAAATTTTTTTCATACCTCATCGTAATCTTCATCCAAAACCTTTGAAACCCTGTCAGTAGCCCTTTCGAAATGTTCCTTCATCAACTTATCAATCAATTTCAGCAGTTCCGTCATTGAATCCTGATCCAAACAACCAGGTCCAAGTTTCTCAATACATCTTGCCATCGAGTCCAAGAGAATCATCATCACTTCGCTCTCTGGCTCCGTATCGAGAGCTTTTAGGAGTTCTGGACAAATGTAGTTCCACATGGCCTGCACAAAGGCTGGACCGTTTATCGCTGCAGATTCCAAGAGCCAAGGAAGGGATTCAGCCGCAGCATTTCTCACATCGTCATGGAAGTAGAATTTCAACATAGGTACCATCAACTTTACGGTCTCTTCTGCATATTTAGCGAATGCTTCTTTCAGTTCCCTTGCATAACATACAAGCATCATACATGCAGCCGCTTTGTCTTCCAAACCTACGATAAAAATCCATTATGTACAACCTGCTCCCTAATTGGATGAAAAAGTGTTTTTTATTCAATTAAGAATTGATAATTACCTGCAGTACGAATTCCAAAATTCTTCTGCTCGCCAAGTGAAACAAATTGCCAGTCTTCATCACCTTCAACGCCTTGCATATCCTCATTGTCCAAAAGTGCAATGTCGGGTTTCATAGATGCAGTCCTCATTACTGGACCCATGACAAGTGGTAGATACGGTTCAAAATTTCTTCCTAGGACCTATATCAAAAATTGAAGTTGAAACAAGTTTCAATTGGTGCCTCATTTAAATCTTCGAAACACTTTCTTGTGGATATTTAAGGAATTATATCTACCTTGCATATTCTAGACCAAGCCGAGATCATATAGCTAGTTTGTGGATCGTCATCTGGTAAATCCACTCCATCACCGTGTGTTTTCAAAAGCATGTCCATCACTTCCCTAGCATCATTTTGGAATTTTTCGCTTCCCACCGCAACCCCAATCAGAGTAACACACTCAATAGTCTTTCCTTAAAATGACATAGTAAATACAGAAAAGTGGTATCATTTCTGGGATAAACAAATGTTCAAAGTTGGCAACAACTGTAATGATTTGCAATAAAACTAAGTTAAGTAAAACGGTCAGAACGACCTAGAAACTTGAAATTTTCAGGGTAGGTTTGAATCTCGAATGCCACAGTTAATTTCGTTATTGTGACCAGGGGTTCTGTACATATGGTCGTTCGAAATTTAGTTTCCTTGATAATTTCAAAACTACGGATTTTATTGTGACGAAATTTTATATTTTGATGGAGAATGATATTATATATTATTATATTCAAGATAAACTTTTTCCAGATCGCATAACCAGAAACATTTTGAATTCCAACGAATTATTGAATAAAAAAATCCTTATATTTCTGTAACAGCTGATTCGGCATAATTGACAAAGAGCTCCTGTCTTTTTTTGGCAGCTGTCAAAAATTTCTTCAATTGGTTTCTAAAACTGGAAAATGCAAATCTACCTACAAGGTGGATGAACGAGCGCTCCAAAGCTCTTAACTTCACGGCAGTGCTTTTCAATTTTTATTTCTATTCAATATCAAAATTTTCACATTCAATTGTATTTTTCAATCCCTTGCACCAACAATAATTTAGGTCCAACAACTATGGCCAATTGTACCAATTTTAATCAAAAAAGAACTTTACAGATATGGTCCTTTAATTTTATCATGAAACGGCATAGAAAATGGACTTTTACTGAAGGCGATTTCAGGGATCGGTTATGAAATTAGCTCTTAGAAAAAAGCTTAACCAAGTTAACAGATGGTTATTCATTTTATTGACTATCGAAATTGAGATGTTTTTAGTGAAAATCAAAAATAAATTAATTCTCACAATCTTGAATTGAAAACCTTTTATAACTGATATCAATAAAACCTACCTCTTAACAGTTTCAACTCATCCTTGTTAGCATTCTGTATGATGTACTTCAAGCAGGGCATCAATCTATCATAGTAAGCTATGAATTCATACTCAGCAGTATCGGCAACGCTTGCAATGGTGGTAACCACCTGTTCCAACACCAACTTCGTGCCCTTTTCAACTAATTCCTTGAATTTAGACGAGAGAATGGCTTCCAATTTACCCATCAATGTATCCAAATAGCCCGTGAGAATATGTTTTGGGCAGTCTTCGGCAAAGTTCACCAGAGCCGCACCTGTAAAATATCAAGCATTTATATAGACCATAAACACAAGAAAATAAAACAATTATACAGGTGTCTACTTTTAAAAGGGCCAAACTTCAGGGGGAGATCATAAATGAGCTTTGCAACAAAAAATGTCATGGTGGAAATGTTGACGGTTATTTTTCAATTTAATTTTTCTTGATTTCATGGAATTTTTCAAGTTTTTCCATAAAATCAATTATACTTCAGTTATCCTTGTAGCCTCATCAAATTGACCACATATCTGGAAACAGCATTAAATTTGCTACAAGATAAGAATTTCAATTGCGCCAAAAAAAATCTAAATGCAGGCGTGGTAAGGAGATGAATATCACGATTCTGAAGTGAACAAAACCAGTCATATTTTTCCAATGGTTTTATCGATGAAAAATCATTAATTATGAACATTTTTTCTTTCCAGCAAAAATACCCCATTTAGTGTGCTTTCGAATGACATCAACTTTGGTGCTTGCTGCTCGTCTTCTGTCTTAATATCATGGCTAACAAGATAACAACGAAAAAGTCGAAATATTCCAAACCTAAATTTGCACTATTTTGAAGCTCTTTATGATTGAATATTGAAGTAATTTTCATGGAAATCAATAATTTGTCTGTCGTTTCAAAAGAATTTGAAGGAATAAACTAAATTTTAATAATACAGATTTCATGAAAACATGTTAAGAAGACTACTCATAACAATTGTTCGAAATGTTCACTGCCTTATTCAATACATTTTACACATCGTTTTCGCACTGAATTTAAAACACTGCGAAGTTCACAACGTTTCTGACGCATTTCTGGAACACCTTGGAAGAAAAAGTATATTAAATTCGCATTCAGACTCGAGAGGATCTAATCGAAAGAATAAATTTGTGTTGTGCAGAAATGCGTCAGAAACTTTGT
The DNA here is from genome assembly GCA_963966015.1 of Aphidecta obliterata. Taxonomy (NCBI): domain Eukaryota; kingdom Metazoa; phylum Arthropoda; class Insecta; order Coleoptera; family Coccinellidae; genus Aphidecta; species Aphidecta obliterata. The sequence continues at coordinate 21,029,695 of OZ014430.1, read as the reverse complement.
GAACGCAGTGTTTTAGATACAGTGCGAAAACGATGTGTGAAAGGTATTGAACAAATCGACAGCATGACCAATTTTGGTAGATTTTCGTTACAATACAGTAGAAAGAAATTGAGCAGTAAATTTTGGTAGTTTTTCGAACTATCTTGGTAGAATGAAATTCAACGCATTAACAATGAGTACAGGCTACTGAAATTCTCGAGTCGGTAATTCGCTGTGCTCAACAAGTTCCACTAGTAATAATGATGTTAGCAATGTTGAAAAATTCTGGTCGGATATAGGGAATATTCCTGATGATAGAAATAATAAAAAATTCCTTGAATTATCGAATTTCGCAAAAAAAAAAAAATGCTATGCCTACCTTCCCCAAACGTCAAATTTCAGCGCATTTTTTTAGAAGTCAATGGAATCAAAAACCAAAGACAGAAAAAAATTTTTGAATGAAAATGTTTCATTGATACTATATGCCAAAGAAGGTCTGAAACCTTAGATTAGAGTCTCTTCTCTAGTCGAAGTCTGAAACAATGGCGGTTCATGTTGCGATCTTCAACTTGACAATAGAATGGTAAAATTAATGTGTTCTACTGAAAGTTGTATGAAAATGTTGCGACTGAAGATGTTTCAAATATTTCAGAGAAGAAAGGGTAGGCTAGTGTAGAGTAAATGTGTTAATTTTGTTCAGAATATTTTGAATCGATGATATACCTTTCAATTGTTATGTTTTTTGTTCTATTTAAAAAATTTCCAAATATATATTCATATAAATGGGTTAATTTTTTTGCTTAGCGAATATTAAATAATGCGATATTGTTCATAAATTCCACGAAACATCAAAGTTGTCTTCTTTCAATCCAACATAAAGCGCTAAAGAGTTAGCAGTAGATATAAAGTAGATTTCTGTAATTGACTTTGGTAGAAAAAAGTAGATATCTGCTGAAGGTTTGGTAGGTTCTGAAAATAATATTTGGTCATGCTGCAAGGCGGTGGACATTTTGAACAATTGTTACAAGTAGTAGTAGTCTGTTTTCTTCACATGTTTTCATAAAATCTGTATTATTGGAATTTGGTTTATTCCTTTATTCTGAATCGATAGATAAATTCATGGTTTCCATGAGAATTACTTCAATATTCAATCATAAAGAGCTTCAAAATAGGGAAAACTGGAGTTTGGAATATTTGAACTTTTTCGTTGTTATCTTATTAGCCATGATATTAGGGCAGAAGACATGCAGCAAGCACAAAAGTTGATGTCATTTGAAAGCAAACTCAATGGGGTATTTTTTGCTGGAAAGAAAACATGTTCATAATTTATGATTTTTCATCGATAAAATCATTAGAACAATATGACTGGTTTTGTTCACTTCAGAATCGTGATATTAATCTCCTTACCATGCCGGCGATAAGAATTTTTTTGACACACAGAAATTCTTATCTTGTAGCAAATTTAATGCTGTTTCCAGATATGTGGTCAACTTTGATGAGGCTACAAGTATAATTGATTTTATGAAAAAACTTGAAATGTTCCGTGAAATCAAGAAATGTTAAATTGTAGAATAACCCTCAACATTTTATGTTTTATGACATTTTTTGTTGCAAATCTCATGTATGATCTCCCACTGAAGTTGGGCCCTTCTAAAAGTAGACACCCTGTATAGGAATTAATTTCACTCTTACCTGCATGAGCCTGTACCCTGGGGTTTTCATTATCTTCTAAGAGCATACACAAAGTGGGCACAACAGTGGCATGGAATTGTTTTTGTAAAACAGGTGCAAAATCTGTTGACATCTGACCAATGGCATTGCACGCCGCATACCTCACTCTAGGGTGAGGATCTTGTAAATATGTGAGTGCACCCTAAAAAAAACAGGAAACATATGTTTGAAAAACATCTTCGAAATTGAATGTATGAATCAAGACATGTCAGGGTAATGTCGATTGGTAACAATATCATTATCAATAAAAATTTATGAGTAACTCATACCTGCATAACTCCAGGGACTCCATTAACGATTTGACCTAACATATCTTCCATCTGCTTATGACAACCTTCACCGATAGCACTTAGAGCCATAAGGGCAGCGTACCTCTGCCTCCAATCTGGATTTGCTAACATGGCTGGTATTTGTTGAGTCACCAACGGTAGAATAGTTTTTCCACCTAGAAGATAAATCAACATTTTTTGGTTTATTCTTGCAATATCTTACTCTCGATATTACGCTAATAATTTAAGAAAACTTCTGACTTACCTAAACCACAGGCCAGACGATCTAGCGCTGCCTCTGCAACCACGTGGTTGGAATCATTTTCTTCATCTAGCAGTTCGTCAGATTGACTCCAATCTTCCTCCTCTTCGATGTCAGCCATGAACTGGAGTATTACAGGAACCAACTGTGCAATGTACTTTCCCGCATTTTTTCTCACCATAGCAGGTGCCATTTCAGCGAGAGAAACCATCACCTTGAATCAAATATAATAAATGTGTTTTTTTAGAGTTACACAAGTTCAAATCATAATAAAATAGAGAATTTTTTTTCAATATCAATGAAACAATCTTGGTGGCCAATTAATTGGACCATAGCGTGGAATTGTTCTTTCATCAAGTGTTTTTTCTTCAAGACTAGAGATATCGGTATGAATGAAAAGAAATTGTACAGAAGAGGAGACTTGAAAATGTCATACTCACAAATATAATTCAGTTTCTGAATTTTTCTACAGGATGTTCAGAAGTTGAGCGTAGAATGCAATTTTTTGTGCTACCATGTATCTCAACATATCCATTCATGTCAAAAACTCGAAATTGGTCGAAAAACTCAAAAGTTATTCAAGATTGAATTCAAATAAAATTTTTTCTGTTCGTTTAATTTTGCGGTCCAGTGTAGTTTTCATTTCATCGAATTGATATTAATGCTTCAAATTCTTACCTCTAGGGCGAGCTGCCTCCAACCGTCCATCGCTGTACCGTCACTGAACAACTTCATGCACATCTCGTACACAGGTATGATTTGGGGTCTCAAAAATTTAGGCACCGTCTCCGCCATCTCGATGAGCAGTTTGAGAAGTGAATCATCCAGTTGCTGCTGTATACTCTCAGCGATGACCATCAACATGGGCAGGAGCACATCGTTGAAATGTTTCAAAACTTGTGTTTCCTTATCGTGAATTATTAGAAAAGATCCTACAGCCCTAACAGCCTGGAATCTCACATCGTATGGTTCTGTACTGGCTAAGCTATTCATCAACATCTGTTTGATTAGATCCAAATAGTTGTTCTGTTGGTTCCCAAAGACGCCTGGCACGCTTGCAAAGAGACGGAGTGCCGCCTCTTTGTGAATCGGACTGGGAGCGTTCGCACATTGGAACAGGAACTGTAAAGAAATTTGAATTTGAAGAAATATTGAGAGAACAATTTCAAAATACATGAAATACACCGTATAGGATATGTGCAATAATGAAAATGTATGAAATAATAAAAAGCCAACATCTGGCAGTAGTGGTGATGAAAAATTAAAATCAGCAGCCACCAATAGAAAGTTTACATTATTATTATGTTATATAGATATCACCTGTGTCTTCTAATCTTTACCCCGATTCAAAAGCATAGGGCATCGACAATCGATAAAATATTGTTTATAAACAGTTCATGATATTATAATCTTCATATTTTATTAGACAATGTTCCTTTCTTATTCAACATGGTGTGGGAACTCACTGTTGTATTAGTATAAATTCTAAAGAAGAATAATTCCAAACATAAAAATATTGAGAGCCTATTGTTATTTTTTCCTCAAGCTTGTTTTTCTCATTAGTATTGAAGTGGAACATTTTCTATCATTATTCAGATTAAGAAATTCTTGACATTCCAACAAAAACGTTGATAGCTGGTTTGATTTTCATGATTTATTTCATGTTATCAGAATAATAACAAACATTATTGTTTTGGAATCAGCATATTTAGGTATTCAGAGAAAAAAAAAGTTGCTTTGTTCACAAATGAAGAAAACTATTTTTTATCAAGAAAAATTAATTTTAGTCAGGCTTTCACTATTTTTTCTTAAAAAAATTACATGCACAAATGTAATTGAACTTGAAGAACTAACATTTAAACTTAGCATTTGGTGAAATTTGGCATGGAAAAAACAAAATAAGTAAAAATCCCCCATAACATATTTAACATTCCAATTCAATAGATAATGAAGATATTCTGATTGGTCTGGTGCTCCAAAAAAAAAGGTGCTTTATTTACAAATAAAGAAAGCTATCTTCTATCAACAAAAATTAATTTTAGTTAGGATTTCACCCTTCTTTCTAAAAAAAATTACATGCGCAAATGTCATTGAAGTTTAAGAACTATCATTGAAACTTGTAGCTCAAATAATTACCCTTAATTACAGACCTTTTTTGGATGATGATAGAAATATGTTAGTCTTCCAATTTATTTCGTCTCGAATATATCGATATAGAGGTAACCAGCCAAGAACTTATTCTTTTGCCTTTGAAAGCAATACAAGTTGAACAATGATAAAGCTTAATATCTAGAGGTACCTTTTATAAATTCATTGAATGTTTTCAAATTTACCTGCAAAAATTCTGGCCACTGATTATTTCCATCATCGTCAATCAAATTCCTTGCAACTTCTGCTGCTACTTCACAAACTTTGTTGCGGAGTTGAACAGACTGTTGTTCATTCTGTATGGCCAAGATAACCTGTTGCTTGAGTTGCACCTGGTTTTCTGGCGACAGTTTGGGGTAGAAGTCCAAGAAGTCATTGGAAAAAATTCGTCTCAATAAAACAGCGCTCATTTGACGCGCTTCTTCTGAGAGGCTCCCATCTTGAATGGCAATAATAAGGTGACTCACTTTCGAGTCAATAACCAAATTAGAATACGCTTCCTGAAAAATGAGTAATAATAAGTTTAGAGCATAACCAAGACCAAAATGAACACATTACATTAGTATTCGTGTCAACAATCAAGATTTAATTGGTAACACGCCTCTATTTGGCGGTTTTTCGATATGCTGCGTTAAGGGAATTCCACTGATAAAGAACGATTTTAATGACATAAGAATTCATTCATTTTAAATACAATAAAAAATAACGTATCAACAATGAATCACCAAGAAAAGTAGACTGCGAAAGATGAACCACGCTGAATTCGCACGTTGTTTTACAAAAAATATAATCTAATATTTTGATGATACTAACAAGTGCCGCGAGTTAAAATTTCACATTTTGACAGTTTTTATAGAGTACTATTAATTTACTCACCTCAGCTTGTGATCGGATGTTATTATCAGTTGATAATAAAGAAGTTAAAATTTGGCAAAATTGTTCTTTATCGGCGGCCATGGCGCCTTCTTATTAAAGAAAGTGACAAATGACGGTTAAAAATAAATGTTGCTCACTTGTCACTTTTGTTGCCTTTTCACAGAACGTCAACATTCAGAAAAATAAGTACGAGAACACAGTTTGATTCAGAGAATATCTTGTTTTTAAATCATTTTTAAAATATTCTTGTGGTTGAATCTATTGCTACAATGAGTTGGTGAATGAACATATTTTATAACGATAGTTAAAAAAATCAGGTGAAGGGACCTGGCAATTCGAACGTATATCTTAGCTTTTATCAAGTAAATAATTGATTCTATGACAGCGTGACCATTTCATTTGAGTATGGGTTAGGCAATCCGTAAAGCACGTGTGATGTTTTGTGGGTTGCAGAGTGGAAAAATATCTCCTTTTCCGTTTACCTCCTCGGCCCATTTATTCTATTCCACTGTAATTTATCGTAGTTAAAACGCTAAGAATGTCGAAATTTGGTAGTTTTCGAACAAAATTGGTGACAGGACATAGGAGGTTGAGGAGGTATCCGTAATGAACGAATGATGTATTGTGAGTTGCAAAGTGGGGAAATATATCCTTTTCCGTATACCTGCTCGGCCATCCTATGTTCCTGTTATTTCATTCGATTCCAATGCAATTTATCGTAGTTGAAACGTTAAGAATGTTGTAATAAGGTAGTTTCCGAACAAAATTGGTGACAGGACATAGGAGGTTGAGGAGGTATCCGGAACAGGCGACTGCCCCTGATCTGAGTGTAGGTTAGGCAATCCGTAAAGCACGAGTGATGTTTTGTGGGTTGCAGAGTGGAAAAATATCTCCTTTTCCGTTTACCTCCTCGGCCCATTTATTCTATTCCAACGTAATTTATCATAGTTAAAACGCAAAGAATGTTGAAATTTTGTAATTTTCGAACAAAATTGGTGACAGGACATAAGAGGTTGAGGAGGTACCCGGAACAGGAGACTGCCCCCGATCTGAGTGTAGGTCAGGCAATCCGTAATGAAATAACGATGTATTGTGAGTTGCAAAGTGGGGAAATATATCCCTTTCCGCATACCTGCTCGGCCATCCTATGTTTCTGTTAATTAATTCGATTCCAATGCAATTTCTCGTAGTTGAAACGTTAAGAATGTTGAAATAAGGTAGTTTCCGAACAAAATTGGTGACATGCCATAGGAGGTCGAGGAGGTACCCGGAACAGGAGACTGCCCCCGATCTGAGTGTAGGTCAGGCAATCCGTAATGAAATAATGATGTATTGTGAGTTGCAAAGTGGGGAAATATATCCCTTTCCGTATACCTGCTCGGCCATCCTATGTTTCTGTTAATTCATTCGATTCCAATGCAATTTCTCGTAGTTGAAACGTTAAGAATGTTGAATGAAATTAGGTAGTTTTCGAACAAAATTGGTGACAGGACATATAATAGGAGGGTAAGGAGTTATCCGGAACAGGGGACTGCCCCTGATCCGAGTGTAGGTTAGGCAGTTCAAATGCAAAGGTGTACTTTCACTTCAAAAAGGTCGCAAAAAAAATTGAAAGAGGCATTGCAAAGCATGCTAGTGTAGAAAATAAAACTCGAAATTGCAGTTCCAATATATTATGTTTTTCTCATAAATAAAAATATATTAAAAAACTCCAGATAAAGTAATTAAAAATGTAAAGTTTGCTCAGTCTCTGGCGATACAACGTACATAATACTTTGTAATACTTTTGTGGTAGTTGCCAACTTCCTTTTCATATTCTCTGGAAGAACGTCCCATTTAACGAATAAGTAGTACACAGGAACACCTGAAAAATGTAGAACCACCATAAGTATTTCTAATGTAATGGCGTTGATCATAATTCTCTTCAAAATGTAGACAAGCAGCTGGTGAATAAAAAAAATTAAGAGTTCTTAGTTACCTGATAAGGTAATTATGGTCCCAATCAAAGTATACATTGGCTGCTTTTTTATCGGAAATACCACCAAAAACACACAGGCTGCGAGGAACAAAATTGGAATTACTGTGTTCACCCTTATTGGTCTCGGCATATCAGGTTGTGTATGCCGTAAATAAAGCATTCCTCCTACACTTGCAGCTACTGACAGCCACAGTATCTGTCCGTAGTAGTTTATCAGGGTGAAAACATTTTCTACGAAGAGTAAAGCTAACGAAGTGAAACACTGGAAAGAAAACTTGAAGTTAGTCAATGCATAAATGAATCAATTTTATAATCTATAATTTTTAACACTGTTTAAAATATTATAAGTATCTACATCAGTTGTTTCAAACTGTTAATTTGAGTTTCTTCTTCAATATTATGTATCAAACGAATTGAATTGAATTATATTAAAATTTCAAATACTCACTGTGAAAATGAGGGATGGAATAGGTGTCATCTTCTTAGCGTGGATGTAAGAAAAAAACTCAGGCAAATGGCCTTCTTGAGAACCAGTCAAGAATAATCTAGAAGACGTGAAGAGTATACCATTAACACCTCCAAAGGTTGACAATGCTACGAATATTGGCACTAAGAAATTATAGCTTCCGAACATTTTGGCTCCAAAAGACTGAAAATCTTAATGTTAAGATCGGAAAACTGAATTGTTCTTTGTATACTCACCACAGCCACTGCTTTAGAAGCTTTCATTTCATCGCCTGGTAAAACAGCAAAATAAGCTACATTGGCTAACACATATACTCCAGTCACCATTGGCAATGCGATCCAAATTGCTCTAGGAAGGTTCCTTGAAAAAAACACACATGTTTAACTCGAAATGAACCATTTATTTATTTTTGTTTTTATTTTTGTTTATATCCCGACTCTCCTAGGTCTCTGTGAGACCCCTCAGAAGCTCAGAGCTTGTGCGAGTTAGGAGACCCGGTTATATTTGGATAAGGGATGGAAATGAGTCTGCCAGGTCTGTCAGTAACAATCCTTTGGATTTAAGGACCACCTTCAGCCTTGAGGTACAGATTTTTGCATAAGGCCCTGCATAAGGGCTGAATGAATCTAAGAGGATCTCCACAGGCTTTTGCAGATTTTTTGTCCAATATGAGAAAAACTTCATTGTCATTCATATAGGTCGATATTTACTCAAAATTTGTTTTGTTTTTTCCGATTTTTCCAACAATCTTTTCAAATATTTTCCCCATCACTAAAGGATTCTTCATTCCCTTCATTCTTTACTGGCCATTTTCGAGAGAACCATCGCCCTCACATAAAAATTGTTATTATCAGGACCTATTAATGATATATATCGAAGTTTTCCGCAGAGGTTTTTATGAAATATCAATTTATGTTGATGGCAGGGATAATCGAAAACAGTTGTTAGTTGTTACCATTAACTTTATGATTGATTTTAAGTGACTGACCTTATATATTGGCAAAACGGTGAATTTGATCAATCAATGTGGATTTGGAATTGAGTTACATATTATTTCATAGAAAATCCATGTCGTAAGATTCGTCGAGTCCAAATGAAACAAAGTTTCTTTTACCTCATATGTGGGTCAACAAAATGACCATAAACCAAAATCGATAACCGTTTCAGACGCTTTATATCCTTTTAACTTCATGGTAAATTGACTTGCGGGACTATCAATTCTTATTTGTAATAAAACGTTGCGAATTTTTCTCTCGGTGTAGTATTTTATTCTATTATTTCAATCAGAGAGAAAAGTCCCATATTCAGTATAAATATAATCGCTTGATCTTGTGGAGGAAGTTTAGGATAATAAAATGCGAGCGTTATAAGGCAACCCGCAAGAACGCTCTTCTGGAATTCAATTTAATTTTACCAATGCAATAACAAAAATTCCTCAAACGGTCATCAAAATAGAACTACCATAATGAAAATTCAAGCATTTCTTATAGTCTCCTTGACAGGGACTCATCGAAAACTTATATCAGTTCATTTGAGGGATTCAAAAATTGAAGCTTTCATAAAGACCCTCATGTAATTTGGAAATTTGATTAGGGAAAAAACCCTAAATTCAACAATTATTATTTCCTCGTCCCTTCGTTTTTTTCTCCATAAATATTTCACAAATGATCTCAATGCAATGATTATGACGGAACCCTAACCTGCGCGTGGTCCGACATATTTATATAACTCGATCATCCTGAGTCAACTCATCTAAGAATATGATTGAAAAACAATTCGAAGTGTACACGTCGAAAATAGAAAATTACGAAAAGCACTGCCGTGAAGTCAGGAGCATTCGAGCGCTCGTTCATCCACCTTGTAGGTAAATTCGCATTCTCCAGTTTTAGAAACCAATTGGAAAGATTTTGACAGCTGTCAAAGAAAATTTCAAACTAAGGCGAAAATCCAGACTTCACGTCAGTGCTTTAGGTGACCAATTTTTTTTTTTCGATAATTCGCTAGAATTTTCTACAGTATCTATGGTCTTGGTAATGCGATCTGGACAAAATTTCCCACGTAGTTTGAATACACTATTCTTCATCTATGTGCGGAATTTCATTCCAATCCAATAAGTAGTTTCGAAATTATCAGGAAAAAAATAGTTTGAACGGGTATATTTACGGAACCCCTAGTCTAATTTTGCTCATTGATGAACGTGACCGAAACATTCGAGATCCACACCTATCCTGAAAATTTCAAGTCCCTAGGCCTTTTCATTACAAAGAGCGGCCATATTCACGGAACCCCTGGGCGAATTTTGCCCAATAACGAACTTAACCGCGGCATTCGAGATTAGCACCACCTATCCAGCCTATCCTGAAAATTTCAAGCCGGCTGGCCGGACGGACAGACACGAATTTTTCGACGGATTCATCATCAGTGAGTCGAACTCTGTCGATTGAGACCATTTTCAGCTCGAAATTGGAAAAATAGAGACATCGTGATGAAATGATATAGCCCTCGTGTAAGTAGTACGAGCGCTCAAAAATTCGGACTTTTTTTACAAACTGAAAACATTAATTTTCTCCAGTTGTGCAACAGGGCGATATATTCAAGACCTACTTATTGAAGGGATGCTCGTGCTTGAGAAAAGATGTGATGAGAAGCCGGAAACGAATGAATAAAAGATTTTCCCGATCAAATTTACCGAAACGATTTTCTTCCTTTTGTCTGTGCGTTTTCCATTAACTTCTAGAAAGGAGAAATCGTGCTTTCAGCCTGATTGGGATATTTTTCTCGAGGGATTCTTCCAATAGGACACGAAATCGCACTTTTGTTCTACCAGAAGTCGATTTCAGGGCACATTGCAACTCTTGATTCGTGACTGTGTAACAATTGGCACACAATGGAGCTTTATCAATAACAATCTCTTAAATCTCTATAGTAATAAAATATAATGTATTTATAGTTTTTTTTTTTTAAGATTTTATGCAATGTTCGAATAGTTAGTACTTTGTTTAGGATATCTATAAATTGTTAAAGATTTGAACCACTTTTTCCATCGTTCTGGAGGTTGTGTTATGATTTCCAAAACTTAGTGACCTCCCCTTTTATGGAATCTTAAATTCAAAGGGTCAATTGAACAAAATTACCAGCCTTAACCAAATCATTACAACTGTTTAAATTCTTGAAACTCGAAACCCAGTTTGATTTGCAATGTTAGTTTTTCTTACCTATACGGATCTTGGAGTTCCTCAGTAACAAAATTCAAAAAATTCCATCCACCAAATGCGAAGAGACCTGAGTAGAATCCAACAGCAATATTTCCGAGATCGAAATTCCCATCGAATGAGTTACTGTAGTTGTGTGAAGTTCCTGGAATGTTCATTCAATTATTTAGGATAAATCGATAATATTCATTAAAAGCGCATCCACCAATTTCAAAAATATACCTGTGAAAATTATGAAAATTGAAATGATGATCATCTTCTATTCGAGTGCATTGTATCAACTGCTTATTAGCTATTGTCTTCAAATTTCTTACACCCCAATTAAATCATCTTGTATTCTGTCCAAGGCGGTTTGCAATCATCTGGTGAAATGGAATTGAATGTTCGGTGTTATTAATGAAACTGCTATGTGCTTCATTTCAATGACTTATCATAATATTGAATATTTTTATCGTTACGAATAACAAAAGGTTCATTATATAATCGAGATAAAGAATTGAATTATTCAAGGAATTCCGATGATGTACGCTATTCCTCACTAAACTAACTCTTTCCTTGCAACTACAATTTCATGTAGGTGCTTATCTTTCTTGCATCAAATTTTTTTTCCATTTATTATCGATCCCATCTTATTATACCAAAACCTATATAATGTTCACGATCGCGTTTATGAATTTTCTTAATGGTGCAGGTTATAAGTTTGGGATTTCATTAGTTGATGCATCTCGCTATATTGCTTATACGAGGGGCGTTCAAGAAGTGGAATATTGTAGAATGCTTATTGAGGAATTAAATGAAATTTCCCTTCTCATTCCTTCATTCAACAAGAGATGAGCAAGGATTATGAAGAAAGACCTATGGACAAGAATAATATGCTATACTCCAAATGGATATATATGGATGCATATGTTTGTGTGCTGGGAAAAGAAACACTGTTTGCCTCTTTTGCGCGCTTCTTTCCACGAACAAGAGCTTTATGATTTTGTCTTAAATAATTAGGTTGGACCCACAGATGAAGAATTCGTGGTGAATATCAATTCTGTCAGACCGCCCTTGCGGAAACTTTCGAAAAAAGCGGCCACTACAGTTGTAAAATTGTCAGGGTATGTTCGATCCTATCGAATTGTTACTTTATAGTTTTTTGGTCGGGATCTTGCGGTTGTTGCTATCAGAGACAACATTTTTGTTATTTTTATATGTGTTACTATTATTGAACAAACAAAAAGTATAATGAAAATTTCAAGGTGCATCGCAAAAACAGTGAATTGAAAAGTTGGAAAGTTTGCTAACTATGCTAACTGGCTGACAAACAGTTTTCATTCCCCGATATCGAAACGTTAGGGTGTGCACTCACGCAAGCTGATTAAGAAACCGATTAAACTTTCGGACGTTCAAATGTTCGTATTTTGCGATAGCTCCTTAAAATAACAGATCAATGATCATAATCGATGTACCATTTTGGTCTTATCCTCGCAAGATTTACTGGTATTGTTTTTGTTAATTACCCGTGATCATGTGATAAAGTCCTGCGATGATGATGACGGCAAGGGCGAGCAGCTTCGCCACCGTGAAAAGATCCTGGATTCTCATAGCCCATCGCACGCTGAGGCAGTTGACAGCAGTCAGAAGACCTGGAATTGAAAACAAAGGATTGCTAATAGCTAATAGGAGTTACGAGATAATTTCATGTTTCCCGAATGCTCCATTAAGAAGATATTCAGCCGTAACGTGACTTGTGAAATCAGATTTTCTGATACACAATGGTAGTTCATGCAATGCAGACTTCATTGAAAATTATTGAGTTATCACGAATAAAGTGATTATAAGAGTTATAAATTGATATTCCGGATTTCTCTTATTTTTATGTGAATAATAAGTCATTGATCTCTAAACGATTGATACAATTGATAAACTTAAATTACACTGGTAAACAACTAATGAGTTTGAAAATAATGGCCATACTTTAAGCATCGAGGAAGAGGAGAAAGATAAATTCGGTTTTCTTCAATTTGTGCTACGATAACGAAGTAATACAATGGACCATATCGGATAAGGGACAATGGCAAGTTCTATTTCTTCGTGTTGGAATCCATGAAAATCTGTCATCTGTCTAAAATTATCATTCATTTCAAGTATCTGTCAATTTTTCAAAAAGCCCATAATTTTATTTTTGTTTTCAAGATGATAAGATATATCGTGCGGCAGTAGGTATACATGATAACTTTCAAAAGAAAATGCCTAGAATTTTGATACTTTCAGTTCATTAAAGGTCTGAATGAGCCGGTTGTCGTAAATGGGCAACATCCGCCGGAGGGTTTCGTAGATATAGCTATCTGAATATTTTTCCTAAATAATCACTAGAAGATAAAAAAAATACTTTTGAAACTTCGGTATCTCGGAACCTATTCGCGAAGTCGTGCTGAAATTTTGTGTCCGCATGTGGGGCACCGATAAAGTGAGTTCTATAAAATTTCAGTTCTACGGCTGTTTCACGTGAAAAGAAAGTTGAATTTTTCTGATTCCATTTGTTGAAGTTGAAATGAAATGAAATCATTTGTCACACTGGCATATGGTTTGGTTTACAGAATTTGTTTCCAGAATTCTTGAAATTTGTCAAAATTTGACTTGAATGAATATCGTGAAATATGCCGATATGAAGGTAGAAACTGGGTGAATATGATAAAATTCGTATCCTTCCGATAATTTCAGAGCATCTCCCTGTATTTCCGATAATTTTGAAATATTTGGATGGGTGGCAGTTATAGCTAAGAATTTAAACAAGAGCGCAAAAGCTCCTCACTTCACATCAGTGCTCTTCAAATGACATTATTTGTCAAGGTGGATTTGGTTCACAGAATTTGTGGTTCGTTTCATAATCTTATGTTCGATAGTCTAGTTTAGTAGAAACAGTTTTTGAGCGCCCGTTTTACTTACACGAGGGCTATATCATATCGTCACTATGTCTGAATTTTTCGAATTTTGGGCCGAAAATGATCTCAATCGACAAGGTTCGACTCACTGATGACGAATCCGTCGAAAAATTCGAGTCTGTCCGTGCGTCCGGCCATATACGAAATAACTTTCGAACGGAACGCCTAAAAACTTGAAATTTTCAGTGTAGGTTCAAATCTCAAATGTCGCGGTTAGGTTCGTTATTGGGCAAATTTCGACCAGGGGTTCAGTAAATATGGCCGTTCGAAATTTTGTTTTCCTGATTACTTCGGAACTACTGATTCGATCGAAATGAAATTTTGCACTCAGATGGAAAATGACGTGTTCAAGCTACATGAGAAATTTTGTCCAGATCACTTGACCAGAATTATAGAAACCATAGAAAATTATATCTTTCGGAAAGACAGAGAGACTTGAAATTTTCAGGATAGGTTTGGTTCTTGAATGTCGAGATCACGTTTATCAATGAACAGAATTGGACTAGGAGGTTCGTAAATATGGCCGTTCAAAATAATTTTTTTTCTGATAATTTCGACATTTCTGATTCTATCGGAATGAAATTTCGTACATAGATGAAGAATAATGTATTCAATCTATGTGCGCAATTTTGTCCTGATCGCATAACCAAGACCATAGAAACCGTAGAGATTCTAGCGAATTATCGAATAAAAAATCCGTATATTCCTGTAACAGCTGCATAATTGAGAAAGTGCTGCTGTCAATTTTTTGACAGCTGTCAAAAATGTTTTCAACAGAAGGTGGATGAACGAGCGCTCAAAAGCTCCTGACTACACGTCAGTGCTTTTTTATAATTTTTATGAATGGGTTGATATTTTTTGTGGAAATGTGTAAATCATAATTTAATATTCACGAGTGAATATTCCTTCGACTGACAGCAAAGACATTTTCAATATTTGTCCAGCATAATTACCATTTGTGTACTTTATCCAATAGATAAGCATTGATAGCAGAAGTGGTGCAAAAATTGAACGAAATGGGAAGCAATTGTGTAATTAGAATAATAATATAATGATTCTCATTTTCAGTAAGCGTAAATGTCGAAAAAATATTAGTATCTAGAAATTTATGGCATATTTAAATTTGAATCATGGACTATTTGACATTATGGAGAGAGGGTAACATTCGAGTTAGATTTCCGTGAAGCATGAAGGCAAATGTAAAGTAATTGAATATTACATAATTCAGTCGATATCTCAACAAAACCAGAAATTTTGAGTTAAACAGAAAAAAATATCAATTTATTTTCAAAGCAAGAAAATAAGAGCAGCATTGAGAACATAATTTTCATGGATGAGAAAAAGAGTGAGCGATTTGTTGAGCTTTCATTTTCTGTACGAACTAAGCTATATGAAGGTAGAGAGATTAAATTTTTTTTTAATATATAAAAACATTACACAGAAGGATACAATTAGCGATAAAAGATGATAATAGGTCACTCACAAAGGCATGCTGCTGCGAGAAGTCGAACAGCATTAGCCGGAGGGTCACATTCAGGAAAAAAAGGTTTAGCCGCGTACTCGGCGAAAGTGAGCGCAACTATAGTATTCGTGGTAGGTCTAATAATCAAAATCGATACCCATAACATCAAAAAAGCTGGTAGTGGACCAAAGGCGACATAAATATAGGCATAATCAGCCCCCGATCGAGTAATAGAAGTCCCTAGTTCGGCATAGCACAAAGCACCGAGCGTTGAAAACAACCCTGACACAATCCAGATGATCAAAGAAGCACCAACGGACTCGGTGGACAGATAAACACCGGTGGGAGACACAAAAATTCCGCTTCCGATTATAGATCCCACGATTAAAGTCACACCATTCAATAAGGTTATTTTTCTCTTGAGTCTAACACTACCCGAACTGGAACTTGTGCGGAGGGATGGTACCGAAGGTTCGCGGACTATGGTACCCATGGTTGATGTTGAAGAAATCACATCGCATTCAGAGGTTCGTTTGGTGTTGAATTATCACAATTATTCGGAACAACCAACTCGGCGCAGAACGAACGATGAAGTAATGACAAATCGAAAATTGGTACACACTTTCGGTACCAGCAATCACAGGGTACCCCCATTATGGAGGTGCGCTTTGTTCATCATGCTCTTCGCGTTGAGTGGTGCAGGTGTTTCATTGCAGTTCAGGGAGAATGATCCGATGAATTTTTTGCTGTGGAATGGATTGGGTAACCTATTATTTGAATAGCATTAGCATGATAATTCCGAAGATTACAAATGTTGAAACCTGAACAAGAGGTAAGTACCGAATATGATTACTGGATTAATCTAATGAGTTTAACTTTCTCTCGGCGAGAGGTAGGTACGAGGAAAGGTCCAAAAGTATGTACCTATTCTTACTCATGAATATACAGTATGGTTTAGCGATACCTTAATACCTACACATGTGATGGATTCTAAATATAAAAATTACGAAAAGCACTGCTGTGAAGGCAGGAGCTTTTGAGCGCTCGTACATGCACCTTGTAGGTAGATTCGCATTTTTCAGTTTTGGAAACCAATTGACGAAATTTTTGACAGCTGTCAAACAAATTTTCAAACTAAGGCGAAAATCCAGACTTCAAGTCAGTGCTTCAGGTGACCAATTTTTGAGCGCTCGTACTACTTACACGAGGGCTATTTATCATTTCGTCACGATGTCTGTATTTTTCGAATTTTGAGCCGAAAATGGTCTCAATCGACTATGTTCGACTCACTGATGGCGAATCCGTCGGAAAATTCGAGTCTGTCCGTCCCTCCGTCCGTCGGAAATGTAGCTTGAATATATAATTCTCCATAAGTATACAAAATTTCGTCACGATCGAATCTGTAGTTTGGAAATTATCAAGAAAACTAAATTTCAAACGACCATATTTACGGAACCCCTATTATAATTTTGCTCATAGATGAAAGTGATCACGACAATCGAGATCCACACCTATCCTGAAAATTTCAAGTCCCTAGGCGTTTCCGTTCAAAAGTTACAATTTTCTATGGTTTCTATGGTTCTGGTGATGCGAGCTGAACAAAATTTTGCATGTAGCTTGAACACCTCATTTTCCATTAAAGTGCAAAATTTCATCACGATCGAATCTGTAGTTTCAAAGTAATCAGGAAAACAATTTCGAGCGGCCATATTTACGGAACCCTTCGGCGGATTTTGCCCAATAACGAACTTAACCTCGGCATTCGAGATTCGAACCTACCCTGAAAATTTCGAGTTTCTAGGACATTCCGTTCGAGAGTTATCGTGTATACGGACGGCCGGACGGACTGACAGACTCGAATTTTCCGACGGATTCGTCATCAGTGAGTCGAACATAGTCGATCGCGACCATTTTCGGCTCAAAATTCGAAAAATACAGACATCGTGACGAAATGATATAGCCCTCGTGTAAGTAGTACGAGCGCTCAAAAATGATCGAAGGAAAAACGATTTGATGGCATGTTCGATTTCTTTATGTTGGAACCCGTGAATATCTGTCAATAGTGTCAGTTGTCGTTTATTTGAAGTGTCTGTCATTCCTCCTGTCAATTTTATGAAGAAAATTTTCTATTCAAGATGATAACTGATACCGAAAATTATTAAGATTCTTATAATTATTTTGGAAGTAATAGATATTTGAGGTCTTGAGCAAAGAGCAATAATGAATACATTTGGGAAACAAATTATGATCGAAACAAAACTATCGTTTTTTCCTAAGTACTAGATATATTTAATAAATTTCTTCGAAAAAATTTATTTTTATTGAAAAAAAAAAGCGATAGACTGTATCGAATTCAGTCGTTAACCCCCGTATACTAATCAATCCTTATCTGTACATACACTTACGTACACTTAAAGTAATAATTTGGTTGTTAAGTAGATGAAGCTAGAGTAGAAAAATCAATGAATGGTTTAAACACGCATGCGGATGTAACCTAAATACTTCATTACTTTAATAGTGATTGTATAGTAGAGGGATAGTTTCAAAAGGAAAAACTACAAAACTACCATTTAAAGTCCTCGTTTCCTTTGCGGATATGATTCGAAGGATTTCAAAAACATTCCTTGCTGATTATTTGCTGTTGATCAATTTGATCTCATCATTATTGTGTATAAAAAGAAAAACTGTTTGCGAAAGTATTTCCCTTAATTTTTTTTAATCCGGTATATTTTTTTTTCTGAAAAGTGCTGAATATAATAAAGTGAATAAGTCACTCGCTAGAAAACAAGCCTTTTGGAAATCGAACGATTTCAAAAGGTCATTCTGAATGTTTGTACAAGTATTGTACGTTTTTTTTTTATTTCACCATTATTTGAGCACATATCCTTAAGAATATCGGGATATCTATTCTACGAGGTTATTATTTATCCTTAACGTCGATATGTCAAAGTATCATTAACAATTAATCATTATTCACGCACGGAAAATGTCAACGTGATCAACTGAATATTGTCATATAGAAAGTACACAAGTTGTTAGATGTTGAAATCTTATCTTTTCCTTGTTAGTTGAAAAATAGATTAACATTCCTTATCTCTTTCGTTTTCTTATCGGAAGTACAGAATTCTTCCCTTTTTGATATTGTGGATCTGTATGAATATATCCGTGGAATTATCCGAAATTGTATCTGAATTAAAATTAGCCAATTTTTTGCAGATATTCGTTGAGAAAAAAACCAATTCGGAATCGCGAAAAGTATAATGGAAATTTATTTATTCCAACGTTTCGGTCTGGTTTGCTCTGACCGTCTTCAGGGCAGCCCTGAGAAGGCTGGTTAGTACATGTTGGACCATGCACAGTGGAAGGTTCCGCAGTAAAAGCGTGTAACCGATTATATCTCCTATCTCGAAAACTACACAACATATGTTATTTGAAGCAATTTTCATCTAATGTGTATCTTAATTTCTAAAATCCTGAATTTCTTCAGAATTTAAGTTCTTAAATGGGCGAAATCCGTCGAAGAGTTTCGTAGATACATGTCCCTGTTTTTTTCCTCAATAATTCAAAAATTCCGATTCGATGGGATGGAAACTTTGTAGTTTGTTGTAAGAACGTTCATGTGACAAATCATAGGGATACTGGAATGATAAAAAAAAATATAAAAAGCACTGCCGTGAAGTCAGGAGCTTTTGAGCGCTCGTTCATCCACCTAGTAGGGAAAATTCGCAATTCCCAGTTTTAAAAACCAATTGAAACAACTTTTGACAGCTATCAAAAAAATGACATCAGCTCTTTATCAATTATTTCAGCTGTTCAAAAATTCGTTGGAATTTAAAATGGTTTTGGTTATGCGATCTGGAAAAAATTTAACCTTAATATATCATTTTTCCATTAAAATACAAAATTGCGTCACGATCGCATCCGTAGTTTTGAAATTACCTAGAAAACTAAAATTGAAACGAGCATATTTACGGACCCCCTAGTCTAATTTTGATAATTGATGAACGTGACCGCGACATTCGAAATCTACACTTATCCTGGAAATTCCAGCAAAGTCCCTGGGCCTTTCCGTTCGAAAGTTGTAATTTTCTATGGTCCTGGTAATGCGATCTGGGCCAAATTTGGCATGTAGCTTGAGCACGTTATTCTCCATTCGAGTGCAGAATGCTTATGCGATCTGGAAAGAATGTGGCTTGAATATATCACTCACCATTAAAATACAAAATTTTGTCTCGATCGAATCAGTAGTTTCGAAGTTATCAGAGAAAAAATTTCGAACGGTCATATTTATTGGTGGAATTCTGCCCATTGACGAACCCAACTGCGGCATTCGGGAACTGAACACTCAATGAAAATTGAGGTCTCTAGGTCGTTCCGTTCGAAAGTTATCGTGATTACGGTCGGACGGACGGACGAACTTGAATTTTTCGACGGAATCGTCATCAGTGAGTCGAACATGTTCGATTAAGACCATTTTCGGCTCAAAATTCGAAAAATACAGACACCGTGACGAAATGATATACCCTTCGTGTAAGTAGAACGAGCGCAGAAAAAATTATTACTAAAATCATCGGTATCTCAGAAACTATTCGCCATATATCCTGCTGAATTTTTGTTTCAACAAATTAGGCATGGATAAAATGATTAATTTGGAAATTCACTCTTTTAGCTGTTCCACGTGTTAAGAAAATTGGATTTTTCTAACCTTGTGTTGAGGAATTTGATATATTCTGTGATTTCATCTCCTAAAGTTCAAAAAAAAGAATGACATTCTTTGTCACATTGAAGGCGGGTTTCATTCAGATTTTGTGGTATGTTCCATAACCTTTGGTTCGATAGTCTCTCTACAGTGCCAACTCATATTAACCCAAAAACATTTCGGTTATATATTTCCTAAGGCTCAAAAATGTCCGACAGGAAAAAAGAGGTTGATACAGGGGAAAATATATTCAGGTAAACGGAGCAAAAAATCCCACATACAAAAAAGAAATGAGTTCATCAAATACTTTGAGACCACAAGGAACATGAATTTGGTATTTGGAAAAAACGGTTAAAGAATTCATGTTTTAACTCATTTCTGATCCATATTGAGTTGAAAAATTATAGCGCCAATAGAAGCGTAGGATGTAGTGTGCACATTAAAAACAACTTCGAATAAAATATTTACAATGTTATTACATTTTTTAGCCATAATCGTCAATAAAATCAGAGGCCGAAAACATTTCAATTATTCACCATTTTTCAGAATTCATACTTCATTACACAACTTTTCCGAATACGCAGATACTTTTTTGCATGAAAAATGTAAGCAATGATATCCATGCCATTTGCGAAATAACTCGAAGATTTCAAATCAGAAAAACGTATCAAGTATCAATTATGTACATTATAATAACGTAATCACAAAGCGACGTTACTGCATTGGTCAGGCTTATCCACAACAAGGCGGTTAAATTTGAATTTTACACGTGCAAACTTCTTATTCGAATGGAAAGGTGATTGCATCATCCAAATGCAATTGCAGGGGTTTACACACACGTTGAAATACTTACATAGACAAACCGCAGCAAGAAGTCTTATGGCATTGGCAGGCGGAGAACAATCAGGAAAAAAGGGTTTCGCAGCGTATTCCGCGAAAGTTAAAGCCACAATGGTTTGCGTAGTGGGCCGTATGATGAGTATAGACACCCAAAGCATCAGAAAAGCGGCTAGGGGACCGAAAGCGACATAAATATAGGCATAGTCTCCCCCAGATCTCGTTATGGAAGTCCCCAATTCGGCGTAACACAAGGCGCCGAGAGTAGAAAAAGCGCCCGACAAACACCAGATAATCAAGGCAAACCCCACCGATTCCGTGCTGTTATAAACACCGGTCGGCGACACGAAAATACCACTTCCTATGATAGTCCCGATGATCAAAGCCACCCCGTTCAACAGAGTGATCTTCCTCTTCAGCTTGACACTCTCACCCCCTACATTGGCCACCTGAAACGCCGCCTTGAGGTCGTTTTTCGATACCATGTCGAGTTTTTTCTCAATTCACATTCCCGCGAATTTCAGCACACAACCGGCATAAGCACATGGCACATAATAAACGACCGTGACTCAATCTGGCCGGTTGGGGAAGAGAGTGAAACTATGGTACAGCGTGAATTGTCGGCGGAACCCGTGAAAACTGAAATGCGCGCCGGTAGCGTCGCAAATTCGAAAGCCGTCGGTCTTTTTTCCACGCGGGCGATGGGATGCGTCGTACGTGCAGCCGTGCGTCTGTTCCTGATTATGTCAAGAGTTTGCGCGCGATTCATTTCGTCACGTTTTCGACGCACAGAGTACAGACAGTCTGCGACTTGCAGGCAGCGAATGTTAAATGCGGTTCTGTCGCTTATGTTCCAAATTTCCTCTGAAGAAACTCAGATTAACATCGAAATGTAATGGATGTATTTATTACAGTCGTAAAATGAAGCAATGGAACTTGTTTCAGTTGGGAAATGTCGATTTTTTCCAATTGAAAAAGTGCATATCCATGTGCCACCGCTTAGCTGAAAAGATTTCGAAATGTGGAAAGTTCAACGAACGTTTATTCTCTAATGAGATTACCGCACGCGTGTTCATTGAACTGTCTCGATTAACCTCATTGGTAAATTTTCTTCCCCTCAGGTATTGTTTTGAAGTTGGGATGAAACTGATATCACGTGAGGGATTATATTGGCCTCGAAAAAGAGGCCAATTTTTCATCCCCTTGTAATCCCATTGTAACCACCCAATTATTCAAATTCCTGTGTTAGTTATTGAAAATCCGGAAAGACCTTCAGCATTTGAAGATATTATCTATATTAAGAACTCAAGATTCAAAAAACAATAAACATTGTTATTATTGATCTTAAATTCCAAATACCTTCTTACATCACCCTTCGAATATCTGGAGTTTACAGTTTATTGAGCGCTCGTACTACTTACACGAGAGCTATATCATTTCGTCACGATGTCTGTATTTTTCGAATTTTGAGCCGAAAATGGTCTCAATCGACTATGTTCGACTCACTGATGACGAATCCGTCGGAAAATTCGAGTCTGTCCTTCCGGCCGGCCGTGAGCACGATAACTCTCGAACGAAATAACCTAGAGACTTGAAATGTTCAGTGTGGGTTCAGTTCCCGAATGCCTCGGTTAGGTTTGTTAATGGGCCAAATTCCACCAGTGGTTCCGTAAATATGGCCGTTCAAAGTTTTGTTTCCCTGATTACTTGAAAACTACAGATTTGATCGAGATGAAATTTTGCACTCGAATGGAAAATGAGGTGTTCAAGCTACATGTGAAATTTTGTCCAGATCGCCTGACCAGAACCATAGAAACCATGGAAAATTTCAACTTTTGAACGGAAATGCCTAGGGACTTGAAATTTTCAGGATAGGTGTGGATCTCGAATGTCGTGATCACGTTCATCTATAAGCAACATTATTCTAGGGGTTCCGTAAATATGGTCGTTTGAAATTTAGTTTTCTTGATAATTTCAAAACGACAGATTCGATTGTGACAAAATTTTGTATACTAATGGAGAAATTTATATTCAAGCTACATTCCTCCAGATCACATGACCAGAACCATAGAAACTCATAACTTTCGAACGGAAAGGCCTAGGGACTTAAAATTTTCAGGATAGGTGTGGATCTGAAATGTCGCGTTCACGTTTATCAATGAGCTGAATTATACTAGGGGTTCCGTAAATACGGTCGTTTGAAATTTTGTTTTCTCGATAATTTTGAAACTACGGATTCGATCGAGATGAAATTTTGTATTTTAATCGAGAATGATATATTAAAGCAATATTTTGTCCAGATCGCATGACCAGAACCATAGAAACCATAGAAAATTGTAACTTTTGAACGGAAGGGCCTAGGAACTTGAAATTTTCAGGATAGGTTTGGATCATGAATATCGTGGTCACGTTCATCTATGAGCAAAATTATACTAGGGGTTCCATAAATATGGTCGTTTGAAATTTAGTTTTCTTGATAATTTCAAAACTACAGATTCGATCGTGACGAAATTTTGTATACTAATGGAGGATGATATATTCAAGCTACATTTCTCCAGATCACATAACCAGAACCATAGAAACCATAGAAAATCATAACTTTCGAGCGGAAAGGCCTAGGGACTTGAAATTTTCAGGATAGGCGTGGATCTGAAATGTCGCGTTCGCGTTTATCAATGAGCAGAATTATACTAGGGGTTCCGTAAATACGGTCGTTTGAAATTTTGGTTTCTCGATAATTTCGAAACTACGGATTCGATCGAGATGAAATTTTGTATTTTAATCGAGAATGATATAACAATATTTAGTCCAGATCGCATGACCAGAACGATAGAAACCATAGAAAATTGTAACTTTTGAACGGAAAGACCTAGGAACTTGAAATTTTCAGATTTGTTGTGGATCCCGATTGTCGTGATCACTTTCATCAATGAGCAGAATTAAATTAGGGGTTCCCTAAATATGGCCGTTCAAAATATTATTTTCCTGATAGTTTCGAAACTACTGATCGGATTGGAATAAAATTATGCACCTAGCTGAGGAATAATGTATTCAAACTCCGTGCAAAATTTTGTCCAGATCGCATCACCAAGACCATAGATAACGTAGAAAATTGATCAGCTGAAGCACTGACATGTTTCAGAATTTTTTTGACAGCTGTCGAAAATTCCTTCAATTGATTTCTAAAACTGGAAAATGCGAATCTACCTACAAGGTGCATGTACGAGCGCTCAAAAGTTCCTGCCTTCACGGCAGTGCTTTTCGTAATTTTTTTTATTTACTTCAGAGGGAAATGCAGGAAAAAAGTTCAGCATTGAAAAAAATACTAAAAAGACTAAAACTTACCCCTCTTGAAAGAAAAAAACATTGAATAAACAGCTTAAGGAACAAAGGCTTAAACAAAGATGCATTTAAGCATATATTAGAACTATAAAAAAATCAATTCCATGTAAACTTCCAAATGCTTTCCTTGAGCAATACCAGAAATACACTACCCAAAAAAATTAGGGAACGCTACAATATTTCTTATTTCTCTTTCTGGTTTAAGGAAATATACAGTAACTTTTGAGTGACATGTGACATATGGAAGACTGCGAAAACTGCATATTTAATTTCATTATGGGTGAATATTGATTAGAGATGTTCTTCTTCGGACGATTCTAGAGTTTAAATACATGAAACAACAACGGCGGCACATAATATACAATTGGTCACATCCATCAAGGATTACAACAAAATATTGAAATATAATGAAACCTTTTTGGAAAACATAGTTCCTTCAAGCAGAACTATTCTAAATTTTTCACAAATTTTGGCTATAGAAATTTCTGTATTTTCCGTACGTCGCAATTTCTTCAGGAAAAAAATCTCATTGCCTCCCCATAGAATGGAGCAAGTTTCGTTCGAGAATCTCAAATGAAAGATGAGCCGAAAAAGACCAATAAAGCAGCTGAAATTTCGGAAAACTCAGAAACCGCCAGTCGGATTTCCACCAATTTGAAGAGTGGAATAGGTACCCAATTTCAGATCGATTGGTGAAAAATTGCGAAGCGTAGGGTTTGTTCAACTTTCACCAATTCCAATAGGCTTCTAAAGGTCGCAGATCCGCTACACGATTAATTCGAGCTCGATATTTCAAAAATTGCGAGTTCTCTACCTTTAATGCCGAAATCACGTATTACTAGGCCATATCAATAATATAGGGTGTTTTTTCAAGTGAGGTTTTTCTTGACAGGTGCTAGAACTAGAAAAGATTATTTAGCCGGAAGTTGATCGTATAAATTATTCAATTTGCAAAAAGTCCAAAAAAGCTTGGGTATCATCATCTTAATACGACTCAGTTAGAAAATCTGCCATGCATCACGGTGCCATATGCATTCCAGCCACTAAATGAAATGCTGGATTTTATCGCAAAATCATATATTCTCTTTCAACTTTTATTAGGAGATTTTTCCTGAACGGTATAATCCTTAAAGTTAAAACTAAGGAGAGGAAAAATTACTGATTGATATGATCCTTTAAAAAAATTCGGGAGGTTCATAAACTGACCGATAAAATTGATCCAATTTGTTCACAGAAATTGTTCTAATTGGTCACCATTCGTTTGATGTGCACAAAGTCTTGCCCAGGGTAATAACGAATTATAACATCCAGCAACTATTACATCAGTTTGCTTCACGCATTTTCGATGTGTTGTTTTAGTTCTTCAACACTATTCCCCTCACTGTTACTGTACACTAATGTTTTAAAATGACCCCAAAAGAAGAAATCAGAGGGGTTGAGATCCGGGGAGCGTGCAGGCCAAGAAATCGACACACCACGTCGTATCCACCTAAAGTCACAAAAATCATATGCTCTGTGAGATGATTTCCCGTAAACTAAAGGCATTTGAAACACATTTGAACCTCGACACGCACCTAAATCAGATCCGTGCTCTTAGTTTCTCAGATTCGCGGGGAACTTCGATTTCGAAATACTCGGCCCTGGTGAATATTTTATACGAAGGATCTTTGGAATTTTGACTTATTTTGATGAGTTCTTACACCTGTCAAAAAAAGCCACCTTTGAAAACACCCTGTATGATATTTGGGAGCTATTTAGTTATTTATCATAGTTCGAAATATAAAGCTCTCTGCATATTTTATTCAGAAAAGATCTGAGAATTTTATTTTCACGGTGTAAGATTCAGAATTGAATGATAAAATATATAAAATATATTAAATAAAATATACCTATACCTAATATATAAAAATATAATATTTGCTGGAGGATTTCGTGGATATAGCCCTATAAATTTTTTTCTCAATAATTCGAAAAATACTGATCGGATCGAATTGAAATTCTGTAGTTAGTTGTAAGATACGGACAAGAAAGTTAATGTGAAATTTCCTAAGGCTCTTATCACTAAAAAAATTAAAAACAAATCTTCTGAAAAACTTCGGTATCTCAAAAACTATTCTCCATATCTTGTGTCTACTCTTGAGTTGAATTAAACTCAGGTTCACAGCTGTTCCACGTGCGAAGAAAATTGAAATTGAATTGAATGAAATGATATTTTTTGTCACACTGACGGTTCGGTTCACATAATCTGTGGTTCGTATCATGATATTTTGTTCAATAGTCTTGCTACAGTGTCACCTCATGTCGAATCAAAACGATCATAGAGTAGTTAATTCTTCACTAAACAATATGTCAGTAATTAATTTTTGTTGGAAATAGGAGTGACTAATGATTTTCAAAGATTTCCAAATCTCACAAAAGGGTTTTTCTACAGGTTTTCAGAATCTTGCGTGAAATTTGTCAAAATCTCGAATTTCGCATGAATATACATATAGTAAAATATACCGATTTAGAGGTGGGGCGATAATTCTCAAGCATTTTCATGTATTTTCGATACGGTACCTGGATGAGTGACCCAAGAATTTAAATGAATATAAACGCAAAAAAACTCCTGGTCGACTTCTCGACATTGCTTTTCAAATTTTCTAAGAAGCTTTACATATACAGTGTGGAAAAGCCAAATGGAATAATTCCATTTTCTTGCCCACTGTACATATTCATGGAAAATCCCGAAACACATCAAATTTAAATTTTCATTCTTCTTCGTAAAAATGCGAACCCTACCTTCAACCCTCTTCGAAAGACCGGTACAACTCCAATTTTTCGAATGGGAAGTATGGGCTTGTGATACATTGTTTGAAAGGTCGAGTCATTCTCTTCAACGTGTTTCAGGATATTTCATGAATATTTGAAATACCCGAGATAATAAATTTTTATTCCATTTGGATTTTGCACACTGTATGTATCAATATCAATGTATCTAGGCATTCATCCAGAAAATCATTATTATTGAACTGTAATCTTCGTTTGAACTGTGCGGGAGGTGTAGAAAGCGCATTCACCATTTCTGACTAGTTGGTAACGATTGAACGAGAACAGTTTTCTAACTACTCGAAGTTGAGCAGTCGATTGAAAGAGTTCATAACTCGATTAAATAAACGAGAACTCGAACACCTATCCAAATTTTTTTCGGAACTAAGTACGTGAGTAGGTATAAGGTATCACATGACCTAAATTTCATGACAGCCAAAATATTAGTAACCTACAGGACATACACCTGATTGTTATTTTTATTCCTTTCAGGAAATACTCATATTCAAATAATCGCTACATCGTGAAAACTTTTTTTCTTAGTTTTGTTCAAACAAGTTTCAGAGGGGAATAAATTCTAATAAATTAGATACGTGAATTTTGAATTAATTGAACGACAATTATACTGAAGATTGCACAGCGGGAGAGTTACTGAAAATAAAACACCTCAGTACATAGATATCTCTGAAAGAGCGACATCACACTCACATCAGTTACACAGTGAAGTTCATGATGTTTGCTTTTGTATGAGGACAGTGCTGGTTCAAATCGCTCCTAAATTACAGGTGAGTGCTAAATTTTTCCAGTGTTCCACATTCTCTATAAAATCAATCGATTTCGATAAGTTTATCACGGTACATCTACAAATTTCAATGTTTTCGTGATCCAACACGAAAAATTTGTTTTCTCGAACTATCCTCGAGAAATCGCAAAAAGGCTCGAAATTTTCGCACCATTCAAAATCTCAAAAAGATGAATTCTTTTTAATACAAATTTCCTCCTGCAACACCCTTTTTGTCATCTCAAACAACGAAATACACGATCAGAAAACATGGGGGCAACCATCTTGTTTTTGAAAGTTATCCAATAGAAAGTTCTATTTTCGTACAAGTTTTTCAATTGGTGTTAAGTGACATTTATTTTTGATCAGAAATAATGGATACAAGAGTGGAAGAAGGTTTTACCAAGGAGAGAACCCGAAGACCCGTTAGAAATAAGCGTTTCAACAGGCAGGTTTTTGAATTTTTGCTTTGGAGTGGAGAGTGTCCCCTTACATGCTTGTTTTCATGTTTTGTGCTGAAAAAATAACCCAACTATTTTTAAACTCCTCGAAATGTCCTTCTTTCGGAATGAAAAGAATTCGATGTGTAAAGAGTGACATAACTTAGGTAACATTTAGAACCTTCAGAATACTAGTCGTAGATCTATTCTGTTATTTGGTGGAATATATTGGGATACTTTCGATTCAATTTTTCTTGAATTCAAGACAATAGAATCTACAGAACTTGAAAATTCCCAATTGTCTCTACATACATTAGTCGTTATTAATCGCATATAAGTATCGAAATCAACTTCGATACTCGATTGATTTGATTCTCACATTGTTTTATCGAACTTGTATTTATCATCGTCCTGGATTTGAAAAAAAATGATATTATTTCAATAACTCGAAGAGGAATAATAATTATTCGAATATACCTCAAATTGATAATTGAAAATTGCTTTGAACTTCACACTTGAAAACTCCATGAATATGTTCTCGCAATCAACATGTTTTTCTGTTTCTCATTCAAAAAATCTGGAAACCAAGTGAAAAATGTTAAATTCGAATGAAAATCACAACAAAATTTGTATGTATTTGAACTCTAAAAAAGTGGCCAAGCAGGTGTCGAACTACGCACAATGAAGGGTTCCGTAATAATATCTAATTGCTCCTTGCTCAACTTCATTCGAACCAACTTTCGATGACAGTGTTTCTCAAGTTCAACTAGCCTGAATTTTTTCATAATTTTTCACCCAATAGTTGGAAAGTTAGAGCGGGAAACTTCGGAGAACTTCAGTGGATCATATCTCACCAACTATTGACCTAACAGAAAGAATAATCTCGAAACTTTATATAATTTTTGAAGACCTATCCAATGATACCGCACATGCTGCTCTGCACATTTTTTTTCAACCCCCAGTTTCATAATATGGCGATTGTATCCCCCAATTTTTTTTTCGTAATGTCAACAGTCTCCGAGTTAAATGTCTGTGACATAAGGACATGACGAGATAACCAGGATCCCCTTTTTTACTAAGAAACCCTAAAAATTTCGAAATCAAATAATTTGAAATTTAAAAAGCACTGACTGCGCGCTTTTTCGAATTCATCGCCACAACGTTAATTCACCCATCTAAGTAATTCGAAAAAACAGAAAATGCTTTTAAATAATCGAAAAAAGACGTATTTAATCGTGTGCACCCAGTTTCCACCCCTAAATCGGTATATTTTACAATATTTTCATCCGAAATTCGGGATCTCTGATTTGGACAAATTCACGCAAAATCCTGAAAACAGATTCTATCAACTTAATTGGAGTGTAATAAATGATGTCATCTTGTTTTTATATGAGATGGAATTACAGAATTATCCTCAAATTTCTCAACACTAGATCAGAAAAACTCAACGTGGAACAGTTGTGAAGCAGAATGTTTATACATATTAATTATATAACCCATATAACTGATTTAACCGATGTTCCATATCGTCGCCTTCAGGAGAAAATTTTCCAGGAGTAACAAAAAACACTTTAAAAGTCAGAACGTGACCTGTCAGTATGACTGATTTAGTATGGGAAATACGGGAGTTACGCAGTTTTCTCAAACGCGTAGGAGATACGTAGATTTCATTCTTTTAAATTTAAATATAGCCGATCATTTTAAGAGTTTATTAATTTGCAAGCATATAAGTAACTATGTTGCCCAACAGATTTCACAAAAATACCATTTCTTGAAAAATGTGGAGTTACGTAGTTTTCTTCGGAACACGACGATATGTAGACATAAAATTTCAGCAGGATATGGCAAATAGTTTTCAATTTTTGTTCAAAAGAAAGCTAATCAAAATGACAATCTAGATAACCCAAGAAATCATCTAGGTATAGCTTCAGTCTGCGTAGGAACAATAATTCTTTGCAATTGCTGTCTCTTCTTGTTATGGTCTTTTGGAACAGAAAACACCTTCAATTTCCTTTCCTCCCAAACAATACTATTTTTCATTCGTATACATAAGGAAATTTCAAATATGAATAGATTAGGCAGTGAAAATTCATTAAAGTCAAGTAAAGTTTCTTTCTATCTGTTCTTCGAGATATTTTTATTAATAGACAAATCATCGAAACTCAAGAAATATAACACCTAAATATTTTAATTACTCAACTCAGATTATGCGATGTAGTTTGATGTGGTAGTAAAATGAGTTTGTGCATTTTGAAGGAACAAACGTTTCTTTAGTTAGTTTTGGTTACTTGAATCCAATTATTTAATATGATTAATTTATTTTTTAATAGGAAGGTTTTCGGAGAAGAGAGGAGACCACCAAAAAGACTTTTCACGCCCGAAATCAAAAGGTACTTGAAGGATTGGCTGGTACGAAGAAGAGATAATCCATACCCCAATAGGGAAGAGAAGAAGACACTGGCTGTACAAACAGGACTGACTTACATACAGGTAAATGCAGCATATCTTAAATTTGATTGATTCGGCCGATACTTGATGAAAATCCATACTCAGTATTCACTGATTAACTTAGTCTACGGATTTCACTAATTGAGAGTTTAACAAAACCGCTACACCTGTTTCTCCATACCATGGCTTCATCAGGTGACGAGATAAACTGAGCTCATTGTTGCTCTTGTTCGAAAAAAATACCTACTTCCTAGAGAGTAAAAGGAATGGATAAGGGGTAGAGATAAGGGTAGTTATCTACATACCTGCACTAAGATGGAGAATGACTTGTTCAAGCTACATTCAAAATTTTGTCCAGGTCGCAGACCAGAACCATAGAACCTAGGGTCTGGAAATTTTCAGGACCAGGCGTGGATTTCGAATGATACGGTTACGTTTATCAATGAGCAGAATTGAACTAGGGGTTCCGTATATATGGCCGTTGAAAAATTTTTGTCAAGGTCGCACTACCAATACCATAGATACTGTAGAAAATTCTAGCGAATTATCGAAAAAAAAATTGGTCAACTAAAGCACTGACATGAAGTCTCGAGTTTTGCCTAAGTTTGGAGTTTTTTCAACAGCTGCCAAAAATTTCTTCAATTGGTTTTTAAAACTGGAAAATGCGAATCTACCTACAAGGTGGTTAACGAGGGCTCAAAAGCTCCTAACTCCATGGCAGTGATTTTTATAATCTTTTTGAATAATTATCTTTCCGTCTCTTGAAGGTTTGCAACTGGTTCGCCAATTGGAGAAGAAAACTCAAAAATTCGGGGAAAGAACCCCAATGCAAAACGTGGGGAGATCTCATCAAAACTTATAACCACCAGGTCCATGGCAACATAGAACACTTCAGTATTGGCTCAGACGACAGCATTTGGTACGAAAGCGATTCGGAGGACTGCGACGAGCAGAAACCCAACGTGGAACAAACCCATTACAACAACAACAATAACCAATGTTTCGTCGTCAGCTCAACGACCGGAACCACAGTGGATTTCGGCCCTTTTGTCCAATCCAACAAATACAAGAGCCATATAATGGAGAAGTATCTTCGGGACTGTCAGCAAACTGTTAAAGAAGAAATCTTAATAGAAAACGATAACTCCTCGCCTTCTGTGATATCAAAATGGCTCGAAAGTGCCGCTAATTTTAAACCTAATGAAAATAGTTACCTTGACGTGAAGCTCTTTCAAACGCAGAGGAAAAAAGTGGCAAAACCAAACCTGAGGGAAGATATGGAAAGGCTAAAGATACATGGAAAGGAAGAATTGGATGCGGCTGAAGCATTAACGACGTTAGCGAATTCTAGTAGAAATAAAGCTCAGTAGTAGTTTTTTGAAATTCATTTTTTCCACCTGCTAGATTCATGGTGGAAGAAAACAGTGTATTCTTCCACCATAGATCTAATATAATAAGGTCCGGGTTTCACGTTACTTTCATACTTTCCATACGATTTCCGATCAATTTTGATAAGTTGTGAACGTTATTCCAACGACAGTGTATTCATTTTCCTCATTCCGTCTAGATTGCAGTCGAACATGCAAAAGAGCAAAACGTGAATTGCAGTAAGAAATAAAGGTAAGTTATGATTTTTGAGAATGTTCTAGCCTCATAATATTTTCAGGTTTTAGAACCTAAATGTCTACCCCGATACCATACAGATTATAAATCAATACTTGCAATACTCTTTATGGCCAGTGAAACGAATTTGCAGGAAAAATAGGGTCATTTACTCTTGAAAATGGAGAAGAGTAATGATTTTTCAAAGATTTCCCAGCCCCACGATTCGTTTTTTCCAGGTTTCGGAAAATTTCTCAATATTTCATTGGACATAACAAGGTACTCCTGTCAGATCTCTAAAAAAAAATTAATATCTAGACTTAAATTCCTCGAGTTGTCGATGTTGCCTTAGCATTATTCAAATAAGGAAATTGGGGTACCAAAAAATATTAGTTTTTCTGATATATAGGTTTATTCAATATAATTTGGCGATTCCATTTTTTGAAGTTTATAAAAATGAAATGACATTATTTGTCATACTGACAATGACCAGTGAAGTCCCTTTTAGTAAACAGAAAAAAAAATTGAGTTTCCTTATATATTGTACTGTATTGGTACTTTCATGCGCTAAAACTTTTAACGAAATTACAATTTTCTGCTGAAAACAGCAAAGAACTAGAACTCTACCTTTAATGAGTTCTATTCAAAGTGAAAATATTACTTTAGATAATCTTTGGCTAAGATCGTGATCGTATAGTGGTGGATTCTACGTTGGGTATGCAACCCAAATTACGCTTGATTCAATAGAAGTGATTGACGGGAAGGAGGAAATTCAAAACACATATTTATAGCACTCAAAACAAGAAAATCACAAGTTTATTTCGGAGTGCCAACAGGTAGGGGGAAACAAAAACATCCAAAAATAAAAATCCCCTCCTTATCGCGTTAAAATACCGTTAATCCACAAGAAAAGGATATCCATAGACGACAACAGGTCGACTGGCGAGAATTCTCTCATATGATGAGAGAAAGATGGTTGAGTAAAGTAAATGCTGCACTAATAACTCCTTAACCTTAATTGGTGATGTGAGGAACTACTCAGGAATACAACTATCATTAGACGGTGATGTCCAGCGGTGAGGAGAGGGCCGAAAAGAACCTTCTCTTTTGAAGCACGTTGGGGTGATATTCAATGAGAGCAGTCCCCTTTCCCACGCTGGGGGAGAGCCAATGAGAACAGTTCCCTTGAAGAATAAATGAAAAGTCTGATGATACCTAGCTGTGGAAAGTAATTAGTGGGAGAGAGTAACAAATAAGAATGATAAAACTCACGTGCTAAGCTAAGGTATCTTCTGGATTTACCAGAATGTCATTAATTCATTCAAACTGCAGGAACCTCTCACTTCGAAAGTCCAGTATCAAGTAACTAACAAACCAAACCTGTATGTTTTACCTTTTAAACGATAAGATAACTAAGAGACTAGAGACCCTCTTCCAATTTGTCAAAAGAGCTTCTGTGTTTCTAAGCAAGACCACAGATCTCTTCTTTTTGGCGGAATCTGCAATCTCGAGTAGAGGTTACTGTAAACTAGCGTTGCGCAGATATCAGTTTAGTTTAGCACAATATTCAATACAATTCGGTGATTCCATCTTTTAAAGTTTATAAGAATGAAATGAAATGACAGTATTTTTCATAATGACAACGAACATTGAAGATCCTTCTAGGACACAGAAAAAATTGAGTCTTCTGATATATTCAAAAAATCCACTTTTGGAGTTAATGAAAATGAAATGACAATGAACACTGGAGTCCCTCTAAGTACACAGAAAAAAATTGAGTTTTCTGATATGTTCAATATAATTCGGTGATTTCATCTTTTGCAGTTATAAAAATATAGAATGACAGTGTTTGTCATACTGAGCCCCCCTATTAGTTCACAGAAAAAAATTGCGTTTTCTGATATTTTAAGTCAGTGATTCCATCTTTTGGAGTGTATAAAAATCATAAAAAAGAACACAGAAATAAGCGCACAGAAGCTGCACTGACGTGAAATAAGTGTGCTCCTGCACAAAACTCAATCAGTTTTCAGTTCAAAATATCAGCAAATTGAGAATAATATATTACTTTCAATAGATATAGAATGAAACTCAAATTATATTCAGTTGTTTTAATTATGCGTTTGATACTCTCATTTCTTATTTGCACATTTGAACAGTATTTCATTATTATCGAAATATTTTGAGTATGTCTTTAAATCTTTCATCATTTTTTCCATCAATACAGGAAATTTTCTTAATTTCTCCACGAAATCTAGTATTATTCATGTTTCCTGAGGTTCAACCGGATCTTCAATTGTTAAATCTCCTGGTCCCCAAACTTTAATAGTGTTTGCTGAGGATGTTAGGAGGACATTTTTCTTCGGATGAATACCGATAGAATTCAGAACTTTCCCCGGAGTGTGGGTTAATTTTTTCACAACTTTAGCATTTATAAGATCCCAAATATAAAGTTGTCCAGAAGTTGAACCAGAAATTACATAATCGTCACTTGTTATGATGCCACTTTCAATGGTCATATCATCAGTTTTGTGTCCTGTATATCTGGAAATTATGAAAAGAGAAAAAAACTTGAATATTTCAAAATATGTTCAAAACTTACTCCGCTAGCATTTCCCCAGTGTTCTTATCCATAAGTCTAACAGTATTATCTGCTGATCCTACTAAGATGCATTGGCCATCATGAGAAAAATCCACTGAAATCACTGGAGCTGAAAGAATACCAAAATTAATTTTGCATTTGAACACAGTTCCAATGAGATCTGATAAAATTTATTTCAATTATCATAATGTATTTCCATCAGGTATAGTACTCACCACCAATATAATCCATATGACAACTGCCATTCCTCAAATCATACCTTCTTATTGTACAATCTACAGAGCCAGTCAGTATTTCATTATCAGTCACTCTAATAGAGGATATACAATCCTTTGAATCTTTCATGGTTTGGATAGGTTTATTATGTGTATATCTAACATCCCAGCACATAATGGAATTATCTAGACTACCCGATACTGCTACAGTTGATTCTTCATTGAATTTAACACAAGTGACTGAGGAGGCATGTCCCCTGAATCTTCTTTTGGGTTGTCCTGTAGGAACATCCCAGATAATAACTGATTTATCCGAGGAACATGACGCGATTTGGCTGCTATCATTCGAACCACAAGCATCGAATACTTCATTTCCGTGGCCACCATAGGTTTTTAAGAGGAGACTGCGATAAGGATTCCACAATTTGAGTTTTCTGTCCGCGCCACATGTTAAACAATAGGAACCATCAACTGCAACAAATAACAATTGAATTTCACTAATTTCTCAAGATTTAAAACATTCATTACAAACCATTGAATCTTACAGCTCTTACTGCCCCTTGTTTGCAGTCTAGGGTTACTAAGCATTGCAAATCAAGTTCTGACATGGTTGTTTTTTCATTTATTTCAGTAGAAAATGTGTATAAATGAATATTCTGTATCAAATATAAAATGTATTGAGTATTAATTCGTATTATTATGTAGGTTATGTTTATATCATAGGTAACCTAACCCAACTTGGTTTAAAATATCACAGAATAGCATACAATTGGATTAATGTTACCGTTTTTCCGTAATGCCCTTGTACTTTTATGCGATAAAACTATTACCGACATTACAGTTCTCTGTTGAATTCAACAATGATCTAGAACTCCTTAAATGAGTTCTAATTAACTTGAAAATATTACTCAAAATAATCTTTGGCCAACGTGACCGTATAGTGGTTAATGGAGTCAATATACGTTGTGTATGCAACCCAAATTAAGCTTGATTCAATAGGAGGGAATTACGGAGTGGGCGACATCTACTTTCAATCGTTCGAAATACCCGAAAGGTGAACAACAAACTAACGTGTGTGTGTTTATATGGGAAAAGTGTGAAATGTTTGTATGATTTCAAGTCATTTATGTATCGAAAGTGATATATTCGAAGGATAATTTATGGACAATTGATTCGACTGAACTGTATACGAGCTGAAAATGCAGCGGATTGAAACAGATAATGTGGGAATAAGATCACGAAAAATGTGCTCTGTTCCTCAATGCTCATTATATAGTTCCTCCGAAATTTATTTGCATAAATTTCCGTTGAATCCCAAGGCAGTTAGAAAATGGCCGACAATTTTGAAGATTGGAAAACGTATATCAAAGAATATGCCAGTTTGCAGCAAGCACTTCCTGAAAAGATGATTTTTATTTTAAATTCAATAATTTTATATTACATTCACGTTCACCCACATAATCAAAAATGTCCTAAGTGGTAATCTTGACTTCCACAGGCATTATTATTAATTCCGCAATCTTATAAAAAATATTAGATCCACTTGTTAGGAAAGACAGAATAATTTTTATCCCCTCTCGGCCCGACATCTTGTGATTTTCAGCGCCATCTCGCGGTACGTGATTTTTCCTTATAGAAGAGATTGACAGGAAGGTAGGAATTTCAAAACACACATTTTTAACACCCAAAACAAGAAGATCACAAGTTTATTCCAGAGTGCCTAAAGGTGGGGGAAAGAAAAAACGATGAGAAGCAAACCCCCTCCTTATCTCGTACAAATAACGTTGATCCACTAGTAAAGGATAACCATAGACGGCAACAGGTCGACTGGTGAGAAATCTCTCATATGATGTTTGAAGATGGTTGAGTAAGTTCAATGCTGCACTAATAACTCCTTAAAGGTGATGATGTGAGAATCCAGTGATATGAGGTACTTCTCAGGTATACAACTATCATTAGACGATGATGATTTTCCACGTTGAGGAGAGGAGGACAGCAACCAGTCTCCTTGATGTTTTATTTCCCACGGAGGATGATAGTTGAACAGATAGTTAGCGCAATGTTGCGTCTACGATAGCTGTCTCCCTGAGCAGTGATCCCATCAAAGATTATGTATAACTGATAATGATGAGAGAAGAGTACGAACAATCTCAAGTTCTCAACCAGGTGAGGCTCTATTCCATGATACAGTTGATCAAGGATAATCAATCCTTTGAAGCCGACATTATTTTTTTTATACACTCTATAATAATAATAATAAATAAACATTTATTTCAACAAAAAGCTCAATTAATAGCTTGTGTATTGTCCCCATTCAATTGTTGCTTGTGGTATGAAAAACACACAAAAAATGTACATATATAGTAGTTCCATATCAGGACCACAAGGCAATTGAGCACAAAACTCGAAAAAAAAACAAATCTTTTTGGTGAAATTTAAGAGAACAGGCTACATGTTTTGTTGATCGCATAACCAGAACCATTCCAAATTCCAATTGAATTATTCAATAAAAAAATCCTTATATTTCTGTAACAGTCGATTCGGCATAATTGACAAAGAGCTGCAGTCATTTTTTCGACAGCTGTCAAAAATTTCTTCAATTGGTTTCTTAAACTGAAAAGCTCTTGACTTCACGGCAATGCTTTACAATTTTATTAAAATATAAGATAACTACTATCGTAGGAACCCAGAGACCAGAGAACTCAGAGAGCCTTAAACTCTTCCACTTTGTCGAAAGAACTTCGACGCAAGACCACAGATCTCTTCTTTTTGGCAGTGAATCTGTAATCTTGAGTAGGTTACTATAAACTAGGTTTAATCAGATGTCTGAGGACAAAATAAATATTATGCACTGTAAACTTTTTATTTTAAAGACACATCGGTAAAAAAATACATTTGAATCAAGTACACTGGTGTATAATTTAAAACGAAATATAAAACTTTACTTGTTACTGGCACGAGACTTGGACAAATGTTCTTTATTCATCTTTTTCTGCCATCTCTTGTTCGCCTCTTGAACTTGGGCTGTCATCAACTGAACTTTATTGATGAAGGTATCCTCTTCCCCTTCATCTCCATCAGTTTCAGTCTCCTGAAAAGAGAAGGCAGAAGAAATTACAAGATAATTCAGATCAAGCCAAACTCGCAAAGTAGTTACCTTATAATTCGGGGAAAACCAGTCGTTCAAATTCATCTCATCCAACTCATCTTCCTCCCCTTGAATGGAAGTACTCCTCGGAGAAGGGCTTCTGCTGGTGTATGGGGACGAATTCGAGTCGTAAGAGATGTTCCTCACGATATTACTCCTGTGACTGTTCGTTTCTTCCGCCAGATATTCGTCGTTCATATAAGCGTTCATGTCACGCCAGGGGCTGGATGATCTGTACCGGGCATCTGCGGTATGTCTCTCCAATTTTCTGGTTCTGGTTGGTGATGCTGTCCGCCGCTCCAGACGGGCCACCGTGCCGTAACGCCTCGGAGAGAAAGGCTGTTGCATGGGCGTTTTGATCCAACTTTTTTCCTCCGACATTTTCATCATCATAGTTCTTAAAAAATATTTTTTATGTGAAAATTAGGGGGCATTTTAGGCAATAATCAACTGTGAATCGAACTTATTAGAACAGATCAAACGCCATCAGAATCACTAGTGGTGGATAATGAATCCTGCAAATGAATCCCAATGATTTTTTTTTCACGAACCAAAGATACACTAACTTTCAATGGGAGACATTCGTCAATAATGAAATTGACTCCACATTGAGAATTAGGGCATACCACTATGAAGACCCAAAAGCTACCCTCCAGCCATCAAGCTCATAAATAATAAGAGTAAAAGAGAATTGAAACTATTGAAGACTTAGTAGTGAAGAAATCTTGAACCTAACATGCAGTCAATCCTATATTTCCCCCCGGATTGTGTTAGATCTTCACACGCCATGCACCTTACCAATTCAAGATACCTACTGTCTCAAAGAAGCTATAGTATCGGAATAACTTTTAAACTTTCCACGAATCTCGCCGTTGACTACTTGCTGTTCCTGAAACCACGACTTCACCACGCTAGCTAAGTTTTTGGCCTCATTACACACGGTTTCTTTCTCGGCCTGAGCTTCCGCTAGTTCCAATTCGAGGTTCCTTAAGCAATCGCTTTTGTACCTGCACTGTTTCTCCAACTGATCGTGGGTGCTCCTCATCTGCTCGATGGTTTTCGTCAGATCGTGGTTCTTATGCGCGAGATATTCCTTTTCTCTGCTGGTTCTCTTGAGCTGCATCTTGTATTCCTCGTTCTCCTGTTTTAACACGTCGTAAGCTTGCTCCAAAATTGTTAGTTTCTTTCGGAGATTGATCATCTGAGTGTGTATTTGGTCATTCTGGAAAACATCATATATTTATATATTTTGTTCGAAGATGGAATGTTCAAAACTTTGAAAGTCCCACTAGGCATAAATATTACTTACTTCTTCATTGAGCAGCCTTTGCCTGTGGAGAGACTTGTTCAATTCACACTTCAGCTGAGATATCTCCATCTCAGCATTGGAGGTGGTCTTCTCGTTTTTAAGCTCGCTAACGCTGCGCTTGCAGCAACATGCATCCGCCTTTTCCTTCTCCAATTCTCTTTTCAACCTGTCTATCACATCCTTTTGCTCTTCCACCTGTTGGTTGAGCCTACTCTGTTCTTCTATGGAAGATATGATCTTCGCCTCGAGTTCTTTTTGCGTATCAGTTACTTCTTCCGGAATTTGAGACATGTGCGACTCCTTAACCTTCAGAAGTTCTTCTTCTATAAGGCCTCCTTTGAAATCTGCATCTGACAGCCTTCTCTTCAAGTCTGCCATCTATAAGGCTTACATTTGAGGCATTAATTTCGACGTTAGGAGTGTACTTACCGATTTCTTCAATTCGTCAAAAACAATTGGCAAATTATTCTTCCTGTGTTGTAATCTTCCATGTATTTGATCAGAGTTCCTCAAGTCTTCATAGAAGTGAATGTTTGAAGCTTCGCACTTTTCAAGTCCGTTGTTTAATTGCCCCAGCTGTGAAATATTTACGCTGAATTCAGGGAGAGAAGAAGGAAATAATTAAACATTTTCTTACACTCAGCTTCATTTCTTCGACCAATGACTTATAATGATTTAACTCATAGTTTTTCATGTGCTCAAGGCTTGTATAGTCTTGAAGTTTTTTCACAACCATTTGGTAGTCTCCAATAATTTGTTCATTTTTCTTTTCTGATAGGGATAGTTGTTCCTTCAAGGAATTTATCTAGAGTACCAAGTGATATATCAATATTATTCCAAAAAGAGGTCAGCATACTCACGTATTCTCTGCTATCAGCTTTTTTCCCTTTCAACATCCCCAACTCCTTATTCGCTAAGATGAGGTCTACCTCTTGACTCTTCAACTGGTTCTCCAGCTCAACAATTCGACTGTTCTTCTGTTCCATGCAAGTCTTGATCGACTCCAAATCACCGCTCGCCAAACAAACCCTGGACTCCACCACAGAAACATCGTTTAAATTCTTCATCTGTTCCCTTTCAACGCACTTGATGCCCTCTTGTATCTCCACAACGGTGTCGGTTAAATTCTTGATGGTTTTCTTGAGATCTGCGTTTTGTCTTGTCGCGTTGTTCAACTTCCTCCGCATGTCCTGTATGATGTCGTCGTGCTGAGTCAGGTCGTTGTTCTTGGCGCTTATGATGTTCTGGAGTTCGTTGATTCTGGCCTCGTTTATTTGGTTGATCTGGTTCTCTAATATAGCCTGCTTCTCTATTGCGCACAAGTGGGCCACCAAGCGGTCGTTTATCCTCCTCAGTTGGAGGATGGCACCTATTAATTTGTTGTTCTCTTCCTGGGAACTGACGTTGGTAACGTTCTACACATACGGGAGGAAGTCAACAAAGAATTTTGAGAAATTATCAGTGATCTAACATATAACCAGCTGAACGAGCTCAAAGGGGTACTCCAGAAAATTTCTTCCCTGACCGAAAATTTCGGAAATTGTACTCACAAGAACCTCCTGTAGGGTCAACAGCTCATCGGACATGACAGACATTTCTCCCTTGAAAAATTGGACGACTTCCTCGTAGCATTTGTTCTTTTTCGTCAACTTCTTCAGCTGGTTCCTTATAACAATCTTCTCTTCCTGTGAAAAGTGTTTTTGACGGTTATATGCCCAATTAGTCAGTCAATTGAGCGTTTTTCTTGAAGCAGAATAGTTAGCGAGCAAGCGGGATAGTAAACGAACTGGTTAGATTGTTACATTTTGCCTTTACCTCTTGCATTTTGCAAATAGATTGATACTTATGAAATTGGGCCTCCATCATTGAAAGGTCCTGGAGATTATTCACATGCTCCATTTCTAGTTCGTAGTTTAGTTCCATCATTTGTTGATAGAGGTTTTGGTATTTGGTTATCTAAAATAAAATATAAAAATTACGAAAAGCACTGCCGTGACGTCAGGAGCTTTTGAGCGCTCGTACATCCACCTTGTAGGTAGATTCGCATTTTCCAGTTTTAGAAAACAATTGAAGGGATTTTCGACAGCTGTCAAAAAAATTCTCAAACTTAGGCGAAACTCCAGACTTCATGTCAGTGCTTCAGCTGACCATTTTTTTTTCGATAATTCGCTAGAATTTTCTACGGTATCTATGGTCTTGGTGATGCGATCTGGACAAAATTTCGCACGTAGTTTTAATACGTTATTCCTCAGCTAGGTGCAAAATTTCATTCCAATTCAATCAGTAGTTTCGAAACTATCAGGAAAAAAATATTTTGAACGGCCATATTCACGGAATCCCTAGTCTAATTTTGCTCATTGATGAACGTGACCGCGATATTCGCAATCCAAACCCACCCTGAAAATTTCAAGTTCCTAGGCCTTTCCGTTCAAAAGTTACAATTTTCTATGGTTTCTATGGCTCTGGTGATGCGATCTGGAGAAAATATGGCTTTAATATATCATTCTCGATTAAAATACAAAATTTCATCTCGATCGAATCCGTAGTTTCGGAATTTTTGAGAAAACAAAATTTCAAACGACCGTATTTACGGAACCCCTAGTATAATTCTGCTCATTGATAAACGTGAGCGCGACATTTCAGATCCACACCTATCCTGAAAATTTCGAGTCCCTAGGCCTTTACGTTCGAAAGTTATGATTTCCTATGGTTTTTATGGTTCTGGTCATGTGATCTGGAAAAATGTAGCTTGAATATATCCTTCTCATTCTCCATTAGTATACAAGATTTCGTCACGATCGAATCTGTAGTTTTGAAATTATCAAGAAAACTAAATTTCAAACGACCATTTTTACGGAACCCCTAGTATAATTTTGCTCATAGATGAACGTGATCAGAACATTCGAGATCCACACCTTTCCTGAAGGTCCCTAGGCGTTTCCATTCAAAAGATACAATTTTCTATGAATTCTATGGTTCTGGTCATGCGATCTGGACACATGTAGCTTGTACACCTCATTCCCCATTTGAGTGCAAAATTTCATCTCGATCAAATCTGTAGTTTTCAAGTAATCAGGGAACAGAACTTTGAACGGCCATATTTACGGAACCCCTAGTGGAATTTGGCCCATCAACGAACTTAACTGAGGCATTCGGGAACTGAACCCACACTGAAAATTTCGAGTCTCTAGGTTATTCCGTTCGAGAGTTATCGTGCTTACGGACGGCCGGACGGACAGACTCGAATTTTCCGACGGATTCGTCATCAGTGAGTCGAACATAGTCGATTGAGACCATTTTCGGCTCAAAATTCGAAAAATACAGACATCGTGACGAAATGATAAAGCTCTCGTGTAAGTAGTACGAGCGCTCAAAAATGACAAAAATATGTTGCATCGGCCGGGAATCGAACCCGGGTCGCCCGCGTGGCAGGCGAGCATTCTACCACTGAACCACCGATGCTACTTATAGAGCTAGGTGATACTACGAGTAGATCAATTGTTGTTATGACAGGAAATTGATAATAAAATGCCGAAAATTAAACATAAGTTAATAGGTTATATAAGTTACTTGAAAACTGACCCACCTGCTCGGAATGAATTTCATTCGTATGTTGTACATCAACGTTATCGATGTGGGAAACGAAGTTGATCCACTTCTGGTCATCTAACTGAAAACAATTTTTTGAGCAACAGTAGTAGGTACCTAAGGACTAATTACTGATTTGAATACTTACTTCTTGTTGAAAAGTTTTTTTCATACTCTCTATTTCTTCTCTCATGCTCAAAATATTCTCATGTAGAACCTCGTTCAAACCTTTGTACTGTTCAATCTAGGATTCAACGGATATATTTTTCAACTAATGAAACTTCCCAAAGTTATGTTAATTTTAACTCACCTCGGCTTTGAGTTTTTGTTCTGATGCTTCTAAAAGCTCTATTGTGTCGACATAAAGATCCACCTATATTTTCAAGTTGAAGAAATGTGAAGAAGCAAAACAAAAATAAGCATATTTTACGAAATAGCTGAGGTTTTTCGTGTAGGACGTGGAGATTCAATCAAAAATAAAAAAAAAA
The DNA here is from genome assembly GCA_963966015.1 of Aphidecta obliterata. Classification (NCBI taxonomy): domain Eukaryota; kingdom Metazoa; phylum Arthropoda; class Insecta; order Coleoptera; family Coccinellidae; genus Aphidecta; species Aphidecta obliterata. The sequence goes on along the minus strand of OZ014430.1, from coordinate 20,986,078 downwards.
TTCTTCATCGAATGATTTCTTCGGATAACTTGTTATTCAAACGATCAAAGAGTACCGATTTTTTGAAATAAATTGTTATGAAATGAATATAAGTTAGGTGATCTTTTTTCATGCTTTTTGAGCGCTCGTTCTACTTACACAAGGGCTATATCATTTCGTCACGATGTCTGTATTTTTTAAATTTTGAGCCGAAGATGGTCTTAATCGACAAGGTTTAACTCACTGATGATGAATCCGTCAAAAATTCAAGTCTGTGCGTCCGTCCGGCCGTATACACGATAACTCTCCAACGGAACGACCTAGAAACTTGAAATTCTCAGGATAGGTTCAAAACTCGAATGCCGTGGTTGAGTTCGTTATTGGGCAAAATTTGACATGGGGTTTCGTAAATATGGCCGCTCGAAATTTTGTTTTACTGATTCGATCGGAATGAAATTCAGCACTCAGATGGAGAATGTGTTCAAGCTATATACAAAATAAATAAACCATAGAAAACTACAACTTTCGAACGGAAAGACCTAGAGACTTGAAATTCTCAGAGTAAGTTTGGATTTCGGATGTCTAAATAATATAATAATATGATAAATGAGCAAAATTAGACTAGGGGTTCCGTAATAATGACCGTTCAAAATATTTTTCCTGATAATTTCGAATAAGCTCATAGATGAAGAATAATGTATTCAAACTACGTGCGAAATTTTGTCCAGATCGCATTACCAAGACCATAGAAACCGTAGAAGATTCTGGTGAATTATCGAAAAAAATTCTTATATTCCTGTAATAGCTGATTCGGAATAATTGACAAAGAATTGCTGTCATTATTTTGACAGCTGTCAAATATTTTTTCAATAGAAGGTGGACGAACGAGCGCTCAAAAGCTCCTGACTACACGTCGGTGCTTTTTATAATTTTTTATTGAATCTCTTCTGATTCAGGAGACTACTCACGGCTGTTTGCAAGTTTGATGTTATGTTGTCTGTATCTCCTTTGCCCTGCTCTAAAAGTTTCACCCTTTGCTTCAGATACTCGTATTCTTCCTTTTCTTTCTTAGTCCACTTCAACGACTGAAATAATAAAGAAAACGTTTAAATGCCACACAACGACAGTGTAGGAAACCCTCGAAACCTTTTTCATCTCGTTTATCTCTTCCGAATACTTTTGTATTAATGCCTGAAACAATGGAACAATCATTACTTAATTACTATCGAAAATGTTTTTACATCTACCTACACGATACCGGTAAGACAACTGTAACGTAAATAATAATGGCAGCTTCTGGTGTTGTCCCGGTGTCGTGTCGGTAAAAGTTAAAAAGCTTATTTGAAGAATGAAAGTTCGGTTGTAGATGCGATGCTACTACTCACAGTATCATTATCCTTATCATTATAGTTTTTGCCCTGAAAAATATTCTGGTTAGAGTCGAAGGAGTTAGAGAACATGAAACATTACAATCTTCAAGTCTTCAATTTTGTCCTCCGCGTCCAAGAGCTTGCTTTTTAGATCGGCAATCACCAGTTTCAAATCGGCATTCTTCATTTCCTCATTTCCTACCGTTCCGTCGTCATCATCATCTGGAATCCCGAATCTGCTATGAGCCTTTCTGGGCGCGATGTATCCGGTTCTTCTTGTCAGGCTATCCTTGCGCGATAATCCCGCGTATTCCTGTTCTTTGCTCAGACTCTCTGGTGTTTTAGGCATCATGTACAGTTGATTGACTGTCATCACGGGTGCTTTGTTTGGGTATTGAGACGTCTGATTTCCATCGTTTGGCGAATCTTCGCAACCACCTCCTCCCATATTGTCCAGATTTTCGGGGTTCGCTTTCGGGCAAGATGGTTCGCAAACGCAGGAGCTACCTCTGCGACCCATATTAGTTTCGGAGGCGTCCACGCAAAGTCTCTGATTTGGGTTATCCGGATCAGGAATCACTTTGCAGAATTTCGATTTGCAAATGCAACGTATAACGGTTCTATCGTCTCCGCCAGGAGGCGGTGGTCTTGGTTGAGGACCCGAACGGGAAACCCCTGTTGATGTTGGTACCTTCGGATACCTTTTGGCACACGTGCTATCCCCGCATACACCATCCGTGGTCGTGACAGCTGGTGTGACGATTGCCTCTTGACATACAACGGAGCAAACTTCAGAAGGTTTCTCAGCCATTAAAGCTGAAGGCTTTTCACCAACTGCTTCAGAACATATCGCACTGCAAGCTACTGAAGCCTTGTCAGTTATCTGAAGGGAAGCATTTTCGGTAGCTGCTTGGCAAACGGCAGAGCAAACTTCAGAAGGTTTTTCAGACATTGCAGCTGAAGGTTTTTCAGACATTGCAGCTGAAGGTTTCTCAGAAATTGCAGCTGAAGGTTTCTCAGAAATTGCAGCTGAAGGTTTCTCAGAAATTGCCGCAGAAGCTTTCTCGCTCATGGCTGAAAACCACCAATGGATTATAAACTTAAAAGGCAAATGGTAACTTCTCGTTTAGTAGTGGTCGATTGGCCTGGTGGAACCCTTTCTGCTCCGCGCCCTTGCACAGACTTTTCGTTGTATTGCACAAACAAAAATACGATGTTCTTACTGCGCACCTGTTCCAGTGGGATGCTGTCGTTTCCTGAGATCCATATCGGAGTCTATGTATGGCTCGCTCGGTACAACTTTGCATGTACACGGCTTTTCGCAGATATCGTCGGGACACAAATCCTCGCTGACTGGCCCCACGGCCCCCCCAGAGGGGGGTTCACCTGGTCCTGATTTCACTTCGTAACTTACACCGGCAGCAGGAGCGTACGCGCGGGCAGGTCTAGGTTCGTCGGGGTCGAAGTATGGTTCGCTTGGTACAACCTTACAAGAACAGGGTTCTTGACAAACTTCATCTGGGCAAGGGTCTGAGGCCAGAGGCCCTATAGCTGCTTTTGCTTCTTTTTGGTCCATAACCTTCAAAATCAGTATTATTATATTAAAATACAATTTATAGTTTTAAGAACTCGAGATCTCACCTGAACCCCAGTAGCTGCATATGTTGGAGGCTTGACGCTTACCTCTGCATCGCAAGTTTGTCCTTTCATGATATCACTGGAGGTCAACTGACATCCGCATATGGCACACATGTCTGGGCCCATTGCAGCTGGAGATTGAGTTCCACCATAGGCGGGAGCAGCAGATGACTCTTCAATGCGTCTCGGGCTACCACCTTCAGCGGCTCCTGGAAACACTATACACGCGCAAGCGTCGCATATTCCTCTTGGACACCTCCCACCTTCTCCGCTCTTGGATTGTGAACCGTACAAGAAGGATGGTGGTGGAACCCCCGCGCGTGGTTGACCATCACCCGAAGGGAATGGCATGCAAACGCAAGTAGCGCAAACTCCCCTGGAACACCTGCCATCAATGATTCTCGGATGTGCGAAGCTAGACGCCTGCTGATCAATGGGCTTTCCACTCGGAGAACTTTCCGCTAGGCATTCATCTGGCATCCCACAAATGCATATACTGGGTACCTTAGAAACACCTTCAGGAGCAAACGCAGGTTGGATCTTGGTTGTCATGCAAGGACAGTTCGGGTTAGGTACCCCGTTCGCGCAGACACACTCAGGGGGGAATCCAATGGGTGGCTCGCAAGGTTCTGATGGAAATATGCCACCAGTTTTAGCAGAGCAGTCTGGTACTAGACAAGTGGTGTCGTCGCATGTGATCGGAAAACGATCTGCAGCATAACTTTGGGTTAGAGGCAGCTCATCGCCAACTTTAGCTGAACACTCAACCGATTGGCAGGTCTCATCTTTGCAGGTAATAGGAAAACTGGCCTTTGCCGCTGGTTGGTCGGTAGTTACAGTTCCAGGTTCATAAAAGTCCTTTTTGGGGCAAGTTCGATCGTCACATTCGAGGGAGTAATCATCAACACCAATCACCCGTTCCTCCTCCTCACAAGTCGGGTTCAAGCAGCTACCAACATCGCATTGCGCTATAGGAGCTCCAAGATCGCATTGATACTCATCGCATATTTCAGTCTGGCACGATTTATTCCCGCATATGAATGAAATCTCGTTGGCACCGCAAGTCACGGCTGCTGTATCGATCGCCGCTGTCATCGGAATATCGTCTTTGAAAGGGCAGTTGGAATCGTCGCATTCGGTGCACACTTCTGAATACTGGAAGTTGGGGAAGGTACCCGCAGGACACGGGTTGTTAGAGTCGTTTCCTCCCCTGGCCCGGTGCTGGTTGTCGCCAAGCGTGAAGTTCTTCACGTAGGCGCACACCTCTTCGTTGCACACCGTGCTGCTAGAGTCCGAGATGAACTTCCCTTTGTCTTCGCGCTTGTAAACGTCGATGAAAGGCGGCGATTCATTTCCTTTCTCGGAGTCCTCCCGACACACGCATAGTTTACCCGCCATTGGATCTTGGGAGTCTCTGTATTGATATCCGCATTTTTCCCTGCAGGTTACCTTCCTTTTCGCAGATGACGGTTTGGTAGGTGCCCTGGATGATTCGCGGCCTCCAGTGCAGTAGTCGGAGTCTGAGCTCATGGGTTCTGAGTCGCTTGGTGGATCTATCTGCTTCTTTCCTGTCTTTTGGGGATTAATGGCATGAGAACAATTTCGACTAAGTTGCGACCTGGGATATCTGGTGGAATATTTGAGATTTGAGAAGCACTTTGCTGAATACCGAAGTTTTGGTTATGATGTATTTATTTCTAATCAGCCTGAAATTTTTAGTGATCATGAAGAAATGCAAAGTATATCTGCCACTACTTCTATACTTTGTTACTTTAATCTCTATCAAGGAAATAAATAAATTATAATAATGATAACATCTTACAGATCAGAACAGTTATACTTACTTGATTAGTTCGGAGCATGTTGATCATGTCATTCAGAGTTCGGTTCTGAAAAAATGCACTCAAATGAAAATAATTAGATTTTCCTGTTATATTCTTGTTTAACTTCAATATTAGAACATATAACTCAGAAATCTGCTATGGAGGCGTTTCTACAAATGCCTTCTTTGAGGAAGAATTGGTAGAAGGAGACTACAAAAAAACAAAAACCTTAATATTGGATTTTACTGACCTCTTCGTTCAATTCTAGGATTCGCTTCATCTTTTCCTCAACCTCTTTCTTCAGACGTTGGATTTCGCTCTGAAATACAGTTCATAATAAATCGAGGTTTCTGGGTGAAACAATTGGGGTACTTACACCTTCTCTGAGCATCTTATTCTCTTCCTCCAATTTGCCCAATTCACCCCAGTAGTCCTGAAAGAGTCAAGAAAAAACTGATTAGTAATTTTGCAGATGCAATTTACCCATTTTGCACCTAGTTCAGTAAAGTGGAACATTACAGCGTTCGTAAAGTGCTGTTTTTATTAGGGTAAGCCAGCTCAGCTAGCTAGCTAGTTAGCTCAACCTTCATTACAAAAACAGGCAAGAAAGACGGGACTGATCCCCGAACTTTTAGACCCATTTGTCTTACTTCGTTTTTGCCATAAACGACAGAGAAGGTAGTAGATAACTACATAAGAACGGAGAACCTGGAAAAAATACCACTTCACAAATGCCAGAATGCGTACAGGGCAGGACGCTTCACGGAGACTCAATAATAACTCATGGAGCAGAAGTATGGTTTGCTAAGACAGGGTAGACAAGCACGAGGAAAATACTCGACAAGGTTCGAAGGCTTGCCTGTGTTTGCATCACTGGAGCTATGAGAACGTGCCCGACAAGAGCACTTGAGGTCATCACAGATCTCACTCCTCTACATCTAGTGATCAATAGGGTATCCCATGAGGCTATCCTTAGAATATCTAGGGAAGGTTCAGGGAATGAGAGAATTGAATGTTAAGGAGTCTGGTCCACTCATCTCATCAGCGAACCTGCCTAGTGATGTTATGATTAAAAAAGTGAGCATTGAGAAAAACTTCAACACTATGCTATGTAAAAAGGAAGAATGGGAAAAGAAATACATTACCCAAAACTTCAAAGTGAATAGCATTAAATGGTATACAGATGGTTCTAAAATTATAATAGGAGCCGGCGCTGGAGTATATGGGGCAAGAACCAAGTGTACACGTTAGGCTCCTACTCGAGTGTTTTTCAGGAAGAAATACTTGCAATCAAAAGATGCATAGATATAAATGCAAATAAACTATCAAGGGTCTATTCTGATAGTCAAGCTGCTATAAAAGCCCTGAACTCCTATATCATCGACTCAAAATATATATGGGAGTGCCTGAGTAAACCGAATGAAGTAGGCAAGAACAACAAGGTCTCTTTAGTCTGGGTTCCTTGTCAATCAGGAATCAAAGAAAACGAAGAGGCCAATGAACTTGCCAGAAAGGGAGCACAAACGCCACTTACTGGCCCAGAACCTTTATGTGGCAGGTAAATGCACCTATAAGAAATTGTTTCTGAAGAAGGAAGAGACTGAAAGAGAAGCACTCTGGAGGTAGCTTCCAGGAATGGATCACTCCAAAAAGCTTATTCGGAACTTTGAAAGTTCAAGATCCAAAAAGTATTTGGATCTCGGTAAGAATAAGTTACGCCCCTCACTCGCTTCCTCACAGGACGTTGTCGCCTTAGGAAGCATATGATGAGAATCGGCTTAACAGAAACTGACGAGTGCAGATTCTGTGGCGAAGAGGAGTAAACTCCTGTTCACCTGGTTACAGAATGCCTCGCCATTGCAAACCAGCGCAAAGAATGTCTTGGACAAGATAATTGCAGGAGGAACGATGATTCAACCTTCTTGAAGCCCTCTCAGGTACTGGAGTTCATTGTAGCTCTGGAGCTGGAGGGCGAGCTGTAGGTAGCGCATTTGCGAAAACAGCTCTGATGGGGGGCACAATAGACCTTGAGGTCGCAGTGAAATGTAACCCCCTTACCTAATTATAACTATAACTGTTTTCATTAGATAGATTTCTTTAGGGTAAGCCAGATAGCCAGAAGCTCATCGCGTCCCTCCCAGGTATGTTGTGGTCCTCAACTATAAATAAATGATTTGCATCAGCTTTATCTTTTTAATGGTCAAGCAATGACTATCTCGTATAGCTCGCTACATTTTGAGATTCTAGACCTTTCTGTAAAGATCTGCCTGGCAAAATCTACATAAAGCTTGCTGCCAGATCTATGTTGGTCCGGTTTTTGTCTTTTGCTTTGACTCTGCCTAGAGGTTTCATCCAACCAATACTGAGCCTCTACGTTTCTACCTATTTTTTTTGATTGATAAGTCTACTGCTTTCAATATGCCACAATCGATGCTGGGTCCTAGAGAGCCATCGACGAGCCTTGTTTGGCCAGTTCATCGACCCCTCTCATTTCCCTGGAAAACATTCCAAATCCAATAATCTTCGAGCTTACCTTGTCTTCGCAAATACATCCGTTGCTATCTTTATCCCGCAACTTCTTTTCCGATCCTTGCGGCGTCTTTCCCATAAGTTCCAACGAGTCCTGGGTTCCAACGACCGGCAGGTTCTCTTTCGAAGGTGCCTTCGGGAAGTCGGAGGCGATCGTGAGGTCCTTTTCCGGTTCAACAACCTGCGATGCGTTAAGCCCATTATCCAGGAATAAGTGCACGCTCTTGGACGACACCTTCGATGTAGCCTTATGTTTAGGGCTCAACTGCTGCGAGTCGTCTTCAGTTTGCTCGCTTTGGAACGACAGTCTTTGGGACGGCGGCATAGACGATGGCACCGAGGGGGCTTCTGGTGGTTTCAATACCTCTTCCACTTGCTCGTCTTCATTTTTTCTGTCGGTAGACTCTTGACTCGTTCGTTCTTCCGATTCTTTAGACATGGAATGATTTTTGATCTCCTTCTCCGATTGTATGTCTTGCTGAAAAAGCAAACAGCTTTGAAAGATATTTCAGGGATGTGAAAAAACAATAATTCGCATAAAATGAAAGGAAAAAAATATGTTACACTAGTTTGCAATATAAACCTTTGAAATCGTTCGCGAAAAATGTACTGGATACCTAATGACGTGGAAATATATAGTTTGTTCCAACCTTTATTGAAGAAAAGATTCAGACTCTGGGAAATGTATTGGTCCAATGAACATACTTCACAAAATGGTGATTTAACCCGAAACTACAAAAAAATGACCAAGTAGTCACTTTTCCCAATTATTTTTGGTATCATAAAAATAATCTTAATTTCATTGAATCACTTTCTGATATCAAATTGTATTCGCATTAATGCTGTAAAATTCTAGAAAATTCATGAAAGTGTCCATTAATATTTCCAGAACAATTAATCTGGAAGCTTTCGGACCACACCAATCTCATGGATTGAAAGAAAAAGAAGTATCAGAATGAATTTTTGAGTACTTGTAGTATAGTTTTTTGTCGAAGGAACTAATATCTTGAACGAATTGCGCCAGAATTAATGAAACGACTAAAATCAACACAAAGTTTATTGAATTTAACAGGTAAAATGAGAACATCTATGGAGGGACATCATATTATCTTTTTCTTGTTTTCCACTTTTTCTCTTCAAAACATCCGCCCAGACAGTATTTCTTCGGCCAGCTGAAAAAAAACTTATTAATAAAAAAAATTACGTATTTATTGCGTTGGTGGGTAGGTACTATTTCCTCGGGCATTTTCTCCATTTTCTTGAAACAAGTTTCCATGACGAACAGTCTTGTCGCCAGTACTTTTATGATTTTGATCTGCTGGATCAGAAGCTCGTCCTTCAAGTTGATCTGCCACTTCAAGCCCGTAATTTCCGAAACCAACTTCCACATGTAACAGTAGTCTTTACATTTCGGTAATTCCTTTTTCGTCTCCAGATGTAATGGTGTTGATTCAGCTCGAATGCCCTTGGTGAAATCCTCGAATGGATCCTGAGGATTAGAGTTTGAAAGGAACATTTGAAAATTTTAATATAGGTTCTTATTAGAAACTGGTAGTCATTGGTAATTTCGAAGGGGATTCCTGTGAATTTTTGTTCATGCATTTCGTATTCTTGTTACTTTAGTTTAGCTTTTCGGGTTAAGATGTGTTGTTGGGTTGTGTGTGGTATATGTGTTGTGTTTTCTCTATTATTTATTCACTTTACGCCAATTCATGTAGGAATATTATATATTTTCAAAATGGTATAGGTAGATATAAACCTACCTATCTTGTCCATTATTGTTCTGATAAACCCCTACTAAATTTCGTTAAATTAATGGATGCTATCATTGCTATCTGTAGTTGTGTGTCTTAAATTTTACCTTGTTTTGCTCCGATTTCTCTCTAGTTTGGTCATCAACCATACCCTCATTCAATATTTCCTGCAAATATTGTCAGAGTTCATACTCATCATTAATTTGGGTTAAGTGATCCTCACCTGCTCGTTAACTTCAACAATCACCGGAAGCTTTTCTCCAAGCTGTTTCAACTGATGGCCCTGAAATATCAGGCCATCACACATTGCGACACAACCAATCAGTCCACTGATTCCAGGAAAATATGGAGAATTAAGGAAAAAACAAAATGACAACAAATCTATTCCACAATAATATAAAATATATAAAAAAATAAACAATGACATTAACTATTCTAATTCTTTGTTATACTCTATGTTATTGACGTATGTTTTCACTGGAATATGCCTGGGAATGTTCAGTCTTTTGGGACAACGTTCCTGTTCCTGATCGCCTTCCATGTCCCTGCGAGTCTTCGTCAGAATCGACCTCTCCTTCGTCGGTCTCATCCAGTTGATCAGCTTCATGTCGTTTTCCGATCTGCAAGTATGAACCTGTCCGATATCGAAGGCGTTTTCGCTGAGGCCGCATTCTGAACTGTCGCTAGAATCGAATTTCGATCTTGCCTCCTTCCTGGCTTCCTCTTCACCTCTGTGGATGAAGATGACCGTGGAATTGTTAGTTTCCTGAGGTATCTTAGAGTGGGTTATTCTCAGTACTTCCGATTCTCTTGTGTTCACACTTTTTTCATTAGTTTCGGTTCTTAGCTTCGCCGCTTCTTTTTTCGAACTTATGATCTAAAAAATATTTTTTTCAGTTTTGTCTTCATGCAATATAGATGAAAGGAATAATGACGAAACATGCTACTAAAATAAGGAAAGAATTGAAAAATGGCAATGAAGAACATGCATGAATTCAGAAAATATGATACATATAGGTTTTGGAATATTTTCAAAGTTACCTTCTGCTTCGATTTTTTGAGTTCTTTTCGAAGTTCCTTGATTATATCATCTTTGATTGAGGTGTCCTTTAGGATTTCCGAGTTTTTTTCTTCCAACTGATAAATTTCACGTCGCAGTAGAGTAACGGTATCGTGTTTTCTGGCTATTTCTTCAGCCAGGGCCACTCTCATTTCTTCCATCGCCTACAAAAAAAGAATATTAGATTAAATGAAAACTGAATTGTGATCTTTACCTTTTTTTCCGCGGACCTATTTCTCACGAAAACATCTCACTGGACAACTTGCGAACAGTAATATTTTGAACTTATGAAAGCTATCGCCCGACAAAACAAAATTAAGATATGTTGAATTAACCGAAGATAATTTATTATATAACTCAATATTAAGGAAAAACTAAGTTACTGTTAGTTGAAAAAGTTTCCATTAAAATTTTAACAGTATAATTACTGCTGGTTCATTGAAAATTAAGTAAAAAAAATAATAATGAGAAAAAATATACCCACATGTTTTAAGCGATCATTTTCTTCGTTTTTCTTCTTCAGATCATCCTCTGCAGCAGGTAGAGTTCTTTTCTCGAGTTCTTCGATTCTTCTGAAATCGTATATAATCATTTTTTGTTGATTTCATAATCATTTTTTGTTATTTTCATTTCTGAACTAAAACTCCTTATGAAAAATCCGCAAATTTCGAATTGAGTCAAAATTAGGGATTCTTCGATCGAACCAAACAAAATAATTGAAATGAATTAACTCACTTCTCTTTCTCCGCCAATGCTCGACTATCATCCTGAAAATAAAATTATATTCAAGAATTTTCACTGATATTATTCTCAAGTTTATAAGAAAATTGGGTTTCATCACAACATATAACGACGATTGTGATTGTAAAATTAAGTTTATATCTGAAAAGGACCTTCGAAAATTCTTTTGAAAGAAACCTAAAATTCCATTACAATGTTGATTTATCACTGCATAACACTCAAAAATTGGTTTTTTTCGTATTTGTATTCATTAATAATAATAGTCAGTTTTTCAGAAAAAACGTTGATTTTCTTTCTTTACCTCATTAGTTTCCTCTAAGGGGTGACGGTTGAACTTGGGACACCCAGTATAGAATACTGAAGTCGCAATCTATCCTCATATATGTATAACAGGGTGTTTTTTAAGGTGGGGCATTTTTTTGACAGGTGCTAGAACTCATCAAAAGATATCATTTCACCAGAAGTTGATCATGTAAAATATTCAATTTGAAAAAAGTGCAAAAAATCTTGGGCATCAAGATCTCAATACGACTCTGGATCGTGTTATCTCTCTGTTGGAAGATCTGCCATGAATCACAGTGCCATATGCTTTCCAGCAAGTAAATAAAGTGCTAGATTTCATCGCAAATTTGTATATTCTCATTCAACCTTTATTAGGAGATTTTTCCTGAACAGTTTGATTATCAAAGTTCTAACAAAGGAGAGGAAAAATTATTGATTGAAAAGGTCCTCAAAAAAAAATTAGGAAGTTCACAAACTCACCGATAAAATTGATCCAAATTAATTACAAAAATTGTTCGAAATGGTCACCATTCGTTTGATGTGCACAAAGTCTTGCCCGGCGTAATAACGAATTATTACATACAGCAACTATCACATCAGTTTGGTCACGAATAATGGTACAAGCATTTTCAATGCGTTGTTTTAGTTCTTCAACACTATTCACCTCACCGTTACTGTACACTGATCTTTCAAATGACCACTAAAGAAGAAATCACAGGGGTTGAGATCCGGAGAGCGTACAGGCCAAGTAATCGACCCACCACGTCCTATCCACCTATTTGGAAACAAATTACGAAATTGGAAAATTCACAAAAATCATACGATGTGTCAGATGATTTTCCGTAAACTGAACGCATTCAATGAACAAATTTAGATCTCATTACGTACCGTCAGATCCTGACTGGGAATTTCTCAGATTCGCGGGTAACTTTGATTTCGAAATACTCGGCCCTGGTGAATATTTTATATAAGAGATTTATGAAATTTTGAACTATTTTGATGAGTTCTAGCACCTGACAAAAAAAACCTCACCTTTGAAAACACAACATGATAATATGAATGTTTTCAATCGATTGATAACTAAAAATCAGATATAAAAAACTTTTAATTCAAAATTTCCAGAATAAAGATACAGAGACTAAACAAGTTAAATACAAGACATTCAGAAACAAGATCTTCTTCTGTTACCGTTGCATAACTTTGGACATTCTGTTACCACTTCGAATGATAAGTTGATGGAATTGACTCCTGACAAAGTATTATGGTGAGAGTCCTCGCTGTGGAAATGGAAACGAATCATTTTCAGCTGCTTATCGAGTAGATTTTCAGTTTCATATGGACTTTCTTACCCTTTTTCCAAGATAGGCTCTATTAATTTCTTCTTTCTGCTGGATCTGAAATTTTTTTCATTGACATCATTTTATATTATATAAGAATTAATATTTTGATTTTGGATTTCAGGCATATAATTTTAAGCAGGATACGCAGAAGCTACCCTTCTGAAGCTCTTTCAAGATAATACGAAATGATCAAACTATCGACTAAAAAAAACTTCAAAAAAATGAAATTCTGCACACAAAACTCACTTTTTACCGCATGGCATCTTCGGTCCACTCCCAAATATATCCCTCCAGGATACTTCATAAAAATACAAACCGCTTATCGACCATCGGTCTTCCTCTCTCTTCCTCCTTATGAATTCTAGGAGACTCTTCAGATCGTGCGCCAAGTAAAATATTACCTGAAATAAAGCGATTTCAATCTGAATTTCAAAATGTTAAGAATCAACGTACCCTTTCATCGCCTTGTAATTCTCACTTTTTTCGGCTTACAGACCTTACATTATGCCCCTAAAATCGACCCATTAATTCACAAAAAGGAAATATATTTGTGGGTTATCGCCTTCTTGTTTTCTTCTTCTCGAAAAAGATCGATAGAAATTATGTTCCTTATAATCCACACTTCACATCCGAATTAAAAAAAAAAAAAACGAATTTGCGGAAGAGCTATTCACCGGTATACAACCGATATATGTTATTCGATACCATCGTTCAGAAGATGAGAACAGCATATAAATTACCTCTCCAAAAGACTTGACAGCATTGTTGAGTTTATCCTCCAACTGTTGTACCCTGCCTATAGTTTCCGACTCCAATTCTTCAATAACTCTAGCAAGCAGTTTATTCTGTTCAGTGAGGTCATTAATCCATTGTTCTTGAAGGTCCACTTTCTCCTGTAGAATACAAAGGAGTAAGTGGTGCTTCCCCAGCACAGTTTTGAATTTATAAAAAAAAGATCTCATTATAGTAAAACTTTAGTACCGAAATTGAGCAACTTTGTTATAAGTCCAGTTTCCTAATTTCGATCATTAATATTTTGAAATCTCTAGCTGTAGCATGAAAATGATAAATTTTGGGGTGGCGGTAAAACTTGGGACATTCCAGTATTTTCAAAAAATTACCTGTAAACTATCTCCCCCAGCGCTCACATCTATCTCGGTCATCTTCTCCTGATACAATTTGTGAAAATCCATAATGATATCCAGTCCCTGCGCTTCCCCGCATTTCTGTTTGCCGAGATGAACGGGGCAGCCTCCGGGGGCGTAGGGCTTGGCCACCACTTGTCTCTTGTCTCTGTACGTAGCCACTTGACTCATTTTACCACTTTCTACGTGAAATTTTCTCAATTATGTTCATTACTTGCGTAAAAGTTCAATTAAACTTCATTTCCTATGACAGTTTCTGGCTACACACTAGATCGCACGTTCAGTTTCCACTGTTGCAGCCCGATATATTTGGTGTTTATTTTTACGCGACATAAATAGAACGGATGCACGTTTGGGGAATGCCCATTTTCCAGTATTTTTTTGTGATGAGCCATCGAACGATTCATTTTAATTATTTGGTTGGTGAATTACACCATTTAAGTGGTTTGCTATGAAATTTTTGTATACTTTATTTATATTTAGTTGATAAAAATCATCAATTACAAAAATAAATTGAAAATTCACCCAGTTTTCTCAAAATATTACATTTGTGATCATGTGATCTCATAATCTGAAAACTATTTTCTGAAATTGGCTCACTCCAGGGCCGGATTAGACATATTTCCTCCCTTAGGCCACTAACAATTTGCCGCCCCTCTGAGTTGAACGAATTGAAAAGGAACACATGCCGATTTTTCAATTTAGTGATTTCCGCAGGAGGAGTTGATTGAGACAATTTACTGTAGTGGAAAGGAAACATTCTTATTGTGTCAGAGTGTTTATTTAATATTATTATTATTGTATTCTACATTATATTCGAAAAACTTTCAAAAACACCGCAATCAAACTTTTCTTCGTCAATATATTAACGATTTTTCTCTTGCTTTTTTTCTGCAAACTTTTGCAACACTAGGTACTTCAAAATCAATTTTTTTGCACGAAACGGCAAGATAATTTATACGCTCTCGAGATATGCTAGATCGCCATGCACTATGATAAAATTCGTTTCAAAGCAGTGACCAGTTCGTTGTCGAAACATTCTAACGGCAATATCAAGATAGGGAAAAACTTGCACTAAGCTTTTTCCGCTTCTAATGAAGGTACTCATCTCGAGTAGAGTTTTTGGAGGACGTTCTGACTGAGCTACATAGGCTTTGAAGTGCAAACATTCATCGTGAAGCTAGTCGTCTAAATCTCCCGGATAAGATAACTGCTACTTCAAAATCTTCAGAATCAAGTTCTCCAAATTTTAATACAAAAATTATAAAAAGCACTGCCATGAAGTCAGGAGCTTTTGAGCGCTCGTTCATCCACCTTCAAGGTAGATTCGCATTTTCCAGTTTAGGAAACCAATTGAATAAATTTTTGAAAGCTGTCAAAAAAAATTAGAAAAGCACTGCCCTGAAGGCAGGAGCTTTTGAGCGCTCGTACATGCACCTTGTAGGTGGATTCGCATTTTCCAGTTTTAGAAATCAATTGAAGGAATTTTCGACAGCTGTCAAAAAATTCTGAAACTTAGGCGAAACTCCAGACTTCATGTCAGTGCTTCAGCGGATCAATTTTTTTTCGATAATTCGCTAGAATTCGGTATCTATGGTCTTGGTGATGCAATCTGGACAAAATTTTGCACGTAGTTTGAAAACATTATTCCTCAGCTAGGTGCAAAATTTCATCCCAATCCGATCAGTAGTTTCGAAACTATCAGAAAAAAAATAGTTTGAACGGCCATATTTACGGAACCCCTAGTCTTATTTGACTCATTGATGAACGTGACCGTGAAATTCGCGATCCAAACCCACCCTGAAAATTTCAAGTTCCTAGGCCTTTCCCTTCGGAAATTATAATTTTCTATGGTTCTGGTCATGCGATCTGGACAAAATGTTGCTTTAATATATCATTCTCGTTTAAAATACAAAATTTTATCTCGATCGAATCCGTAGTTTCGAAATTATCAAGAAAACAAAATTTCAAACGACCGTATTTACGGAACCCCTAGTATAATTCTGCTCATTGATAAACGTGAACGCCACATTTCAGATCTACACCTATCCTAAAAGTTATGATTTTCTATGGTTTCTATGGTTCTGGTCATGCAATCTAGAGAAATGTAGGTTGAATATATCATTCTCCATTAGTATACAGAATTTCGTCACGATCGAATCTGTAGTTTGGAAATTATCAAGAAAACTAAATTTCAAACGACCATATTTACGGAACCCCTGGTATAATTTTGCTCATAGATGAAAGTGATCACGACAATCGAGATCCTCACCTATCCTGAAAATTTCAAGTCCCTAGGCGTTTCCGTTCAAAAGTTACAATTTTCTATGGTTTCTATGGTTCTGGTGATGCGAGCTGAACAAAATTTTGCATGTAGCTTGAACACCTCATTTTTCATTAGAGTGCAAAATTTCATCTCGATTTAATCTGTAGTTTCAAAGTAATCAGGAAAACAAAATTTCGAGCGGCCATATTTACGGAACCCCTCAGCGAATTTTGCCCAATAACGAACTTAACCGCGGCATTCGAGATTCGAACCTACTCTGAAAATTTCAAGTTTCTAGGACATCCGTTCGAGAGTTATCGTGTATACGGACGGCCGGATGGACGGACGGACCTTGCCTAATTAAGTCATTTTGATGAACTTGACCGCGAGATTCGAGATCCACACCTATCCTGAAAATTTCAAGTACCTAGGTCTTTCCGTTCGAAAGTTATGATTTTCTATGGTTTCTAACTGGTCATGCGATCTGGACAAAATGAATGTTGTTCGAACACGTCATTTTCCATCTGAGGGACAAATTTTATCTTGATCGAATAAGTAGTTTTGAAGTAACCAGGAGAACAAAATTTCGAACGGCCATATTTACGGAACCCTAGGTCGAAATTCGAACATACCCTGAAAATGTTTCTAGGTCGTTCCGTTCGAGAGTTATCGTGTATACAGACGGTCGGACAGACTCGAATTTTTAGACGGATTCGTCATCAGTAAGTAAAACCTTGTCGATTGAGACCATTTTCGGCACAAAATTCGAAAAATACAGACATCGTGACGAAATGATATAGCCCTCGTGTAAGTAGAACGAGCGCTCAAAAGAGAACTTCGCAGCAAAATCCTTGTGATCATTTTTGAGATCATTCAATTCCCTTGTTAGTTTTCAAAAAATTTTCAATAATAATATCCAGAAATACCGAAATACGACAACTCTATAATAATGGCAAGTTTTCGATTCTTCTAAAATTTTTAATATGTTCTGCAAGTGCGATGCGGCAGACCCGCGTCCACAAATAAAAGAACTCACTTTTTGATTTGAAAATGTGTGAAATTCATGGGGAATATTGAATAATTTTATGATTTTCGAAGGTGCGTATTTCTACATTTTTTTTATTCAAGAAATATTTTTTTTGTAATTTACCGAAAATTTGCCGCCCTTATGCCATGGCCTATGCGTTAATATGGCTCTGGCTCACTCTGTATCTACTCATCATTGAATTTTCATGCACTTCGAACCTTCTGCAATGCGACCACATAAGTTTTAGAACACATACAATTTCCTTTCAAATGAGGTCGTCACTTGAAGGAACACCAATTCATATCCAAAGCATTTATATTCGATTCTTCATTCATGACTTGGACCAAAGGTAAGAATGATCCAAAATTGTATAAGTCTCAATCTAAATGAAAAAAATTGGATACACTAGAATAATTTTCAGTGAGTTGAAAGAAAATGTTCGAAACTGAGTTTCTTCAAGAAAACTTTTTTTTTACCCAATCTAAGAAATACTGTAGTAAGTGTTATACCTTTTCAAAATCCATATTAAATGCGCCAACTTTTGAAATCACTTGCCAAACTCATGTAGTACAATTTTTTTTCCGTACAGACAGTTGAAGTTGGGCGAAATATTAATTTTGAATCCTCGGTTCGGCAAAGAACGACATTATCTTCCAAGCTGGAGCAGTTGGCTTAGAATCAGAGGTTACAGAAGCACTATTCAGGATATAGGAAAAATAAAATTATAAAAAACTTAACATTTGTAGCAACAGGAGTTAAAAAATCATCACATGGTGTGATGAATATAATTTGAAAAATACACGACTTCGATTTTTTTTAATTTTTCTGATGACAATTATGGCTTAGCCTATTACCCGATTACGGCAAGACTTCTGGGACAACCTGTATATTCAAGCTACATTTTTTCCAGATCGCATAACCAGAACCATTTTAAATTCTAACGAATTATTGAATAGAAAATCCTTATATTTCTGTAACAGCTGATTCAGCATAATTGACAAAGAGCTGCTGTCATTTTTTTGACAGCTGTCAAAAATGTCTTCAATTGGTTTCTAAACCAATGGAAAATGCGAATCAACCTACAAGGTGGATGAACGAGCGCTAAAAAGCTCTTCACTTCACGGCACTGCTTTTTATAATTTTTTTTAAATTGTTTCGGAAATCCCAACAATAGCGTAACTTCACGAGCTTTAACTTGTAAAATGATTGAAATGACATGAAGTTTTGACAGGTATCATTTGAAAAATTGTCATTCCTAAAAATCATAAGGATTTTGTATCTGTGGGTCAGACCGGGAACTTTTCAGCCGATGTAATAAATATCATAAGTACATTCCCCAATATTTTGTCATCTTGGCAGCAGCTGTTCAAGAACTAATATTTTATGGGTATAGCAATGTTTCCCCATTTGACGCTTGTATTTTTCATTTCGTAGAGTAATAGAATTAACAAAACTGAGAAATATATTATTTCAACTTTATTGAGTATGATCTTTCCTGTACAATTTCTGTGCATACAGAACAATAATGATGTAAGCAAGCAAATAAAATTGATAATAGTAACTAATCATAATAAATTCAATTATATTCAAATATTATACAAAGATGATTATGGATTATACATTTATCCATACTGGTAATTCTTTAAACTCTGTACAACCACCATCTACCTTTTACATCAACTAATATTTGTTATAAATATGCCAATGTAGATAATCCACTGTTATTATCAACAATCGAGAAAGTTACGTGAACCGAATACATGAGGTTACTTAATGTTGGAGAATTGCAAAATATGTTAAATTTCACAGATGACAAAGTTTGTAGTACCGAAAATTGCCGGTACTTAACATTGTTCAAACATTTCTTCTTCAAAAGAAAGATGGCCGATTCCCTTGCGGAAATACCATCCATCAACGTGTTCACAAAAAATTGACAAGAATAAATGCATAAAAAAGTTAAATATTCCTGTGTACTACTGGACAATTTCCAGAAAATGTAATTTATATGAAAGACATTAATAAAATACATTCACCGAACATATTTAATTCACAATTTTCCCTTACCAGTTAAGTGGTTACCTGGTAGGGGCAAATAAAATTATTCAGACAATTTCGTTGGATTGTTAAAATTCTGGAAATTCTTATTCAATGAAACGTTATCTACCATAATAGATTACTGCACTTAATAGAAATTTTAACAATCTGTATTTATTGAGATTTTACACTGTCATATATCGATTATTATATATCAAACTATAATAAAAATAATTTTTTTTATCACATATACATACTACTTCCATACTATTCCATTAAGAGAATATTGATACTGCACATTATTTTGTGAGAAATAATTTGAGAAAGAGCAAATATCACTAACTCAATTGAAATTTTTTCGAACTTAATTATTACTATCGAATTTAAAAGCCCTATAAATCACCTAATTGTTGGAATTGTTCACATTCACCTTTTCGATCTTCAATGATGAATTAAATTGAATAAAAATACGATAAAAAATCAAAGCAGACTACTGAGAAATAATATAGTAAAATGTACTAATATGTGACAGTGTATATGTAAATAGAAGGGCATTTTTATTACACTTATATATCACTAAAGTGCCAGAGCACAGTTCGTTCCATTTCAAGAGACAATTGCCAACAAAAAGTTTTTCGCTGGCGGCTATCACTTGCAGCAGTTTCCCGGAGCTTTCACACCTTGATCTCCTTCTGCCAGTCTCCTTCCCTGGCCTTGCGCAGATTGTCCTTGATTTTGATCGTACTTTGGAAGTTTTTTCGCTGAGAATGAATCATATTGATAAATTGCTTATATTGTATTTTTAAAATAACATGAAAAGTCAAGTAAAAGGGTGTTTATCTTCCTGGGATTAATCAGTGCAACGAAGTATAAACAAAATGAAGTATTCATGCGAGGTATTATTATTCAAACCTCGTTAGTCTTAAAGATATAACTTGAATATCCAAAACCGGAGATGTATAAATTCTAACATCCTTTATAAATGGCATATTATGGGTATAGAGAGTGTTTGGTTCATCACCCCCTTTCGATTATTTATCGTTATATCAAACACCTTGTAAACCTCTTCAAGTTCAAGACCATTTGACTTTCCTAACTAAGTATTTCAGTAACAATTCCTTACCTATCGCCAGAAAAATATCGTTAACGTTCAGAGCTGTCTTCGCTGATGTTTCCATGAACAACAATCCATTTTCTTCAGCATACGCTTGCGCCTCTTCGTATTCCACCATTCGTTTGTTGGCCAAGTCTTGCTTGTTTCCAGCCAAAGCGATCACGATCGTGGGGCTTGCCTGTCTCTGTAACTCTTTCACCCATGTTTTTGCCCTTCCGAATGTGTCTTGGTTGGTGATATCGTACACGACTATAGCTGCCTGTGCTCCTCTGTAGTACATGGGGGCCAAACTATGATATCTATGAAGTAATAGAAATTGTTAAGCATCCTTTATAGAAACAAGCTGTTCACTTTTGTTATGTTCTATATCTATATGATTCACTCCCTACCTTTCTTGACCTGCAGTGTCCCATATTTCGAATTTAACAGTTGTGTCATCCAAGCAAACCGTCTGTGTTAGAAAGGCGGCGCCAATAGTGCTCTCTTGATATTCGTGGAACTGTCCTTTGACAAATCGTAGTACTAAACTTGATTTACCAACTGCTGATTCCCCCAGAAGAACCAACTTGAATTGGCATATCTTGCCTTGGACTCCATTTGGTCGCTGAGCTGCTCCTGGTCTACTTGCCATTTCTGCAAAAAATTAACCCACATTATATCCACTAATAGTGATACAAAGTGCACTTCATCAAGAACCATTACGCAGTAATTTTGTATATTGTCTTTTCAGCTATTTTAGTTTGATTGCGCCCAAACCAATAATAAGGTTGCTTTCGTAATCGAATTAAGGGTATCCTCATGGTGAAGTTTTAATTACTTCTGGCTAAAACTGCCTGAGGTACTTTCTCCCAAGGATTTACATGCATATAGCTAAATACTACTATAGGTGTCTCCATTATATCAGCGAAAAACTTCGAATTATTCATTGGATTATCGAATAAATATATAAATGAAATATGTAAGCAATTTTCCATATACTCCGACTCCCAGAAGTCGACCTCAAGCTAGAATTAGGTAATAGGCAGAGCCATAAAAGTCATCAAAGTCGTTTATTTTTAAAATTGAATTGCATTTTCTTTTATTCGAGAACATGCACATCATGTGCTGATTTTTGAACTCCTGTTGCCACAAACCTTTACTTTTTAACAATTTTTTTTTTCTATGTTATCATGAATAGTGCTTCTGTAACCTGTAATCCTTGATTCTAAGCTAACTACTCCAGCTTGGAAGATAATGTCACTCTTTGCCTAACAGAGGATTTAAAATTAATACTTCGTCCAAATTCAACTGACTACTGAAAACAAATTGTCCTACATGAGTTTGGCAAAACACTTCAAAAGTTAGCGCATGTAATAAGGATTCTGAAATGGTATAACACTTAGGTACTGAATTATGTCTTAGATTGGCCAAAAAAAAAAAAGGTTTTTCTTAAAGAATCTCAGTTTCGAACAATTTCTTCCAACTTACTAAAAATGATAGTGTTTTCAATAAGAAGCCTTAAGATCATAACTCTAAGATAGTTTTGAATTTATCGAGAAAACAAAATTTCAAACGACCGTATTTACGGAACCCCTTGTATAATGTTGCTCATAGATGAACGTGATCACGACATTCGAGATCCACACCTAACCTGAAAATTTCAAGTCCCTAGGCGTTTCCGTTCGAAAGTTACAATTTTCTATGGTTTCTATGGTTCTGGTGATGCGATCTGGACAAAATTTCACATGTAGCTTGAACACCTCATTTTCCATTTGAGTGCAAAATTTCATCTCGATCAAATCTGTAGTTTTCAAGTAATCAGGGAAACAAAACTTTGAACGACCATATTTACGGAACCCCTGGTGGAATTTGGCCCATTAACGGACTCAACCGAGGCATTCGGGAACTGAACCCACACTGAAAATTTCAAGTCTCTAGGTTGTTCCGTTCGAGAGTTATCGTGCTTACGGCCGGACGGACAGACTCGAATTTTCCGACGGATTCGTCATCAGTGCGTCGAACATGTCGATTGAGACCATTTTCGGCTCAAAATTCGAAAAATACAGACATCGTGACGAAATGATATAGCCCTCGTGTAAGTAGTACGAGCGCTCAAAAAGTGGCGCCACTATCTGTCTCACTCACACTTCATGACAGGACTCGCTCAATCTCATTCAAACCAGATTCTTAAAGTTATGGCACGTATTGGATACACTAGAATCAAGTAAGTTGAAAGAAAATGGTTCGACACAAGTTTCTTTAGAAAAACCTTCTTTTCGCCCCATCTAAGGAATAATGTAGTAAGTGTTATACCATTTCAGAATCCTTATCAAAAGCGCTAAATTTTGAAGTCACTCGCCAAAGTGATGTGGCAACATTTTTTTTCAGTACAGTCAGTATTAATTTCGAATACTTGGTTCGGCAAATAGTGACATTATCTTTCAAGCTAGAACAGTTGGCTTAGAATCAAAGGTTACAGGTTACAGAAGCACTATCCAGGATAATATAGAAAAAATAAAATTGGAAAAAAGTAAAGATTTGTAGCAACAGGACTTCAAAAATCATCACATGATGTGCATTTTCTCGAATAAAAGAAAATGCAATATAGTTTGAAAAATACACGACTTTTTTGAATATTTTTCTGATGTCTATTATGACTTAGCCTGTTACCCGATTTCGGCTTGACTTAGACCTATGGGACACCTGTATAATTTATATCACAAGATATGTAATTATTTCCTCGGATGTAGATATAAAGTGTATTTCTGGAGGTCATTAATCCATTTCAGTTTTTTCGATCAGATATTAATCGTAGTTATTTTCAGTTTACCAAAGTCATCCGTGTACACAAACAGGACATTTTAGGTTAAGTGATCAGGTTTGCATATTATTATATGAATGGACCGGATGAATTATCTAATCATACTCATTTTATCAATTCCTCAAAATGATTGCATTTCGGTATACGTATAATGAAAGCTGTTTACATGGCATTATCTCTTTTGAACAAGTGTCCATATTTTTCTTTCTAATGTATTTCCCGCAAGTTGTAGAGATAGTTCCAAATCGAAAGAACTCCACTCAGAGGGAGTATAGGGTTCTGACAAAAAAAAATACCGATGGATCTTATATTCATCAAGTACCTAAATCATATTTATATATTTTAGTTAGGCCCCATCTAACAGTCTTCCATATAAAAATTTAACTCCAGCGCTCATAAGAATTTTGACCAACGATGATAGATGAACTGGAAGTTGAACACATGTTTATTTGGTTCTTTATATTGCCTTATTAGTTTTGAAGTTTACATCAAAATTGTCAAAAAAAATGTTGAATATGGTTGAAGACGACTATTATTGATGCTTACAAAAAGAACACTCCAACTCAGTGTGAAATTTCCCATTTATGAACATCGTTATTAGCGATGAAAACCGCAGCAACAACAATAATACACTATCTTCGCTGACGACAGTAGAAATTAAAAAAAAGTCAACAATAATCATAAACTGAAGGTGGATTATCTTTACCTTGTTCGCTCAAAACGCCCTACAATATCGAGTGAAAATCATTTTATAGACTAAGGAAATGTTGATTTGTCGGAATATATTAACTTCAATAAAATTAATTCAGATATTTCATCAACATTTTAGGAACGGTCAAGAATAAACAGATTTCTACGGGATAGCTTAAAGTTTAGTTGTCTTAAGGCTATTTGCATAGCTCTACCTTGAAATGTCTGCCTAACTAAGGTACCTATACTCGATTAAACGTTCAACTTGAAATCTAAATAAAAATTTAACTAAGAATGACTAATATTTTGCAACGTCCGTCAGTTGAGAAGAAAAGAAAAATTCTGTAATTATTTGACGGACCTCTTCCTAAAGGTTCCAAGAATAATTACCTTACCACAAATTAACTGACTATGAAGCAATATACCGTCAATATTACGAAAAAAATATTGAATATTGGTTGATACCAATTAGTCATAAATGAGAACATTCATAAAATAAAAAGACAAACAAATCCAATAAAACAAACGGTCGGCCACGTTTCGAACAGCCCACGTATGAGGAAGAGGTGTATAAAACAGAGTAAACTCAAATATTAGCCGTTTCCGCCCACGATACTCAAGATGTATGTCTGATGAAACAATGGATTGAATAGACCTGCAACTTTTATATCCTGCTTGCATAGTTTGCAAACACACATTGTTTTGATTTTGATGTGCTCAATACGAAATCAATAAAAAACCAATGAAATTCAATTATCAAATGGTACTTAAAGATAAGGTTTTGATTGTCCCAATGTTTATTGGGATTGAAAAGTTAAATTTCAGACTTTCAAACGTGAGAAACCTTCGGAATGCGTCCTTAGAAGTACAAAGTGTTGTGATGTTGTTTATTAAAATTCACGAACGGAATTTTGATCCTACACAGTTAAGGCGATAACGAGACTTCGAACAGTAATTTGAATTCAAAACATGTTACCCACATAACATAGTCGAAAGAAATTCGATGCTTATTTCGTGATTTTCAAGCGAAAATTAAACCTGTCATGTGAAACAATTTTTGAACTACATATACGTTTGATATCATAATTTTAATCACCACAACTTCTTAAAAGACAATCACGTGACCCAAACTGCTATGGCTTTCTCGCTTTCCAGACTTGCCACTCATCGAGTATGTGATTGCCAAACGACTGGATAATTAACCCGAACCACAAGATAACCTGCTTGACCCTCGACACTGAATTTAAGAAGTGTAATGAAAATGGATAGTTAGTTTCAATTCAAATTCTAGTAATACAAAAAAAAAATAAGATTGGCTAACTTCCATTTTTTATATTTGTTAGATGATAATTGTTCATTGTCAGTATAAATGCTGTCATTAGAAAATTAGAAGTAATTGATAGTTGATTCTTGTTTTGAAACATTGCTACTTCCAGTAACCATTTAAACATTTCAATTTCAGGAAAATTAATCGTTCAATAGAGTAGAGAAATGCATAAACTTAGTTCGGAAAAACCCGCAGAATTTATTCATGTCCAAATTGTTCAACAATAATAATTAGTCATATTGCTCTATTAATCAACTCACACTTTCATTTCCGTTCCGCGGTTCTTCCAGTCTTTGAACACTAAGAAGAGCGATATTCGCACGCGATTTCTACGGTTATTACCCCCATTCTCGATATGTGAACAGCTGTACAAAATTATTAGTAGTCCAAGAAATTAGGCGAACCCCACTTTTTCTTAATTCATGCAGGATATTTATCTTGGAGCGATACCGCAGATTCAAATATTTATCTTAGCGAAAGTTCAGTCTCCACGCGCCAAACTACCATCTGAAATAAATCACCATTTAAAGAGTTTTCGAAGAATTATTTCTAATAATAAACTTTTGGAACCCACATTTCTGATCCATTCTAGAGCTTTTCTCGGCAACTCATATGAGAGTTGATTTCTAGAAATTTCTTGAAAAAATCAGTTGCAATGCAATGGGGCATTGATCCTCGTAGCAGAAGAATCTGATTAAACAACCAATCGAGGGATACATCTCTCATATCAATTAAGCTAAAATAAACTTAAAAAAGTCCAGAAGTTGTTCACTTCGAATGGCTTCACTCACAAAGTGAATAAAACTTTTCCAGGTTTCTTGCATCATGACAAATTAACAAAAAACATTCATCACAGCAATATAATCTCTAGAGTCCAAGGATTTGTCATACAATAGCTTATTATTCATATTTCTGTTGCCGATTGGCAATCAAGTGTCAAAAATTGTTGAGGAGTTTGTATATTGTAATTTTTAATTTTGTTATCATAGTTACCATATCATTCTGAAGGTTACCGGGGTCAAGCCAAATGATATGTGCCTTTATACGCAATCAAAAAAACTTGGGCCTTTGAAACTAATGAATATAAAAAACATTTAATCACTCGTTAGTACATATTAATGAAAAAAAAAAAAGGAATTCCTCATCACTAATTTCAGTACCTAAATATATGTATATCTGAACTTTTTAATTGAGTGTATACACTAAGTTATCATTATGATTTGATCATAAAATATTAGTAAAAATCAAATATTGAAACACAACAAAGCAATTTTTGAAATCGCAACCAGATGTGGGACCGATAAAATTATTCTGCAGTGATTCTCCATATAGTTTTCTTCGAATTGTTATGACAGGGCAACAGGTCGTGAATGGAGAAGTTACATTCACAAAAACCATTTATTCTAGTTGTATTGAACAACAAATGAAATTATCATAGATAATTAAAGATGAATACCACAAAGTAGTCAAATAATTAATATGTTGGCATTCTCACATATTTCGAATAAGTACCAAGAATTTCAGAATATTCGAAACATTGATCATCTAAATAACCTTGACTCGATTTACTACTTATTATATCATATAAATGAATGAAAATTCATCAATAGATAAAGGTCAAATAGTGACATTGCAATTGGAATAACAATTAGTGTTTATTGATACCTCGAAGACTGATAGGATATTTGGTGGCAGGTAAAGTAATGCAAAAGAAAAATGTTTCTCATAAACATGGAAATGTGACAATTTTGAAGGCTAAAAGAATAAATAGGTTAGATTTATAATCTAATGTTTACTTCGATCAGATAAAGGATTTTTTCGACCACCACAAACCTTTAGGTTGATATTAGATAAAATGGTAGAAAGTAGAAATAAAAAAGGGACTCCTTTCGTTCTCATATCTCAATTAATACTTGAACATAAGAAGATTGAATCAAGAAGTATTTTCTTCAAATCCATCCAAACATGATATAAACATCTGACGACATTCCCAACAAGCATATATGATTACAATTATGATGTTTGCTGTAAATTCAGATAACGGTATCGTTAATTTCACAAATTTACCTGTAGAATGGGAATGATCCATTTTTGATCACAATGACAGGAGTATTTCACTCTGCACTGCAAAGTTTTTTGCGCATATTAGACATCCACATACAGTACATGATAAACACAAAAGAATCCTTATAGAAGCTCAGGTGCAATTGATTTTTGTAAGAACTAATAACTTCATAATTGAAAGTTTAGTGGGGGGCGGATAATAACTTGATCCCCCAGAAAACATATCAAACATTGCCTGCAATCAGCTGACTAGTGTATCACATCGAGAAGAATTGGAACAGACCAGTGAACATATCAATTATATATAATAATTAGCTGAAACTTGTAAAACATGAAATTGAAATCATCAATGACACTATGACGCATTTGACATGATAAAAAACATTGAGAAAGTATAACCTACCTTATAAACCGATGTTTTCTTGGAGATCACGTTATTGTATTGAAATTGCTTATTTTATCCCACATAAAAACACAAGAAATAATTACTATTTAAATCGGAGAGCACCAAATTTACAGACAATAAAGCACTTTTAGCAAACCAATGACAGTTCCTATGCGACTTTGGAATCTCCACACTGCCAACTGAAAGATGACGAACTGAAGAATTCCCCCAGATCGACGAAACAGGAGTACCAAAAGCTTTTTTCTTGTTTTTATTTCACGGGTCTTCAAGATTAAAAATTTGATGTAAATGAAAACTTTGGAATTGAGAACGGATTTATAATGAGCAGACTAGCAGAGTTATCAGTGAGTATTTTCCTGGATTTATGTTTATTATTGATATAAGGTTAGGATAAGTTTCTTGGAATGCTTCGCTCACTGAGCGGCCTCGCTCTTTGATACTCGTCCATTGATATCATCCTCAGTGAAATTGTATAATTTATTGTCTATGGTTTAATTTTGAAAACTCACAAAAACCAGTGAATAATTAACTCAGCTGAGATTCAAAACTTTAATTTCTTATAAAACAAAAACGATTGCTGCTAGTATAAACAAAAACACTCATATGTATATCCTATTGTATATCACAGATATCTTCTGGATGAGAAGTCTCTACATAAGTGTCTGAAAATTATTAATCATTTATCTACGTCGAAGATTAAAAACAAACACAAGGTTTCCTTAATTGCTCTGGTACACAAGCTAACTCGTCTACAATTTTCTTCATTGGGGGCTGATGCTGTTGCACAATTTTATTGAAAGTATCAACACAAACATCTTCTGTTTTATCGTGTGCTAACGCTAAATTATACAAATCGTCGAAAGCGCCCTCTGCAAATTCATAACCACAGTTTTGGAAGAGGGTTTTGATGAACTCCTCGCTTCTTTCCTAAAAAACGATTCAGATTAGTATATTTTATGTTCATAAAATGGTGGAGGACTCTTACTTTGAACATATCTCTATATGAAATGTTATTTTGTATGTAGACACTTCTATCCAACAAAGTTTTCACGTCATCTGTCGGCAAATCGTCTCTTTCGCATTCGCATCCTTTTTTGGGTGGAATCTTCAGATCGAAGCGGTAAGATGATAAACCTGCTGCAGGTTTTTCTGTACATAAAATAGAAATCACTCAGTCAGTACAGCCAATCGAAGTAATCTTGCTGAAGATTGGATCAAGTTATTTTAATATTTGAGCGCTCGTTCTTCTTACACGAGGGCTATATTAATAATATCATTTCGCCACGATGTCTGTGTTTTTCGAATTTAGAGCCGAAAATGGTCTTAATCGATATAGTTGATGACGAATCCTTCGAAAAATTCAGGTCTCTCCGTCCGTAAGCACGATAACTCTCGAACGGAATGCCCTAGTAACATGAAATTTTCAGGGTAGGTTCAAATCTCGAATGCCGCGGTAAAGTTCGTTATTGGGCAAAATTCGACCAGGGGTTCTGTAAATATGGCCGTTCGAAATTTTGTTCTTCTGATTACTTCGAAACTACCGATTCGATCGCATTACTAAAAAAAAAATCGTTATCAAAACTTCGGTATTTCAGAAACTATTCGCCATATCCTGCTCGAACTTTGTTTAAAGGCACATATGAATCAGTTATTTAGAAATTCAGCTTTTCAGCTGTGCAAATTAAATCGAGTTCTTTTCGCGCTTGTCTGATATATTCCATAAAATACGGTGATTCCATTTATGGAAAGTTATAATAATAAAATGGCAGTATTTGTCATACTGACAATGACCACCGAAGGCCGGTTCGGAACACAGAAACAAGCGCCCCAGAGCTCCAGACTTCACGTCAGTGCTCTTCTAGATTCTTCTTTTACATCGGATTGAATATTCGAATAAGAATTTCAGTTGTGATTTAGTTTAGGTAGGTATACGGGTATAGCGAGGATACATCATACATCTTGGTATAGTAAATATCAATGCGATGAACTGATGCTGATGAAGGAAGTAGACAAATACTTCTGGAAATTAAGAATAAATGAATTAATTTGAAAACTCATAAAATCAAGAACTCAAAAATATTTCTCCCTTGAGCTCCGCTATATCCTCACGTTCCACAATACCTCTGGTGTTACAGAATTAGCAATATCGAATATTTGTTCTTCACCCACGTGCCGTCAGTGTTCGACCTTCTTTTATCTCTTTCCGATAAAAATTTGGCTTTATTTTGAAAGGTAAAATGAGAAAGCGTTGTTGTTCTTTGTATGAATTTCTTCAAATGAATTAATATTCGTACGCCAAGATGTATGCCTGCCAGATCATTATATTCAACCTCGCAAAAATTTTAAAGAGAAAAAACAGAAACTTACTCGAGTTGTCTATGAAATAGTGGTCCAAACCTGAAGCTGATGTTTCTGAACAATAGTTCAGCTTTTCCACTGGAAGAGCTGAAATTAAGAGTTGAGATATAGATGGCCCTACCCGTACCATATACGGTTAGATGTGAATTAATTATTATTCACTTACGATCCAGCTGATTTTCGAATTCCATGTTGAAAGACAACGCATTAACGAACCTTCTATAATCTATTTTGTCCGACTGGATGATTCCAACGTGCCTGAATAGTTCTTCGAGGTTTTCGCGATTCATATTGATCTTCAAGCAACCGATAACTTGGTAGAATTTCTCCAATGTTATATAGTTGGACATATTCTATAAAAAAATCTGGTGAAACGGTTGACCTCTCTTCAGCTTTTTTAGGAATAACCTTGTCATAGTAAGCTAGTTTGTCATACAAATCGTTCAAAGTGAAAGTAGGCGTGAATCTCTTCTTTATATTCTGCCTCAACATATTCAACGATCCCAGCCTTACCAGGGTTTCCCTCTTGTGTATACCTGGTTCACACCCGGGCCTCAGAAGTTCAGCCATACCGTGCATCTCCATCTTGTTAGGTTTGCCAAAAGTGTGACTCTCAGGCAATAAATCCTTTATTCCAATTCTAAAAATATTGAAGCTATTCATATCAGAGCACACCTGAGCAACTGAAGCTAAGAAGAATAACAGCAGCAACCATCTTTGGAGAGCATCAACCAAAGTCCTCGATTTGAGTTCATCTGGCGCCAAATACGATAGTATCAATCATCTTGAAATAAATGCTTCTTCAAAATGACCTCAAATTAAGATAGTACCTATAATACAATATTGGCCTCGAAATGACGATTGCTGTAAACTTCTGGTGATTTGAAGAAACCAAACAGATCACTCACGGGGCATAGACTTGACCCATCTTGAGATGGAACTTATCATTAAAATCCACCTGTCTACTGGATTTTATGGTAACAGGCTCTATGTTGAACCATTTCATGGCACATTTCGATCCAAGGCCTCTTTCGTCATACTTGGTTTTGTAGCCGAAGCAGTTATCTGGGTTGTATTGTGGCTTGAAATAACTGAAAGCGATTTACAATGAGTGTCTGAATAATTGATTGTTAAATTTCGGTGATGTTCACATCCGGTTATGATGGTAGACAATAATGATAGGATATAATAACAGATCGTATTCAGTTGATTGACTCATTTGACTTGAACACTTGATGTCCTTCCAAATTCCAATCTTCAAGCGAAGAATACCCTATGCTTTGATTGGAAATATGGTATACAAGGATACCTATTTAAAGCAAATATTTTCATGATTGGGATACTTACTTTCGATCAATTTTTTCGCCCACATTGTAGTCGTTATAGATTTTTTTATATTCATCATGGTTCACTTGACTGTTCCATAACACTTGATACCTTGGTGTCCTAGGAAAAACCACTTCGTACAGAGGAACATCTGGAAAAAAGAATCCATTAAACCTTACGTTTTCTATCAACGTAAACAAATCTGAAGGCTGAAGCCTAAGATGGCGTCAACTCATTGTAACAAGGACGCAGACAAAGGGTGGTAACCTGATGGGATCTCAGGCTCAGCTCAACTTGCAACAATTTTTAAGGATTCAATAAGGAAAAACTTATTATCAATGCAATATTTACGATCTCGTGGTTGGTGTCCGAAAGTTGTCTCCACTTTGTCCATTCCTTGAGGTAAACCAGGGACATCATCAGATGGTTTTCCTAAGGGTTCCTTCCAATATGAACGATAAGTAGTTTCTTTGAGGTCCGTTACCAGTTGTTGATATCTTGTCTTTTTTGGTTGCGTCAGGTATTCCAGAACCTGTAACAAATAGAAAAAACTACATTGAAAATCAGAATAAAACTTTAGGATTTCTTACTCTGTCATGAGCTCCTCTGTGCCTAACATTCTCAATATGTGACAATCTGTAGGGAACCTCCAACTTCTTCTCATTGAATATTTTCAGATCATGCTTCAACGCATCAACTTCGTCGCTCAGATGATATTCGTGCAGGGTTTCTTTTGCTGTTGTGTTTGGTATGGTCGCTTTTCCAGCCTAAAATGAAATTTTCAAAATTATATCCGAGCTGTGTTCATTATGGGTTTGATGTGAACTCAATTTTCAAGTAAATTACAATTTTTGCTAGTTTAAGAGATTTAATATCTAGCAGTTTTTTTATTGGTTTTGTATTGTGTTACTATTGAAGCTGTGGAATTTTATGAGAAGGAAGTTTTGCATCTTTCATATTCGATATCTAGAATACATACTTACCGCGCAAATAACCGGGCATCTATCTTTATATCTGCCCATATTGGACATTATTCCGTTAAAATAAAATAAATCGTTTAATATATGTAGTAAAAAGATTAAAAATTCAAGCAGTATAAACCACATGAAACTGTCAATATATTGCTTGACATATTAGGTGACTTCCCAGAATTTGTCAGGATTTTTTGGTGAAAGATAGGATAATTTCGAGATACTTCTTGCTCTGGTTTATTTTTATGGCTTACGCGGGAAAGTATAAGGATAATTTTCCCTTCGTTTGCGCGGTAAGGATCAGAAAATATTTATCGTAAGAATTGCAACCTTTGCGTTTTTTCTTCGTAGGCAGGAGTTAAAAACAGGCCAAATTACCGTACTGAGGATACCCTGAAACGTTATAGTTTAGAAGATGAAATCCAAGCGCTCAAGGCAGATCTACACGTGTCCGATGAGGAATATAAACCTGCCACATTTCCGAAAATCACTGCAACGAATCGCAATCCTGGAATATTTATTGAGGTGATTTTTTTCGAATAAATACGAAGTGGACAAAAGTGTCGAATATGGCCAACAAATTATCACAGTTATTCTGGAACATAAAGCAATTGAAGACATTTTTCCCAGATTTTTCGTGAATAAAATGTATGATAATATTGACTTAGAACTTCACCGCTTCAGTGTTTGTTGCTACAAAACTTCTGTAAAAATTTGGTGCGAATCCATTTGGTGACCATATTCTACACCATTTCCTGGACTCTTAATTATTCAGTGCCAATAAGGGAAATTTCCTGCAACAACTGGAGGCTAGAGTGCCTATCCGAAATCTAGAAGAGTTTTTTCATCTCAATAAAATACTGAAAGGGAAGGTCCGTTTTAAACGATTTGTTATGTACAGGGTTGGGCAGATGTCTAGATACGAAAATAGAAGACTGTTACCCTTGTTGTTAGATAGAGGACTTGGGTATCGTGCATTGATTTTAAAATTACAACTTTTTCAGAGTAGAGAACTTTTAAGACCGCCTCCATTATCAAGATATCGTCAGCTGGTGAATGATTTAAAAGAAACTACGTACGCAAGTTATTGGAATAAAAAACTTGGGACAACTCCAGACTCAACTCCTTCGTTTCCTGAAGGGATGAAAATTGAAGAAATCACATTTGGAGACCGGTATAAATATGGTAAGTCCGCACGGAATTTAATATTCCCTTTCTAATGCTCCTCAAGGTCGTGTATTCACTTTGCAACATATTTTGGAAGCTTTCAAGGCACAGTTATAGTTTAAAGTTTGGTAGGGGGTTATATTCCACTGCGACCTCAAGGTCTATTGTGCCCCCCATCAGAGCTTTTTTCACAAATACGCTACCTACAGCTCGTCCTCCTGCTACACATCTCCAATGAACTCCATTATCTGAAAGGGCTTCAAGGAGGTTAAATCCTCGTTCTTCCTGTAATTCTCTTGTCCAAGACATTCTTTACGATGGTTTGCAATGGCGAGGCATTTTGTAACCAGGTGAACAGAAATTTCCTCCTCTTCACAGAATCTACACTCGTCAGTTTCTGTTAATCTCTTTCTCATCATATGCTTTCGGAGGCGACAATGACCTGTGAGGAAGCCAGTGAGGAGGCGTAACTTATTTTTACTGAGATCCAAATACTTTTTGGATTTTGCCCTTTTAAAGTTCCGAAGGAACTTTATGGAGTGATCCATTCCTGGAAGATTCATCCAGAGTGCTTCTCTTTCAGTCTCTTCCTTCTCCAAAAACTCTTTCTTATAGGTGCATTTGCCTATGCCACAGAAAGGTTCTGGGCCAGAAAGTGACGTTTGTGCTCCCCTTCTGGCATGTGTATCGGCCTCTTCGTTTACTTTGATTCCTGAGTGACCAGCAACCCAGACTTAAGAGATCTTGTTGTTCCTCCCTACTCATTAAGTTGCCTCCGGCACTCCCATATCAGCTTTGAGCCGATGATACAGGAGTTCAGTGCTTCGATAGCAGCTGGACTATCTGAATGGATCACAATGTCACAGCCTTGATAGTTTATTTCCAGGTTTATATCTATGCATTTTTTGATTGCAAGTATTTCTGCCTGAAGGCATAGTGTTCACATAATGCTCGCTAACGAAAGCAACATTTTTTGATCTTGCCTAATGCAGACCCTTATATCCCCTTCCAGACACTTCAGTCAAAGAACTTATCCAGCCACCTAAGACACCTTATGAAGTTTTGTGGGAAAGTCAGATAAACCACGATACTTATAAAAAGATTTACGGGAGCTACAATCCTGGTGAACGCATTGATAGAGGGTGAGTATAGTGTGGGACAAATAAAAATTCGATTCTGAAGGGGTTCAAGAAAAATGCCATATCCTTCAATTTGCAGGTGTTATTGATCATGGTTTTCTCGAATAGGTATAAGTCACCACCTTTCTGCGCATCTCAAGCATTCGGCAAACGTTGCGGCTACGACAAGAGAGGATTGAAGGCAAAGTGCTGTCTAGAGTGGTACAACAACAACCCAGTTACTATTGTGAGCGAAATCCAGAGCAACTGGATGGATAAAAACCACAGGCAACTTGGGAAATGCCACGAACCGTTAGTACCTCAAACTCAATTGACTTGCATGTAAAATCTCTTATTTTTAGGAACCAAGCGCAGAATCTTTCCGAAGGACACACCTTCGGCGCACCCTATCGAAGAGAGATGTATGGAGTCGAGGAACTCCTGAAAGAACCTGACACTCCAATATCAACAGGGGCTCGGGACATTCGCATCTGGCTTGTGTCCTGGAATCGCCTCAAGATGGCAATGGACAAGAAAATTAATCCAACTCTCGACTACAATATTTTTTATGAGAAGTTGAAATTTTATGATAAAGTGAAAAG
The DNA here is from genome assembly GCA_963966015.1 of Aphidecta obliterata. Lineage (NCBI taxonomy): Eukaryota > Metazoa > Arthropoda > Insecta > Coleoptera > Coccinellidae > Aphidecta > Aphidecta obliterata. Next base: position 20,951,147 of record OZ014430.1, on the reverse strand, counting down.
TCATATAGTTTTTAGGATTATTTGCTAAAGGGAACTTTGTAGAATGGAAGCGGTTTGATAAAGTTTGAGTATTTTCTCGAGGTGATGAGATGCATCGAGATCTTCTTCAATATCAAAAACATCAAGGCTCTGATGGAATATCTCGGAATGATCGTGGATGATAAAGTGGATTATCAGAAATTCGTAGAAGCCTTGAAAGGAAGTTTATCACTGGGAAAAATCCGTAAGTTGTGAAAAAAACACTCGAATCAGTCGATTCAAAAAAAGTTACTCCATTTCTCGTGAAACGGCCGATTTCATGCACTAGGTAACTATTGAGAAATTAATTTAGTTGAGATGTTGCAACTTTTTCACTACACTTCAATCGATCGAATGAGGCAAATCGGAGATATTGGAAGTTGAAAAAAAAAGTCACTCCATTTCTCTTGAAACGGCCGATTTCATGCATTAGGTGAATATTGAAAAATTCATTTAGTTAAGATGTTTCAACTTTTTATGGGTAATTCCAATGGAATTGTTGATAGAATAATATTTTTCAAAAGTACTTTTATGAATTCTGCGTTGCAGATATACCCGGAAACAACTCCAATTTCTTATCTACGTATCAGGCAGCCTGCTGTGATTTGATACTTCCGGATGAAAATATTTGTAAGTATTTGAGATCTGAGAGAAACCAGCTCTATTAGAGTATGTTTCATTCAAGGTCGACGCGAGGCAGGCATTCCAACTCACAGACTGGACGAAAGAAAACCTGCAAATCCTTACACAGATAAATATGTCCAATTATCGGATTTCACCAATGTGAAAGCATGTCTACAACCGAGCATTCTCACCCAATATTCCCTTTCTCATCGGGATTTCTACTGCGTGAGTGAAGTTCGACAAGGGAAGGCATCCCTTCATCTAACAACCTTCATATTTTCAGCCCCGAGATAGGGATTTCATCAGGTCGCTGTTCAAAAAAATCGGTTACGACCTGAGCGACGAAATTTTCGCGAAAATTTGGAAAATCGGAATGGAGAGAGACGGTTCGAATGGGGTTTGCGTACAAACTTTTCGCGATGTTCTCAACGAGATCTTCCCATCTCGGAGGAAATTGAATGTGGACGGAATTTAGAGCATGAAATGAGTAATAATTCCGATTAAAGTTTTATTACTTATTGAATTTTTATCTGAAAAAGAAATAATCAAAAGGAAAAAGGGAGAGTTATACTTATTCCAATTTCTGGAAGAAAAGTGGTTGAATAAATTGGGTCTTTCAAAAATTATGAGTACAAAGAATATAATCAAAATATAAACAGTAATTACATCAGAAAATAAAGATCAACAAAACAAGAATATATACAATAAAATGAACAAATTATATGTTATGCCGTTAAGGCATAAATACAAAACATGCGTTAACCGAGACTTCTGCGCACTAGAAGTTCCTTTAATTAATGATTTGGATCAAACGAATCAAGAAGCACACATTTAATCACTCTGAAATTACGCAATTAAAGATTAATGATAGTTGAGTGACCAAAAAAAATAGAATGAGGCATATCAACGATATTTCTCAGAAGTTGCAAATGTGGATGCAAAATGACGAATGCGCTATAAGCTATTAATAATTATTCAGACGCCCCACTTTGTTGCAGCTGGATTCAATAGAAAAACACATTTTGAAGAGGACATTCCGAAAATAACGGGCGTTGAAACGTAAAAAAAATATAGACTTCAATAAAATAACGAAAATTAAACAAAAAATTCAATCAATGCAAGTAACCACTGTACTGTGGGGGCGCAGGTTGTTTCGCGGGTTCCGCAGGATGGATAGCTTGTCCCATCTTGGTGACGATGGCGTGGAACCCACTCTTGCCGTCGTCTTGGTACTGGACCCTCCTGATGGTGCCGTCGGGTTCAAGAAGGGAATATTCGCCTTTGACTGCATCACCGTCACGTTCTTCGGTTTGTTCCTTGATGTCTCCGCTTTGGCTATCTTTAACACCGTACTCGAAGTGGTACTTGGGGTAAGCCTGAAAAAAATGGATGTTTTTGGGCTGTTTGCTGTTTTATGTAAATAGAAATGTTGAAATGTATGACGAAAACTGGTCATACCTTCGTCTAGCTTGATATCAAAAAAAAAAAATTACGAAAAGCACTGCCGTGAAGGCAGGAGCTTTTGAGCGCTTGTACATGCACCCTGTAGGTAGATTCGCATTTTCCAGTTTTAGAAATCAATTGAAGGAATTTTCGACAGCTGTCAAAAAAATTCTGAAACTTAGGCGAAACTCCAGACTTCATGTCAGTGCTTCAGCTGATCAATTTTTTTTCGATAATTCGCTAGAATTTTCTACGGTATCTATGGTCTTGGTGGTGCGATCTGGACAAAATTTTGCACGTAGTTTGAATACATCATTACTCAGCTAGGTGCTAAATTTCAATCCAATCCGCTCAGCATTTTCGGAACTATCAGCAAAAACATATTTTGAACGGCCATATTTTTGGAACTCTAGTCTAATTTTGCTCATTGATGAACGTGACCGCGATATTCGCGATCCAAACCCACCCTGAGAATTTCAAGTTCCTAGGACTTTCGTTCAAAAGTTATAATTTTCTATGGTTTCTATGGTTCTGGTCATGCGATCTGGACAAAATATTGTTTTAAAATATCATCCTCGATTAAAATACAGAATTTCATCTCGATCGAATCCGTAGTTTCGAAATTATCGAGAAACCAAAATTTCAAACGACCGTATTCACGGAACCCCTAGTATAATTCTGCTCATTGATAAACGTGAACGCGACATTTCAGATCCACACCTATCTTGAAAATTTCAAGTCCCTAGGCCTTTTCGTTCGAAAGCTATGATTTTCTATGGTTTCTATGGTTTTGGCCATGTGATCTGGAGAAATGTAGCTTGAATATATCATTCTCCATAAGTATACAAAATTTCGTCACGATCGAATCTGTAGTTTTGAAATTATCAAGAAAACTAAATTTCAAACGAGCATATTTACTAGGGGTTCCTAGTATAATTTTGCTCATAGATGAACGTGATCACGACATTCGAGATCCACACCTGGAAATTTCAAGTCCCTAGGCGTTTCCGTTCGAAACTTACAATTTTCTATGGTTTCTATGGTTCTGGTCATGCGATCTGGACAAAATTTCACATGTAGCTTGAACACCGCAGTCTCCATTTGACTGCAAAATTTCATCTCAATCAAATCTGTAGTTTTCAAGTAATCAGGGGAACAAAACTTTGAACGGCCATATTTACGGAACCCCCTGGTGGAATTTGGCCCATTAGCGGACTCAACTGAGGCATTCGGGAACTGAACCAACACTGAAAATTTCAAGTCTCTAGGTTGTTCCGTTCGAGAGTTATCGTGCTTACGGCCGGACGGACAGACTCGAATTTTCCGACGGATTCGTCATCAGTGAGTCGAACATAGTCGATTGAGACCATTTTCGGCTCAAAATTCGAAAAATACAGACATCGTGACGAAATGATAAAGCCCTCGTGTAAGTAGTACGAGCGCTCAAAAACAGTAATAACTGGGTAATGATGATTTAATATCCGATAATAATATGTTATCCGAAGTTTCAAATTCGAAAATGGTCAGGTTTTTACCAAACAGCCAATAGATCACATTACTTGGAGCACCCTGTGTATAATGATGAAAACTGAACTTTCAAATCGCCATAAATGATGCGGAACATACGATTGAATGCAATTTTAATGGTATATCGACCGTTTTTGGTTATATCAGGAAAGTTTGTTGATGATGTTACATGTTACTACGTATTTGGTAGAAATTTTCATTAATACGCGGAAGAATCGATGAGAAATCGGATAAATGAAATGGTCACATTAGGTCAAAAACGAGATCTGTTTTACGCTTGAAATGTAACAAAAAAGGAAGTTTCTATTAATTTTAGAAACGGTTTTTTAAATTTTTCACGAACATGGGTTCACTTCCGAGACAGGAGTTGGGAAAAATAACTGTTTTTTGAGCGCTCGTTCTACCTACACAGGGGCTATATCATTTTGTCACGATGTCTGTATTTTTCTAATTTTTGGTCGAAAATGGTCTCAATTCACAAGGTTCAACTCACTGACGACGAATCCGTCGAAAAATTCCAGTCTGTCCGTCCGACCTAGAAACTTGAAATTTTCAGGTTGGGTTTGAATCGCGAATGCCGCGGTTAAATTCATTATTGGGCAAAATTCGACCAGGGGTTCCGTGAATATGGACGTTTGAAATTTAGTTTTCTTGATAATTTAAAAACTACGGATTCGATCGTGACGAAATTTTGTATTTCAATGGAGAATGATATATTCAAGCTACATTTTTTCCAGATCTAGCTTAACCCGAACCATTTTAAGTTCCGAATTATTGAATAAATCCTTATATTTCTGTAACAGCTGATTCGGTATAATTGACAAGGAGCTGCTGTCATTTTTTTGACAGCTGTCAAAAATTTCTTCAATTGGTTTATAAAACTGGAAAATGCGAATCTACCTACAAGGTAGATGAACGAGCGCCCAAAAGCTTCTGACTTCACGGCAGTGCTTTTTAAATTTTGTTTGCAATAATTTCAAACTGACTTGAGATATTTCGATGCGAATCAAAAAAGACACAGTAGAAAGTTAACTTTTCATGTTTCTTATGGGTATCAAATATTTTCAGTGGCGTAGATGAAGAAGTTGAATGACATAACAATTCTTGAAGAGTCTTCAAAAATGGTACTGTGTGTAAAAAGCTCCAAACCTCAACCTTTCCGAGAAAATCGACAGATTTATATTTTCATGAAAGAAGGAAAACATGGAAATTGACGGAATTTTTATACAAAAAAATAAGGAAGTTAAACAGAAAGCCAATTGACGTAAACGTTCAATATGAACCACCATTGTTCAGGCATTTCCATGATCCATCAATTTCAAGGCATAAAAATAGAGAGATGATATAAAAAGAATTTTTTGCCATAGATTTTCAGATTTATAAAACTCAGGAATTTTATCGTTATAAATCTAGTCTAATATTTTTCACCTCAAAGTTCTATTGCTGATGGTTCATGAGTTATGAAATTCTGAATAATTCGATAAAAACAATTAGTTGAATTTTAGTTATGAAATTCTGAATAATTTCGAAAAGCACTGCCGTGAAGTCAGGAGCTTTTGAGCGCTCGTACATCCACCTTGTAGGTAGATTCGCATTTTCCAGTTTTAGAAATCAATTGGAGGGATTTTCGACAGCTGTCAAAAAAACGTAGGCAAAACTCCAAACTTCATGTCAGTGCTTCAGCTTATCAATTTTTTTTCGATAATTCGCTAGAATTTTCTACGGTATCTATGGTCTTGATAATGCGATCTGAACAAAATTCCGCACGTGGTTGGAATACATTATTCTTCAGCTAGGTGTGAAATTTCATTCCAATCCAACCAGTAGTTTCGAAAATATCAGGAACAAAATATTTTGAACGGCCATATTTACGGAACCCCTAGTCTAAATTTGCTCATTGATGAACGTGGCCGCGAAATTCGCGATACAAACCTACCCTGAAAATTTCAAGTTTCTAGGCCTTTTCCTTCGGAAGTTATAATCTTCTATGGTTTCTATGGTTCTGGTCATGCGATCTGGACAAAATTTCACATGTAGCTTGAACACCTCATTTTCCTTTTGAGTGCAAAATTTCATCTCGATAAAATCTGTAGTTTCCAAGTTATCAGGAGAACAAAACTTTGAACGGCCATATTCACGGAACCCCTAGTGGAATTTGGCCCATTAACGAACTCAATCGAGGCATTTGGGATTTGAACCTACACTGAAAATTCCAAGTTTTTAGGTTGTTCCGTTCGACAGTTATCGTGCTTACGGCCGGACGGACAGACTCGAATTTTCCGATGGATTCGTCATCAGTGAGTCGAACATAGTCGATTGAGACGATTTTCGGCAAAAAATTCGAAAAATACAGACATCGTGACGAAATGATATAGCACTCGTGTAAGTAGAACGAGCGCTCAAAAAAAATTACCTAGTTGAATTTTGTAGGCTTAATTCGAGGGAAATCGTTGCGGGAAAACTACCCAACTTAGAATCTTGAAATTCGAAGTGTATTTTGGTATGAAATTTCTCAATTGAAAGGACATTATTCCAAATAGTTCATGAGTTATGATACGGTTTCATTAAATGATATTTAAGGCTTGAAATATTTTTTTTTTATCAAATCAGTACAATTTTATTTTCGAGAGAGAGATATTTTGTGGAACTAAGACGAAGGAAAAGGAGTGATGTGGAAGAAATTACACTTTTTGTGTAAAATTTGAATCGTTTTGAATAGGATTGAGATAGAATTGTATTGAATTTGTAGTTAAATATTAGAAGATTGAATTCATACTTACAGTTGGTTCTTCTTTCACATCTACTGGATCATATTTCATAGTTATACAGGAGATAGACTTCAACACCACCGTAACAATTAAAATTGCCTGTGAAGTTGAGAAAAATTTCAGAAATATACTTATTTCAGTGAAAAATTTAAAATTTATTCAATGCCCTCCAAATTTGGTGAGTAATAATGACCTCAAAATTGATTTATGTTATTATTTCTTTCCTTATTGCCAATTCACAACATGAGGTACCGAGAATAAATATATGGTATCAGAATTTCGATCATTATTTATATATTATACCTTCAACATTTTGTTGTTTGTAAGTTGGAAAAGAACAACTCTCGGACGGATATATTTTCACAGAACTGAAAGCATGAAATAACGAGCGCATTTATAAAGAAATGCCGAAACAAGTGGGACCCCTCATTGAATTACAACGATTTCTTGCAGTGTCATTCGTAGACTTCTAGGTAGTTTTCAATGGATGTTTGACATAATTAGATACCGTATAAAGAATACCAGAATTTTAATTGTTCCAATCATGAAAGATTGAATATTGGCTAAAAAGCGCTTCCACCTTTCATTATGGTGAACCGGTTACATTGAAGATCTGTTAAGAATGTTTAGATTCACTAGGAAAAAAAATATGCAGCTTTTGCGCATTCTTCCCCAAAGCGGTAACCTTTCCAGGTAGTTCAAAACTCTCGAATAGTCAGGGAAATGCTTCGAAATTATCGGGAGTATTTAATCGTATTTGCCCAGTCTCCACCCCTAAATCGATATATTCCACGATATTTTCATCCGAAATTCGAGATCTCAAAATTTGAATAATTTCACGTGGAGAAAAGACGTATTGTCAGGCTGCAAAATCTACGAAATAACTGAAAAGTTGTTTAGTGAGAAATTAATAAATCTATGATCTTTTCGATTTGACATGAGGTGACCCTGGAGCGAGACTATCGAACCAAAGATAACGAAACGAATCACGGATTCTGTGAACCAAACGGGCCGCCAGTGTGACAAATAATGTCATTTTATTTCTATAAACTTCAAGAGAATCATCAAATTTCTCAACCCCAGATAAAAAAAATCTTCATCTCCTCTCCACGTCCAATAGCTGTGATTGCTGTGAAGCTGAATTTTCATATAATTGAATTCATCAAAGACCCATGTGTAGAAACTTCAACAGGATATACGAGTAGTTTCAGGGATACCAAAGTTAAAAACAATATATTTTTTTAATATTTTCAGTTTTATTATCCTCACGAAATTCCACATGGTCGTTATCTTAGAATCAACTACAAAGTTTCAGATGGATATGCTTGGTATTTTTGGAAATATTGAGGAAACAAAATCAGATGCCGGACGCACCTTTATGAACTCAACCGGCGCATTCAGACCTCGTACATATAATGAAATTTCAATAACTCTAAGCTATATCTATGCTATTCGAATCAGCTCTCGTAAAACGATTTCTTCAGGACAAACCAAGAGTACAAAGTCCGTTTTAAGAAAAACTTCTTTCCATTGCAATCATTGCATACTTGATGAGGGAACCTTTGTGGTTCTAATCCTTCTTATGTCAAACGTCACTGAGTATATTCTAATTAAATTGTGTCCATTAAAAATCGCCTATTTTCTTAACTAGCCCGGGTAGCTCAGTCGGTAGAGCATTGGACTTTTAATCCAAGGGTCCAGGGTTCAAGTCCCTGCTCGGGCGATACTTTTTTTCATTTGATTTCCTCCGAATGTATTTTTTCTGCGGAATTAATGGAGATAATTTATATATATCGATGGAAGAAACGAGTCGAAATGCCCTTAAAAAAAATTGATTAGAAGTTGACACAGTAAATAAAACAATAATTTTTAAGTTTTACCATTTTTATCTAACATGAATAAAACAAGATTGATCACAGATAATTATCGCCTTTAAACCTAAAATTATATCAAAATTAAAACTGATGCAGGTTACTCATATCAGTGAGTTGTCTCTGCTCATATCCTTGGACTGAAAGCTTCAAGGGTGGTTCGGTTCATATTCAACAGTAGCTTGAAATCCATTTTCTGGGTCGGCGGTATACCTCACTATCCTAACGATACCGTCAGACTGTAACACTCTGTATTCACCGTGGACTGCACCGCCATCCCTCGATTCTTTGTGGATTTGAGAATTACCGTTTACTGGATCTTGGACCCCATAGGAAAAAGAGTAGTCTGGTTTGGCCTGACAGAAGTAAATCGTGGAAAAAGAAAGAAAACTATAGACATTGATGTGAGAAAATAGCTCATCTTTTAAATAAACCAGAAGGTTTTCATAACTTACCGTATAATCGACATTTTGGTTTTTGGTTATTACTTGGTGGACCTCACCACTAACAGGACCTCGAAATTTCTGGAAGGAAAATGTGTCTTCACCTCGAACAAGCAAGATGATTGCTGCAAAGATGATCTGCAAAAAGAAAGAGGAACTCCTTCAAAAGAAATTTAACACCCAAGATTTATATTAAATCTCTAAAAATTGCAATGCCAGGGTTGTAAAAGTTTGAGAAAAAAAGAGAAAAAAGTGTGACTATTCCTTTGAACTAAATTTCTTTTGGTAGTTTTTGTTTTTTACATCTCTGATACGGCAGCTGCAATATTCGAACAACAAGTAGGTATTTTTTTCCAACACACATCTACTTTCTCTGAGGATTTGAGGTTGGCACAAATAAGACTGAAAAAAACAAATAACATTTTTGACTTGTTAAATTAACTAGTTATTGAATGAAGCATTATGAATACACTCGAATCAAAGTTTCGGTGTATCGAGTGGTTTATGGAAAACTCAGTTTTGGATCGAATAAAAATATTCATGAAGCGATGAAGCCGCAAGAAGCTGAAAGTATTCTCTTTTTGGAATTAATTTCGATCAATAAGTTTTAAATCCATTGTGTTTAATTTTAATAGTGGAATTCGAAGTATTCGATGAGCCACCCTCACCCTCCCAATGAGCCGATTCAAAATAAGATAAAAGAACTCAAAACGAAAACACCGCTCATTCTGAAAATCTAAAAATATACAAATAACACTCACGAGTAAAACAACAGAATTTTCCATGTTTTCTTCGGGATGTAGGTAACCACAGACTGAGACCAGCATCGAAAATCGATTTATTTATAACAACGAAAAAACTTATGTAATTGAAGAATTGCAAAAATTGCATCTCCGGAAATAATCAATTTAGGCACGGTTCATTGGTCCAGATTCTTAAAGTCCGCGACGAAGAAGTTTTAGGTTTGTGAAACAATGGAAAAACTTCTCGGTTGACACCGAGGGAAGATTATCTAACAATTTAAATTAAATCGACCTAGAAAAAATGTCGGACAATTATACCTTTAGGTGAATATTTGGCTAAAGGTCCCCACGAACAAATAGATTTTTAATACAGATATCAATGAATTGTAAATTTATAATTTCCACATCATTTTGTTACCCCCTTCTGGATTCAAAAAATGTTGTAAGTATACAGGGTGACTACTTTCAACAGGGCCAAACTTCAAGGGGAGATCATACATGTGATTTGCAACAAAAAATGTCATATAACACATGGACGAAATGTTGGTGGTTATTCTTCAATTTAATATTTAGTTTTTCCATAAAATCAATTATACTTCAGTTATCCTTGGAGCCTCCTCAAATTTGACCACATATCTGGAAACAGCATCAAATTTGGTACAAAAAAGAATTTCTGTGTGCCGAAAAAATTCTTATTGCGGGCGTGATAAGAAGATGAATATCAAGATTCTGAAGTGAACAAAATCAGTCATATTTTTCCAATGGTTTTATCGATGAAAAATTATCAATTAGGAACATGTTTTCTTTTCAGAAAAAAATACCCCATTCAGTGTGCTTTCGAATGACATATCAACTTTTGTGCTAGCTGCTTGTCTTCTGCCCTAATATGATGGCTAACAAGATAACAACAAAAAATTAGAAATAATCAAAACTAAATTTGCTCTATTTTGATGCTCTTTATGATAGAATATTGAAGTTATTTTTCTTTGAATTTTTTCATAAAATCTGTATTATTAAAATTTAATATATTCCTTCAAATTATTTTGATTTGAAAGATTAATTCTTGATTTCCATGAGAATTACTTCAATATTCAATCATAAAAAGCTTTAAAATAGAGCAAATTTAGGTTTGGAATATTTCGACTTTTTCGTTGTTATCCTGTTAGCCAGTCTATTAGCGCAGAAGATAAGCAGCAAGCACAAAAGTTGATAATAATATGTCATTTGAAAGCACACTGAATGGAGAATTTTTTGCTGAATAGAAAACAGTGAAAACACGTCCATGATCAATGATTTTTCATCGATGACACCATTGGAAAAATATCACTGATTTTGTTCACTTCAGAATCGTGATATTCATCTCTTTACCACGCCCGCGATAAGAATTTGTTGGCACACAAAAATTCTTATCTTGTAGCAAATTTGATGCCGTTTCCAGATATGTGGTTAAATTTGATGAGGCTCCAAGGATAACTGAAGTAAAATTGCTTTTATGGAAAAACTCGTGAAATCAAGAAATGTTGAATTGAAGAATAACCGTCAACATTTCGACCATGACATTTTTTGTTGCAAATCCCATGTATGATATTTCCTTGAAGATTTGTCCTTTTAAAAGAAGACACCTGTATAGTTTTTAGAAAAAATGTATACCTACTTCCTGAAAAAAAAAGGGGGATCGAAGCAAACGAACTTGGTGGTAAAGATTTTTCGATTGATCAACATCACACACGGTGAATAGATGGATTAATATGCCGACTCTCCTAGGTCTTTTGTGAGACCCCACATAAGCTCAGAGCTTGTGTTCTGTGTAGAATTTGTTACTGTGTCCTTACGCCACCTGAGGCACAGCACTGTACACAAATATACAGTTTGAATTTCATACCGCAATCAATTTTGCCTTCAAATTTCATTGATTCTTGACCTAGGAGGATGGAAACTAATTTTTGTATTAAATTTTATAAAAATAGCTCGTATAGTTTCCGAGGAAAACTTCGATTGTACACTACCCAAAATCATCTTAAGTTTGAAACATTCAAAGGGAGGTTAACAACGTTCAAAAATTTCGTTCTAGGGTGTGAAGAACAAAAAAGAAGATTTATAATTGAAAATAATCAACCAAAAACAGTACCAGTATAAGTGGAAGAAGTTCCCTCATTAACAGATTTAATGTGGGGTATTTTGACCGAGTGTCGTTTGCGAATAAAATAGATGACAATGTCGGGACAAATAATTCATATACATAATAGAAAGAGCATAAACGCAAGGCTCGAAGCAAATGAATTGAGTTTTTAATTCAATATCCGAAAATGTCCGCGTCAATGATACCCTTTAATTTAAAAATGTGTTTTACATGTCGGTTAACAATAAACTCCTGGTTCTGTGGGTCAACCACAAGAGAATAAAGTAGAACGATTAGATAAAACTGGGTTTTAAAGATGCCGATTCGTCTACTATTTATCGCTCGGCAGAACACGCCATGGAAAAAACGATTCTTTTCTTCGTTAATATTATATTACTCAAAAATTCATACACTTCATTGAATGAGTTTTAAGGAGAGCTTACTATACTTACTATATTGTGATTATCCCCGGTAAGCTGAGGATAGACAAATAAGCGCGAAACCATAGTGTATGTTGACGATTGTTATTCGATTGTAAATTTTGGTTCAGAGAAAAATAAGACATATTCGCAACTAGGTATTTATTTATTTTCACAAGAATCAACTGACAAATTCACCGCAGTATATTCATAAATATCGATAATTTAGTATTAGTCACCACCATCTGTGTAGTAGTCTTGTGCAGCTAGTATTTTTTCAGATCTCAAGCTGATTCCCCTCACAGGAGGTTCCATTCCATGGACCAAACGGTAGGTTTCAGATCGTTGGAGATATTCCAGATTCTTCGGGGGTGGAGTGTACTTCAAGAAATTGATCCTGAAATCAAATACAGACCTCACTCAGAAATTTTTTTTTCGAAATTATAGTTCAAGCTGGAGCTGGTATTTTAAGGGTCATTTAATTTTAGCATATTTTTAACAACAATTATTCAAGAAAGTGTATTTGCGTTATATTGCGGCATTAAGTTGTTCCACGTTATTGAACTCAGCTAGAATGGACTGAAAAAGACCATCAGTAATACATTTCCATTCACAACGAAAAGTTAATATGTTTTCGGAGTCGACTCTGCCACATGTGTCATTCGTGGAATTTTCTGTTTCCTGTTGAAATGGGGCCTTCCAAATGAGGATCTTCCGGCCATCTCGTTCGCATTGTGAATTTTCTGAATGACATACCAAAATAAAGTTCAGTAAAATTTTTTTTTTTTTTTCTCCGAAATTATCTGGATTCCGAATCTCGTTTTTGATGAAAGATTAGATATGATAGGACTGTTTGAATGAAGATGGAGATTCTTCTGGCAAGGACTGAGGGCTTTTCAATAGGAGTTGCAGTTCACAGATAAGCAACAAAATGTTCCTACGTATGCAGCTGTTAAAATTTCACAAAACAATTTGAAAATTCTTGAAAAATCAGATTGAATAGCACTACAATTTGCAGTCTGGAACTCGACTTGTTGAATTATTATTGAAACCTCAACCATATTTTCTATTCATCTGATAACTATTTTCTCAACAAAGAACAAAAGTTCATATTTTTTTCGCTTGGAATGTTTTCCGATACTCATGAATAAGAAAAATTTGCAATAACCGAAAAAAAATATAGGGTAAAATTCTTTTCGAGAACCTACTTGTATACTTTTTTCGTAGTGTCGCACCATGGCCATTTGCGATTCCATTCATCCACCTGTAAAGAAGATCGTGTCATCAACCGAATGAAATGATACGATGCCTACCCTTTCGTTTTTCCGACGATGACTTCGGAAAACGACTCTAGCGTGTCGCATATTCTCTCGTCGGTCATCTTTGGATTCTTCACTTTCTCCACCACGTCGTCTGGATCGACCCACTTGCGACCTCCGGGTAGGATTATAGGCCGTATCGTGCTTTTCTTCTTTCTATTCTCTTCTTCCTGGATTTCCTGAACATATTAATATTGTAGAGCATTTCGAAAATTAATCAAATCTCTGTTCTGAAACCAATAAATATGCACTTTGGAGGCTGGAGCTCAAGGATAATGTTACACCCCGTTGATGTTGATGATTAAATTTGAAAATACATCTGCGAGGAAAGGACGATAGCGGAGATAAATGGCTATCCTGATCCCTGAGAGGACCCTCAGGAAGAAACTACATACAAAAAACGGCACTCCAATCCTCCAACACCACAAGATCTGTTCTCAACAAGTGAACCCGAGAAAAGGAAGAAAGAAGTGTGAGTGTGGCAGGACAAACATAGGAAAGACCAAACGTCACATCAAAGTTAGCTAAAGAACACCAAAATATACAAGACCATCAGTAAATAATTTGTCATTTTACTTCTGCAATAAAATAAATCTGGCGAAAACCAGCTCTTCTCAGAAGACGGTCCCAGTAATCAGACAGAAACAGTTTTGATCCATTCGTAAAAGATTCTTGGAGCGAAAACCACTGAAATACTAAATATTAAAAAAAAAGATTTACCAATTGATGTTTTGACTGTTTTTCCTCTTCAATACGTTGTTCTTCTAGCTGGGCGGCAATAAGTTCTTCATAATTAACTTCCTCGGTAGTTTCGGACACCTCTTGCTCTTCGCAGATGTCAGAAAGTATATCAGATTGTCCGCCCTCCATCTCTGCTCTATCGCTTGCTTCTTCTATAAGAAATTCAGGGTTTTCCCCTGAAAAATTCAGATTAACTGGAGGAATGCAGGAACAGTCTAAATTTGACATTTATGGTGTAAGAGATAGTGAAAATAAACCAGCCACACCAATTTTAATCGTTGGCAAGAATTGGTCTCTTCATGGAGGATATTTCTTACGACTTTCAAATTATTTTAAGTAGCTTTTTCAATTTTGACTTTCCCACATTTTCCAAATCCTTCAATGAATGAATTAAAAAGTAGATTTTACCTTCATTTCCTTCTTTCTCTTCTGCTTTGTCAGCTTCCGTTAAGTTGATAGGTTCAGTATCTTCGTTTTCTTCTTTATTTTCCGTTTCATGTTCATCAATAGTTTCTGAATTTGGTTTCTTGTCACCTACTATATGAGCCAATTGTTGTGTGACAACAGCTAGAGTTTCTTGAATTGATGACGGTAGCTGGGATAATTCTTGCAGTTGCCTCTGTACTGCTGCCAATTGTTCTTCCAGTGATAGCGTTTCTTCTGGTAAGGCTGAAAAAATGAAAGCATATTTTTGACAAGATTGTTCGATGAAGAAATGTCACATAATTTCACAGTGAAATTAGATTAAATATCGATTTCGATGAAACACGAAATATGTATTAGGTAAATATCGAAAACTTAGTTGAGATGTAACATATTTTTCACTACACTTGAATCGATCGATTCAGGCAAATCGAAGATATTGGAAGTTGAAAGTTGAAACAAAAGTTACTCCATTTCGAGTGAAACGGCCGATTTCATGCATTAGGTAAATATCGAAAACTTCATTAAATTGATATGTATCAACCTTTTCACTACACTTGAATCGATCGAATCAGGCAAAACGGAGATATTGGAAGTTGAAGAAAAAATTACTCCATTTCTCGTGAAACGGCCGATTTCATGCATCAGGTGAATATTGAAAAAATCATTCAGTTGAGATCTAGCGACTTTTGCACTACACTTGAATCAGGCAAAACGGAGATATTGGAAGTTGAAGAAAAAGTTATTCCATTTCTCGTGAAACGGCCGATTTCATCCATTAGGTAAATATTGAAAACTTCATTAAATTGAGATGTATCAACCTTTTCACTACACTTGAATCGATCGAATGAGGCAAAACGGAGATATTGGAAGTTGAAGAAAAAATCACTCCATTTCTCGTGAAACGGCCGATTTCATGCATCAGGTGAATATTGAAAAAGTCATTTAGTTGAGATTTAGCGACTTTTTCACCACACTTGAATCGATTGAATCAACCAAATCGGAGATATTGGAAGTTTAAGGAAAAGTTACTCCATTTCTCGTGAAACAGCCGATTTCATGCATCAGGTGAATATTTAAAATTCGTTTAGTTGAGATGTAGCGACTTTTTTACTACACTTGAATCGACCGCTTCAGGCAAAACGAAGATATTGGAAGTTGAAAAAAAAGTTACTTCATTTCTCGTGAAACGGCCGATTTCCTGCATTCGGTTAATATTGGAAACCTCATTTAATTGAGATGTAGGTTTCAAATTTTTCACTACACTTGAATCGGCCTAATCGGAGATATTGGAAGTTGAAGGAAAAGTTACTGCATTTCTTGTGAAACGGCCGATTTCATGCATCAGGTGAATGTTGAAAAATTCATTTAGTTGAGATGTAGCGACTTTTTCACTAAACTTGAATCGATCGATTCAGGCAAATGGAAGATATTGGAAGTTGAACAAAAAATTATTCCATTTCTGAAGAAACGGCTTTCGTGCATCAGCTGAATATTGAAAACCTCATTTAATTGAGATGTATACACTTTTTCACTACACTTGAATCGATCAAATCAGCCACATAGGAGATATTGGAAGTTGAAGGAAGAGTTACTCCATTTCTCGTGAAACGGCCGATTTCATGCATTGAGAAATTCGCTCCACGTCGTTCGGTCAACTGGAGTGTAGTTGTTATGTAGCGACTTTTTCACTACACTTGAATCGATCGATTCAGGCAAATCGAAGAAATTGGAAGTTGAAAAAAAGTTACTCCATTTCTCGTGAAACGGCTGATTTCTTACATCAGGTGCATATTGAAAAATTTTGTCATTCAAATTTGCACGAATTTGTTTCTGAATAATTTTCCTATTAGGAATGATCCAAGAAATAAACTTACCATTTTCTATTTGTACATCTGTTATGATTTGTTCACTTTCGCTTTCGTCGTACTGGATGTATTCTTCTTTTTCTTCTCCGACGTTTTCGAATGTTCCTGCGCAAAAAAGAATGTATGTCACTTTTTGGATTGTGTATATATAGTTATGAAACTGAATATAAGAAGCAGATGGATATGAGTATTATGGTACATAATGTAACGCAAACAGTTTGAATTCCAAAATTCAGGTAAACACTTTTTTAACCTCTCCAAAAGAAACGACAGTGTGGAGAGTCTTCAAACTGTAGAAATTTAGAGATTAATTATTGAGGAAAATATATCAAAACAGACCTTGTATATATTCATAGTGCCCATTCATCTCACTTTGTTGTTCTTCTTCTGCATCTTCGACTGTTATTTCAGTTTCTTCAGTTACATGCGTTTTAACACTCATCTCCAACTCCATTGGAATTTCTTCTATTGTCTGGAAAACTGGATCCTCGATTTCTTCTTCTAGGTAGGCTTCCTTCAAAAATTAAATATTAATACATGTTACAATGAATTTATTGATGTAGCATTACTTGAAGCTTAATTACTGGTTTTTCTTTTTTGGGCTGCTTTGTAATGACGACTTTGTATTGCTCAGACTGAAAACCAATATTTAAAATAATAAATATACGAATACCATGAGGTTAAGTTGAGGTACACAATAATTCTATAATAAAATATTTTGGATACTGCAAAAATTTTAAATAGTTCATAGTTATTTCTTCTTAAAAATTTGTTTCACCTTTGGTATAGGAGGAGCTTGATTTTTGGGCTTCGGTTTGGGGTTCTTCGGCTTCTGTAAAAAAGTGGTCCACTTTTTGTCTGAAACTTGTCCTTGTGGTAATTGGTACTTGTTGGTGTGGTTGTCTTTTGGATTTTGACTGTCACTTATATTTTTATTATGATCTATTATCATAGTCACTCCGAATTCTCTACAAATTCAAAGAATTATAAAAATAGACGTGAAATTTACCTACCGTTAAATACTTTGTGTGGCCGAGCTCTTCGAGTTCTGGAAAAAAATATAAATCAATGAAACACAAGTTTTAAGTTTTAGAACTGATCACATGCAATTGGATTTTTTTTAAGAGGTATTTGATCAAAACGAATAAATTTATGGAAATATCTGACAAAGATGTTAGTGAAATGAAATATCAAATAATAAGTTATATGAAATGTCTAGATTATCATACCAGTTTCTTCCTCGATAACTGTACTCCTATTCACTGCCTGGCGTAGAATATTCGTTATTTCCGAATTGCTGTCTTCTTCCTTCAAAATAAAATTGAAAATTATATATATGGTGTCAAACAGTTGAACTATGCGACCAACAAACTTCTACCATATTATATTCTAGGGGTTTTTCTTCACTTCAATATTTGATTCGAGGCAACAAGTCAAGAAACAGACTCTCAAACTCAGATAGTTAATCAAGTTAATTTTAACACTTTCAGGAATAACCTTTGATGGTGAAACGAAGATGAATTCGCTTTTATTTATTGTTTATTTTTTGTTTGTAGTGACTCGTAGAATATATGGTAAAAATTGTCATTCTTTGAAAAACGTTTGAACTCACGTTTAAAGATGCTAAAATCAAATTCTCTAGATTCACCCTGAAAATGGAGAAATAATATAAGGATATTCGAATTTGATTGAAGATTGAGTGATACTGTTATATACATATCAGCACCTCAGAGGTTGCCTATATATTATATGCAACTAACAAGGGAGTTAAATCTGTTTTCCACTAGATAGAATTAATAATATAAATCCAATAGTGTAGATAACTCGTTTCTGAAAAAAATGTGACTTAACACACCTTATCTCTGAGGTGCTGATATAAATGCTAAGGTTATGAGAAACTCATCTGCCAAATCAAATGAAATAACAATTTCAAAGAATGAAGGAGAAGAAATATGGTCCTTCAGTCTAGCTCTTCTTTAATATCTCAGATGTTAACACTTAGTTTCTGAGAATTGATGCAATAAGCGAGTTCAAATAAAATGGGTATATTGCAATCACAGTCAATTGTGAGGCCGGACTATTCTGGAAACGTATGTATATCTCTGATGAAATTTTGATATTTTATCAAAATTCGGAGGAAATACGAGAATTTATAATGGTACCACAAGTAAAATATTAATTAAGTCTGGCGAAAAGAGATATTTGTAGGATTTAAAAGAGACATATTTCTCACCTTTTTATGGTAAGAAGAAGTTCATCTTCTGCTGCCAGTAGTACCTGATTGACCTCAGCATGTGTTAGTCCACAAGTAGGCACATTATTGATCCTTTCAAGAAGAACGTCCTCTTCTAACCCTGCCTGCTCAGCGACACTTCCTTCAACAACCTATAATAGTTGGCCAAAAATTAACTACAAAAATATTCGCTAAGCCACATGCGGAGGAATTGTGCCAGTTATAGTGACCTTGACATTTCTCTTCAATTATATTTTTCTCACCTTGGAAACTATGATTGGCAGATGGGAATCTGATCCCCCTATCAGCCGAAAACCCCAGGGTACCCTTGAATGAGGTCTCTTCAGGAAAACCTCTGTGGTCATTTTTGACGAAAACGTGGAAAACCACTCCTACACATGAAGCACGTTTGCGATGACTGCCCCATTGAGTGAAAGCTGATTGACTTCGAACTCTTGATATGCGAATTATTTATTGCCAGTCGATTGAGTCCCAAGCACACTGACATTATTAGATTGTTTATTTTAATCTGCATAGACCTGATATCTTGGCCAATTGTCAATTTAGATTTTGAATAGAGTCCGAAATCAGTTTTAAAATTCACTTGTATATATCAGCACCTCAGAGGTAAGGTGTGTTAAGTCACATTTTTTCCAGATACGAGTTATCTACACTATTGGATTTATATTATTAATTCTATCTAGTGGAAAACAGATTTAACTCCCTAGTTAGTTGGATATAATATATATGCAACTAACTAGGGAATGTGACTTAACACACCTTACCTCCGAGGTGCTGATATAGAACAAGGAAAAGAGGAGCCCTAAACTTCAATCTAGAAAGAGAAATACATTCACAATTTAAAATCTTCAATGGTTGGAACATTTATCTTGATACTCTTGTTGAATACTCAACCATTGATCAATATTGTCCAAATAATACCCCAACTATTGGGTATTTCGAAATGGGTTTCCAAGAGTTAATGATTAAAAAATTACGAAAAGCACTGCCGTGAAGGCAGGAACTTTTGAGCGCTCGTACATTCACCTTGTAGGTAGATTCACATTTTCCAGTTTTAGAAATCAATTGAAGGAATTTTCGACAGCTGTCACAAAAATTTTGAAACTTAGGCGAAACTCCAGACTTGTCAGTGCTTTAGGTGACCAATTTTCGCACGTAGTTTGAATTCATTATTCCTAAGCTAGGTGCAAAATTTTATCCCAATCCAATCAGTAGTTTCGAAATTATCAGGAAAAAAATATTTTGAACAGCCATATTTACGGAACGCCTAGTCTAATTTTGCTCATTGATGAACGTGGCCGCGATATTCGCGATCCAAACCCACCCTGAAAATTTCAAGTTCCTAGGCCTTTCCGTTCAAAAGTTACAATTTTCTATGGTTTCTATGGTTCTGGTCATGCGATCTGGACAAAATATTGTTTTAATATATCATTCTCGATTAAAATACAAAATTTCATCTCGATCGAATCCGTAGTTTAGAAATTATCGAGAAACCAAAATTTCAAACGACCGTATTTACGGAACCCCTAGTATAATTCTGCTCATTGATGACCGTGAAGACGGAATTTCAGATCCACACCTATCCTGAAAATTTCAAGTCCCTAGGCCTTTCCGTTCGGAAGTTGTGATTTTCTATGGTTCTGGTCATGTGATCTGGAGAAATGTT
The DNA here is from genome assembly GCA_963966015.1 of Aphidecta obliterata. Classification (NCBI taxonomy): domain Eukaryota; kingdom Metazoa; phylum Arthropoda; class Insecta; order Coleoptera; family Coccinellidae; genus Aphidecta; species Aphidecta obliterata. The sequence continues at coordinate 20,930,901 of OZ014430.1, read as the reverse complement.
GCTTATATATATATATATATATCATTCTGCATTAGTATACAAAATTTCGTATCTGTAGTTTTGAAATTATCAAGAAAACTAAATTTCAAACGACCATATTTACGGAACACCTAGTATAATTTTGCTCATAAATGAACGTGATCACGACATTCGAGATCCACACCTATCCTGAATGGTTCTGGTCATGCGATCTGGACAAAATTTCACATGTAGCTTGAACACCTCATTCTCCATTTGAGTGCAAAATTTCATCTCAATCAAATCCGTAGTTTTCGAGTAATCAGGGGAACAAAACTTTGAACGGCCATATTCACAGAACCCCTTGTGGGATTTGGCCCATTAACGAACTTAACCGAGGCATTCGGGAACTGAACCCACACTGAAAATTTCAAGTCTGTAGGTTGTTCCGTTCGAGAGTTATCGTGCTTACGGACGGCCGGACGGACAGACTCAAATTTTCCGACGGATTCGTCATCAGTGAGTCGAACATAGTCGATTGAGACCATTTTCGGCTCAAAATTCGAAAAATACAGACATCGTGACGAAATGATACAGCCCTCGTGTAAGTAGTACGAGCTCTCAAAAAGACATAGAATTTGAATCGAAACCGAAAAAAATTTTCATTAATTTTTGAAATACAATGTTTGCCATTCATACTCTGAAAATAATAATTTCAATGTGACCACCTTTTTGCGCCTCTACAGTACCTGATATTTTATCAAATATTCAATCACATTCTGGCCTAGATGCGACTCTATCCCAACAATAACTCGAATAATATCTGCTCTCAATGCTTCAAAGTTTCGAAGGTAATCCTTGTAGACCTGTACTTTCACATAGCCCCAGAGAAAGAAGTCTAACGGTGTCAAATCACAGGATCTCGAAAGCCAATTCACGTCACCGAATCTGGAAATCACACATTCCGAAAACTTTGCATGCAGTACTGCAGAGTTTTTCTAGCTGTATGACACGTAGCCCCATCTTGTTGAAACCACATGTCCTCAGTATCAATATTTACCAGTGAGTCTAGACTTTTACAGAGGATACGAAGGTCTGGGTACTAAAACGAAACTATGTTTTCTAAAAAATTTCTTTTATTCAATTCACCCACTTCGAGTAAATACACCTTAATGAAATTACCTAAACTATTTACCTAACAAATCGGCATTTTTCTCGTTGCTTAAATTCCTGGCAGTATTGCCTTCAACTTTATGAAAGTTGAAGCGGAGCAAATTTTCCAATGAAAATTTAAACATCGAATTGAATAATTAAAAATATAAATAAATAAATAAATAAAAGATTTTGGATCTGATTCGTTGAAGTTTGAATTTGAGTTATAATATTGGTTGGATTTCCTTGCTGGAATTGTTCGCCCAAGTTTTGAATAGGGTTTTGAGAATTTTGGCTCAATTGCCCTTCATCCCAATGACAGGCCCAATGAAAGGTATTTGGTTCACGTCCAGATTTGAAACGCTACTTTGAGAATTTTGGCCAGGTGAAGGTATATTCTCACTCAGTTGCTGTCCTATATTTTGAGCTTGACTGGCAATGTTTTGGGGATTTTGGAAAGCTCCGACAATCTGCTGCCCAATCGCTTGACCTGTATTACCTTCCGAATCAGAAGGTGTATTTCCGCTTATTTGCTGTCCAAAATTTTGCGCTTGGCTCACAAAGTTCTGGTTTTGGAAAGCTTCGCTTATTTGTTGCCCTAACCCTTGACCATTATTACTCTCGGAACCTGAAGGTAAATTTCCGCTTATTTGTTGTCCAAAATATTGTGATTGACTGGCGATGTTTTGTGGGTTCTGTAATCCTTCAGTAATTTGCTGACCAAAACTTTGGAACGTATTATTTTGAGAGGCTCCACTTATTTGTTGTCCAAAATTTTGCGCTGGGCTCACAAAGTTCTGGTTTTGGAAAGCTTCGCTTATTTGTTGCCCTAGCCCTTGGCCATTATTACTCTCGGAACCTGAAGGTAAATTTCCGCTTATTTGTTGTCCAAAATTTTGTGATTGACTGGCGATGTTTTGTGGGTTCTGTAATCCTTCAGTAATTTGCTGACCAAAACTTTGGAACGTATTATTTTGAGAGGCTCCACTTATTTGTTGTCCAAAATTTTGCGCTGGGCTCACAAAGTTCTGGTTTTGGAAAGCTTCGCTTATTTGTTGCCCTAGCCCTTGGCCATTATTACTCTGGGTATCTGAAGGTTCATTTCCGCTAATTTGTTGTCCAATATTTTGCGCTTGGCTCGCAAAGTTCGTGTTTTGGAAAGCTTCGCTTATTTGTTGTCCTAACCCTTGACCATTATTACTCTGGGAACCTGAAGGTAAATTTTCGCTTATTTGTTGTCCAATATTTTGTGATTGATGGGCGATGTTTTGTGGGTTCTGTAATCCTTCAGTAATTTGCTGACCAAAACTTTGGAACGTATTATTTTGAGAGGCTCCACTTATTTGTTGTCCTATACTTTGCGCAAAGTTTTGTGGATTCTGAAAACCTTGAACGATTTGTTGACCAGCGTTTTGGCCGGGGATTTGTATCTGCTGCAGTCCTTGGTTGAATATTGTTGGACCAGACGAGGATGTACTTCCCTCAGATAGCGGTGTGCCCACAGTTGATGAACCCTGATTTTGGTTGAATACACTCTGGATAACGTTACCTACGTTTCCGAAGAAGGAGGATGGCGACTCATTATCACCATTAGTACCTGGAGGCTTGGTACTTTGTCCCCCGAATACTTGTCCGAAAGCTTCTCCTATATTTTGGAAGAATTGATTGGTTGGTCCAGATGTTGACGATTCAACAGTATCGCCTTGGGAAATACCGGGTTTCTCTGAGGAAGGACTGAATGTGTTGATGATATTACTAATGGCTCCTTGGAAGATATTCGGGGGAGATGTCACGCCTGTATCTTCTTGTCCTGGTTTGTTACCTTGATTGTTACCGTTGAGAACGGTACTGATTATGTTCTGGAAGAATCCAGGAGCGCTTGTGGAAGGTGTTACACCAGTGTCTCCTAAAACGGTGTTGGAAGTTGTACCCTCCGGATTGTTGTTATTGTTATTGTTGTTTGTCAGGTTACTGAATGCTTCACTGATACCTGAAAAACAAAAAATTCTTGAGTGCATGACAAAAATTTCGTTTCCTTTGACCATTGAAGTGCAGAAAAGAAGGATAAGAAATGAATTAATTGGAGCAATTTTGAATCCCTATTCACAGCTGTTACAAACTACGTACATAAGTTAGGGCATACATTTTCGCACAATTATAAGACTAGATTTTTGCGATGAAGAGCATTCGATGAAGTATTTTCAACAAGCATTTCGAATTTCATGATTTTATGTGGATAAATAGATTACCCACAATGTATTTTATGAAATTCGTATAATTCTAAATTTCTGGATTTTTTTGGGATTCAACTGATACTTTCCAAAATACAGTTCATACTTATCAGAATATAAGCAGAGATTATAAAATTGACTCGACCTCATCTGGAATAGAACGGTTGAATTAAGTAGGTACTGAAAGAAGAGAATTATCTTTTTGTTGCTAGATGAAATTCTGAGATTATTTACGAATGAAATTCATGAAGTATCTTCATGTAGAAGAAACGAATGGTTAATCAGCCTATTAAAATATTATTATATTTCATGTTGACCTCAAAATATTCCATTGAATGACCAGCTATAATCAATACAGGTTTAGATTGATGACGAAAAATATCAAATCCTTTGAAATATTCTGGTGGACATCAATGCCTACCAACATTAATCTATTTACCGCTATGCTGAACAAGTTTTAAGAACCCAACAGATGATTTAACCCATTTGAGAATACGTCTAGGTAACGGTCCAACAGCTTGTCTCCTGTCAGATCGACCCATTCAAAAAGAAATTAATGAACAATCCTAATATGTTCCTGATTTTGATTATGAACCGATAAACGGTAAAATTAGTCACGTTTGTTTTGAAATGTGGGTTATGAATACATCGGCTACGAATTAATTAGAGGCACACAACGGAACCTCGAGAATTCCTATCAAAAATCTATTTGGGACTATCTCCGATGAATAATATCAGAGTATAGTAAACATCCTTGGGGGATTTTCAATGGGAACAACGGGATTTTAGATATGGAAACGAATAAGTATTCATATTTTTGTGGGTTTCAGAAATCAAGAAATATGAAATGGATAAAATTTATCCAATGTGTTTGAATTACCAACTTTCATTGGACAGAATTTTATGGATTATTTCTTTATTTTATTCTTTTGTTTATATCCCGGCTCTCCTAGGTCTCTGTGAGACCCCTTTTATATCCATTATTCTGGGTAAATATTGTTCATTTTTCAATTTTCTGGTTACCAATGACTACCTACGATATCTCCTATACGGGGTGTGCCAGAAAGTAAGGATAAGTGGAAGTCCACAGTTAGAGCCTCATGAGTGAATTGGCCCCAGTATATACAATTTTCGAGTTAAAAATTTTTTTTCACAATACCTGACTTTTCAGTCATAATTGGCCACAAAGAGATGAATAATTATTGAGACAAATGATTCAGAATTGGCTGATTTGTGTGCCTTACTGACGAAAAGAAAATTTTGGTCCGATATGATGGCATTGCTATAAAAAATAGTTGAAGTTTTCGAAATTTTTGAAGGCGATCAAAAAAAACTCCCATACATAATATTCACCGAACTTTTCTCGAAAATTTCCACAAAATATTTCGAAAACTTGGAATTTTCAAGCATTTTCGAGATTAAACAATTTTTTTATGGCCCAATGGTATCAGACCTTACCAAAAAAAATTTTCTGGGTAAATATTGTTCATTTTTCAATTCTATGATTACCAACGACTACCTTCGATGTCTCCTATACGGGGTGTCCCAGAAAGTACGGATAAGCGGAAGTCCTCATGAGCGAATCGACCCCATTTTATACAATTCTCGTTTTATACAATTTTTCGACAATACCTGACTTTCCAGACATAATTGGCCACAAAGAGATGAATAATTATTGAGATAAATGATTCAGAATTAGCTGTCATGTGCCTTACCGACGCAAACATGTTTGAGGGCGATCAAACAAATTTCACATACAGTATATTCACCGAACACTTACTTGAAAATTTCCACAGAAAATTTGGAAACTTGGAATTTTCAACTATCTTCGAAATTATACTATTTTTTATGGTCCAATGGTATCAGACCTTACCGAAAACAAATTTCTAGGTAATTATTGTTCATTTTTCTAATTGTCAACGACTACTTACGATGTCTCCTATACGGGGGTTCCCAGAAAGTATGGATAAGCGGAAGTCCACAGAGCGCCTCATTAGCGAATCGCCTTCATTTTATACAATTCTCGAGTTATGAATTTTTTTCGCAATACCTGACTTTCCAGACATAATTGGCCACAAAGAGATGAATAATTATTGAGATAAATGATTCAGAATTAGCTGAGTTATGTGCCTTACTGACGCAAAAATAATTTTGGTCCGAACTGATGCCATTGCGACATAAAAAATTGTTGAAGTTTTCGAAATTTTTTAGGGCGACCAAAAAAATTTCCCATACAGAATATTCACCGAACTTTTCTTGAAAATTTCCACAAAAATTTGAAACCTTGGAATTTTCAACCATCTGCGAGATTAAACTATTTTTTATGGTTCTACCAAAAAAAAATTTCTGGGTGAATATTGTTCATTTTTCAATTTTCTGATTACAAACGACTACCTACGATGCCTCCTATACGGTGTGTCCCAGAAAGTACGGATTAGCGGAAGTCCACAGTTAGAGCGCCTCATTAGCGAATCGCCCCCAATTCATACAATTTTCGAGTTCCGTTGCGCCATTAAAAATTGTTGAAGATTTCGAAATTTTTGGGGGAGATCAAAAAAAATGTCCCATACAGAATATTCACCGAACTTTTCTTGAAAATTTCCACAATAAATTTGAAACCTTGGAATTTTCAACCATCTTGAGATTAAACTACATATTTTTTATGGTCCAATATATCAGATCTTACCAAAAAAAATTTTCTGCGTAAATATTCTTCAATTTTCTAATTACCAACGACTACCTACAATGTCTCCTATACGGGGTGTCCCCAGAAAGTACGGATAAGCGAAAGTCCATAATTAGAGCGCCTCATTAGCGAATCGCCCCCATTTTATACAATTTTCGAGTTATGAATTTTTTTCACAATACCTGACTTTCCAGATATAATTGGCCACAAAGAGATGAATAATTATTGAGATAAATGATTCAGAATAAGCTGAGTTATTTGCCTTTCTGACGCAAAGATAATTTTGGTCCAATCTGATGCCATTGCGCCATAAAAAATTGTTAAAGTTTTCGAAATTTTCCACTAGGGACTTGGAATTTTCAATCTTAGTGGAAATTCAGGGATCGAAAATTTCTTACAAGCTTGTTTTGATCATATTTTATAACCTTCTATAGTTTTTGTAGTACGTTACTTACAGTTTCGTTCTTTGATATACCTAATACCAAAATATTTCAGAAAGATAAGACTTTTATGGCTTCCCAATTATTCGAATGAAAAAAATCTCTAACTACTAGCTCTATTATTTTATGATATTTTTCCACATTTTTTTCGTCTTTGGACCAAAGCTTCAAATATCATGTGTGAATTTTATTTCATTTTGAAGCTTTTAACATCCCACAAACTTATTGATGTATAACACGATAATTCTGTTCAAATTATTCGAAAATATCTTAAAATTTCGACTCACCGTTTTGGAAGTTGGCCCAGGCCTGACCAAGACCCCCTTGATTCTCCGGCTTCTCGTCATCTTCTCCTTCGGGGCGGTTGGTATTTCCAGCCAAGCCTTGGAACCATTGGGTGGTTGCTTGCGTCAGTTCAGAGAGCAATCCTCCTTGACGTAATCCGGATACCTCATACTTCTTGAAGACCACTTGGAGTTTCTCGTTCAATCTGGACCAATCCTCGGAGGTCGGTTTTTTTTGGTTCGTTTTCAGGGGGAAACCATCAACTTGTTTTCTGAAATTGGATAGTTTTTCTATGAACACAGTTTTTGCCTTCGAGAAGAGTTTTCCATCTTGCTCTGGAAGCGGTATGTGTTGATTTGCTTCTTTCAGTTCTCTGCTCGAGAGTTGAACTTTTTCGTCAAGATTCCTGTTTTGTAAATATCTCACATTGACTTTATCACCAGCATTTCCTGGGATTTCGGTGGTTTCCAAATAGACTACACTGACAGGTATCCCCTTGGAAATGCTGGCCCCTTCTAGTGAGAAAATGAGCCCGAAAATTAATAAACATTTCAACAACATCGTGACAGGACCAAAACTGAAGAAGCTCGTTTCGTCCTCATCGTTTTATAGTAAGGGTTATCTTCAGAAGTTACCGTAAATGATGCTTTCCTTTCAACCGGTTGTCTTCCCAGAACTGCAACCAGAGGTCAAGGACTTCATCTGGTCATTCGATGGGACTCGGATGGTACCAGATTGTTGATATTTTGTTGCGTAGAAATTATCGCTCAGGTTATTGAAGAAAAAATACGGGCTTTGGAAAAATTGGATACAAAATGTAAAATAAAATAAACTGTGAAAAATTGCAGTTATTTGCTATGTTTTCAGCATTGAGGTTATTATCACACTGAACCACTGGAATGAAGCGGAGAAAAGTTTTGTAATAAAATGCTATTCAAGTAATCCAAACAACATCGAATTATTAATGGATTAGACAGAAAAATATGTATTTCAATCAACGATTTCCGAATTATCATGCACCTTGTTTTCTTCTATTTCTTATACCCTCATGTGCACTGCAATTTTTTTTTGTTTTTTCCTAGTTACATAATGTAGGACAATATGTGCCTTTCTTATTCTACTGGTATTAAGTGCTAATAATCTTCAAAAATAATAGCTATGAAGTATGTACGTGTATAGACAGAGGGACGGATATCCATTCGACTACGGAGCCCAAAAAATAATTTTTTTTCAAACGTTTTGAAATCTGGTGATCCACCTTGAGATTAGACTTATATTTACGATCTTTATAATTGAGTAATCGATGCAAAATTTGCCTAGTTACGATTGTCATGCAAAATTAATTTTGATTTTGACGGTCATGAAGTATAAGAAAATTGTTCGTAGTAACTAATTCATCGTTTACATAGCGACACTTTTTCCTCCGGCGTACAGAAATGTAATTCATCGTTGACATAAAAACACTTTTCCCTACGGCGGAGGAGAGGTAAAACTTTTCGATGATGCTGTCAGTCGAAATATAACGTAGTTTCGCTACGTTTGAAAAAAAAATAACATATTTCATTGGAGGAAAAGTGACTTTTCATGATAAGTGACACATCTCCTCCCTATGAAATAATATACTATTATTGTGAAATTTTTTCAGTATCGTCAATTTAGTAATGATTGTGAAAACAACACTATTACAGTTCTTCTTGTCGAAAAAATGGGGGTATAATTCCATCTTTGCATCTGATAAACGTAAAAAGTTGAACAGAAAAGAATAATGTGGAATCGATCACTATCCATAAATCTTAATTTCCATTTACAGATAGCAAATTACCCCTAGTAGCCCCAATAAAACAAAATTTTCTATCAGACCATAAAACTTTTATCAGAATGGTCCCCCATATGAACCAAGTGAATAGAAATATGTTTTCAAGTAATTTCTGAATTGATCACACAAGCATCCCTTATAGACTAAAACTACCATTTAAATTCCATTCTTTTCCAACGTTCCAACGGAAACTATCAAGGACGCAGGAAATTTTAAACAAAGGTTTATCATTTTACGTCAAGTCTTTTTGAGCGCTCGTACTACTTACACGAGGGCTATATCATTTCGTCACGATGTCTGTATTTTTCGAATTTTCAGCCGAAAATGGTCTCAATCGACTATGTTCGACTCACTGATGACGATTCCTTCGGAAAATTCGAGTCTGTCCGTCCGTCCGGCCGTCCGTAAGCACGATAACTCTCGAACGGAACAACCTAGAGACTTGAAATTTCCAGTGTGGGTTCAGTTACCGAATGCCTCGGTTGAGTTCGTTGATGGTCCAAATTCCACCAGGGGTTCCGTAAATATGGCCGTTCAAAGTTTTGTTCCCCTGATTACTCGAAAACTACAGATTCGATCAAGATGAAATTTGGCACTCAGATGGAGAATGAGGTGTTCAAACTACATGTGAAATTTTGTCCAGATCACATGACCAGAACCATAGAAACCATAGAAAATTGTAACTTTTGAACGGAAAGGCCTAGGGAGGAAATTTTCAGGAAAGGTGTGGATCTCGAATGTTGTGATCACGTTCATCTATGAGCAAAATTATACTAGGGGTTCCGTAAATATGGTCGTTTGAAATTTAGTTTTCTTGATAATTTCAAAACTACAGATTCAATCGTGACGAAATTCTGTATACTAATGGACAATGATATATTCAAGCTACATTTCTAAAGATCACATGACCAGAACCATAGAAACCATAGAAAATCATAACTTTCGAACGGAAAGGCCTAGGGACTTGAAATTTTCAGGATAGGTGTGGATCTGAAATGTCGCGTTCACGTTTATCAATGAGCCGAATTATACTAGGGGTTCCGTAAATACGGTCGTTTGAAATTTTTTTTTCTCGATAATTTCGAAACTACGGATTCGATCGAGATGAAATTTTGTATTTTAATCGAGAATGATAAATTAAAGCAATATTTTGTCCAGATCGCATGACCAGAACCATAGAAACCATAGAAAATTGTAACTTTTGAACGGAAAGGCCTAGGAACTTGAAATTTTCAGGATGGGTTTGGATCGCAAATATCGCGGTCACGTTCATCAATGAGCAAAATAAGACTAGGGGTTCCGTAAATATGGCCGTTCGAAATATTTTTTTCCTGATAGTTTCGAAACTACCGATTGGATTGGAATGAAATTTTGCACCTGGCTGAGGAATAATGTATTCAAAATACATGCAAAATTTTGTCAAAATCGCTTCGCCAAGACCATAGATACCATAGAAAATTCTAGCGAATTATCGAAAAAAAATTGACATGAAGTCTGGAGTTTCCCCTAAGTTTCCGAATATTTTTGACAGCTGTCGAAAATTCCTTCAATTAATTTCTTAAACTGGAAAATGCGAATCTATCTACAAGGTGGATGTACGAGCGCTCAAAAGCTCCTGCCTTCACGGCAGTGCTTTTCGTAATTTTTATTATATCTCATTTACCCTCATTTTCAAGAAAAATATGATACGTGGATATCGGCCTAATGAGAGGTTATGTGATGATATAGAAATCAAAATTGGCGGAAGAACCCACCTCGGTTTTCCAGTAGGTTTCCTCAGAGCTCAGCATTATTCGGATGATATTCTTCAACCCCTTGTGCGTTCCTTCGCAGGAGCTGTTGGTGGCAAATTGAAAACTTTCATTCGATGCATATGACAATGCTTGTCCACATGTCAGATATTCTTGATAAAACTAAAAATAATTTTTTTGTCGATAAGGCTTCGTTTCCGAGTTATTAGACTTTGAAGTTTATGTATAATGACAAATTTAATTTTATAAATTAACTAGATGACCCGGCAAACGTTGTTTTGCCATATCTCTCCCTTTTTTCGCAATTTCAAAATTGCTCGAGGCCTTCGGCCTCTCTTACCTTAGGAAAGCCCGTTTCTCCCTCTCGAAAACGCGGGGGGCGCTTCGCGCCCCCGGTCTCTCCCTTTTTTCGCAATTTCAAAATTGCTCGAGGCCTTCGGCCTCTCGTCTCAAAATAACCTAACCTTAACCTAACCTAACCTAACCTAGCTGACCCGGCAAACGTTGTTTTGCCATATCTCTCCCTTTTTTCGCAATTTCAAAATTGCTCGAGGCCTTCGGCCTCTCTTACCTTAGGAAAGCCCGTTTCTCCCTATCGAAAACGCGGGGGGCGCTTCGCGCACCCGGTCTCTCCCTTTTTTCGCAATTTCAAAATTGCTCGAGGCCTTCGGCCTCTCGTTGTTCTGGCTATTAAAAATAAGGGTTGATCGTAGAAGGGTGAAAATTGGGGATTGTATGTATTTTTGTATGTTGTATCATAAAAAAATAGAAATTAGAAATTTTGTCTAAAAAATAAAAAAAAAAAATTTAGGGCTGGACTACCCCTAACATTTAGGGGGATGAAAAATAGATGTTGGCCGATTCCTATAGATACCGGATAAGCACAAAAAATTTCATCAAAATCGGTCAAGCCGTTTCGGAGGAGTATGGCAACGAACACTGTGGACACGAGAATTTTATATATTAGATTAGTGAGCCTAAAAATAAATGAGTGGGTTTACTGTCAACTGGTGACAGAACGAAATTAATTCGAAAGGTGCTTTGTTAGTATTGTTTATTTTCAAACATGCAGTTTTTGACAGAAGAATATGCAGATATTATTTGAACATGAAAATGATGAACATTTTTATCGAAAAATTGTATTCATCAGTGATGAATCACATTTTTGAGCGCTCGTTCTACTTACACGAGGGCTATATCATTTCGTCACGATGTCTGTATTTTTGGAATGTTGAGACGAAAAACTGATGACGAATCCTTCGGAAAATTCAGTTCTGTCCGTCCGGTAAGCAAGATAACTCTCGAACGGAACAAGCTAGAGACTTGAAATTTGCAGTGTGGGTTGAGTTCCCAAATGCCGCGGTAGAGTTCGTTAATGGGCAGAATTCCACTAGGGGTTCCGTAATATGGCCGCTCGAAATTTTGTTTTTTTGATTACTTCAAAACTACAGATTCGATCGAGATGAAATTTTGCACTCAAATGGAGAATGACGTATTCAAGCTACATGCAGAATTTTGTCCAGATCGCATAACCAGAACCATATATAAACCATAGAAAATTATAACTTTCGAACGGAAAGGCCTAGGAAATTTTCTAGATAGGTGTGGATCTCGAATGTCGTGGTCACGTTTCTATGAGCAAAATTAGACAAGGGGTTTTTTTCCTGATAATTTCGAAACTACTGATTGAATTGGAATGAAACTATATATATGCACATAGATGAAGATTAATGTATTCAAACTACGTGCGGAATATTGTCCAGATCGTATTACCAAGACCATAGATACCGCAGAAAATTCAGCGACTTAAAAAAAAAATTTCTGTATGTGTGTTTGAGCTAAAAATGGTCTCAATCGACAAGGTCCGACACACTGATGACGAATCCGTTGAAAAAGACTATCCGTCCGGCCGTATACACTATAACTCTCGAACGTAATGACCTAGAAACTTGAAATTTTCAGGGTAGTTTCGAATCTCGAATGCCGCGGTTGAGTTCGTTATTGGGCGATATTTAACTACAGGTTCCGTAAATACGGTCATTTGAAATTTTGTTTTCTTGAAAATTTCAAAATTACGGATACGATCGTGACGAAATTTTGTATTTTAATGGAGAATGATATATATTCAAGCTACGTTTTCCCAGATCGCATAACCAGGACCATTTTGAATTCCAACGAATTATTGAATAGAAAATTCTTAAATTTTCTGTAACAGCTGATTCGGCATAATTGACAAAGCTGATGTAATTTTTTGACAGTTGTCAAAAATTTCTTCAATTGGTTTCTAAAACTTGAAAATGCGAATCCACCTACAAGGTGGATGAACGAGGGCTAAAAATTTCCTGACTTCCTAGCAGTGCTTTTCATAATTTTTTTCATTATCTTCTCTCCTTCGCAATTTTCCCACATTATTTCCTTACTATCATTACTTATTCTTGAAAAACCTTTTTCAAAATAAGTCAAAGGTGATGTTTTCATAGCTCTATAAAAACGCCTTGGTTTGCTCAAACGCTCAATCAAAAAATTGAGCCAGGCTATTCAATGAAACTCCAAAAAAAAATTAAAGTTCAAGAATATTTATATGCCAATCTGCACATGTTGGAATAATAAATGGACCAAATCTGCTGCACAAATAGATGAATAGGCCAAAAAAGTTTTGAAATCCAGTATTTTAAGAGTTCTCCATGATGATTCACACTTCATTTATCTTAGTGTTCAATTGATACAGTATATCAAAGATTTATCAATATATATCTTTTGGAATGGTAGTAAACAGGAAAGAATTAATCTTCAAACCATAAATATTTTTATTCCAATAACAATATAGATTAAATATGATACTAAAACAAAACAAATTTCACATATGTATAGTAGCTCTTGCCTTTGCCATAACCTCTGAAGCACCTTTTTTGATAAGGCATTCAGCTACTCTTTGCCCCAATAAGGCCGCTTCATGGAAATCATTAGCATCAGCCTTTTTATGAAGCACCAAACCAGAATATTTATCATCTTTTGTGGTGAAAGACGTTATTTCATTTTGACTAGTTGAAACCTCATTGCTGATAGATTTGAAAGGACATTGTTCTGGAAGTTGCAAGTCCAAATTTTCTAACAGTTTCTTGGCTTCGGTAGGAGCTTTTTCCAGATATGGACATTTACCCATGAAATCAGATCCAATGGGTATTTCCACAGGGCAGTGTTCATGTGGGTCTTCCTTGAGCAGTTCTATAGGCAATTCCTCTAACTTCTGTTTTTTTTTAGGAACATCTTCATTCTCGATTGTTGAGGAACATCTTTTTGAACAACCAACATATTTTGATTCATTCGAATTAGAGAGCTTATCTCCATCATTTTTATAAGGACAATTTTTGCATTTTTCGTAACCATTTATATAAGATAACTTGGTGGACATTTCATCAACAATTTCTATTTGGCCATCCAACGACCATACACCACCTTTCAATGTCATTTTTGTTTTATTTTCTTCTTTCTCTTCAATACTATCCAAATTACACGTTACAGCTACTGGTGCACTACATCCACCACCTAATGTCTTCAAGAAGCTTCTTTCTGCTAGGACTTTTAAGGCAGTTTCTAATTCATAGAGTGGACTTAGCAGGTCAATAGTTTCATTATCATCTTCTCTACATTCTACAGCTAAGGCCCCTTGGCCAACAGCATACATTATATCGTCTGGCTCCAATATCTGGAAATAATACAATTTCATAGCATCAGATGTGATTTAGGACTTACGAAGTGAAAAAATCAAAATTCGGTTGAGTTGTAGGAACATTAGCATGATATCTCACTAGGTGAAAGATGGTCCATATATTATCATCTCTGCTATCGAATCTACAGAAAAATAATGGAAGAACGTGTTTTATTTCACGCTGGTATTTTTATATAATTTGAGAAATTTTTGACGAGTATGAAAAATCTATGAAGCAACTTCCGTCCTAAAGTTTACCTTACTGACGACCTTTGATTTCAATGAATTTTTTCTGTAAACGCACTTTGCAATAACAAAATGAATAGTACTAATCTCAATCTTAGGAAACTTATGGTTGAAGAGATATAATTTTTGGAAAATTTCTCGGAAAATGAAATTTTGATATTACAGCGTCAGTTTTATTGAAAATTGACAACTTATCCGACCTACCAACATAATTCCATAAAAGATTTGAATATTTCATGATATTTCTTCTTCTTTTCAATAATAATAATAATAAAGTTTATTCGCAAAATAAATACAATCTAGTTTATAAAGGTAAGAATATGAATAAACAGAGGCATCACTGAAGTAACAACTATGATAAGTAAGTAATCAATATTGGGCTATTTCATAATACATACTGTTATGAAAATAAAAATATAATTATTTTTTTTTTACGATTTAAGAATAAACTCAAATGATTCACAAATATGCATGAAATTTAAAATTCCTTATAAATATTATAAGCTGAACTCATGAAATTAAATTCTCCTTAAGATCCAATAATAAATGAAGAAAATATATTTCGAATTTTTAGCCAATTCAGGAAATTTAACCCACCAAAATCAATTACTTATAACATTTTTATATTTCATATAATAAAAATATAAATTGTTAAAATTATTAATTATACAATATTTAATTCAGCACCTCAGAGGTAAGGTGTGTTAAGTCACATTTTTTCCAGAAACGAGTTATCTATACTATTGGATTTATATTATCAAATTCTATCTGTTTTCCACTGGATAGAATTCAATAATATAAATCCAATAGTGTAGATAACTCGTTTTGGAAAAAATGTGACTTAACACACCTTACCTCTGAGGTGCTGAATTAGAATGTGAGAAAATTTGTAAAAATGCAATTTGGTATCATAAGCTGGACAGAGTGGATCTAGAATGCTTCATACCACGGAAAATTTGATTGAAAAATTAATTTGAAAAAGTTGTGACAATTGATCGAAAAACGTCAGTGGAAATTAATCGGTCGGAAAGTTTAGGTTTGAAATTGGTTTTGGAAGAAAGAATTCATATTTAAAAACCTTACCAAGAAGAAGTACAAGTGCAATTTGAAAGCACGAAAAGTGAATTTCAAGATTCAAGAAAAGAGGAGTGTGGCAGTTTTCTCATAGAGGAAAAGTGCAGGAATTTATTTTGGACAGATTTTTTCTCCGCGAGTGCACTCATTGATCTTTAGTCAGATTTATTAATTTTAGTTTCATTCCATAGCTAGAGTTAATCTTATTGAATTTGATTGTTAATAAAATAATTGGATAAATGTCGCGGTCACGTTCACGAATGAGCAAAATTAGATTAGGGGTTCTGTGAATGCGGCTGTTCAAAATTTTTTTTTCTGATAATTGCGAAACTACTGATTGGATTGGAATGAAGTTTTGCACATAGCTGAAGAATAATGTATTCAAACTACGTGCGAAATTTTATCCAGATCGCATTACCAAGACCATAGATACCGTAGAGAATTCAAGCAAATTATCAAAAAAAATTGGTGAGACGAAGCACTGACGGAGTTTTGCCTTAGTTTGAGAGTTTTTTCAATTTGTTTCTGAAACTGAAAAATGCGAATCTACCTACAAGGTGGATGAACGAGCGCTCAAAAGCTCCTGACTTCACGGCAGTGGTTTTGTAATTTTTTTTTGAGCGCTCGTATTACTTACACGAGGGCTATATCATTTCGTCACGATGTCTGTATTTTTCGAATTTTGAGCCGAAAATGGTCTCAATCGACTATGTTCGACTCGCTGATGACGAATCCGTCGGAAAATTCGAGTCTGTCCGTCCGGCCGTCCGGCCGGCCGGCCGGCCGGCCGTAAGCACGATAACTCTCGAACGGAACAACCTAGAGACTTGAAATTTTCAGTGTGGGTTCAGTTCCCGAATGGCTCGGTTAAGTTCGTTAATGGGCCAAATTCCACCAGGGGTTCCGTAAATATGGCCGTTCAAAGTTTTGTTTCCCTGATTACTTGAAAACTACAAATTTGATCGAGATGAAATTTTGCACTCAAATGGAAAATGAGGTGTTTAAGCTACATGTGAAAATTTGTTCAGATCGCATGACCAGAACCATAGAAACCATAGAAAATTGTAACTTTTGAACGGAAACGCCTAGGGACTTGAAATTTTCAGGATAGGTGTGGATCTCGAATGTCGTGATCACGTAGATGAACGTGAGCAACATTATACAAGGGGTTCCGTAAATACGGTCGTTTGAAATTTTGTTTTCTCGATAAATTCGAAACTGCGGATTCGATCGAGATGAAATTTTGTATTTTAATCGAGAATGATATATTGAAGCAATATTTTGTCCAGATCGCATGACCAGAACCATAGAAACCATAGAAAATTCTAACTTTTGAACGGAAAGGCCTAGGAACTTGAAATTTTCAGGGTGGGTTTGGATCGCAAATTTCACGGTCACGTTCATCAATGAGCAAAATTAGACTAGGGGTTCCGTAAATATGGCCGTTCAAAATATTTTTTTCCTGATAGTTTCGAAACTACCGATCGGATTGGAATGAAATTATGCACCTAGCTCAGGTATAATGTATTCAAACTACGTGCAAAATTTTGTCCAGATCGCATCACCAAGACCATAGATACCGTGGAAAATTCTAGCGAATTATCGGAAAAAAATTGATCAGCTGAAGCACCGACATGAAGTCTGGAGTTTCGCCTAAGTTTCAGAATTTTTTTGACAGCAGTCAAAAATTCCTTCAATTGATTTCTAAAACTGGAAAATGTGAATCTGCCTACAAGGTGCATGTACGAGCGCTCAAAAGCTCCTGCCTTCACGGCAGTGCTTTTCGTAATTTTTTAATAAAATGTTAATCGTTTCATAGTTCAGCATTTCGTAATTTTCAATTCAATAATAGTTTTGATCATTTCATAAGTTAACTTTACCCCAATTCAGTGATTTTTAACTGGCACCGTCCTTCAAGATGAACTAACAACAAACTTTCATTCTTTGAGATTTGTCAGTTGAACTGTCCTAACCCAACCTAATCTAATCTTTAACTGAAAAGTGTTAAACCCAAGCGTCTGAAATATCGTTAAAATTAACAATATGGATTTTCACCACAGACAGGAACACAGGGGTCTCCTAAATATCTGATATCTCAATACTCACAGCAGATATTCTTTCATGCCATCCAATTCTGTGTAGACCAGCAGTTGCCAAAATTATGGCATCAAACTTGTTCAAATTATCCAATTTCTTGAGTCTTGTATTCAGGTTTCCTCTGATATTTTCAACAATTAAACTGGGATATTTCCTTGACAACTGAGCAGATCTTCTCAGACTGGATGTACCAATAATGCTTCCTTTTGGAAGTGTCTTTAAATTACAACCTTTGAATTTTTCGTGCAGAACTAGAGCATCTCTTGGATCCTCCCTAGAAAAAGCAATTGTAAGTTAGTATAGGGAATTATTACGACTCTAATTCAATGGAATTGTTTTATTTTGTTCATTTATTTCTCATAAAATAAAAATCTAATCAAATGAACTCCAAGATTATAAATAAAATATACATCAAGAAATGAATGAAAGGATAGAAAAAATTAAATAAAGTTGACCTGTTCTTTATTTTTATCTAACAATAAATTGATTCCATTAGAATACCTGAAAGTATTTTGAAATTTAAAGCAAAATATAATAGAGTTGGGTATAAATATTTATTGAAATTCTACTTTCAATTCACAAAACAATTTGTTGTCATTAGTAGAATCCAAATGAAATACAAGAATAAAATAATTCCAGGAGTTATAGGAAACAAATATATTCTGAATAAACTTCCAATAATGTACTGAATTTGAAAATAGCTATTTAAAAATTTAAATACCTTTTGTTTCTAGAAATTAACAATTCTATTTCCAGTAAACTACTCCGCATAATTCCATTGTACATATTGAACCTACCTGGTTAAAACTGCTCCAATGACCATTCCTTCTGGGAGAGTTGTTGGTAAATCTTTCAAGGAATGAACAAGAAAATCAACGCATCCTGTTTTCAGAGAAGCTTCTAGTTCTTTGGTGAAAAGTGATTTTTCACCTATTTTAGGAAGAGGAATGTCTAGAACGTTATCACCAAGTGTGTTCATAGTTACTAAAACCAAATTTTAAATTCAGCAGAATTCGTATGAATTGCATAATCTGAAATGGTACTAACCAATTTCAAACTCTTTCTCAGGATGATGTTCTTTTAGTAATGATATCACATGACGAGTTTGTATAAGGGCAAGCTGGAAATAAAACGTAACGAATAATCGATCATTAAATCGAAATGAAGTCACAACTTACTTCGCTTTTTCGAGAGCCAACTTTTATAACTTTCTTCTCACTCATTTTGAAAATATGAAGGTCTCACTGCGACAAATATAAAAGTGCAAGTGAAACGAGAACGAGCTCTATCCCCGCATGTTATCACAGTGGTCGAATAACATCCTGCTGCTTCAGTCTTTCGTTTCGGTACTTTCTAATTCATGATATTCAATTTGGAAATCCAATTGACCTCAGATTATTCCTTACATGCTTGCCATAACCTTAAAATGATATGTCAAACGTATGCGATTGGTAGATTCCGAAATAATAGGTTTGTTCCAACAACGGTCGAATCTGGAGTGGACGGAGTGGTGAGATTTAGTGAGAATCATTGACTAATAATAAAAATTATTATTAGACTATGGTGAGAATTCATAACGAGACCAAAGTAAGCCTTGAGATTTCGAATTTATGTCTTAGCTTATGACTTATCACGAGGATACGTTTCAGATAGGAGAACATATGATACAATCTAACTTTAAAAGTTGACATCACTCTTGACCTTTTTCTTATTTGAACGCTCGATATACAGAAACACCGATCGTGATCCTTATATCGTATAACATGCAAAATTTCCAGATCACATGACCAGAACCATAGAAAGCTATAACTTTCGAACGGAAAAGCCTAAGGACTTCAAATTTCCAGGTGTGGATCTCGAATGTCACGGTCACGTTTATCAATGAGCAAAATTAGACTAGGGATTCCGTAAAAATAGTCGTTTGAAACTAAGTTTTCTTGATAATGTCAAAACTGCGGATTCGATCGCGACGAAATTTTGTATTTTAATGGAGAATGATATATTCAAGCTAATTTGGCCGTTCAAAATATTTTTCCTGATAATTTCGAAACTATACTGATTATATCGAGGTGAAATTTCGCACTCAGATAGGGAATGACGTGTTCAAGCTACACGCAAAATGTCCAGATCACATGACTAGAGCCATAGAAAATTAGGTATAACTTTCGAACGGACAGGCCCAGGGACTTGAAATTTTCAGGATAGGTGTGGATCTCTAATGTTGCGGTCACGTTTATCAATGAGCAAAATAAGACCAGGGGTTCCGTAGGTATAACCGTCCAAAATATATTTTTCCTGATGTTTTCGAAACTACTGATTGGATTAGAATTAAATTTCGCACATAAGTGAAGAATAATGTAGATACAGTTGAAAATTCTAGCGAATTATCGAAAAAAAATTGGTCAGCTCTAGAACACTGACGTGAAGTCTGGAGTTTCGCATCAGTTTGAAATTTTTTCTGACAGCTGTCAAAAAATTTTCAATTGGTGTCTAAAACTGGAAAATGTGGATCTACCTACAAACATTTGGATTAACCAGTGCACAAAAGCTCCTGACTTCCCGGCAGTGCTTTTTTGAATTTTTTTCATTCAACGCTCGATATTTCAAACTTATAGTATCATTTTGTGGGTTTTCGAAATATGTGAAATAAAAGTGAAAATTAGCATAAAATCGATTTTAATATTCATCAGGTTGTATTTATAAACAAGTTGCTCATCTTGCAGGAATGAATTTAACAGGTAACACTTATCTAACGAAAAAAACATAAAATATACAAAATGTAAATATTAAATAAATAAATGATTTTCATTTTTACAACAAAATTATCTTGTATTCTCTTCCACTTCAAGATTTGTTAGCGACAAGGAATTAACTGAAACAATAAACATATTATGTAATATTCAATTATCGAGGGATAATAATCGAATCCTTACTTTGAGAAAGCGTCAAAGAGTCTTCATTCAAATCTCTGAGTCTCTCTTTGAATTGTTTAGAAATGCTCCGTCCTGTCAAGCTATACAATATAGGTTTCTCGGACTTGGCCTTTGCCTTCAAAATAAAAACAAGTTATTATTATGTATTATCACCATACTCAAAATAGAATTAGTTTGAATAAAATCAAATAAATTTGAAAAATATTATGAACGACTCAATTTCCTATACTACTTCTAAAAGGGCCAAACTTCATGGGGAGATCTTACCTACATGAGATTTGCAACCAGAAATGTCATATAAAATATGGGGTATTTTTTGCTGGAAAGAAAACATGTCCATAATTAATGATTTTCCATTGGAAAAATATGACTGGTTTTGTTCACTTCAGAATCGTGATATTCATCTTCTTACCACGCCCGCAATACAAATTTTTTGACACACAGAAATTCTTATCTTGTATCAAATTTATTGCTGTTTCCAGATATGTGGTCAACTTTGATGAGACTACAAGGATAACTGAAGTCTGAAGTATAATTGATTTAATCGAAAAATTCAAAATATTCCTTGAAATCAAGAAATGTTAAATTGAAGAATAACCGTCAACATTTCGACCATGTGTTATATGACATTTTTTGTTGCAAATCTCATGTAAGATCTCCCACTGAGGTTTGGCCCTCTTAAAAGTAGACACCCTGTAAAGTTTCATATAAAGGACAATTCTTTTCTCCAGAAAAACTGATTGAAAACGTAAAGCATCATTCGATTTCAGTAGAATTATTGTTATCGATCCATAAAGGTTTGGATGATTTATGAACTTAAAAGTCAATGTCCATAAATATCCCAGTAACGTCAAGAATGGTCCAAATATTTTATAACACTCAACAAAACATTCGGTCGATTGTTAACCAAGA
Organism: Aphidecta obliterata; assembly: GCA_963966015.1. Taxonomy (NCBI): domain Eukaryota; kingdom Metazoa; phylum Arthropoda; class Insecta; order Coleoptera; family Coccinellidae; genus Aphidecta; species Aphidecta obliterata. The sequence continues at coordinate 20,909,611 of OZ014430.1, read as the reverse complement.
GCAATGAATTACTCCAAAATCTTATTATGTCAAGTTGTATATTATGATCAGAATTTATGGATTATTTGAAACAAAGTGTGTATAAACGAAACTAAATTCTTGAATTTGAATGAGATTCTGCATTACTTATCCAAAATGTTATGAAAATTTGTTTCTTGAACAATTCCGAAGGTTTTTTGTTGGAAATTTTGAACCAAAAATCCATGGGAATTACTGATCAGTCGCTAAATATTTGTTCCACATAACTTTGTGGCTTTTACGTAGGTTCAATTTTTGCAGATTCTACCTAAAAAACTGCCATGTTCATTACCAGTTTTTGTACAATTGTTCAATCAATTGAAAAAGCATCACTAAATAAATACTCACATCAAATTGTTCAAATTTCTTTCTCAAATCCTTGACAGACGCTGATCTTCTCCCATTTTGAAAAACTTGATCCTTGTCGCTATTATTCATTTCAACAGAAATTCTTCTGTTCCTGTTTATACCACTAACAAAAGTTTTATCAAGGCTTTCATCTGATATCCTAGACAAATTGATGGAAGATTTAGAAAATGCACTCAGTCTGCTAGAAACTAATTTTTGTTCCTTCAATTCATTTATTTCTTTCTCTTCAACATCGAGTGTCTTATGATCGTTTATCCACGCGTAAGCCCGAGAGTAAAAACAATCTATATCCGCATACTTTTCTTCCCATTCTTTATCAAAATTGTTCTCATCCTTCGATGACAATAAGTTGGCTTTATCGATTTTTTGAGAAACTTCCGTAGTTTTTCTTCCTTCATTTTTGACTGGTGGTGACTTAGGAATTTCTTTCTCAGGAGACGCTCTAAGCGGTTGCGCAACTTTTTTTACTGTTGGTTCTTCAACAGAAATCGGCAATTTATTTCTGTTGTTCAAAGCGAATGATCTTACGCCAGGATCAGAGTAAATCCTTTTTATCAGGGTATTATCAGACCTCCTGTTTATTACGAACGGCACAGTATCGAAACTATCCTCCGATAGTTCTTTATTTTTCACAGCCTTGACATCGTTTTCTGTTTTAACAGGTTGCATCTTATTCTCGATACTAGAACTTGGATTAATTTGTTTCCTTGGTTTCGCTACTGGTTTTACTGATGCCTCTTGTTCAATACTGTTAGTGTCGTAGTTCAAAGATGTTTCCAAACTCTCGAAATCGAAGAACTGTTCAGCAGTTTGGATTTCTTCGTTGTTCTCCTTCGACAATTTTCGATAAATCACTGATTGCGATACATCGTAACAGTTAACCAAACTCACATCAGAATCACTAGTGATCCCTGAAGACAGAACTGTATCTTGATCGAAATGTTCCAACGAATTCGTTTCCAAAGAATCGATATTGTGTATTATTTCCAAACTTTCTGGATTCGATTCATTCACGAAAATTTTATTCGCTGTGAAGTTATTGACATCCGATATATCTTCTTGGCAATCTTCGATAGGGGGTTCTTCCTGGGTTGGAGGAATTTCTTCTACACTGCTTGTATTGGAATTCGTCACCTGTGAAAGTGGAAAACCATTATTAATTTTTCAAAACATTCTGATGAACATTGCCAGGAGTTCTTTCATATTCAAAGGTACTGAGTTAATTTTTTCGAAATTTTCCAATTGTATGATAATTTAATTATGCTAAAGCACAATGAAAAGCTGATAAATATAGAGATCATGTCCTTTGAATATCCGAAAACTCCTCGCAAACATTGATTGATGTACACAGCTAAAAGCATGTTTTCTCGAAAGGAAATGAAGTAGATTCCAGAATAGGACCTCAAAATTTTCATATTTCTAGAAGATGAAGGAGTGAAGGACCCTGAAGCAAGATGTATCGTCGATTTCAAATAGCGAATACCAGTCCTTTTTGGAAAGAAGTTCTATTGTGTACCATAGTGGCAGGCGACAAAGAAGGTCCAAGACAGAAGATTATATTATCTCGTTGTTTCATTTAAAACATTTCTCAATACGTTTATATGTTATATGAGTTGATATGATATAATATGTTATATCTAATCCACATTTAGGAACAAATATTGAGAATGGAATGCAACATTTTCGTATTCATGATGTTGACCAAAAAGCCATAAGCAAGAAATGAAAAGACACTACATGAAATTATCCCAGTAAATAGAAAAAATGGGTCCGAAATATGCCAAGCCTTGAATCGAAGTTCTGGCTTATCTCCTTTGAAATATCAGTATTATTTTTTTTTCTGTTGTATTGGAAGATCTGAAACGTTATTGACACTAAGAATTAAAAATAGTGTTTGGAATTCATCCCAATTTACAATTGCATGAGATTGAGATAATATTTCAACCAAGAGTGATGCTGCCCAAAACTTAAATATTTCCTATGAATTAATTTTCAGGTTATTTTGGAGGAGAACTCTCATGACTTTTTATTTAAGATTCAACTCAAGTAGTGGAATGGTAATGATTTTTCTTTACTTAACAAGTATAGAAAAATAAGAACAAAAGGACCCTTCGTGAGCCGATGAATTTCCCTATTTACTGGGTTAAAACGAGAAAAGCCATTGAAAGCCAGTATGCAATTACTGTTAGTGATGTGACTATCCTGCACCCCTAACGAGAGTAACCCCTTATCGATTCACATCCCTTGATGATAAATGATTAACTTACCAATCAAGAAACTATTTCAGACACTGTTTCATACTACAATAGCAAAATTAAAAGTTCATAATTTTTCTTTTTTATTTTATTGACAACATCATTAAAATATAATGTACAAGATTCATCTACAGATTCGTCTGTTTTCTCAAAATAGCCTTACGAAATTTTTACCCCCAATTATAAAATAATGGAGTGGGGCAGGCACTCCTGAAAGCTGGGATGTCACAACGAGCTGAGATTTTCCGGGAAGTTTAGCAATGGATTTTTAACGAAATTCTTGCTAGACTCTTTGGGCGAATAAAGGCTTCTTGGAAACCTGTCATAGGTGTAATTCTCTTCCAGTTTCTCAAGCGGTTTGTCTAGACTTACCTCCGTCTTCTTGGCGCCGGATGGTAGACAAGCTTGCTTGATGTAGTAGTCACTCCCAAATCTGAAGACATTCACAGGAAAAATCAGTAACTAAATGATGAAACTATTGTCGATTTCAAGCATCAATATTGGAATGAAAATGATATTCCTATTTACATTTGACAGATGATTTGAATGTATGAACTGTTGAATATTCTTATGATATAAGCTAGATGTCCATTTAATAACTAATGAAGTTTTCAGAGGTACCACTTGCCTATGTGTATTTGTCTTAAGATCGGTTTCTAACACTTCAACTAATTTACTCATTGCACTGATTTAGACTGTTCAAAAAATCATATGATTCGACTACTTTCACTCAGCTAACAACTGAATTGTTATTTTTTATCTATAACCAGAAAACAACTACTTATCGTCCCGTATAACAATATAATCATTGCTATCAGGTGAAAATCTTTGCAAAGTCTGTTATCACTCATTTAAAATGTGAATTGGTTAATACCATAAAAGCGGTATGAAAAAATGCGTTGACTTTCAATAGAGATTAAGATTACTTTTTCCGAGATAACAGGGAGTCGAAGATTATACGTGTAATATTTCGGAAAAAAATCGGATCGACATAATTTTTAGGGCTCTAAAAATCATTCTTGAAAATATGCGGTTAGATGCTGTGTGCAAATTTGCACTATTCAATTGATAACCATTTAATCGATGGAATTTTCAGAAAATTATCTCAACTATTAAAATCTTTCGAATTATGCACTCATTATTCAATAACCTCAAGAAAAATATGTAAAAAAAAATTGATGGACAATACTTACAGGGAATTTATCGAATTTCGCGATTTTATTCGTTTTTCTATGTTTTCTTTGGAATATGGATTGTTTTTGAGCTCTATTGCATTCTTCCACTTTTCCTTTTCTCTTTGACTGTAAACACCTGGAAAAAAAATGGGCTTCACGTTACCAACAACGAAAAATATTTGATTCATTTTGTTGAAATTTATTACATTCAAAGCATTTGCATAAAGCGAGTTAATTGAGTATATAACATAAAATCAACAGAGGATTTTGAGACAAAAAGCAGAATTAAAAACAGATATTTTCCCAAAAAACTTTTCCTCATGTTTCTTCAGTTTCCTCGAAAATTCGAGGTGCAGAGAAATTCAATTCTAGGTTGACGATTCAAAAAAAATTTGAATATCACAAATAGTCAATGGTTTTGCCTCAAACAAAAATTGTTCGCCACTGGCCTCCATGAATTTGATGAAATTGGGAACAAAAAATTGAAAAGCGCTGCCCTGAAACCAGGAGCTCTTGAGCGCTCGTTCATCCACCTTGTAGGTAGATTCGCATCTTTTGTTTGGATAATTCGATAGAATTTTCTACGGTATCTATGGTCTTGGTGATGCGAACTGGACAAAATTTCGCACCTAGTTTGAATACATATTTTCCATTTATGTGCAAAATTTTATTCCAATCCAATCAGTAGTTTCGAAATTATCAGGAAAAAAATATTTTGAATGGCCATATTCACGGAACCCGTAGTCTAATTCTGCTCATCAATGAACGTGACTGCTACATTCGAGATCCACACATAATATCCTGAAAATTTTAAGTCCCTAGGCCTTTCCGTTCAAAAGTTATTATTTTCTATGGTTCTGGTTATGCGATCTAGACAAAATTGCATATATCTTGAACACCTCATTCTTCATTTGAGTGCAAAATTTCATCTCAATCAAATCTGTAGTTTTCAAGTAATCAGGGGAACAAAACTTTAAACGGCCATATTTACGGAACCCCTGGTGGAATTTGGCCCATTAACGAACTTGACTGAGGCCTTCGGGAACTAAACCCACACTGAAAATTTCAAGTCTCTAAGTTGTTCCGTTCGAGAGTTATCGTGCTTACGGACGGACGGACGGACAGACTCGAATTTTCCGACGGATTCGTCATCAGGGAGTCGTACATAGTCGATTGAGACCATTTTCGGCTCAAAATTCGAAAAATATAGCCCTCGTGTAAGTAGTTCGAGCGCTCAAAAATCAAGTGAGCTGATCTGACCTCAAGTTTGCAGGAAAAAATTGAAAAAAAATTTTCTTGAGAAAAAAGGAGAAAAATCATTGGTATCTTTATGGGACTAAGGACTGAAAAAGATTTCATTCGAAATTTATTGATATTTCATATAACTGGATAGTCGTATTTCCCTTGAAGATTTTGAGAGCATCCTAGATTATGAATGAGCCTCTTCTTCAATGGATTCGCTTCTATCCGTGATTTTGATGAAGAACAATTTTCGGGAATCGCATCTGAGGACGCGTGAGTAAATCTTCGCGATGTGGAACTTTTTGAATTGAGAGAAACTCAGAAAAAATTTCCGAGGTTGAATCTGTATCAAGTATTTTCGAAGAAACTAGTTCAGGTATTTCAATATCCCTTTCATCTGAATTGTTGGTGAATTTCGATAAATCATATTCATTTTATGCGCATCTTCTTCCGTTGTGAGTTTTTTCGTCCTTATTATCGAGAAGATATGTATAGTACACCATAATCTGGAGAGAAAAAAATTTTCTACTATAGATTCTGTAAATACATACTTTTACACGAATGCATGATGTACCTATCAAATGTGATATAGTACAGATGTCGAATTTTTCGATTTTTCTTGATGACAGAGAGTGAAACTAAATGAATAAAACAAAACTACTAACCTCAGATAATACCCAATTTATTTTTGCTGATTACTTTAACGAAAATAAAAATCGAAAATAGATCGCCAAAAAACACCAAAAAGTCGTTACTGGAGAACATAAGTTACAAGGCACTTTCAAGGTTATATACCGGCCGTCAAAGAAATAAATTGTGTGTGATTCTTATATTATCCTCTGATGAATATGTACAATGAAATAAAATTGGTCCATCCACAGATGTCCGTAGCAGTAACATAAATTCAATGTATCAAATATGATACGCGATGCAGTTAAGGGTTAAGCCGGACCTGTCGTGACACCCGAGATTCCTAGAACGGTCCACGACGACAGTAGGAACCGCGAATCTTCTAGAGACTGGTGGAGACATCGCGAGAGTTCCATCCCAATACATAAATGACCATCGGCGTGAAGCAGAGGCAGTACAGTACTAAATGGCGTGAAGATAAATTAGATGGTGTGTAATGAATTAGTGTGTTAGTGAACTGTAAATAAATTAGTTAAGAATTTGGACTATATTTTTGAATGGCGGTTTACTGGATTTAGAGAGTACCAATTTCGGTTTTTAATATGATTAAAGTTATCAGTTCACATTAATTCAGTAGGAAATGTGAAAGATTAGAGATATGAAATAGATATCAATAAATTATTCTTGTATCCTAGCTTGGGGTGAACATTTTAAACAATTCAAGATTTAGAAAATTTTTAGAAATTTTTGCTAATAAAATATTATGGTCGAAATTTTTTCGCCCTGTATATTCTTAACTAAAATTATCAAAGAACAGAATATTCTTAGAACAACCCCCTTGAATGATTGCCATATGTTTGATAAATACCTTATAATCTGGAATTAAATAAATGAATTTATTTGTTTTATTCAGCGAAAAAAACTTCACCAATGATATTGCACGATCTATCTTTCTTATTTGAATTTTGAGGCTAGGAGTGATATGATGATAGCTTTAATTTTCGCGAATATTTCCATCAAGAAAATCGACCTACATGACGATATTCAAATTTATAATTTTCCCACCGGAAAAGCCCTCAGATTCGTTTTTAATGGTGAGTTGAATATTTGAATTGAACTACCTAATGGCAATCGATTGAAATAGCTTAGCTGAAAAATATTAGAAATTTATTAAATATCGATCGACAGTCATTCAAAAAATTAAAATTATTGTACAAAAATTACCTTAACAAAGGTCAACTAATTCGGATGAACTATAATCCCACATAATTCACTGCTTCTGATACCGAACTTTTCCCTCAAAAAACTCCGCAAATAAATTCTCGACAATTACCTGTAAACTCAATTTGACTTTCCTCGTTGCTTTCTTCCTCTATGCCGTTTGTTTCAACGTTATCTTCCAGTCCGGGTTTATTGTATTCATTGTTTCCATTCTTTCGGTATCTGCAGATTACATTTGCCGGTAAATATTTTTTTTTAATGAAGCCGAGTAACGATCTCTCACCTGTTCTCTTCGTGTGATATTAAGATTGTCCTGGGAAGGGTGCCGTACTTTTCTGTGTATTCGGTATCCCTTTCGGCGATGCTGCTGTCGGAGCATATCGAAGCGGCAACTGGAAAATTTAGTACAAATTTATCGATATCATAGTGCAAGTTATAATGCACTTGAGTTTTTTCTGCTAGTGCTGATAAGGGGTTTTTGGGCCGAATGTTTCGTCTTTATAGATAGGGGTACCCAAGAATGTTGACGTTATATTTTCACGATTCTCAACGTCCAAATTCTGCATTTCTGTCAGATTGTGAATTGAGAATAAGTGCAGTGTGGTTTTGTTTGAAAACGATGAATATTAGCACATCATTGAACTAAAATGAACAAATTTGGAAATTTGTTTGAGAAGGAGAGCAAAGGTGTATTTTTATAGTTCTTATATAGTTTTTAGAAAAGTACTATGCTATAATTGTCCTTCTTCACAGGTTACAAGGACAATATACGACCTTCTTATTTATCATAAGATGTCAGGACCAGACCCTAAGCGTGATGGAGATATCGGAAGGAAATGGGAATCTCATCTCAGCAAAAAGAAAACGAAATGCTGAAGAGCTAAAACGAATCAGAAATTGAGTTCAGGTATGAGGTATGATGAAGTTTCTGAAACAGACTGTATCTGTCAGTGAGGTAACTTCCGAATCCATTGCTTCGACTTCCAAATCTAAGGTCTTGAATTTTGGAATTCTGTAAGACTAATGATGATCATTGGCACTTCTATAAGTTTCATTTCTCAAGTCAACTGAATAATGGTGAAACTCAACATCGTCGCTGGTTGGTTCACTCAATATCTCAAGTTTTCTTTTTTTCATGCAGACTATTCGGCAATTCATAAAGTAAGATAATACAGGGAGGGTGTTGTGATTGGAAACACTTGTACAGTTTTTTAGGTAGACATGAGAACACCGAGTTTATTGAGGCTAAAAGCAGAAAATTTCTATTCTTCTGATTTTTCCCTTCTATACTGCTCTGAGCTTCTGAGGGGTCGCAAAAAGTCCTAATAGAGTCGGGATATAAACAAGCAAAAAAAAAAAACTGGTTACATTCCAAGGACATGCTCCGCCACTGTGCAGTCTTAGCATCTCAAGAAAGATCCCCCATATACTCACAATCATTCTCGTGTTTCCTATTCGAAGACAAAACTTCCGAATCCATCTCATCCAAATCTCTACACTCCTTCACCCCCGAATCGGCTGAAACTTCGTCGTCCGAAAGTCGAGCTAGCTTCAACTCGGCCAATGGATTCTTGCCGCCGATCAAAGACTTCGTTTCGATCAGATGGCTCTTCACGTCCATCAGGTCGATTTGCCCGCTAGTTTCTTCCTCGAAATCCGAAGCAACATCCGACAGGTCCGACGTTTCATCCACCTCCTTATCCCCAATGAGCACTTTAGCTTCGGTCTTCGGATCCGGCACCAACATGGGAACCGGAACTGGAGAGTTGGGTCCTCTTAGGAACTGTCTCTTCTGCAGGAACCAGTTGGGTTCATCGTTTGAGAATGCCGAGTTCGATCGGAAATAGTCGACATCGCCGTTACCATGACTTTCTTCTTCTCGATCGGATTCGCTGGAAGAGACTTCTTCAATTCGTTGCTTTATCTGAAAAAAATATAGTTCTCAAATTGTTGGCATGATTTCTCTGATAATCAACTTGTAGTGGCAGTCGAAGCACAATAATGGCTATTGGTTGTCTGAAATCCTTGATAGTTCGAAAAATACTTACAGTTAAAGAAACTTTATCAACATATTTGGTAGAACTATGACTAGAATCACTATGTACCCATTCTTCAAAACTAGAAACTGAAGCTGTATCTGTATCGATATTCTTCCACTTATTGTCTAAAGTTTCTTCACCGAAGAAATACTCTTTTTTGGCTCGTCTTCTTCTCGAAGAAGATGATCGTTGGCTGAAGACACTATTTGTCCTAGAGGATGATGGTGTCTCTGTATGTAAGTTGCTTTGTGATGTACTTATTATCTGAAAAATTATGAATATCAAAAGTTCTTCATACCTTTAGACATGAGGAATTATAATTCATGTTTGAATTAAGGTAAAGCTTACCTTATTTAGTATGGCAGTTGACAGAAGATCTTCATACGTTCTATTGTTCTGTTCTAAAGCGTTTGTGGTTCCTTCTCCCCTTAATTTTGGTAATTCATTGGCTTCCCTTATGATCCTCTGAATAATCACTTTAAGTGATGTGTGAGCTGAACAAGGTGACTCCCCTACGAGTGGCAGATCTGCAATAAAATTAAGAAAATGAAAATTTCGTACCCCCTTCTTGGATGGGAGATTCGAAGAAATATAAACAAATAATAGATAATAATATACAGTGCGGAAAAGATTTACTTCGCGCACGCTCGTAGGAAAAGAATATATTTTAATTTCTAAGATCTCAATTAACATAATCCAGCAAGGTGAACGAAAATGTTAATTGATCCTAAAGTGGCCTTCCCTCTATAAAATATAAATATGAAATTCTTTTCAAATCAAGAAATATTTCATTTCGAAAGTCATCCTTTTCTTCGAGATTGATTTTGGTGAACTAAAAATACTCCCCTACGAGTGGCAGATCTGCAATAATATTAAGAAAATGAAGAATTCATACCCACTTCTTGAATGGACGACTCGAAGAAATATAAACACATAATAGATAATACTATACAGTGCGGAAAAGATTTACTTTGCGCACGCTCGTAGGAAAAGAATGTATTTTCATTTCTAAGATCTCGATTAACATAACCTAGCAAGGTAAACGAAAATGTTAATTAATTCTGGAATGACCTTCCTGCTTCTTTTAGGAAATGAAATATAAATATGAAATTCTTTTCACATCAAGAAATATTTCATTTCGAAAGTCATCCTTTCCTTCGAGATTGATTTTGATGAACTAAAAATACTGCCCTACGAGTGCCAGATCTGCAATAAAATTAGGAAAATGAAAAATTCATACCCCCTTTTTGCTTCGAAGACTCGAAGAAATATAAACACATAATAGATAATAATATACAGTGCGGAAAAGATTTACTTTGCGCACGCTCGTAGGAAAAGGATGTAGTTTTATTTTTAAGATCTCGATTAACATAACCCAGCAAGGTAAACGAAAATGTTGATTAATTCTGGAGTGGCCTTCCTGCTTCTTTTGGGAAATGAAATATAAATATGAAATTCTTTTCACATCAAGAAATATTTCATTTCGAAAGTCATACTTTTCTTCGAGATTGATTTTGATGAACTAAAAATACTCCCCTACGAGTGCCAGATCTGCAATAAATTAAGAAAATGAAGAACTCATACCCCCTTTCTGAATGGAAGATTCGAAGAAATATAAATACATAATAGATAATACTATACAGTGCGGAAAAGATTTACTTTGCGCAAGCTAGTAGGGAAAGAATATATTTTCATTTCTAAGATCTCAATCAACATAACCCAGCAAGGTAAACGAAAATGTTGATTAATATTTGTGTATAAAAATGAAGAGGAATAGAGTCAATGTATACCAACCACAAATAAAATTTCAGATAATTCTGCAGGTATGGATGTAAAATCGATTGGCACCAATCTCGACTTTAGGAAACTTTTAGTTTTGGAGATTTGAATTTTCGATTGAAACCCCAAAAATTCGACGTATTTATCAAATCTCTGACAGTTGACAGTAAGGGCCACCAATATAGTTTATCAGTTCTACCAACATATTTTGAAGGCCATAATTTATTTCGTTCAATCTCGAATCATAATTTAGTCATATTAACGAAGGACTTTTTGAGTGATAACTCTCAAAAAATTTCAGGGTTCATTCATTTTGAAATTCCTGAATTGGTTCGTCACATTGGAAAACCTTGTAAGGCAAAATAATTCCTTTGTTCGATTGAAATCCCTGTTTTCCCACATGTGGAAAAAATTTTCTTCAATACAAGTACAAGAGCCCATTGTATTGAAATAATCATCAAAGTATCATTGATGAGTGCCGATAATGCAATGAGAAAATCCTTCAATGCGATAACATCATTTATGGACATCGTGATTTCCGTTATCTGTTATTGAAAATTAATGGCACATCGATAAACAAGTAATGCACTTTACGAATTCGTGAAAATTAAACTAGAAACTTACCTAAAATAACTTCCAGGATGTAGTAATATGCGTAGAGAGCGAAAGAAAACAAACACCACAATGTTACACATACAGTAATCAGAACTGTAGCAATCATTTTTAAACGAATTGACAGAAAAGTGGAAAAAGAACTAAAAAGAAAGGGAGCACTCGCGACGATGGACGTCGTTGTTATCAAAAGTTATCGTTGTGAATCCATTGTTCCTCGCCGATTACCATTTTCACAATAAAATATCTCGTCGTGTCCGAAAACTATAAAACAACCTGTTCTGATACGTGAAAAATAAACACTCATTTATTGCCTTAACGAAATATCAATGGCTTGAGCAATTTTTCGACGTTCTAATCAAACTGGAATTATACCAAATGTTTTATCTCCCTCTCGATCATTATCGAACTAGTTACATTTGCATAAAATAAATTCATATGTCATGAAAAATGTATCAACCTGATGAACTTCGAAAGTGGTTTGAATTAATTTAACTGCTAATCATCGGAAGACCACCTTCCAGCTGTGTTATGCGGTAATTTGACATGTTGCATCAGGAATCCATAATTCGCGTCGAGCACGTTCATCGCAATTTAAAATTTAAAGATACATAATTCAAGACATAAGAGTCGTGGAATTATTAATAGTTCACTATACTTACTATACTTATAGTAAGTCGCCAAAAAATAGAAAGGGACCTGGGATAGAACCCTGGGATACTCCTGTGGTAATGAAAACAAAGGAAGCTACTGATTCCTCACCATCAATTTGTTTTATGGTAATGATATACTGTATTTCGTAAGACACAGGAATAAGTTTTAAGTTTAATTTAAAAATACTGCCATAAGAGAAGCTTGGGTTTCATCGAGTGATTTGTAAATAAAACACCAAAGGTTTTTGGAAGTGTTTCCAGCTTTGAGGTTTTTGGAAGTTGTTCCTGCTTCAATGAAAGTGATTTATTGTGATAAAGATCACTATATTTCATAATATAGATATAATTCTTAAAAACAGATGATGAGTCATTCGGAATAAGAACAAACATTTTTAGTCATACTTGGAAGTTTATTCAACTATCTATATTGTAGAAACAAGCAATAAAAAAGATATTCAACCACAAATAACGATTCACCGACTATGGTATAAACGACTTGTGTCTATTTACAGAACTATTAAATTATAAATTGATATTGGGGAAATAAATCATTGTGTTCCTGAAATTTTCGTAAGAGGGTGATATCGGCTTATGAACGAAGCATGGAATAATTATAATTCCAGTATGGGACATAAGGGGACCACTAAGGATAGAGACATTAGTCTCAACTAGAGAAGTTCATGAGAAAAGGCAAAATTTGGTTGAGATGTGCTTGAAATATATTGATAAAATATTATGTTTTCATAGTTTTTATCAGAAAAAAAATAACGGTGCTTTAAAACCCTGGAATTCAGAGGACCGAGTCATCGGGGCTTCTTGAGACGTCATGAGTACCTGGGCACTGATTGGCAGAACAACTGAAAAGCGAACGACGTTTGTCTAGTAATCGGTTCAGTGAGCGGTGATTGATCAAACTATATTATACCTTTGAGAATATGTTTTCATTCTGATCGATTAAAACTAGAAAAATTCATGACATGTGATACACCGTATATTTTCTTGAAACCTTGGTAGACATGTAGGTAATGTACAGGTTATTATGACCACATGTAAGTCTACGATATAATCAATCCGCAAAACAGTCGTGGAATTTTTTTCAAGTTAATCGAGGTTGAAGAAGTAGACGAGTCATTTTATGTCGATGTGAGGGGTCAAGGAAATAGAACCTGATATCATCCTCGATAATACAAGATCACTAGAAATGTACAGGATGGTCAAGATTCTTACTGAGTTCAGGGAGAATGCAAAAAAATTGGAGACTAACGGTTTTCAGGTTATAACACAAACTTGTATTTATCGAATAAAAATCATAGGCAGCATTATGCGTATATTAAAGTAAGATGTGATTTACATGATGCACGATCAATGAGAGTTATTTGATACCTTGTTTTGAAAACTGACACCCGCCTAATTCTACAAACAAAAATGAACTGCAGAGGAACGTTCTTCTGGATAGTTTTTGAGAAATGATACCTCTAATTAACTAGTTTGAACCCCTTCCTTCAAATGTCGGTCGATATCAATAAATGAAGACCCAAAAACGTGGGAATAATCTTGTATGACCGGAAAAGGAAATAATCACAAGAAAAAAGAACTTCGGAATATTTTTTACACTTCCAATTAATTCGCATCGAAAAAGATGCATGAGAAAAATTTCAATTTATTGTATTTTTATGTCCTTCACACATCAAATAATGGAAATATGAGAAAACGCTAGTTTTGCCATAAATCAGAGGAGTTCACACCGAGAAATAACGTAATGAATAAGAATAAAGAATAACTTAAAAGAGAAGAGGATTTCTGATGGTTATTTTAAATTCTTATGTTATTTTTTTTTTCGCGCTTGTTTATATGAACAAGCCACATAGGGCAATGGAGTCCAGCTTTACAGCTGTGCCACGTGAAAAAAAAATTGATTTGGTGTCGCGAAAACAGATAATACTGTGATTACATCTCTTGAAGTTTATAAAAAAATTACAAAAGCTACTGTCTTCACGTGAGTGCTTTTCAAATTTTTGGCATAATTTCGGCTGAGGAAAAATATCATACAATATTTTTGACATTTCCAGAATATAATATTTTACACAAAATGCCTGGGAATTGATCCGGAAAGCAGTTCGATTGAATTATTTCTAGGAAAACTGTGGAAAAAAATTGGTCAGCTCATTCAAGGCGTTTTTTTAGTTTTTTGCTTGTAAAATCTGAACCAATGGAGCGATGCTGACACTTTCAACAACAGAATTGTATAGAATAAAAAGACGAAGAAAATGAGTTCTGGTGCAACTGGCACTTTCAACAACATAATTGTAGAGAATCAGCAGACAAAAAAATGAGTGTTAGAGCAACTCAATCGGGCCATTAGTACCGTAGTACCGTAGAAAAGCTGGAAAAACCGTTAAAATTACCGTTTTTTCAAAAATTCATAATTCGGTCATATTCAAAGTTGTAGCGCTGGTCTTTCGGATGAAAGTACTGGTTAATAGGAACTTTGAGTGTGCACAACCCGGACGTTTTCAGATGAATAGTTTTTGCGTAATTGCGATTTAGATTATTTTAGGCACATTTTACGGAGGGGCTGGATGCGTCGAAAATTGTCTGATTTTTTCACAAAACGGATTTTGTTGAAAGTAGAAGTATAGTACTGCAAACCGTCAATATTGACATTGGTCCAGATTTTACAAGCAAAAAACTAAAAAACACCGTTTTTTGGTGTTTTTTCGAAATTACAACAAAAGTAATCATATTTGCAAGTCGAAAACATATCACTAAACATCCACGGAACACCCCACGCACCCCTATTCGTGGTTTTCTTCTATCATTTTTGTCACGAAAAAATCTCTATTGCCTGGTCTACAAGTATATATGGCTCTTCGAATTATTACTAGGGAAAATGTAGAAGAACATTAGCCAAGTTATTCATCATCTTTCTAATTTTGATCAAAATTCACAGTACCGCGTGATGTTAATATCATAAAGGGAAGAAATGAGAAGAACTCGAATCGAATTTTCACTTCTAAATCCACAATAGGTGTGAAAAAGAGAACTATAGAAATATCAGGTTCGCTTCATTGGATTTAGCAAATCGAATTATACAAAGTTGTACGCGCATTCGGCATTACTTCAGATATTCATAGGAATATAGGATTATTACTAGAAAAAAAAAAATAAAACTCGTTGGGGGTATTGAAACTATAACCATCGGCATCGAGTGTTGAGATTAACTTATATATCTTCGATAATGTATTATATATATACATATATTGATATATTTAATGATGAAGCAAATCGAAAAAAATTTTTTGCGTTCTCATAATTTCAATTGAATAGCTGGAAGAGTGAAAACGCACAAATGAAAATATTTCTATTGTAAGTGAAGGTGTAGAAAAAAGAGTGACAAAATTTGTAATATAATACTGATAATATTGACAACAATTGCTAATTGTTAATTTTTGTTCGAGTTGATGCACCTTTCAAAAATTCATATCTCCTAAAGTTGATATTGGTATCAACCGATTTTTCATACAGGGCTCCATTAAAAAAGTTATCAACAACAAATCCTTAATTCGTTATAAACGGGAAACAAATGTCAACAGAAAAATCAGGTGAAGTTGTCAAGATTGCTTAACCTAGTTTTTCCACACTAGCAAATGTTAATAGTATCGCATGTGATCGAGATAAAAATTGAGACTACGTTATCTATTGGGTCGAAAATTGTGCTCAGGAAATTCGGTGGTACATCCAACTGACCATTCAGGTTCAACACGACACAAAAATCTCACATCACATACACATCCGTGATTTTTTCGAATCGACGACGAGACGTTCCCTTTCGCTCCACGTGTTGCACTGATAATAGGAGAATTGATTACTTATATTTACACACTTTTTTGTTTTCCTAACGATCGACTGCAAACGGATCCGTTGCCGATAATTCCTACAAATAATAACGTAGTAGTTGGAAACATACGAACCTTGTTGTCCGGGAGAGCAGTCTAGAATTCTCATTTCGCAAACGACAAATAAACAACGTAATATTGTATATATGCACTTGAATTAACCAGAGATAAATGAGATATATTTCAACGTTCGTTCTTGTGGAATGGATTCAAATCATACATACAGATTTCATTATTCAAAATTTCTTCTCTACTCATGAAAGAGGCTGGATGCATTACCTTTGGTTGAGTCCATACCCCTAAATCCGAAAGAAAAAGAAGACTCCTGCAACCATGGCCTATGAGTATTCACTTCTATGATTTGATGTAGGTAACATAACCAGACAACTCAACGATTCCCACAAAATAACAATATTTCTTCATTGAAATGAAAATTATGCTACCTCCTTTCTGAATAGAAACTAAAAGCCAAAACTGGAAGACACAATGGATCGCCTTATATGAGCTCCATTTCAAAGTCCTGCGCTAAGATATGCGATTGCGCGCAGGTCATGCGCAGAATCAAATAGATCCAGATGATGGAAATTCCATCTAGCTTTCCTTCCAGAAGAATTTTTCAGACAGAAAAAATCACAGGACTCGCAATTCTCCTCAAAATTTGTGTTCCTACGAGAGGATTCTCTGCACTGCTCCCGAACCACCTCAACGAATCGTAAGAGATGGTCAAGGTTCGATTTTCAAGATCATCGGCAACTTAACGAATGACGATGGCTGGAGATTTACTAACTAATATATGTTCAAAAAAAGCATTAATTTTGTTGGTCGATTGTTGTGATGTAAACGTAGGTACCTGGGTTTTTGACGTACGCGAAACTGGTTGGTATGGTATGGGATACCATGGACGAGCTGATCTCAAGTTCGAATGGAGTTGTTTAGATTCAATTCCAATACCTATAACATTTTTGACTTATTCCATTTTTGTTTATATGGGGCTATAGACTTAATTTTCTCATTGAAAAAAACTTTTTTAATTAATTCATATTGATATTCTAGTGATTGCCCAATTTTTCAGTTTCTTTCAGAATGAAATGGAAGTAGGGAAAATTATCAAAATGGTGTAGTATTTACATTGTGTGCAATAATATTGAACCGGAAAAACATTAATTCCATGCAGAAAAAGAAAGACATAATGGGGTGCCCAAACGAGTGTTTTGTATATACATATATTATGTTATCGGTGCTGGTGTTGTACAAACAAATTTTTTTTCAACTTACGACTAAGAGTTATTTGGAGAGATGTGCCCAAATCTGTTAGGATATCACTGAGGTTCTGGTGGTATTTTTCAAAAATTCTTTCATCTGCAATATGGCCAGGGATTGACTTTTAGAATTACATATCAAGCAATATTTTGTATCGAATAGAGGTGGCCGATAATTGATTGTAACACATAATTGATTTATTATCATTTCAATTAAAAAATGGATCGAGGTAAACATTCGATAAAAACAGGCTATTTAGTTTTAAAATAGCCTAATTTAAATAAACCAAGTGATCAGAGCGCGGGTACAGAGCTGCAATATCGCAGAGACGCTATACAGGGTGTTTTCAAAGGTGAGGTTTTTTTTGACAGGTGCTAGAACTCATCATAATACGTCGAAATTCCAAAAATCCTTCATATATTCACCAGGGCCAAGTATTCCGAAATCAAAGTTACCCGGGAATCTGAGAAATTTCCAACACGGACCTGACTTATTGAGATCTAAATGTTTTCATTGAATGATTTCAGTTTACGGGAAATCATATGACAGAGCGTATGATTTTTCGCAATTTCGAATTTCGCAAAGTTAGTGAAAATGCACGCTACCTGGATCTCAACCCTTGTGATTTCTTCTTTTGGGGTCATTTGAAAACATAAGTGTACAGTTACGTTGAGGTGAATAGTGTGGAAGAACTAACGCATTACAAATGCTCGTGGCATTATTCGTGAGCAAAATGATGTGATAGTTGTTGCATGTAAAAATGCATTATTACGCCAGGCAAGACTTTGTGCACATAAAACGCATGGTTTGATTTCGAACAATTTCTGTAAACACTTTGGATCAATTTTATAGGCTAGTTTCTGAACTTCCTAATTATTTTCTAGGCCCTTTTAACCAGTAATTTTTTTTTTCCTAAGTTTAAACTCCAAGAATTAAACCGTTCAGGAAAAATCTCCTAATAAAAGTTGAAAGAGAATATACGAATGTGCGATGAAATCCATCACTTTATTTACTTGGTGGTTCATATGGCCCGTGGTTCATGGAAGATCTTCTGAAAGAGAGATAACAGGATCCAGAATGGTCTTGAGATCTTTATGACCAAGATTTGTTGCACTTTTTTTGAATTGAATATTTTAAATGACCAACTTCCGACGGAATTATCTGTTCTAGCATCTGTCAAAAAAAAGCTTCATCTTAAAAAACACCCTTTATAATTTATAGGCTGTTTATCTAATTGAAACAATTCAAAAGATAAACAATTCTTTGGAAGAAAAATTGTTGCTAGATATCTGATAAGTAAGCCAACAAATCGATCCATATAACCCTAGAGAACATCAAATCTATCATTCGCAACAGTAGACCGATTTCAACCTTTCAAATCTCATCAGTACAGTTAAAGCGATGATAAAGTTCGATATCAGTGGCGGAATGCTTCAAAACGGAGCATGTATCAGAGAAAATTTCTCCACCAACAGCAACCGTCCCCACTTCTCTGCAGGTTCATGAAAACATTCCTTGACCCCACAAACAATCGATTTGTTGGCCTGAAAATACTTAGAGTACTTTCATTTCTTATACTTACAATTCTTATCGTCGTATATTTTATTGATGCTGGCATCATCTACATTCTCCCCAATTATGTCATTCACCAGCCTCTCAATGAAATCGCGAAGATGTTCTTTTTCCCTGTTCCTTTCTTCTTCCAAATATTCTCGAATTTCATCTGGTGGATCTTCAACAAGGCTCATTCTTGAGAGGAGAGCTGGAAATAAGTTATTGCAAGCATTTTCGCTTTAGTCATTCCTTTATGCATTTAATTTGAAACTAATGATCTGAATCGAAATGAAAGTTTCTGTACTCGTACAGGTCAAATTCATCTGCTACATAATCGCTGAGTTATTTGCTAAACATAATTAGATGTAATTTGATTGGCGTGAAAAGAAGAATAGACAATTTTTAACAAATTGCAATAGGAATTGTCCATATATCAACAATGGATATTAAACAGAATTTGAACTATTTTCCTTTATAAGAGTATCAATTTCTAAATTTCTTTCTTTGTTTTTGTTAAAGAGTTCGAATCAGCTATATTAATTATTTTACCTTTTGTGAAGGGTTCCACTACCCTAAAGGCCCCATCAATCCAGCTATTCGTTTTGGGGGTGCAGGAGTGACACAGCCAAGTACCATCGAGTTCTGACGATGAACATGTTAATTTACACACTTTGGAGTTACATTTAAGACAATACACGAACTGACCATTCCTCAGCACAAAATCAGGAGATCGAAGATATTCACCACAAACATTGCAATGCCATTTGCGATTCCTGCGAAAAAAAATTCATAGTTAGGTCATTCGTGTCATTCAAAAAATCTGGGAAAATTCGGGGAATTCTTGATAGATTGTGGGCAGGATTATTTATTGTTCAACTTATCTCGAAATTCAACCAAAAAATTTTCCGGAAGGAACAAGTAGGTGAAAGTCAAAAAAATAATAATAATATAATTGAATTTTCAAACTTTAGGTACATATTGATTCATGCTTGGATTCATAGGTGGTGAGGAGTTTAATGCACTTGGCTTTTGGAATATTCATCCCACCAATACTCTCCACCAGATGACATCAAACATAATTTTGATATATTCAAACTTTTTCCACATACATTTCTGATATGACAACGCAGAGTTGAAAAGAAAAATCAAGAACACCTTATTGTGATGACTTTTGTCCTGGAAAATAAACATCTCATAAATAGTAGCATCTTTGAAACAAAAAAATTTCAAATTGTGCAGATTAGACTTTCGATATTTGTTAATGAGAAAGGAAAGTTAGTGATGATCCATTTGTTGATGTATTCAAAACTTTTCTACCAGCTTTTCACGGCCTCGTCACCGACAAAATGCGTTGTTTACTCCATAAAACAATGAAAGATGAATAATAAATAACCCTGTTCGACCAGGAATAAAATCAACCTTCAGAAAAATCAGTGTTTATAATTATCATCCAGTTCAATCAGAGCAGAGCTAAATTCAATCTGATAAGCTTGAAGTGGTGATTAGTTCTCGTGAACAGTTGGAATTTCTGGAGTGAAGAAGTCTATTTTCTTCGGCGAATGGTCTGCACAATAAAACAGATGTGCAGACTCGGGAAAAGGTAGTAACATATGAGACTACTTGACCTACTACCATACTTCTTGTGTCTACTTCTGCGAGAGTTAGGTAACCGTGACAATATTATATAACGGTCGTACTAAGAGCGTAAGTACCTCTAGAAATGAGAAAGTTATTATCCAAGACTTCACTCTTACTCTCAGCGTTCCATCAGTAAGATCCTCAGTATGTGCTTCATTTCCATCGAAAAATGATCCCCGTTGTAAAAAATTGTTCAACTGGTGTGTGATGTTTTTGTTTCCCATACTTCTCAGCGTACAAGGGGTTCACAGTGCGAGAGAATTTGATCAAAGGACCAACCAACAACCCAACACAACTTTCATGGACGTTTTCATGGCTATGTTCATGCTCTGTACCTTCGAAGTTATCCTGTTGAAGATATTGACCGACGACGGTACACCGGACGACACCAGGGAATATTCAGCAAGCATTTTCTTCGACCGATGAATTGAAATAATCATGGATTTCATTTATATTTTTCTTGCTGTATTTGTGATTTACACTATGGAAATGACTTTGTTGAAATTTCTCGTTTTCGAAGAACATTTGGATAAAGATACTGCGAGTGCTCCAACGGAAGTTGAAAAAATGCCGGTGTCTATGTGATTTCGATGGATTTCAAAGAGGAAAATTATTATTTTCAAAAATGTCAAAAACTGAATAATGTGCCATTTTAAAGGCTCGTTTTGTTAATGATTGATAATCGATAAATTCCCTAATTACTAGAATAGTTTCGTCATCATTATGTTTACGACTAATTCAATGTAATAACATTACTCCTTTTGTTTTTAAATTTCAGTAAAGAATCCATTTTTCGAAAATGATTTGTGATATTCGAAAAAAATATTTTTAATCTCTATATTGTATTGTGACGTTCGTTTCAAATTTGGTATGGAACTTCAATGCTTTTTCATCTAGGAAAGTTGTAGTTGTTGATGATTTTCATGAATAAAAAAGTTCAAACTGATTTTATTCTCTAGAGAATTTCGATTTAAGTTGATGTTCCAAT
Organism: Aphidecta obliterata; assembly: GCA_963966015.1. Lineage (NCBI taxonomy): Eukaryota > Metazoa > Arthropoda > Insecta > Coleoptera > Coccinellidae > Aphidecta > Aphidecta obliterata. Next base: position 20,888,282 of record OZ014430.1, on the reverse strand, counting down.
CTCCAACGATCGATATACAGGGTCTTTCACGAGGAACCTCACCCATATTTATACGGGAAACTACTGAACGTATTTTCATGAAATTCAGCACTTATAAGTATTTCACGATGCTGATGAAATCTAAAATATTTTCAAGGCATGAGCACCTCCGGTTTTTCCGGAAATGACGTCAACTTCCGTTTTTCAAATTAGAACACCATTTTTTTATTGCAGAAATAGATTCCTTAGAAAATTTCAAGTTATTTTGATGTAACATTTTTCAGTTTTGGTTGAGGATATTTGACACATTGAGTGAATTGTGTGGAGGCGCGCCATCTTGTTGATACCATAAGTCATTATGGTTCTGTACTAGCGGCTCAATTATTTGAGTCAATATGTCAGAATATCTATCTCCTAAGGGAGAACATTCTTTAAATAATGCAAACATGTGTAGTGTTCTATCTTACCAGTTAAAGTCTCATCATAAATGTGAACATCGAGAATTGCATTATTTTTGATGGCGCAAAAAACATTGAAACTCCAGGTCTCTTGAAAGTTCCATTGTCTGAAATGGTGGTTGTTCTCTTCATCCCAATAATGACTGTTATGCCTATTGAAAGAACCATTCTTTGTGAATTTAGATTCATCTGTCCAAATTATACAGTCCAAAAAGTTTTCATTCTCTTGAAATCGAATCATCATAGCTTCGCAAAACTCTGTTCTCCTGACGAAATCAGTTTCCTTCAAATGCTGTACCCTATTGAATTTATATGGGTGCATTTTATGTTTTTTTAATATTCTCCAAACACTCGATTGAGATAATCCCAGATCAATCATCTTTGAGAGAATTTTGAGGATTCACACGAAAATATGCAAGAACTGTAATTTCGTTGTTCTCATCTTCTACTACACTTTTTTCTCTGTGTATAGTTTTCTTAACGAAAGATCCGACATTTCTCAAGTTTGTCATGGTTCTGTTAATGGTATCTCTCGTTGGTCTGTGTCGGTCAGGAAACCTCTCAATGAACAGTCGAATCGTTCTATCTACAACTTCATTACATTCTCCATGAAGTAGAATGAAATTTAAATAATCTTCATTGGTAAAATTAGGCATAGTGATCGATTTTATAACTTAATACGAATTATCACCAAATTAATAGTAAACACAAAATGCTACTGAATAAAGAGGAATTTGGCAGATGAAATTAATGATATCTATCATTAAAAAAAAAGAATGTAAAACATGGTAAGTTTTTGCATATGGTTCATAAGGAATTATTTATTTATCACTGGAGAGAAAACCGATGGCCGATTAGTTGAAATAAAGAGGTTTCCGATACAAATTCGAATCCAAATTCGCCATCTATTTAGGAACAACCTGTAACTTTTTTCTCTCGCATATTAGGGTAGTAAAATCTAAAACATGGTTTAAGTAACAGTTCCTGAAAATTTCATCTTTTTGGCGTGAAGGGAAAAGAAATAGCTGAAAATTCAAGACGAAAAACAGTTTTTTGTGAATAACTCAGAAAATATCCATTTTAGGGCAAGGGTGTGATGCATACACTCACATTATTTTTTAACGTAGATTCAATATCTGCCATAAAAAAATGGGGTTCTAATTTGAAAAAATTGATTTTTCACGATTTTGTCATCCCTAACTTTGAAAGCGATTTTTTCACCCCCTGTATCATAAATCGCGATTTCGATTTTTGAAGTGGATACATCAATCTTACATCTTAAAAAATCCCAAAAATGAAAATTTTCCATCCAAAAACCTCGAAGTTATTTTTGTTTCAGCGGAGCTCTATTTTCGATTTTTTTTTCGAATTTTCCCGCTCAGAGAGAATTTTCCAACCAAAACTGAAAAATGTTACATCAAAATAACTTGAAATTTTCTAAGAAATCTATTTCTGCAATAAAAAAATGGTGTTCTAATTTGAAAAACGGAAGTTGACGTCATTTCCGGAAAAACCGGAGGTGCTCATGCCTTGAAAATATTTTAGATTTCATCAGCATCGTGAAATACTTATAAGTGCTGAATTTCATGAAAATACGTTCAGTAGTTTCCCGTATAAATATGGGTGAGGTTCCTCGTTCCCTGTATATGATATCGAGTATGATAGTCAGTCAATGAACAGTGGAAAACATTTCGTAGGGAAACGTATTTAGAGTTGTTAGGTGTTAAACATACTAAAAGTCCTGTGATCTAGACCTAGAGCTTAGTAAGGAGGGGTAGGGCACAAGGTACCCAATTTTCATTCTTTCGCTCATATCTCCCAAACTGCCCGTCTTAGGGTTAAACTAAATATGTATCTACAAATAAGAGCGTTTTTAATTCCCTACCAGATTGGTTCAATCAGTTTTTCCGTATCTCGAACTGTTTTTGAGATATTAGCAGCCGAAAGTCTCTAATTGAAGAAAAGTATATTTTAACCTCACGTTTGCTGAAAAACATTTCCTCTACCGCCTCAGCCTTCAACTTTACTGCCATAACCAATGAGGAAGAAAACGAAGATCATCATATTTTCCTTTCCGTTTTCATATAATTCTGTATCATTAACGGGTTCGAACTTATTGAATTTTCCAGATTCACTGTTGATTTTTGAAGAAAATCCCCTATTCCTCTTTGTGGGTTATATCATTCGATACTGGCTTTAATAACTACTGAAAAGCAGGCTATTGTTCGAAAACAATATTTATTTCTTCAAAAATCAACAGTGAATCTGCAAAATTCCGTGAATATGATCGAAAATTGAATTAAAACGTATTTTAAAGGAAATTTAATGCTCTTCAACTCCTTTTCAGATGGGTTTGGCAAGAGTTAAAGGCTGAGGCGTTAGAAGGAAAATTTTGTGAAAAAAAGTGGACCTTCAAAATAAAATTTTCGTTGATTAGTGTCTTGCGACTTCGAATATATCAGAAACTCAGAAACTTTTTTAGTTAAAAAAATTATAAAATGACGTGTAGTCACTGTAGCCAGTCACTGTAGTTCATCCACCTTCTATTGATAACATTTTTGAGAGCTGTCAAAAAAATGACAGAAGCTCTTTGTCAATTATGCCAAATCAGCATAATTCGATAATACGCTAAAGTCTTCTACGGTTTCTTTGGTCTTGTTAATGCGACCTGGACAAAATTTCGCTCGTAATTTGAATAAATCATTCTTCATCTATGTGCGGAATTTCATTCCGATCGAATCAGTAGTTTCGAAATTATTACGAACAAATTTTTTTGATCGGCCATAATAACGGAACCCCAATTCTAATTTGCTCATTGATGAACGTGACCTTGACATTTGAGATCTAAACCTATCTTGGAGATTTCAAGTCTCTAGGTCTCTCCTGTCGGAAGTTACAATTTTCCATGATTTCTATGGTTCTGGTAAAGAGATCTGGAAAAAAATTTGCATATAGATTGAACTTCACCTGAGTACAAAATACACGATATCGAATCAGTTGTTTAGAATTGATCAGGGGAACAAAATTTCGAACGGTCATATTTACGGAACTCCTGGTCGAATTTTGCCTAAACACGAACTTAACTGGCATTCGAGATTCGAATCTACCCTGGAAATTTCAAATTCCTAGATCGTTCCGTTCGAGAGTTATCGTATATACGGACGGACAGACTCGAATTTTGGACGGATTCTCATAATTGAGTCGAACTTTGTCGATTGAAACCATTTTCGACACAAAATTCGAAAAATACAGAATTTGTATCCAAAGATTTAGTGTGGAAAACTCCTCACTTTTTGAGCGCTCGTACTACTTACACGAGGGCTATATCATTTCGTCGCGATGTCTGTATTTTTCGAATTTTGAGCCGAAAATGGTCTCAATCGACTATATTCGACTCACTGATGACGAATCCGTCGGAGTCTGTCCGTCCGGCCGTAAGCACGATAACTCTCGAACGGAACAACCTAGAGTCTTGAAATTTTCAGTGTCGGTTCAGTTCCCGAATGCCTCGGTTGAGTTCGTTAATGGGCCAAAATCCACTAGGGGTTCCGTAAATATGGCCGTTCAAAGTTTTGTTCCCCTAATTAATTGAAAACTACAAATTGGATTGAAATAAAATTTGGACCCAAATGGAGAATGAGGTGTTCAAGCTACATGTGAAATTTTGTCCAGGTCGCATGACCAAAACCATAGAAACCATAGAAAATTGTAACTTTTGAACGGAAACGCCTAGGGACTTGAAATTTTCAGGATAGGTGTGGATCTCGAATGTCGTGATCACGTTCATCTATGAGCAAAATTATACTAGGGGTTGCGTAAATATGGTCGTTTGAAATTTAGTTTTCTTGATAATTTCAAAACTACAGATTCGATCGTGACGAAATTTTGTATAATGAATGAATATATTCAAGCTACATTTCTCCAGATCACATGACCAGAACCATAGAATCCATAGAAAATCATAACTTTCGAACGGAAAGGCCTAGGGACTTGAAATTTTCAGGATAGATGTGGATCTGAAATGTCGCGTTCACGTTAATCAATGAGCAGAATAATACTAGGGGTTCCGTAAATACGGTCGTTTGAAATTTTGGTTTCTCGATCATTTCGAAACTACGGATTCGATCGAGATGAAATTTTGTATTTTAATCGATCATGCGATCTGGACAAAATTTCACATGTAGCTTGAACACTTCATTCTCCATTTGAGTGCAAAATTTTATCTCGATCAAATCTGTAGTTTTCAAGTAATCAGGGAAACAAAACTTTGAACGGCCATATTTACGGAATTCCTGGGCGAATTTTGCTCAATAACGAACTCAACCGCGGCATTCGAAATTCGAACCTACCCTGAAAATTTACAGTTTCTAGGACATTCCCTTCGAGAGTTATCGTGCTTACGGCCGGACGGACAGATTCGTATTTTCCGACGGATTCGTCAACAGTGAGTCGAACATAGTCGATTGAGACCATTTTCGGCTCGAAATTCGAAAAATACAGACATCGTGACGAAATGATATAGCCCTCGAATAAGTAGTACGAGCGCTCAAAAAGGGAATCAAAAAATCTTTCATTCTCTATAGAGTTAGTTTTATTGTACGACACCCGTTAGGGGTATAGCGAAAAGCGGAAAATTGGGTCATTTTTTTTTCATTCTACATTTTTGCATGTTAAGCGAATGCCTTTTCTAACAGTTTCACCATAATTTTTTCAACACCATTATAGATATTATAGATGTTCAAATAAGGTGCCAATAGTTTCAAGGTAAAATAGACGTGACATACGGACATACGTACGCAGATCGACTCAGCTGGCTGACCTTTTTTTTCGATTATGAACTGAATCTTCTATAAATATCGTTTTTGAGGGAAAAGAGATTAGATATATTTATGAGCTGAATCATCTGGACTCTGGAGCTACCAGAAGTTGTATTATACTAGGTTTCAGGATTTGAGGAAATACATTTCGAAATCTTTGTAGGACAGAAAATAAAGAGTACAAAGATACGTGGAGATTATTAACTCTTCAAAGTTCGTAGAGTTCCATCAGTAATTGAATAAAATTCAGATATGTATTACTTTTGGAATGTGTACCAAAGAAGAGGAATTCTTACCTCACATTTTCCCTTCCGGAAGTAGTTCCATTGACAGAACCCGTCTCTTCCAGATTTAAACCCTCGAACAAGCCGCGGTATTAATTAAACACATCGAACACAACCCACAGCTATAAATCGAGTTTTTTTACCAACATACCACATCAAATTAACAACTTATTATTTCTGTCTAAAGTCTAAACTCTTTCTGTTTGTCGCGGCTGATCCGAATGCTGTCGGTGTTATTGGACCGGAATTGCGCCCTGAAGAAGGTTGCCGGTGAAGCATGACGAGCATATTTGACCGTTAACGGGCACAATACCCATATTATAAAGTTTAGGTCGCAACAGTACGGGTCGTTACTAATTACAACTTCCCTGCTTCTACAGACTGCCTTCGAATGAAAAAGTGATACTATCAACTATGCAAATTGGTTATTGTGCATATGGTTATCCTCAACTGCGAAATTTGCACGAAATGATTTTTAGATTATAGTTATTGCGATAATTTTGTCAAGATATTTCGTAAATCCATTATTACGAGTACTGTTTCCCTTATCTAATAACTATAGAGTAACTTAGAAATAATGACAACTTCAAATTTTTTTCTCGATCGTATTGTACTCCGAGGTACAAAATGCTTATAAAGCACCTTTTCCCTCAAATATGCGGATGTGTGAATCTCTGGCTTTCTTGAAGATAAAAAAACCGCGGTTGCCAGAAGGAAACATTCCAACGCCTCTGGTCAGTCCCTTGAGCTTCGGAGAGTACGAGTACTCTTACTCTCATTAGCGAAATCTCGTGGAAACAACATTCCAGCAACTTTCATCTCGTTGGGGATTGTCACAATGGGCCCCGCCAATTTGGGCAGGTTGCTTTCGATTTCCATCGGTTCAATGACGCGTCCTGATTCGAAGTCCACTTCAGGGCATACGAACATTCTCCACGCATGGTTTTCTCAACTACCAGTAATTTTTATCATCGCACTCGTATGTTTCAATGAACATTCGATATGTGTCTGAATATAATTGCTATTTCATGGAGCAATTACTGAAATGACTTGAATTCAACATCAGGAAAAATATTTGGGGCATGTTCATATATCTATAGAAAAAGTTATATTTTTCTTCTGGGACTATTTGCTGACACAGACTGCGACCAAGAGGATTAGCAAGAGCTAATCGAAAATTCCGTGACTTTTTGAATTTTTGATTCGCTTAAATTTCCATATTTTACTTACAGCCGGCTACGTCGCAATTATTCCAGAGGAAGACTCCGAAACCCCCATATTTAATTTCATTTCGAGGGAAAATTTCTTTCCCAGTCGATTCTAGGTGTGATTCGAGGAATTTCTGTATTTGCCAAAAAAGTGTCAAAATCGCAACTTCAATTTTTTTTTTCAAAAATAATATATTCCGGATGAAGAAAAAAATACCGAAAAAAGCACAAATTTCTCAGAAACTGCCATTAGGATTTCCACCAATTCGAATAGGTTTTGAAGAGTCGCAGAGGCTCAACTACCCTGCTAATTTTCGATCTATTGTTTGAACTTTACGCCCCCAAGCGACGACCAATTCCCCGAAAAATTTCTCTTGAACTTTTACAAAAATAGTTTTTGAATTCACATATATGAAGATATACCTAGCAACTTCTCTCAATCGGATAGTTAATGAGCATTCCATTATTAAATCTATGCCAAATTGAAATTAAAAATACGACATATTTCTCAAGAAACTCGAATTCTCTCACCAAAACGAATCCTTCAAGAAAGCATCTTCCTTATGGGCGGCCACGTTTTAATGACTGATAATAACCATCTATGATTAAGAAAAGAAATTGCCAGGTGTAATAGAAGTGATTATTCTCAATTTCAAGTAACTTTTAGCCGCACTTTCATCAGCCTCATTAAATTTAATCATTCAGTAAATACTTCACCGAATCAGGTTCATCACTGTACCTTATGCATGTGAAGTTGAAGTTAGATTTTAGCAGTAAGCAAATTTTGGGCTCATCTGGACGATAGCCCACATTTCATGAAAACAGTTGAATGCATAAGGGATGTTTCAACAAGCCCCGAAACCGTAAAATGAAAGGTCCAACATATGCGAGGTAGATGAAGTTTTTGTACGATTTTCTGAAGTAATTATCCTGTTTGAGCATTGTGATAAAATAAATTGCAGGATCCTACCAATTGCCTCTCACTAAACCGATTACTCGATCGCTGCACGGTTGATTTGCCAATCAGAGCCCAGATACTCCAGAGTTCTCATGACGTCACATGAAGCAACTATAACTCGGTTGTTCGAATGTGTCGCTAAGCGACGTTTATTTTAGACATTTTTTTTCTGCAAAAATATGCATAATAATATTTTATAACGATATCTCAACTATAGCAAATTTGGGATTTGCATAATATTTCTATTTCTATTTCTGAACTTTCTGGGCAGTCCACTATTTTTTAACGCTCGTTCTACTTACACGAGGGCTATATCATTCCGTCACAATGTCTGTATTTTTCGAATTTTTAGCCTACAATGGTCTCAATCGACAAGGTTCGACTCACTGATGACGAATCCGTCGAAAAATTTCAGAATGTCCGTCCGTTTGACCGTTTGACCGTATTCAACTCCCGAAAGAAACTACCTAGAAACTTGAAATTTTCAGGGTAGATTCGAATCTCGAATGCCGCGGTTAACATAGTTATTGTGCAAAATTCAACCAGGGGTTCCGTAAATATGGTCGTTCGGAATTTTGTTTTCCTGATTACTTCGAAACTACAATTCGATCGAGATGAAATTTTGTACTCAGATGGAGAAAAATGTTTTCAAGCTACATGCACAATTTTGTCCAGATCACATGACCTGAACCATAGAAACCATAGAAAATTATAACTTTCGAATGGAAAGGCGTGAAATTTTGAGGGTAGGTTTGGATCTTGAATGTATCAGCCGCGTTTATTAATGAGTGAAATTAAACTAGGGGTTCCTTGAATATGGCCGTTCAAAATATTCTGTTCCTGATTTTTCGAAACTACTGTTTAGATTTGAATGAAATTTTGCACATAGATGAAGAATAATGTATTCAAATCGCGTTCAACATTTTGTCCAGATCGCATTACCAAGACCATAGAAACTGTAAAAGATTCTAGCGAATTATCGAAAAAACAATCCTTATATTCCTGTAACAGCTGATTCGGCATAATTGACAAAGAGCTGCTGTCATTTTTTCGACAGCTGTCAACATTTTTTTAATTAGGATATGAATTAACGAGCGCTCCAAAGCTCCTGACTACACATCAGTGCTTTTTATAATTTTTTTAATTGATGAATGTATTTCCAATTATTCCATAAATTGGAATAAGTTTGCAATTTCAAATTCGGTTGGAAATAAAAAAATTACGAAAAGCACTGCCGTGGAGTCAGGAGCTTTTGAGCGCTCGTACATCCACCTTGTAGATATATTCGCATTTTTCAGTTTAAGAAATCAATTGAAGGAATTTTCGACAACTCCAGACTTCATGTCAGTGATTCAGCTGACCAATTTTTATTCGATAATTCGCTAGAATTTTCTACCGTTTCTATGGTCTTGGTAATGCGATCTGAACAAAATTTCCGACGTAGTTTGAATACCGTATTCTCCATCTATTTGCAAAATTTCATTCCAATCAAATGGGTAGTTTCGAAATTATCAGGAAAAGACTATTTTGAACGGCCATATTTACGGAACCCCTAGTCCCCTCCTAGTTGCTCATTGATAAACGTGAAGGCAAAATTAGCGATCCGAACCTACCCTGAAAATTTCAAGTTCCTAGGCCTCTCCCTTCGGAAGTTATAATTTGCTATGGTTTCTATGGTTCTGGTCATGCGATGACCAGAAAACAAAATTTCAAACGACCGTATTTACGGAACCCCTAGTATAATTCTGCTCATTGATGAACATGAAAGCGAAATTCGAGATCCACACCTATTCTGAAAATTTCAAGTCCCTAGGCGTTTCCGTCCAAAAGTTACAATTTTCTATGGTTTCTATGTTTCTGGTCATTCGATCTGGTCAAAATTTCACTCGTAGCTTGAACACCTCATTCTCCATTTGAGTGCAAAATTTCATCTCGATCAAATCTGCAGTTTCCAAGTAATCAGAAGAACAAAACTTTGAACGGCCATATTAACGGAACCCCTGGTGGAATTTGGCCCATTAACGAACTCAACTGAGGCATTTGGGAACTGAACCCACACTGAAAATTTCAAGTCTATAGGTTGTTCTGTTCAAGAATTATCGCCCTTACGGCCGGACGGACAGACTCGAATTTTCCGATGGATTCGTCATCAGTGAGTCGAACATAATCGATTGAGACCATTTTCGGCTCAAAATTCGAAAAAAACAGACAACGTGACGAAATGATATAGCCCTCGTGTAAGTAGTACGAGCGCTCAAAAATATCATTTTGTGTTCTCCTAAAATCGATACACAAAATGTGGTAATGTCGATATAGTAAAGTTAAGACGACAAGTGGTGTCTGTTTTGGCTGATGGTAATTCTTAACAAAGAATTCTAAATTTATGCAATTATTCAATATAGGAATGAACCAAATCCCATATCTTTCAGGTTAAACACGTTTTCAGTTTTTTTACCAACTTTTTTAAGTCATACAAGCCAAGATTTTATGATAGAAAATTGCACGCTTATTTTTCATTCGGTTTCTTTATCTGATTTATCGATTGTTGCTCGGAGGACCGCTTGTTGATGTACCTTTGAGTCCTTCGAAAAATTCCGTATGTTTAACATCAACATGTAGGATTCCGAGGAATGGTCTGTTGAAAGACATTATTCTTATTCATGTGAATTTTCTAGCCTTGTTCCTTGGGACCAAAACCAGAGACTGCCTGAACATAGTCAGGAGCATCACTGGATGAGGAGGATGAGATGTTCACTACATAAGCTATTATAACTGTTGGATCCAACTTTCTCAAAAGTTCTTTTCACTCTTAATTGTATTTTCAACATTTTGTTAATATTTATTGTCCATTCTTGTAGAGTCAAAGGTGCATCATTATACACTTTATTTTATCAATATGTTTTCCTGCGAGAAATAGTTTTATTTATGATCTATTATTTGTACTGAGCTATCACAAAAAACGGGGACATAAAGTAGTGTATAATAATTTTTGTTATACTGGCGCATATGGGACATCTAAACGGGTGTTTTATGTGAGGGCGAATAGAAAGTACCGGTAAAATGGGGTGGATGGAAACTGTGTGGTGAATAGAAACAAAGAGTAAGAAAGTTTTGTTATAATTCCTAATACCATATTATTTCTGAGGGAACAAAGAACTCAAAGCGATTTCCAAAAGCGTAACCATACGAAAACCAAAGTTTTAAATAATAGGTAACACTGCCCAACTGAGAACAAGATTCACTTGTTCATTCGGTGATGTTTTGGTACGGAATTAACTTTGCTTGGTAGGAATGGTAGGTGTTGAAATAGATAGGTTCCTGTGTCAATTTTTCTGTAAGGTGTAGTAAAAAGCATAGTGTTCATATGAGTATAATCATTTTTCGTAATTTTAATACCAGTAAAGAAGAAAATTAGTTGTTAGCGAACTGTGGCCAATTTGACGTTAGAGTGGGGTCAATAGAAACACTTGTTTATATCGTATATGTCATTACCTGATGAAGCCATGGCAATGGCGAAACACGTGTTGTGGTTTTGTAAAACTCTCAAGTAGTGAATATCGTAGGCTCAGTTAATTAGTGAATATTAAGTTGATTTTCGAACGCATAAAACCACAAATCTGGCTTCTTGTTAGTTAAAGGCCGAAAACATCAAATATTATATTGGAAGAGTGATATCTAGTGAAAAGAAAGATATTGAGGCAAGCTTCCTTAGATCGGAACAATCGAAAATAAAAAGATTTATCCTGGTAGATGTTTGCATGATTAACATAAATCAAACATTGACCAGACATTAGTTAAGTCCACAAGAGAAACTCTGACATTCGACATGGATATAATTCAAGAAAAAAATGTTCCAAAGTGGGTAGTTTTTAGGTGAACCCATTATTTAATTCAATATTGAAGAATATTCGATTTGTTTTCCCTGTCCATTCAAATATCAATAAAGTTGGCGTTCATGAAATGAAATGATTCTATTTTGCTTGTATACTCGATTTATATCGGTTTCCATACACCCCCACTGCAAACCACAAGCAGAATAGACGAGTTTTCAACGTGTGTTTCCATTCACTCCACCTCGAAGGCGAATAGAAACAAGCGACATAATATTTTTTTTTGCAAAAATTGCACACACATTTTCTAAACGGGGGTCTATTGTATCAAGTGTGACCGGACTTTTGTCACAATATGGATATTGAATTATTTTTCTTTCAACAGATATGAGCATTCGAACATCAGAATGTGTTTCTATATTCACCCCATTTTATGGTAGTTGAAGATTCTGCTATTTCCCAGATTTTTCCTGATTTTTAAAACGACCAATTGAAATATTCTCTCTTGTCATTTTCAGTCAGATGGTTCAGGTTGAAATTAATAGCAAAAATAATCATCAAAAGAACTGCAGCTTGAATATTCATTATATTATAACTAATGGAGTAATTCTACGTAATGCTTTTACAACTACATGTGACGTTCGAATGATTCGAACGGGTAGAATGATAGAGTCATATTTTATCATTTTGAAATATCAGATCTGGACTTTTGTAACGAGTTACAGGACCTCAGCACCCCTAAAATAAACAAAATTGAAGTTAGAAACTACCAAAATTTCGACCAATATCCATGTTATAATTGCCAATAAAGTTAGGAAAATCAAACACCACTCAGAATCGAATTGAAGAAAGTTTTCCAAAGTTGTAAAAGCAGAATCAAGTAGCATGTGATTTGAAATAATGCACCTCTAGTCTCACTTATTCATTCATTTGAGGGATGATAAGATATTCAGAGGGTCATTATTGGTAGGTACCTGCTGATGAATAAGGCACGTGACTTCACTATAAAATTTCGTTTCAATTCTTCATACATTCGAAGCATGACCATAAATATTCTAGATAGTTACCTCTTTTTGCTTATCCTGTTCCTGTATCCAATTATGAAGCACACTCCGGAAATAATACCTGCCAAAACACTCACCCCCAGCCCTGTGCCGACAGTCAAACCGAGCGTGTCTGAAGGCATCTCAACTATTTCGAACGTATGCCAATTGACAACATTAACTACATACATAACGACATGCCGATGGGCCCAAGAAACGAGAGAACTTTCACGAACCCGCCGAGGATCATAATTCGAAACCAACGATAGATCACATGAGTTTAAAAGGTAAACGAACAACAGACCCGTCTAAGGATACGATAATTAGCTCACAAACAAATAGCAATACCTCGTTGGAACACACACATCTCGGCCTTGTGAAGGTAAATAGAATCCGTTTGTTTTTGGCTGTTGTATCTTCACGAAGCAAGAAAGTAAAAGGTGGAGCGGGAAGCATTCTTTGGCATGAATGAAAGATGAAATCTCGTGAGGTCGTTCTGGTTTCGTTTACCCATTATCGATGATTTGTGGTTCGTATCGATATATTATTTCCGCTGTTCCTGTTTGGTTTCCTCCTTGATACTTGTAGGTTCTATATTAATTTTCAATGACAGGAAAATATGACGCGAAATGCTCACGAGTGAAGTTAATCAAATATTTGAATCTAAGTTTCAACGATGAACTTGCATGTAGAAAATGATCCTTCACATGTGACTGAAAATTTCAGGGGGGAGGGGTAAACGTTCTTTCCTCGAATTATTTCACATTGGAAATAATAATTCAAAATGTTCCATTGGAGGCACCTTCAACAGTCAGTAGGTATTTTGTTCATTCTCCATTCATATTTAACAACCCCTCATTCCAAATCGCCAATAATTTTATCAGTAGTGTTCCAGTAGTTGACTAGTGAGTACCATGAAAGCGCATGCGCGAAGAGAGTTTTCCAATAACTTTGTCTACATAACATATTGTGAAACACAAGAGATGGAAAGAATCTAGGGTAAATGAGCTCAAAGCCGAAACAATTCTAAAAAGTATTTTCAGTGACAAGTCATGTTATGGATTAACGCAATGCTGAAAGCGTTATTGAGGATAGGCGAGATACTGATGGGAGGAGAAAATGCATATCAACTGATGAAATGTCTATGATATACGATATACCTGCTTTTTTCTTGAACGGGTAAGTTCAATAATTCTCGATGACTGTGGAATATTCTTGGGGAAATCACGAGATACAGTTGTGAGGGGGTTGAAAGACGGTTGATGCTTGATGAACTAAACTGATTACTCTCCTAACTTCAGAAAAGTTAGAAGATCAAATATTAATTCTCGTTGTGATACAATCCTCCTCTCTTATGATCGTTTTATGTTATGGATATAAATTTTTATTCTCACATGTCATATAATTCTCAAATTTATGACTTACGCTGCACAAAAGTTTTACTTTTCCTTTTCCGCAACAGGGTGTTTTTAAAGGGCGGGTTTTTTTTCGACAGATGCTAGAATGCATCAAAAGAGATCCTTTCGCCGGAAGTTGATCATATAAAATATTCAATCTGAAAAAAATCCAAAAACTCTTGGGCATCAATATCTTAAGACGACTCTGGATCGTGTTATCTCTCTGTTAGGAGATCTGCCATAAATCACGGTGCCATATGCATTCCAGCAAGTAAATAAAGTGCTGGCTTTATCGCAAATTTGTATATTTTCTTTCAACTTTTATTACGAGATTTTTCCTGAACGGTATAATTCTTGGAGTTCAAACTAAGGAGAAGAAAAGTGTTAATTGGAAAGGTCCTATAAAAAAAAACACCGATAAAAATTGTTCACAGAAATTATTCGAAATGGTCACCATTTGTTTGATGCACAAAGTCTTGCCTGGCGTAATAACGAATTTTTACATGCAGCAACTATAATATCAGTTTGCTCACGAATGATGTCACAAGGATTTTCAATGCGTTGTTTTAGTTCTTCAACACTATACAGGGTCTTTCACGAGGAACCTCACCCATATTTATACGGGGAACTACTGAACGTATTTTCATGAAATTCAGCACTTATAAGTATTTCACGATGCTGATGAAATCTAAAATATTTTCAAGGCATGAGCACCTCCGGTTTTTCCGGAAATGACGTCAACTTCCGTTTTTCAAATTAGAACACCATTTTTTTATTGCAGAAATAGATTCCTTAGAAAATTTCAAGTTATTTTGATGTAACATTTTTCAGTTTTGGTTGGAAAATTCTCTCTGAGCGGGAAAATTCGAGAAAAAAATCGAAAATAGAGCTCCGCTGAAACAAGAATAACTTCGAGGTTTTTGGATGGAAAATTTTCATTTTTGGGATTTTTCAAGATGTAAGATTGATGTATTCACTTTAAAAATCGAAATCGCGATTAATGATACAGGGGGTGAAAAAATCGCTTTCAAAGTTAGGGATGACAAAATCGTGAAGAATCAATTTTTTCAAATTAGAACCCCATTTTTTTATGGCAGATATTGAATCTACGTTAAAAAATAATGTGAGTGTATGCATCACACCCTTGCCCTAAAATGGATATTTTCTGAGTTATTCACAAAAAACTGTTTTTCGTCTTGAATTTTCAGCTATTTCTTTTCCCTTCACGCCAAAAAGATGAAATTTTCAGGAACTGTTACTTAAACCATGTTTTAGATTTTACTACCCTAATATGCGAGAGAAAAAAGTTACAGGTTGTTCCTAAATAGATGGCGAATTTGGATTCGAATTTGTATCGGAAACCTCTTTATTTCAACTAATCGGCCATCGGTTTTCTCTCCAGTGATAAATAAATAATTCCTTATGAACCATATGCAAAAACTTACCATGTTTTACATTCTTTTTTTTTAATGATAGATATCATTAATTACATCTGCCAAATTCCTCTTTATTCAGTAGCATTTTGTGTTTACTATTAATTTGGTGATAATTCGTATTAAGTTATAAAATCGATCACTATACCTAATTTTACCAATGAAGATTATTTAAATCTCATTCTACTTCATGGAGAATGTAATAAAGTTGTAGATAGAACGATTCGACTGTTCATTGAGAGGTTTCCTGACCGACCCAGACCAACGAGAGATACCATTAACAGAACCATGACAAACTTGAGAAATGTCGGATCTTTCGTTAAGAAAACTATACACAGAGAAAAAAGTGTAGTAGAAGATGAGAACAACGAAATTACAGTTCTTGCATATTTTCGTGTGAATCCTCAAAATTCTCTCAAAGATGCCGAGATTGATCTGGGATTATCTCAATCGAGTGTTTGGAGAATATTAAAAAAACATAAAATGCACCCATATAAATTCAATAGGGTACAGCATTTGAAGGAAACTGATTTCGTCAGGAGAACAGAGTTTTGCGAAGCTATGATGATTCGATTTCAAGAGAATGAAAACTTTTTGGACTGTATAATTTGGACAGATGAATCTAAATTCAGAAAGAATGGTTCTTTCAATAGGCATAATAGTCATTATTGGGATGAAGAGAACAACCACCACTTCAGACAATGGAACTTTCAAGAGACCTGGAGTTTCAATGTTTTTTGCGCCATCAAAAATAATGCAATTCTCGATGTTCACATTTATGATGAGACTTTAACTGGTAAGATAAAACACTACACATGTTTGCATTATTTAAAGAATGTTCTCCCTTAGGAGATAGATATTCTGACATATTGACTCAAATAATTGAGCCGCTAGTACAGAACCATAATGACTTATGGTATCAACAAGATGGCGCGCCTCCACACAATTCACTCAATGTGTCAAATATCCTCTACAGGCTATTTGAAGATCGATGGTTGGCGAACAATGGTCCACATCTTTGGCCACCACGTTCTCCCGATTTAACTCCTTTAGACTATTATGTTTGGGGTAGGATAAAAAATATTGTCTACTCAACTCCCCTGACTGATAAAGAGGACTGCATAGAACGAGTCAGAAATGCGTTCAGGTTTGTTTAGATTTTTAGATTCATAGTTTTGAAACTCAATTTGGTTTTTAAACACTTTTGCAGATCTCTTCCTCCCGATGAAATAAGAAGAGCAACGCACGAAGCATTCCTGAGTCGTATAAATAAATGTCTAGAAATTAACGGTCAAAACTTTGAGCATCTTCTCTAGTTATAACTGCGATAGTTTGCCATGGTTCTCCTAATAGTAACTTGAAGTCGGTTTCAAGAAGGGGTGAAAAATCTAGGGCATGGTTCAAATAACAGTTCCTGAAAATTTCACCTTTTTGGCGTGAAGGGAAAAGAAATAGCTGAAAATTCAAGACGAAAAACAGTTTTTTGTGAATAACTCAGAAAATATCCATTTTAGGGCAAGGGTGTGATGCATACACTCACATTATTTTTTAACGTAGATTCAATATCTGCCATAAAAAAATGGGGTTCTAATTTGAAAAAATTGATTTTTCACGATTTTGTCATCCCTAACTTTGAAAGCGATTTTTTCACCCCCTGTATCATGAATCGCGATTTCGATTTTTAAAGTGGATACATCAATCTTACATCTTGAAAAATCCCAAAAATGAAAATTTTCCATCCAAAAACCTCGAAGTTATTCTTGTTTCAGCGGAGCTCTATTTTCGATTTTTTTTTCGAATTTTCCCGCTCAGAGAGAATTTTCCAACCAAAACTGAAAAATGTTACATCAAAATAACTTGAAATTTTCTAAGGAATCTATTTCTGCCATAAAAAAATGGTGTTCTAATTTGAAAAACGGAAGTTGACGTCATTTCCGGAAAAACCGGAGGTGCTCATGCCTTGAAAATATTGAGATTTCATCAGCATCGTGAAATACTTATAAGTGCAGAATTTCATGAAAATACGTTCAGTAGTTTCCCGTATAAATATGGGTGAGGTTCCTCGTGAAAGACCCTGTATATTGTCCTCACCGTTACTGTACACCAATGTTTTCAAATTAGCCCAAAAAGAGAAATCACAGGAGTTGACATCCGGGGAGCGTGCAGGCCAAGAAAACGACCCACCACGTCCTATCCACCTATTTGGAAACACATTACAAAATTCGGAAAAGTCACAAAAATCATACGCTCTGTCAGATGATTTCCTGTAAACAAACGTAGTTAATAAACACATCAAGATCTCAATACGTACCGTCAGGTCCGGACTGTAAATTTCTCAGATTAGCGAGTAACTTTGATTTCGAAATACTCTGCCCTAGTGAATATTTTACATAGGTATATAGGATTTTTGGAATGTTGACTTATTTTGATGAGTTCTAGCACCTGCCAAAGAAAAGCCTCACCTTTGAAAACACCCTGTACATACATTTTTCTTCCTCAGTGTTTATTGTCTTTATAAACTTCAAAAGATGGAATCACTGAATAACATATATGAATATATCAGAAAAAATTTCTTTTTTTTCTGTGTACCGAAGTGTTTATTATCAGTATGACAAATACTGTCATTTTATTTTTATAAACTTCAGTATATGGAATCACTGAATTATATTGAATATATCAGAAAAACTCACTTTTATCACGTGGAGAAGCTAGAAAGCCGAATTTCCACTTATCTAACTGAATTTATGCCGCAAGTGCAGAAACGAAATTTCAGCAGGATATGGCGAACAGTTTCTGAAGTACCTAGGTACCTACTGAAGTTTTTGAAATAATTTTCCAAAAATCTTTTAACGTTGTTATCCTCACGAAATTTCACACGAAATTCTTTTTTCTAATCATTGAGAAGAAAAAAAAATTAAAATGGCTTTATCTACAGAATCCTTCGGCCGATGTTGCCTATTAAAAAACTTAAAGGGCGCCATCAGACCTTAAACATAATTTGTTCATGTACAAATGCTCGCAAAAGATGATAATTTGTCCAATTAATTATATAACAATAAAAAATAATCATGGGAAATATATGCCAACATCGGGAATTCAAAGGTAATGGCTCCTATCTACTAAAATAAATGCTACTTTTCAATACCAATGAGATTTTGAATTATTTTAACTTTTCCGCATTCAGTTCGGAAAGAATAATATTCGCACGGCGTGCGGAAAAGTGTTACTTTGGGCACGCTCGTACAGAAATATATTTTCTCCAGTGTATCTGTTAAGTATAGAACGTTTCCTATTTCAACCAATCCTGAATCAGATCAACGTCTAATTTTAATTTTCTACATTCTCTAGGAAATTTCCATTATACAGCGTGATCCACGTTGAAGAGACATTTTTTCAATGCAACACCCAATATTCTACATCATTTTTCTACCTGCAATTGAACCTTATGAGAGACTATAATCCCCTGTTATTGGATATTCATTAAGAGGTAGTTAAATATTTGGAGAAAAGGATAAAAATTCTCGAAAAGAGTTATCAAATTTCGAGAAGAGACTTGAACAAATTACCTGAATCTACTAAATTAAAAAGATGCTAAGGCAGGTCGATTCTTCAATTCTGTTGAGTGAGTTAGTCGTATAGTGTACGTTAAATCGTCCACACCTATCCCGAAAACATGTTCTCCAAGGATGTTCAGAAGAAATTTTCGAATTCTCTGAAACGAGTAAGTACAAATTTTTCATAATATATTATTGTAAAGACACTCCTCGCAGGACAAAAAATCTTCTTCGTTGAAAATAAGTGAATTTTCATCTAGTTTTCTTTCACTATCAAAACTTTTTTTGCGTTTTTCAGTAATTTAAGTTGTAGTTCGACTAAGAAAAATTTCAGAAATGGTTCTAACTCAGCATCAATTTCCTTACGGATCTGTTAGTGCTTTAAGTCAATCTTTCGAAAAATTATCCATCAATAAAAATTTCTTCATATGATTCAGAACTCTTCAATCATTTTGGACAGTTTTTCATCTTCTTCAATAATTTTCCAGGTCCGAAGTTTCGTAGACAGAAGACATCAACATAAAATCGATGCCCCAGTTGATGAATATTATAATACCTCCCTTCATATAGCTGTGAGAAAAGGGGATGAACGGAAAGTGGTAGAGTTATTACGAAGTGGTGCTGATGCGAATGTAACCGACTTGCAGAATGCAACGCCCCTTCACATGGCGGTAGAATATGGACATCCTCATTTGATAGAACACCTAGTTAATTACGGCGCTGATATTGAATCAGAAAGAGACGACGGATTCAGACCTACTCATATGCTAAGAGATTCTACGAAAAAATTAGAATGCCTAGAACAACTTTTAAAATTTGGAGCTGATATAAATGCAAGAGATGTAACAGGAAACAATATATTGCACTTGGTTGTAAAATCGGAACTTGCAGAAGTCAAACTATTCAAGAAACTTCTGCAGTGTGGTGCCAATGTTAACAACATAGATTTCATGGAGTACAATGCCCTTCATACCACGGCAACCAGGGTGTCGCTCAATTATTATCAAACAAAAATTTTAGCAGAAGGTCTAATCGCTAAAAGAATAGACGTGAATGCTAAAGATATGCTTGACGAAACACCGTTGCATAAAGCGGCGTTTGGAGATAATGCACATCTTGTGGGTATTCTTTTACACAATGGTGCTAGATTAGATTTGGTAAATTATAGGAACTTAACCCCTTTCGAAATTGCAATTGAAAACCAAAACGTTACATCCCTATTCGCGATGATGAAGCATTTAATTATCAATAATCACCGTGGTAAGCTAGTTGATAAAGCGATGATTCGAAAAATCCACTCGAATATTGATCTTAAGTTATGGTACCGAAAACTCGAGAACGAGTTGTATTCACTCAAGAAAACAAAAATATTCGAATGTACAATCTACGATATATTGTGTGGAGAGGAAGATGAAGTCATGGACTATGTGAGAGATAAAGATAGCGTTTCAGCACTTTCAAACTCTGTAGTTAGGTCGTCCTGGTTTAACAGAGAAATATTAGATTCTTGGAATCAAGCGAAGAGAAGAACCAGGATGGAATCTGATGAACAATGATTTTATGAAGCTACAATGAAATCCGAATGCTGTGTAAACGAAGCCACTATTTCAAAATACTTTTGGAAGCCAAGAATCAACCTTAAAGTATAATTCAAACTAAATTGATTTTCATTTTGATGAAATGTTTTTTCACGAAATTTTATTCAGCATGAATGATACAATTCTATAAGCTTGAAGGCAAACAATTATTGGGGAAATCTTATTTAAAATACAAATTCAAAGTTGTGATATTCATAATACAATCTTAATATTATATAATTTATGAATAACTGTTTATAATATTAATAATAATAATTTGTCTTGTGATAATTAAATGTAGAAATTTTTTTTTCTATTTTTTCCATCCCAGATACAAGTTTTACTTGAATGAAGAAAGAAATTGTGCAAGTTTCTTAGTTGATTAGTAATCAGTATTGAAGTGCATACATCAATAATCAGTATTAAAGTGCATACATCAATGAGCAAAATTATACTAGGGGTTCCGTAAATATGGCCGTTCAAAATATTTTTTCCTGATACTGATTGGATCGGAATGAAGTTTTCACATAGATGAAGAATAATGTACTCAAACTACGTGCTAAATTTTGTCCAGATCGAATTACCAAAACCATAGATAACGTAGAAAATTCTAGCGAATTTTCGGAAGAAAAATTGGCCACCTAGCACTGACGTCTGGAGTTTGAAAATTTTTTTGACAGCTGTAACAAAAATTTTCAATCGGTTTTTAATACTTGAAAATGCGAATCTACCTAAAAGGTGGATGAACGAGCGCTCAAAAGCTCCTGACTTCACAGCGGTGCTTTTTATAATTTTTTTTCCAATTTGGAGATCAGAGAACCTGCTATCTTACAAGCTTCCTCATTAAGCATAATTTATACAGCAGGAAAACATAACATAAGCATAAGATGAGAAGACTACACCATACTTGCGAATTCGCTAATATCAAAACCGTGGATTGTTAGTTTGTGTTTGTAGAGTCCCTTATTTGCTCTAATAAAATGAAATTCTGGTGAAAGTGGATACGTTAGAATATCATAGAACAGTTTTTCAGAGTAGATCATCATGCCTATTGTATCATTAATCAATTAATTATGTTCTGATACCTACTAGCGAATAGTTGTAAGTGAAACGCGTTATCTGAAACAAAGGAAAATAGTTTGCAGTATTCAACATTTCTACTTGTCAACACGTCGTTCTTATTCCCACAGAATTCAATCTAAAAAAATCATGCTTTAATGTCCCCAATAAGTTTCATTAGTGAGAACAGAACTTCGGGAAAAGAACCTGAATTGTTCAGAAGATTGATTTACGCAAAGTGAATGGGACTTGTAATTGTGTACATTAAAAACCTTCTTTGAAAATGGTGGTTGTCCCAGTTAATAGATTGCATTCATTAGCTTTATATCAGGTTTGCTAAAGTCATTATTTTCTCTGAAATAGTAGGTATTTATGAGGCACCTAATAACTTTTTTATGTATGATCTAAAGGTACCACATCTTATCAACGCCATTGCTATTTGGTATATTAACATCAGTAATCATCCTGTACACATATTTTAATTATCTTCAAATTATATCATTGGTAGTTTTATTGAATTTAAATGAAGAAAAACATTTTTTAAGGTTAATTTTATTATTTATATTCATTTGAGTATTCTTATAAACTGAATGGAATTAAAGATCAAATGGTCAAGTTTTCCAATAATTTCGAGAATCTTCTTCCCATTTCAACATCTGGGACATTTACCTTCTACCTAGTTGACCATTTGAAGGGACCGCGGTCACAATTCCCAAAATGATTGGTTGGATTTTGAAAAGAGATTCCAAAAATTTTACCTGGACCTATAGATAAAAGTGAACAGTAAAGTGAAAATCTGTTGGAATACAGTTAAAATTCTTCTCTTCTGTTGTGTAGTTGCTCAAGTTGAATGTGTTGCAGAGTAACTGAGTTTTGATTGTTCTAAGACAACCTGTTAAAATGTTTTCTGGTAATTTTCAAGAGTGGTATTCGAAGTCATTTAAGAGGGTGAGTCAAAGCTTTCTGTTTTTCATTAGGACAGGTCAAACTAAATTCTTAATATATGCAAATAAAGACATTTCTTTGGAGAAGAAACATTGGTGTGGTACACATTAAAAAACGATAAATATTTTGGTAATATCTGAAAATTTTTATTGAGTACAGAAAGGTTGCATTATGTTACTTCAAATCCTCGTCTGGCTTTTGGTTCAGAATATTTTTCGCCACTGATGTTTCAAGTTTCAATACAAAAGATACAGAAATCATTTAGAAGATTTTCAACTAAGTAAGGCTATATTCATGAACGATTTTCAAAGCTGAACGCAAAGTCATAAATAAAGGGGCTGTAGTGTAGTGGTTTGAATTCTTTGGTCGGAATAGAAATTTTCTCACCTGAAGAATGGTTCCACCATTCACTGTTTGGTAAAAAATTAACAGACAGAAACCTTAACCAACTCCAGCATTTGGAAAAATTGCCCATCATATTTATTGCAAATGCAAGGTGTAGGTGAAAAAATTGAGATTTCCCGAGTAATACATGTCAGTTTATTTTTAAAATACTCATTGAAGAATTCCATTTCCAATTCCATTTTGATCAAAGTGCTTATATTTGTTTCCAAATCATCTTCTAAATTACTTAACTTCTCAGAAATCAAAACCTCAATTTTTTTCACGTAGAACAACTAGAAAGCTGAATTTCGACATTACATATTGATGCCCCAAAGTAAAGAAAATTTTTTTTATTGTGCCATTGATTCGATCTTCACATGAACCTCCGCATCATTATCTTACATCTAAGTACAATGATCCGATTGGATCAGATCGATTTTTTTCGAATTATTGGAAAAAAAATTCAGATGAATATATCTACGAAACCCGTCGGTAGATTTTGCCCATTCACGAACTTGACCTGCGCATTCAGACCTCCAACGTACCCTGAATATTTCCAAATCTTCAAGTTATGCGATCCTAACGAAATTTCACATGAAGTTTTGTGTCATAATTCAAAAAGAAACAATTTTTCGGTGAAGAATTGTTTCTCTTTTGAATTATTTTGATAAGATGAACAGCCAATATATTATTCATTGAATTTCGTGTCGTTATCTTACAACAACAATAGATTTTGAATTCGATAAGATCGTTGTTTTTCGAATTATGAAGAAAAAAAATTCAGAAGGGTGTTTACTTTTGCTGTTTTCATTAATGAACTCAACAGGCGCATTCAGACCTTGAACGTACCCTGAAAATTTAAAAGCCCTAGGCCTGTTCACCCGCAAGTAGTCGTGTTTATGGCCGGACGGATGGAACATTTGACCATGAATGCTTCATCTGTGAGTCCCACCTAATCGTTCAGAACCATTCTTGGCTCCAAATTCGAAAATTATAGACCCTTCGACAAAAGGATAGGAACAAGGCAAAAATACCCAGAAATCCCACCCAATCAATAATAAATCATTGTCCTTCGAAAAATTATAGAAAGCACTCCCGTGAAGTCAGGAGCTTTTGAGCGCTCCTTCGTTTGTAGGTAGATTCGCATATTCCAGTTTTAGAAACCAATTGAAGAAATTTTTGACAGCTGTCAACTGAGGCGAAACTCCAGATTTCACGTCAGTGCTTCAGGTGATTGTTTTTTCGATAATTCGCTAGAATTTTCTACGGTATCTATGATCTTGGTAATGTAATCTGGACAAAATTTCGCACGTGATTTGAATACATTATTTTTCATATATAAGCAAAATTTCAATTCTCTAGGTCTTTCCGTTCAAAAGTTATAATTTTCTATGTTTTCGATAGCTCTGGTCAAGCGATCTGAACAAAATTTCGCATGTAGCTTTAACACGTCATTCTCCATTTAAGTGCAAAATTTCACCTCGATCAAATTGGTTTCGACGTAATCAGAAAAACAAATTTTGAAAAGGCAATATTTACGGAATCCCTGGAATTCTGCCCATTATCGAACTCAACCGCGGCATTTGGGAACTGAAGCCACACTGAAGTTTTCAAGTCTCTAGGTTGTTCCGTTCGAAAGTTATAGTGTTTACGGCCGGCCGTACAGACTTGAATTTTCCGACGGATTCGTCATCAGTGAGTCGAACCTTGTCGATTGAGACCATTTTCGGCTCAAAATTCGAAAAATATACCCCCGTTTAAGTAGGACGAGCGCTCAAAAACCATTGTGGAAAATCTATTCAACGACTAAGAATAATGAAATCCCTGGAATATTTCCACCCCATTTTGGCGCATTTTGGTGAAGAATGGAGGTGATAATTTCAAGCGAAAACGAAATCCATATCAATGCAAAGTTAATGTCAATTATTTCAATTATGTTTAACCTCGATTTATTCTCGTTCCAGGTCAGAAGTTTCGTTGGAAATAAACTTGGAGTAGGAATCGATGCACCCATTGATGATTCTCTCAACACCGCTATCCATATAGCTGCACAGAAAGGAGACGAAAAAGAAGTTTGGCAGTTATTACGTAGAGGTGCTTATGCAAATGTAGCCAACCTGAAGAATGCAACTCCCCTTCACGTGGCGGTGAAATATGGACACTCCAATTTGATACCCATCCTAGTTAATCACGGTGCAGATCTTGAAGCAGAAACATCCGACGGATTCAGACCTATCCATTTGGTAAGAAAATGTCCGAACAAAGTGGAATGCTTAGACCAACTTTTCCAAAATGGGGCTGACATCAATGGAAAAGATGCAACAGGAAAAAGTTTATTGATTTGTATTGTGAAATCCAGGCAGAAAGATATCACATTATTCAAAAGACTTGTGTATTGGGGAGTTGATGTTAACACCACCGATTCTTTCAGGAACAATTGCCTTCATATTTTAGCGAGGGATACACAAATACCTTACAAACCGACACACATGTTAGCAGTATTTCTCATCGATAAAGGGATAGATGTGAACGCCCAAAATATACTGAATGAAACACCTCTACACATAGCAACGACTGAAGGACACGCAAATTTGATTCCTATACTTCTGAGTTATGGTGCAAGATTGGATTTGCTGGATCATCGACAATTAACCCCTTTCCAAATTGCAATAGACAGCTGCAGAGAAAGTTCCCAAAACATGATGATGAGGCATCTTGTCATAAAAGACCACAGTGGTCACCCAATTGAAGGAGGGTTGATGGAAAAAATCGACTCGAATAATGACTTGAAATTTTTATTCCAATATTTCGAGGACGAATTGAATAAACTTAAGAAACTGAAGTTGGAAGATTGTACAATGTACGACGTTCTCTGTGGGGGACGCGATGTTTTACAGAACTCTAATTCAAGCCCTTTCTTGAGTAACCACCTCAATGAGCCTACCGAATTCCAAAAAGAAATAGAATTAACCTGGGGCAAGGTATGGTATCAAGAAGCCCTTGAAACGTACGTTCCCCAATTATCAATTTCTGATAATTGATATTTCAGTGCGGATTTTCTCAACGAATGCATATTTCTTGAAAACTTTACAGAGTATCCGAATATTGACAAAATTTAACTGACACTTATATGGAAATTTTTTATACAGGGTATCTCGGCACTACGTGACTGTCTCAGGAATGCTCTAGTTTGTTTTCCTACGACGTCCCCCTGCGAAGATATGTGCCCCAAAATGGTTCTCCCATAATTCAGTCTTTTTTTATTAACTTCCGAACGACTCAACTGATTCTGGGAATTTTTTGAATTTGAGTCAATACAAATATCAATAATGATTTGTTTCCAACACCTTCCCCATAAGACTTCCAGATCGCCATAAGTACAGACTGACCCTAGCACTTAATAGTCAGAAACTTTTTTTTGGTTGAAGATATCTGCGAAATGCCTACATTTATGTATTTTATCATTAATTTTAAGAAAAAATGTGTACAGGTACAACATTGAAAAAATACACCGTTTTCGAGTTTCGAGCGTTTTCATGATTGAATATAAAAATATTTTTTCATCAATATATGGAAGTTTCAGATAAATGAACAATCTTAGATAGAGGAGTTATCCATAGCAACAATAAATAGCTGGCAATATATTTAATCATGAAAATACTTGTAACTCGAAAACGGTGTATTTTTTCGATGTTGCTCCTTTTTCTTGCAGAATTAATGAAAAAATGCATAAATGGAGGAATTTCCCCGATATCAGCAACCAAAAAAAAGTTTTTGTCCATTAAGTGCAATGTGAGTCCGTTCTTGCCGATCTGAAAGACTTATGAAGAAGGCGTTGAAAACAAATCATTACTATTATTACTAATATATTTAGAGACTCAAATTCGAAAAATTACTAGAATCAGTTGAGACGTTCGGAAGTTATTACAAAAAAACTGAATAATGGGAGTACCATTTGGAGGCACATATCTTCGCAGGGGGACGTCGTAGGAAGAAAAATTAAAGCATTCCTGACTCTCCTTTATATACTTTATTCACACCTGAGAAAGAATCACGTAGTTCCGGGACATCCTGTATATCAACGAATATTCTAATCGTGTGTAGGTACATAATACGATTACTTGTACAATTTATAGGTTCCTGTATGGAAAATAAAAGTTCTTTGTTAAAATCTTAAGAGGAAAATTTCAAAACGTTGAATATACAGGGTGACCCAGGATTAAACGGTCAAACGTTCAGGATTGGTTTTTCCGGAAAAGATAAGATTTTGTATTCCCACAACTTGCTTTGTTTTCGAGTATGTCGATATTTTTAGAAAAAAGTGTTTGTTATGAATTGCTCAAAAATATTTTGGCTGATTTTGATAAAACTTGGCATGCTTATTTGGGGAAATAAGTGACTTCTTTCAATATCATAAGAATCGAATTGTTGATTCCAATGGTTTCCCACAAGGTGATCTAATTGACATTGGGACAAATCATTGTAGGTACGTCACTGTTTTTCGTATTTTTATCCCCTTTTTATGACTCAGCTATTGAAATCACAAATTTTAGTCTGTTAAATTTTTGTCGTATTTCGCTATGTTTTTGAGAAAAAAATTTAAAAGCATTCTGAACAGGAAAAAACGATGTAATTGATATTAGAAATTTTTTTTTAATTTTATTGAAATACATTTAACAAGAACTGCTTAAAATGGCCACCATATTTTTCAATGCAAATTGGCACCTACAGAAAAATGAACCAAAAGGTTTTAAGTAATCAATAAAAAACGGTTTTCGTCTAAAAACTTTGAAATCCGGTATCTCGAAAACGAAGCAAGTAAGGGCACATGATTATAGGAATTAAAATCTTTTTTTTCCTTAAAAAACGATCCTGAACCTTCGACAATTTGACTCTGGGTTACCCTGTATAGCTCTGAAGAAGAAAAAGTTAGCTGGAAACATGGCAGACAAAATGACTTGAGTTTTCTACTATTTGTGTCTAAAATGCAAGTTTTTATGAATTACTTTAAGCTGTTGAATATACTACTTTATCATAATGTTTTCAAGGATTATGTTGTTTCTTCGAGTATAATCCAATATGTAAATAAATTTAGATTACGTTGTTATGTATTACTCACTCTTCGATTTGAACTGTTGTCCTTATTCTTTCTTTCTTGACCCTTCTTTCATTGAAATAACGTTTTTTGGAGCGGCCTGCAAAAATTTCCTGAACTCAGCATTTATATTATGATATGAAAACGCAGCAAATTTTGAAAAATAATGGAATCTACTGTTGAAATATTTGTAAAACTCTTTCGAGCTAGGACTCACCTCTTCTACTTTGAAATTCCATGATGGTTGAAAACCAAAACCCTTTTCACTTTGCACTAAGAAGTTGACTGATAATTGTCGTGGTTTCGAAGAAGTATATTGAAAATTCAATGAATACCCGAAACGTGACTTCCTCCAGTTTGAATATGGATAGGAAGTTATTGACACGAAGAAATAGAATACCGGTAGTGTATGAATCGTGAACTCGAGGTGTGGGTCGAAATCAAATGATTATGCATTTCTCCATAAACGACTTAAATAATTAGTCTTCTTATATCGAATATTTCACAACATGAGAAGTAGCCATATCGTAACGAGGTCAATGTATCATGCGAATTTTTCCTTTTATTTTCTGATACATTTTTTCAACTGAAACTGTCATGAACATTGTCTCACCTTCACTTAAATTGTTGAAGTATTCATTGAGGTACCTTAAAGAAAATGGAATAAATTAAAAAAATGGAATAAACCATGGCAGAAAGCTCAACAAACCTCTACCCAATAATTACCCAACTCGCAAGAGTGTCCGTTGGTACAACAACATTTTCAATCACGATATAAATTTATTTCCATATTATGATCTTATGACCTGCATCGAAGTTTCTCGTAGGGCAGCATTTTTCAGAATATGAGAATGTGGTTCAGAGAAAGTCCTGAAGACTCTTCATTGAGACACATCTCTCTATTCTCAGAAAATTGTAGTTTGCGGTGTCTTAAGGTAGCACTCGGATATCGGCAGTCGCGACCCAGAGGGGACGACTTTGTGCAGCAGAAAATAATGCAATTTTCTTCTAATCAACAATAACATATAAATAAAATACAATCTTTTCCAATATAAAATAACAAAATTACGAAAAGCACTGCCGTGAAGGCAGGAGCTTTTGAGCGCTCGTACACCCACCTTGATGGTAGATTCGCATTTTCCAGTTATAAAAATCAATTGAAGGAATTTTCGACAGCTGTCAAAAAAATTCTGAAACTTAGGCGAAACTTCAGACTTCATGTCAGTGCTTCAGCTGATCAACATTTTTTCGATAATTCGCTAGAATTTTCTACGGTATCTATGGTCTTGGTGATGCGATCTGGACAAAATTTTGCACGTAGTTTGAATACATAATTCCTCAGCTAGGTGCAAAATTTCATTCCAATCCGAGCAGTAGTTTCGAAACTATCAGGAAAAAAATATTTTAAACGGCCATATTCACGGAACCCCTATTCTAATTTTGCTCATTGATGAACGTGACCGCAATATTCGTGATCCGAACCCACCCTGAAATTTCAACTTCCTAGGCCTTTCCGTTCAAAAGTTACAATTTTCTATGGTTTCTATGGTTCTTGTCATGCGATCTGGACCTTTAGGGTGCGAGGGTAGCTTTGGACACTTTGACAATTTTGGGGTAATTATTGCTTTTGACACCATGAAGTTTCAAACTGAGGAAAAAAAAGTTTGGTCCGTTTAAAACAAAACAATAATTTCTAAAATATATATTTAAATAGAGCAAACATTCCATCTGCAGTTAAAATGGCACTTTACACAAAATACATTCCACATATTTTATATACACATATCGTATTTAAAAAACAAAAATATTTTTGATAATAGAACAGTGGTTGTGCTTCAAATAAAATTCGTGCAAGTTACAATTTGCAAAATAACAAAAACCAAAGTTCCAAAAATAGACAGTTCCATTGTGGGTAAAACGACTAGCATAATCAACATTAAAATATAAATAAGTATTCGATGGAAGTATAGAGGAAAATAAGCAGGAGACATATTTTTAAGCTGTATAAGTTGAGCTCATCATGAGAACAAGTAACTATAAAGAATTAACTCAATAGGAAATTAAGGTGAAATGAGTCATTTGATTATTTTCCTCATAAAAATCTGTAATCGATAAGTAAGTATTTCATTCATTATCTTATAAGTTAGCGAGCGTGTGTTTTGCAGTAGGGTCTTCCTCCCTTAGCGAAAAAGCTTTGACCTTCCAAGTTTTTCTTGCACATCTGGAAGATAGAATTGTATGAGATAATTTATCAGGTGTACTGGATGTACTCGAATAAAATCGCACAGGCAACAGTTGATCTTTCGAGATCGAGAGCATTCAAATCCTCCTCCATTTTAATGCGAATAACACAACTTTATTAAAAAAAATTTTTACTCACAGTGCAGTTGAAACATTGACTGTGATAATTGTTGCTCAGAGCTTCCACCCAACGATCTCCTGCTTCAACAGGGAATCCACAGGCAAAACATTTAGTTGTGAAGAATTCGTTCCAATCTGCAGAATAGAAAATTCTAGTATTTACTTTTATTAAAAATATTTTGGCCAAAATCAAGGAATTATTTTCATCCATCGATTTCGAAATAGCTTTCTTTTCAGAATTTCTGAATTAAATTTCATGTGTTTTGGGTGCTCAAAGTGGCAGAAGAACATGAACATTACCTGTTTCACAATAGGGGCTACCATCTTCCAAGAAAAACGGAGAGTTTCCGAACAATTTTCCACAGTGGACACAGTTGAAGCATTCTGGATGGAAAGACTTTCCAATTGCCCTCAAGCAATCCTTCGAAAAAAATTGAATAGATGTTAGTTCAGAACAATAAAAGCATGGTTGATCTAATATTAACTTTGTTCTTCAGTAATCGAGCAATTTTTTTGTTGTTGCCGTTTCACTTACCCCTTTCACCTTCGAACCACATTTTGAACATACAGGCGCTAAATACTGTTCAAAACAGTACTCGCAATACAGCTGACCTTGTTCTTCAACGAAACCCAAATCTTGAAGAGGTCTCTTACAAGATGGAGTGGCACATATGAAGTGGTTAGGACACCAAATCTTCCCGAGAGCGGTTATGAATGGTCCTCTATAAATTCAATTTAGAGATCAGAAATTGATATAATTGGTTGAACAATTTGGGAGATATCTCCTGATATGGTAATGTTTATATTTCTGACAGGTTGGATAGAATTACTGCAAAATATTATATTGTAGGTAGTATCTACTTCATCTACTAAATATTTTATGATTCAATAATAAATTTAGAAATAAGAATGATCAATTCTGTCAATACCTTACAATTTCCTTTTTGCACTCATTACATATTGGAACTTCCTCTTTTGCGAGTCCATTTGTTTCAGTGTTATATTTATTTAGTTTAGCATTTTGTATATTCTTTCGGTTAACGTTGTTAGTTTCATTTTCAGTTTTAGTAGGCACTGGTGTTTTAAGCTTGGCAGCTTGAGTGACCAGCTTTACTGATTCTAATGGCTCATTCTCAATTAGTGGAAAATCAGTTTCTAACAAGCCAATTTTAGCGTTGCCATTGGTTGGAGGAAGTTTTGTTTTTCCGCTTAAATGATTGGAGGTCTTCTCTGGAATATTAACTTTAGCTGTTGTCGAAGTGATTTTTGGAGTGAGGAACTCATCTATGTTCGAGTTATCCACGCTATATTCAAGTTCCTGGTTTTGCTGTTGGAAATTATTGATCCAAGGTGTTTGTGAGATAGACCTAGAGGACCTGTCTTGAGCAAATCGGGGACTGTGTCTACCACTTTGCACAGATGCAACAGAAGTGTTGGAAGAATTGTCGGAATTCGATAGATTTGTGGTTAGGTTTGCTTTTGGAATTGTTATTGTAATTTGATCATAGGGCTCTGGAAAATGATTGTTCTTGACCTCAATGAATATCTCAGACTTCTTAGGAAAGCTGTCGTTAGTAGGCGAAGGGTTTCTCAAACCATGCTCTAAAAAAATTCAAAACAAATTATTCAGCGTTTGGTGCGATGAACATAAAAAACATGCATATCAAAGATAATCAAAATAAAATTTTCAAACAATTCAACAATAAAATCATTCAATAAGAAAAAAATACACAGGAACTCAACGTGCTTGTTATGGAGCTGTAAAATCAAAAACAGTGTGTCACACGATAACATCCAGCTACCTTATCTGACCATGACATTGACCACAAAGTGGAATCCTCCCTCCAAGTTGTGCCGCATTGAGTACACCTCTGCCCCACTTGGGGGCTACACCGACAGCTCCGGATTGACGCCCACCTGTTGCACCTACATTGGAAGGGGGAACACTAGGAGTTAATTTTTGGTTTGATTTGGAGGAACCCGGGGCAACGACGTGTTTGGTAGTTTGAGGGGGAATTTTTTTATCTTCCATTTTAACTTCCGGAATTTCGGGAATGGTCTTAGGTTTTGGAAGGGTTGTAGCATCGAATGTGGGAAAACTTGGGGGTAATTTTTCAGGTTTGGAACATTCCTCGGTTTTCGCGGAGAGGACATCTATTCCTACCTTTTGGCACACTGTTGTCATCTTATAAGGGGGAGCGTCCTGGTTGGATTTAAGAAATGAAGATCTGATAGGGTTTGGTGCTGTCACATGTAAACCTGTCATATTTTGGACTCCATCTTCAACATCTCGCACATTCCTGAAACCCTCTTGGTTGGAAAACTTCACGTTTTTTTCTATCATAATTTCTTTCGATTTTTGGCTGTGTTCGAACTCTTCGGTAACTCTCTTCGTTCTCTGTATTTGAACAGACCCGTCAGCAGATTTCTCAATCGATTTATTCTCCATCTTCCTGAAATCTTCTTCTTTTTCGGAATGGGATTTCTCAGAAACTTTTGTAGTAGATTCAGTACTTCCTGATACATGAGACCTAGTTTCTTCTCTACTACGGTCATCTGATTGTCGAGATCTCCTCTCTTGGAGTTTCAAACTTTCTTGTTGCCCTTCAGAAACCGCCGATGATTCCTCGATCTTACTTTCACTCTGATAGCTAACAACTGGTTCATTTTCCCTCACTGTCACGACATCTGCACCATATTTCAGAATTCTTTGTTCGTTTCTAGAATCCTTTCCCAGGCTATGTTCAACTTGTACATCCATTTTTTCTTTATATTGGGGTATAAACGCATTAATGCTTTCTTTGGCTACGTCTACTTTGAAATCGTGCCTTGTAGGAATATGCTCTTTTTCCATAGGATTCAATGGGGGTCCTTGAGCCGGAGATTTGGGTCTCAAACTAGAAGATTTCGCCCCCAACACGTCCGAAGATCTATGATATTCTGGAGAGGGACTTGGTGACCTTGAAATGTTTGGAGATTTCGGATCTAGGAAATTAACAGTTGGAGGGCCATGCCTTTGAGCAACTAAGTTCGATTGGTAATGAGGAATGATGGGGGGTGGTCTGTTGATCATACTGGGAGTTAGTGGTCTTGATATTGGATGAAGAGGCCTACTGTCAGCTACCGGTGTGAAAGTATTCTCTGTGTTGAGATTTCCATTCTCCACTGTGATAACAGGGCAAAGTGTTGGAGCAGTTGCCATCTCTCTTTTCTGTTGAATTGATTGTTCTTGTGTTTTCTGAATATTTTGCGACAGCTCTGCTGTTTTATGTGATGCCTGATAGTCTTGACCTCTGAATTCCGACATGATTTTGGACTTCTCCATTGTTGACTGCTCTTGATGTATTGTTTTTGGTCGTACAGTTTGAGATTTTTGTTCTACTGCTGCTTTCTGCTGAGCTTCTTGTAGCTGTTTTTGTTGCTCCTTCTTCTGTTTAGATTTCTCCAATTTGGCCATCATTATAAGATCGGCTTCGGCGTTTTCCCTCATACTAACTTGGTACTGTGGTAAAGACGCTGGTTTGTGGAGTGGGACCATTTGGGATGGTTTTTTGAAGACAACATTCCCAGCAGGTCTTTCTGTTTTTCGAATTTCCTTCTTCTCAGAAGACTGTATTTGTTTTTTGGAACTCATTTCAGTTGAACTCGTTTCTTCCGTAGTCTCTGTTACCTTTATTTCACCTGGAGATTCTGTTTCTACCTTTATCGAAGGAGTTTTCCTATTTTTCTTATCACGAACTGGAGGAGTCGTCGAAATCTGTATATCGAACTGTGACACATCAGATTTGTTCTTGAAGGAACATGTGAAACCTTGAAATAGCGGTAATGATTCAGGGGAAGGCGTTAAATCATCTTGGTTCTCTATTTTGACGATAATTGGAAGAGCTTTAGGTCTCACCTCTTCTACTTTTTTTTGTACAGTTTTAGTTGTCTTGGATTCCGACTGCTCACTGGAGGATTCTGTTTTTGAATCTTCTGTTCTCGTGGTCTCAACTACTGGTTGATCAATCTTGTAAAGGACGGGAGTAGTTTGAACGGAGGCTTTATAAATCTGCACAGGTGATGGAATACTCTGATTATCACTTTGAAACGACACTGGAGTGAACGGTCGGTCAGATGCCGTGGTCAGTGCTGATCTCATGGTTAGTTTCTCTTGAGGTTTAGGTAGATCCTCCAGAATTTTCTCCAGATTAGGATCCTTCTTCTTTTTGAATGGTTTTATGTTTTCTTGATCTTCGCTAACTTTGATTGGTACGGAAAATAGATCTTCGGGTGGAAAATAGGGGATCGTTTCTTCGGGTAGAGGAATTGGATCGAGACCGACAGCTTCCACAGGATGAAAGGGTTCCGTCGGAGCTACTGCAAGAGCAGATCCCAAAGCAGTAGACGGTTTCTTGAAGGGAATATCCGAAAGTCTGCTGTCCGGATCTTCTTTACTTGCTTCAACGTTTTTAGCAGAACTAATTTTTGCACGACAACTCGAAGAATCTGATGGATCAGGTGATGTTTTGAGTGCTTGTAACATTTGAGATTCCCATTGTTTAGGGACAGGGTTATTTATTTTACATGACTCATGCACCCTTTGTTGATCCTTTGGCTCTTCATGAAGGGGGTTTAAGTCAGAAGTATTGGGTTTAATTTTAGGATCTCGTTTACATTCTTCGTGTGTATGTTCATGACGCTCTGTTTTTTCTTCTGGTGGTTTCTGCTCTGATATTTGAGTCTTTTGTTGCGGAGGAGATTGAGGTCTACTCCTCATTATATTTTCTACGAAAATTTGTCGACCCAATGATTCCGAAATGGTTTCTGCACACTCCGTCGAACTTTTCCGTTCAGAAGAACTGTATTCGTCGTATTTCCGAGAATGGTATTCTTCCATGTTTATCTGTTCCAACTCTGACGATTCTGAATCTCTAGAATCTTTTCTGTTCCTTGGTTTTATGATTACCTGAGATGGAGGGGGATAGAATATGGGACAAGCTGAAGGGATTTCGGGTTCCTCCGGTACAGGGGGCCAAACGATATTAGATAGACTATGGACTTAATTGTAGCACACATTACAAGCAAAAAGGGTTATGGGATAAACATATAAGAAAAAAAAATTGCAGTGAATTAAAATGAATAATTGTGCTTAAGCAGAATTGTGGTGAAGTTATATCACGAAAAAGGTGATTGTGGTATTGTAATAGGTACTCTTATCAAGAAAACCCTGTCTGGATAATTTAAAATACTTCTATTTTCTAAAAATATCGATTCTATAAGCTTCTCCAAAAAAATTTCAGATAGACGAATTTGAAATCTGTTAATTATAATTACACTATTGTTAGAAAGGCGCTAAACATGCTATAACTTGATTAAATAAGCTTTTTTCAGTCCATAATCAGAGAGAACGGTCTAGGGGAATGGTTGAAATTTTTTTCATCTGAAAAGAATATACGAAATCAATAACTCATCATCGGAGAGTTTTCTTGATAATAGTCCATTGTGTAGATATATTATATTGGTATGTTTAGCCAATTTAATTTTATTACAATGAACCACTGTAACATTCGCTGTGCTCAAAGCAGCCAATTCATCTTAATCTTATACCTTTAAATAAGTTTCCAGTTTGACGAACTGGTTTGGTGGAAAATCTCCCTGAAGAAAATACAAAAAATTCAGTATCATCTGGTTGAGTTGTGTACGTATAGTGTTCGTTTGTTCGAGGGAACACTGGCAGCATGAACGAATATTTCTTTCCAAATTTTTTTAATTAAAAACTGAATAGGAATGCACACAAGGATTATCCGACATCCCAAATTGCACAGGAATACATCAATCAGCATCACATCTATTCTCCTAGCTCTAGAATCCGATCGGCGGGTTAAATATCATTGTTGAATGCACAAAGAATAATCGAATATTCAAACGCATATTAATTATTGATTTTTAGTTTTTTTATTGTCCTGTAAAATGTTAAGTGGGGGTAATATTCCGAAGTTTATTATTTGGAAAAATTTCAACAAAAAAACGAATGCACTGTTGCAATTGATGGAATCAATGTTATACGACAGCCGGTGCCAATAATAAGAAACACAAGTAGCTATTCAAGTTCTTTCAGTTGGCACCCGTGAACATCTGTCATTAAATGTCAGTTGCCACTCATTTGAAGTGTATGTAATTCACTCTGTGTTGAGAAGATTTCCCCAGATTTTTACTTTTCTGGTCATAATAAATATCAATTTGAATCAAATGAAACCCAGGTTGCTTATGCTACCTTTACAAAACTGATACCTCTTCGCGACAATAGTGTTGAATTCTTCCATTCGGTCTTTATATTGTTCAAAACTGTGAAAACTTGATTAATAATGAAATAATCCATCGAGGCTGTCAGTATTCCACTAAAGAAATGAAAGATGCAACTACTCAAATATTCAAAAAAATACAAACCTGTGCTAGCGATTGGACTGTAAGAAGGAGTCGAGATTGGTGCAACTGGAGACAATGGAGCTCCTGTCCTTGGCAAAGAATTGAAATTGGACGAAGGTGAGAGAGGTCCTGGTACACTCGAGAATGGTTTTGGTCCAGACAGTGGTGACTGAAAAATTAATACATTTTATATCCTGTTCATTCTTCAAGATTCTAGACTTCCAACCAAAAGTTTAGAGAATTGTGAAATTTCTGGAAAATCTTTTTTTTTAGAAGAATAGGGACCAAATATTTCATCTGTTGAATCAAACATCAAAAATATGTAGAGCAAAAAAAAAATTGACCAATATTGAAATGTGTAGGATTATTTTGATCTCAATATTTGCATCAAAAACAAACTGA
Source organism: Aphidecta obliterata (assembly GCA_963966015.1). Lineage (NCBI taxonomy): Eukaryota > Metazoa > Arthropoda > Insecta > Coleoptera > Coccinellidae > Aphidecta > Aphidecta obliterata. The sequence goes on along the minus strand of OZ014430.1, from coordinate 20,851,090 downwards.
TCCTAATAGAACGACTTTTTAGGATAAAACTGTAATAAATTGGAAGATTAATAAGATTTCGGTACATTCAGAATCACTTCAAATAGTTGGGAATAGGGATTAATTCTTTTGGCCTAGTCGATACAAGAAAAAATCGAAGTCGTGGAAACGCCTAGAGAGGTAAAGAATTAAAGTATTAATCTAAGTATTTGTTCAGTCTAGTCGATTAAGCGTTAAAATGTTGATAACCCAAACTCAATAGTTTTAGGACCCATAAATAAAGTGCCTAACGGGCGTTTAATGACCGAAAAAATGAAGAGTTTTGAGATTTATAATTTCCCTTCGTTGATTCCACGAAGCACTTAATTAAAGGTTTAGAAAGAAAAATTTCACATCATACCCCCACTGTCGGAAATGTGAGAGGTGATTGGTTCAGACCAATAAAATTGCCGATGTTTGGTTCACGAATTGTCTTGAAACGATAATTAAAGGGGGTGAATGGTTTACCGAAAACGAAAACATCATTTGGAACCACCTAGAATGGTAGGGTTGAAAATTTTTTTGAGACGAAAAAAAAATTTGAGAAAGTCAGTGGTTTTTGGGGACTCGGTCGAAAAAGGTTTTTGGGAGACTCCATCAGGAGTGGTTTTGCGGGGGTCGGACGGAAAAAGTTCTTTCGACGAAAAAAAAACGTAATTCGGGAACTTGTTCGAGTTGATAAGAAATTTTCGGCAATCAGTCGAAAAATAGTTTCAGAAAAATATCACGGAATCTATCGGGAATTTAGTTGAGTTGAGAAGTGGACAAAATTATATCGAAACGCCGAAAGAAATTACGGGTGTGTTCTGTGCCGCAGTGAAATCTCGGCTTTATTAAGTGTGATCACAACGATTTCGATTAGGGCAGGATTTCACCTCCCCAGTGGCGGAGTGAGTTTTACTAGTCCCGAGTTTTGAAATCTCTCACTCAAGATTGAATTTCTCTTGAAAATCGAACTTATTTGGATAATAGTCATTCTGAGATAATTAATCAAACCTTGATTGGAAATTCGATAAATTTGTCGAGATCTATTCGTTCTGGTGAAGGTGGAATGTGTGAAACCAAAAAATTTCGATAAGAAATATGAATATTTCCAAAACTTGCGGTTGGCATGTCGCTTCTTCGAATATTACTCAATCGATTAGTTCTCTCGGCATAAAAACAACTATAAACTCACCTTCTTTACATATTCACTGAAAGGCTTGGGAGTTGTATTGTTAATATTTCTAAGCCTAACAGGTGTTACTGGTTCTTTGGTTACATTCAAATTATTAGTTTGTGTCATTTCATCAATCTCATCATTATCTAGCTAAAATAGTTTAAAACGGCAATTTAAATCAAAATTCACACACGAAGCGACGCTATGAAAAAGACAATTACCTGGTAACTATTAATCTTTGGTGAAAGTGGTGCTGGAGATGGGAAAGGATGGCTTGCTAAGGCCGCAGAAATAGCGTTCGCAGGTGCTTTTCCACCACTGAAATTGAAACAATTCTCATTAATAAAAAAAACCTCGAATTGATAGCAGTTATAAGAAAAAATTAAAATGAAACTGAAAGAAAATAGAAATTTAAGGACGATGAAGAAAACGGATACTCACGGCGCTACAGTAATCGGAACCAAATTAGGAGCTGGAGCGTTGTTTCTTGCTGCTAGTTTCGCATGAATATCGCAATAAAGTTTGTTGTTGATGTTGTAATATCTGAAAAAATAATCGTCAACTATTTATTGTTACTCGTAATCTGTTGGCACTTACCCAACGTTTTTGAGGGAAGTTCCACAAGTGGAGCACTTGAAACATTCAACGTGGAGATTTTTGTCCTTGATCCTCACGAAGACGCCTCTAGAAGAGTCGAAGGGAAATATAAAAAACCAAACTTAAAATTTTTGAGGAAATAATTCTCCTATTCGCTACATCGACTTCTAACTCTACTTAAGCATTGCAGTGGAAGCGTTTCATAAACAACAGGTGTCGAATATGTAGCAAGTGTATGACATCGAGAAATAACCAAGCCATCCATGTGGTATGCAGAGATTGTACTTTCCAATTTCCGAAATACTTGAACCACCAAGAACTCCAGATTTCAAAATTAAATTATCCTTCATCCAGAGAAAGGTGCATGGAATTCTTGGCGAAGAAACTCAACCTTTCCAAAATACTACAGCAATAGATTCTACACTACCACAGATCATATAAGTTGCTTCAAAAGATAAAAATGCTTTCGCTGGACATCTTGGTGGTTCATAAATCGGCATTACCATCTTATCTCCGTGCAGACAACGAAAAAACCATCCAACAAGGAGGTGTTGGACTTACACAATGACCCTGTCGCATAAAGTACAAATTGTCACTTGATCGTCGTTACTTTCGTTCTTAGGAGACAAAGTACTTGTGCTTTGTCGGCTGTTCGAACGACTGAAGTGATCATGGTTATTGTAGTGATGCGTGTCGTTCCATGGTGATTTGGACCTACCGCCGATCGCGTGACTGTGCGAAGCGTAATAAGGCGACGTGACTGCAGATCAAAAAACAAATTGTAAAAAAATGTGTCCCCTCGAAAAATGGGAACCTTCGAATCTTGGAAAAAAATTCTGCGATGTCATCTTAGCGTTCCTGGTGATGCACACCTAGATGTGAGCGATACATTGATTTCATTGCTCATATAGACTAGGCCTGATATTATTTCATTTATGCGTCTTGCTTATCTAACCCATCAAACTCCAAAGGCTTCGCGAACAAACTTGATAATAATCGGATTTATTCAGTTCCATTGAATTGAAATACGGTTAGCTGCAAAAAATACTGATCAATGCATTTCGTTGGGATATAATGAAGTCACTGAACTGAATACAATTTAATGCAGCCCTAATTCGAAGCATCTACCTTCCTACATTGCGACCGCGACGTTTATCATCGGTTTACAAATTATATCGACGTGACCTGAAAACTGGTTTGATTATTTTGTATTCAGCTATCAGTGTTTGAAGCACTAACTGAATGAAATCATTGATGACTATAAGTTTTATTCGGATTGAATTAGTGATAATTCAAAAAAATATATTTCGGGATAAGCGATACGCCCTCTGCCTGTCGTTTAGATAATTGAGGTATGGGCCATTTTGGCCCACAATCAGACCACAACATCTTTTCCATAAAAAATAGAAATCCGAAACTATGTCACACAAAATGACACATCAACATGGAGTAAACAAATCTAATGCCTCTTAGCTATTTTTCCTCAACCTTTATTATAGAATCAAAAAAAATCAATGTAACGCTCTTGAAGTGGAATCTTGGAAATGGAAAAAAAGACCTGTTAACCCTCATGATACTTACACAATTAGCCTCTCACAGTCAGCACAAACATTTTGACCTGGAGGTAGCTGTGGAGATGGAGGCTGAGGCTTATTCTCAGGTGCAGCAACACGTCTGAGACCAGCAACAGCCACTGGTGAGGGAGCTGCGTCTACTCCTGAAGAAGGCCGATGGTGTTCTTTCGGCAGATATTAGTTTAAATGGGGGGAAAATATATTATTCGCAAAATGGGAATGACGTGAATCATAATGTTAACTTCAGTGTTTTCCACGAAAACAGTTGCAGAAGTAAAAGTCGGATGGTTGGAAACTGACCTTTGCCATTCGTCGAGAACACAGTTTAAAATAAAAAGCAAAGAAATTAAATGAGTCCACAGTGAATATCTCGGAAATAATAATTGAAAAAAATGCTAATGAGAAGTTGTAAGACTGAAAGTATGGATTTGTGCTTTTTTTATTCTTGAAAATGGTTGAAAAATTGGAGGTAATGCGAAAATAGTCATACTTGGTGCTCATCAAGGAAATCTGGGCGATAGGAGGTCGACCACGAGTCGGATAAAGTAAGATGGAGTTGGTGCAACGAGATTATCGCTACCCTTGCAGTGTATTGGAATCACATACAACAAGATTCATATTGCCTTAACAACTTGAATAGAGATGAAGAATCGATTTCATATCATCAGAATGTCGATAAAGATAATTCAAACATCGCCATTTTGGGTATGAGGAATAAAGATGAAGAAGAAAGATGATAATTTTACGTGTGTAGAATTTTTGAAACCAACATAAACTTTAGATCAATACTGATAGAATACCAACCTATGTGATCTGGTGATCTCGGACTGTTTTCTTCTTCTTTCAGAAGGCTAAGTACAGCACTCTTGCTGGCGTCGTAATTTTTTTCGTTTTTCTTGAAATTAACCCTGAAATTTGAAAAAAGTAGTGAGTTTCTTCGATGTTATTATTTCAATTTGTTGTTGTAATAACATTAGTTGACTAAATAATATTGCAGAATCAATTCAAATAGTCGGAATTATTTCTTTTGGCCTAGTCGATACAAGAAAAATCGAAGTCGTGAAAACGCCTAGAAAGGTGAAGAATTCAAGTATTTGTTCAGTCTAGTCGATTAAGCGTTGAAATGTTGATAACCCAAACTCAAGAGTTTTGAAGGAGCTATAAATATGGTGCCTAACAGGCGTTTAATGACCAAAAAATGAAGCATTTTGAGATTTATAATTTCCCTTCGTCGATTCCACGAATTGAGCACTTAATTAAAGGTTTAGATGAAAAAATTTCACATCATACCCCCACCTTAAATAGATAATTGAATTAATGGGCTGATTGGTTCAACGAAAACGAAAAAATCTTTTGGAACCACCTAGAATGGAAGGGTTGAAAATTTTCTTGGGACGAAAAAAAGATCGGAGAAAGGCAATAGTTCAGGAGGCTCGGTAGAGAAAGATTTTTTCTTTCGAGGTTCGAAAACTTGTTCGAGTTGAAAATAAATTTTCGGGAATCAGTCAGAAAGTAGTTTACGAGAAGTAGGCACGAATAACTTTATCATGTCGAATCGCCGAAAGAAATTACGGGTGTGTTCTTTGTCGCAGTGAACTCTCGGCTTCATTAAGTGTGAACAACATGATTTCGACAAGGGCAGGATTAAACTCTCCAGTAGCGGAGTATGAGTTTAATTGGAGTTTTTACTAGTCTCGAGTATTGAAATATCTTACTCAAGATTGAATTCCTCTTGAAATTCAAAGTTATTTGGATAATTGTTTTTCTGAGATAACTAATCAAACCTTCGATAAATTTGTCGTGATTTATTCGTTCTGGTAAAGGTAAAATGCGTGTCTTTGATGCATTAGTTCATAGTTTGTGAAGTATCATTAAATTTTTTTTACATTTACCTACTTTTTGAAAATTTATCTCTGTTTCATTTATATTCACCAGTTGGAGTTCTCAAGGAAAATACAGTAAACTCGAAGTCCCAACTTTGCTCAAGGCTCGAGTCCAAGGCCCTATTCAATTAACCGCTCGATTGGATTGGGGTTAGTATCCCACAAAAAGTTTAGCGAAAATTTTTTTGTATTTATCTAGATACGCGTTCGCGTATTACATTTTCCAAGAATTTTCGATAAAAACAGAATACAAAACAATTATATGTTCTCGATTGATAATCATAGTTCACGACTACTAGGATGGAAATTTCTCTTTATTCGAACAAATATTCCATATTTCGTGATTCACCTTTGAATATTTATCAGCTATAACTACTTGAAATTTTATCTTTAAATTTTAGCCCTTACAATTTTTTAGTCGAAGAAGAGCAATGCCATATATTCACTGATTTTTGTACCCAACTCCAAGCAATACGCTTTAATGAATTGCGAAAGAAGGTTTTTTCCATTTAATTTTTGCATTATGAAAATCCCAAATTTCGGATTATCGAAATCGTGGAACTGTGGAAATTTCAGGGAAGTTACATACTTTTTCCTAGAATGATCATTGGAAATGATAAACCAAAATAGAATGAATACCGTGGCGATTTAAACAATGGTTTATTATTTGCACGTCACCTAGTTTTCTCGTTTTAGACTTTGACACAGAATCATAAAACTCTGACGGTGTAAATAAATTATTCTATTATTGATTGTTCATCAGTTATGGACTATCTTGGAACTATTCATGAATTGACTGGATGATGACGAAAAAAGTCAGCTATTCTCATTGAGATGAGGCAACTTTCCACTCTCCTATACAGAAAAAATTTTGCATAAATGCAAGATTTTCAAAACAAGCAACATTATTTTTTCAACACGTCTTCAGATTTGACCCCTATTGTAAATGAAATGAATCATCATTTAGTTCGCAATGAGTTTTGTTTTGTTTTTGCTTCGTCTTCTTTCTACAACTTCGACTATCAAATCGTCCCGATTCGACGCACGTTGGAGATAAAAAAAATATTCTGTATGATGAAATGAGACAAATCATTTCGTCCTCATGCTTTATTAATGATTTATATAAGAATTACGTGAATGAACGTTCATCCTCTTATGAACTGAACTATACCATCAATAATTTTCAATATTGAATTCTGAGAAGATTGGTTTAATTGGAAGTAAGTTGAGCAATATCCATATTATTTCTGCGTAATTTGAAAAAATGATGGGCAGAAATCAGATTCAATCCAGTACGTCGATTATTCGCAATTTGAATGAATGGAATCGTTGCCTTCATTCCACTTAACAGCCAATAATTGCAGCTTATTCATTACGATACCATTGACAGATGAAAAAGTTAACTTTTCGAATCATCACTGAATGAGATACAGCATTACTTCGAATTTTTTTCAGGTATTAATTTTGATTTCTCATTTCTGATAATCGACTAGATTTTCATATTTTGGGGCACATAAAATCCGAGAATTATGCTGATAACTCTATTCCTTTGTTGACCATTAATTTTCGCCCCATGTGATAGGCTAGTTTTGAGGGATTTTCTCTCCATGGATTTCAACGCTTCAGTAAAGTTTTCAGCTTTTTTTTTACATTGAAAGAATAGAACCCTGAAGGAATTTCCCTAATCGCACCCCTCCAACCTATCATTAGCGTATCGAATTAACAGCCGAATGAATGGCGCAACATCAGAAACGGAGAAATAGGACGTTATATTGCTCTTGGCCTAAATCCAATTTTTCGCCGAATTATAGTTATCGCTCGGGCACGGAGGAGGAACGGTTTTGCATAATGGTCGAGACCTCAACGGACGTCCCGAATCTGCTACGGAGTTACATAAGCCGGTGGGGGGCACGTGACGTTTCTGGCGCATTCTATTTCGGGGGGATTATTCCGATGCTCCTGAAATAAACAATTTGGCAGGCCGGTGGGTGTTTTCGAGAAAATTGAGCTTCGGATTCCGATGTTGGTCGCAATGGAGGAGAATTTCGAGGGGCCAATCTCAATACCTCCTCAAGAGAATATCTCATATTGTAACTGAAAGAGTATTCCATGTTCTTCTCACGGTAAGCCATTTCAGAATTCTTGCCAAATTTGATGGAGTCTGTGGCAATCATTGAAAAACTCTGTGAAGAGCATTCCATAAACTCTTGATTGATGATAAATCAGGAGACCTTGCTGGCCATCAGCTGAAAGAATCTTAGTTGTTCAACGGGATCAACACATGACAGAACAGCATGTCGGAAACCAAGTTTTCAATACCCCCTCGATTCTTAATCGAAAAAATAACTGGCGTATTTAAGTACGACAAAATATAATGTTCCAGTAACTTGATTCATAACGGTTCGAATTACGAACATCCAGCCGAATATTAGCGTCTCCAAATAGATCCTGAGGAGTATATTTATGACATCCTCAATATACGTCATTGCTCGTTTAGAGAACGCATCATTTACGTCATTAACGACACATTAATGAAAGGGTATATCAATCTGGAATATTGGAAGGAACAACGACTTAGACAATTGGTGTTACGCAGCCCAGATTTGGAGAATCAAAATTTATGAATTCCTATTTGACTGGAATGATTAGGATGAATAGGTTTAGGTGTGTTATGGTACTTATACCTTGATTAGACTGCATCAGAAATATTATCATACACTTTCCACGCACACGACAAAATTTCAACCTGCGAGGGAAAAAGAGACGAGTTATATAAAATTCGGAAAGTGAAGGCAAAGTAATGCTAAATCGAAATCGATTATTTTTCACCACAAATAACCCAAGAGTTCGCGAGTTAGAATATCAATTGGCAATGAATGATTGTTCAGAATTGAGTCAAACTTGATAATTTTTTTAATGAAAGGGTAAATAAATCTGGAATATTGAAAAGAACAACGATTTGGACAATTGGTGTTAAGGAGCTCAGATTTGGGGAACCAGAATATATGAATTCCTATTTGACTGGACTGATTAGAATGAATAGGTTTAGATATGTTATGCTACTTTTACCTTGATTAGTAAACTATATCCGAAATATAATCATGAACTTTCCACGCACACGAAAAAGTTTTTACCTGCGAGGGAATAGAGCGAGGAATAAATCGTGATAGAAAAAAATTAGTTATTGTTTCCAGAAGTAAATCTTCGGGATCGCTAGAAAAAAAAATTTCAACCCTCTCTCAAATTAATACAGTCAATTCGTGATTGTTTAGTACGAACTAAAAGACAAAAATTATATTCGAGAAAAAAAATTAAATATAAGTTATATAAAATTCGAAAAGTATAGGCAAAGTTATGATAAAACTGAATCGATTATTTTTTACCACAAATCACCCAAGAGTTCGCGAGTTAGAATATTAATTGGCAATGAATGATTGTTCAGAATTGAGTCAAACTTGATAGTTTCTTTCGGAAATATGTTGATAAACTTAATATTTCGATTTTAGTTGAAACTGATATGTTCTCGACAAATATTAAATTATATTTCAGAAGTTCGAATTTCCGATCGAAAATTTTTTTCCAAAAAAAAACCAGTTTAATATATATTCAGGTTCCATGTATTTGCTCACCCTAATGCTCCTGTCGATAACACTTCTGTTTGTGCTGATAAAGTTTCTGCAATGCTTTCTTCAGAGTATAACTTGAGAGGACTGTTATACTGGTGGTTGACTACTTTTGGTCCACCATTTAGTGTCCCGTTCGCCTGAAAGGAATTTTCATTCGATAACATTTCGAAGATTGATTGGGATATTATTATTATCTCGCAGTTCTTGTAAGCACAAAATTTCGAAAATCGAAATGCAATAACAAATAATAATGAGAAATATATAATCGCCACTTTTTTGAATGACAACCACAATGTAGAAGAGACAAAATGAACATTTTCTGAGACAAAATGATAGAAATCCCTTCAACCAAGTACAGATGTGTTTCATACGTTGATGAAGAAAATTAAATATTTTCTCATGATTTTCTCGAATACTCACGAATGGTTTAGCAGCGACGTTGTGTCCTGTTCCAATGGCACCAATATTTTCCGAGGGTTTGGCTGCCAGAGATGTCCTGGTGACTGGGCTGATGTTGTTGATCGTTGGAGATGGTGTAGATAAGATTCCTGTAGGAACAACGGCTGGTTTCCAAGTCGAACCTCCTCTGTTGATGAATAATTATATCGATTGAAAATAGATTCGGTACGTGGCAAGTAATCAAGGTTACAAATTCGACATTATGAATCAGGTCATGGAAGTTTCTGGTGACTCAAAATCAAGTTTCGTTTGTCAGCTCAGAGGGTGAATGAAAATCAACATCAAATGGAGATTTGTGACGCCAATTCGAGATCCATTCGATGTTAGGTTAGAGATATAAACGGAATTTCCTTCAATAGTTCCCATAATAGTATATTATTTAACGAGCGGTAATGTAGGTCATAACTAACGCAGATGAAGTTTGCAGCGCGAGCCGAAGGCGAGTGCTGTAATTCATCAAGTGAGTTATGACCATTATCGCAAGTTGAATACGTCAAAAGTGACCTCCCCTCAATACCTTCGGCCGATCGCCTTGTTCAGAAGCACAGAGCCAGGGAGTTATAGTAGTGACTTATTATAACTCACGGTGTATGTTTACAGATAATATTAATTGCTAAAAAGTATTGGAATAATGAATATATAATTCAATAGGAGTAGATAAAGTTAATTTCATTACCGAATTTGAAGTTCTTTTAAATCAAAAGTCCCCTTCAATCCGAAATGTTGGTTTCATAATCGAAAAATATTTCTCGAAGGTCCTTCAACTTCGAGAACTGATGGTGGGTTGTGAATTTTAGAGGATTCTTTAATCGGTGGTTTAGAAGAATAAATATATTATCTGTGACGTTGAGATTAACTCTTTTTTTAAGGTTTAAGGTTTAAGTTTATCAGAGAAAGGCCGATTTTTTTGAAGAATTAGACGATATTGAATTTTGCACACCATAACGAGTATTCACTGAATAACTTAGCCTACGATTTTCACTACTTGTGTCATACTCAGTATATCTCTATTATCTGATGAAACTATGGTGATGGCGAAACACGTGTAGTGGTATTGTAAAACTCTCAAATAGTTAAAACCGTAGGCTAAGTTAATACGGAATTTAATCAGTATCGGCTTCATCAACCCAATATTTGCACACTATTGCTATCGACATGAAAGATATTAATTTTGATGGAAAAGGACAGAAGTTGATGCTAATGTCACATTTTGCAACATTGTGAATAATGAAAGAAAAAAATATTCCCATTTTTGACAAAACTTTTTGACAAAACAGAATTCCCTAATTTGAAAATAAGTATGTTTTGAAATGAAATTTTTTTGCATTCAGTGTTGTTTCCGTAAATGCAATAGTTTCTTGATAAAATTACGAAAAGCTCTGCCGTGAAGGCAGGAGCTTTTGAGCGCTCGTACATGCACCTTGTAGGTAGATTCGCATTTTCCAGTTTTGGAAACCAATTGAGGAAATTTTTGACAGCTGTCAAACAAATTTTCAAACTAAAGCGATAATCCAAACTTCAAGTCAGTGCTTTAGGTGACCAATTTTTTTTTCAATAACTCGCTAAAATTTTCTACGGTATCTATTGTCTTGGTGATGCGATATGGACAAAATTTCGCACGTAGTTTGAATACATTATTCCTCAGCTAGGTGCAAAATTTCATTCCAATCAAATCTGTAGTTTCGAAATTATCAGGAACAGAATATTTTGAACGGCCATATTTACGGAACCCCTAGTCTAATTTTGCTCATTGATGAACGTGATCGTAAAATTCGCGATCCAAACCAATTATATTATAATTTTCTATGGTTTATATGGTTCTGGTCATGCGATCTGGACAAAATGTTGCTTCAATATATCATTCTCGTTTAAAATACAAAGTTTTATCTTGATCGAATCCGTAGTTTCGAAATTATCGGGAAAACAAAATTTCAAACGACCGTATTTACGGAACCCCTAGTATAATTCTGCTCATTGATGAACGTGAACGCCACATTTCAGATCTACACCTATCCTGAAAGTCCCTAGGCCTTTCCGTTCGAAATTTATGATTTTCTATGGTTTCTATGGTTCTGGTCATGCGATCTAGAGAAATGTAGCTTGAATATATCATTCTCCATTAGTATACAGAATTTCGTCACGATCGAATCTGTAGTTTGGAAATTATCAAGAAAACTAAATTTCAAACGACCATATTTACGGAACCCCTAGTATAATTTTGCTCATAGATGAAAGTAATCACGACAATCGAGATCCACACCTATCCTGAAAATTTCAAGTCTCTAGGCGTTTCCGTTCAAAAGTTATAGTTTTCTATGGTTTCTATGGTTCTGGTGATGCGAGCTGAACAAAATTTTGCATGTAGCTTGAACACCGCATTTTCCATTAGAGTGTGAAATTTCATCTCGATCGAATCTGTAGTTTCAAAGTAATCAGGAAAACAAAATTTCGAGCGGCCATATTCACGGAACCCCTCGGCGAATTTTGCTCAATAACGAACTCAACCGCGGCATTCGAGTTTCGAACCTACCCTGAAAATTTCAAGTTTCTAGGTCATTCCGTTCGAGAGTTATCGTGTATACGGCCGGCCAGACGGACAGTCTCGAATTTTTCGACGGATTCGTCATAAGTGAGTCGAACGAAAAATACAGACATCGTGACGAAATGATATAGCCCTCGTGTAATACGAGCGCTCAATAAAATGAAATACAACACTAGACTTTTTCGATTTCATTTACAGAAAATCTCTTCATGCTCGAGGTTTTAGGTATTTTATTTTTTGATTGAGAAACTGTTGCTTTCACTGAAATAAGACAGGAGGCGTAAAATTTCTGCAATCATTAATTTTGAACGAAATATATTTTTCAATCGGTGGTGAAAATTGAATAATTTCTCTCTTATTTCCGAAAGCGTGTAAGTTCTCAAGGACTAAGAGCTTGTTTTCCACATGAATAACTCCCTTCATTGTTCAGCAAGGAATCATTCCCCCTCAAAACTTTCGCCCTTATTTGATAACACCCTATACACTTTTTTTTTTATTTTAACAAGATACCAACCTCATACCTGGTTGTTACTGTAAATACCTAGGCATCCTATGAGAGTTAACGTTTTTCAAGTAATCTATGGAAACAACAACTGTCTGTTAATTTAGTGAAATTTCATAGCTTTCTTTGAAAATTTTAACATTCATACGATAGGTATTTACAGTAACAACTAGTTACTGAGTCATTCGACGTTTAAAAACTCAAATTCGGTTCAAGATACGAGTAACGAGGTATATTTTCGAAAAAAGAGAAAAAATTATAACAAATATTCAATGATATTCTGGGTATGCTTTGAAAAAAATTCAAATCTGCACGCCACTTTATTTTTGATGGCATTGTACCGAAATTCAGTTATAACGTCACAACTTTTTCTGTACACTGAGGCAATAACGATGATAAAGGATAGGTAATTTATAGTGAATTTCCCTGTTCAACACCATAAAAAACAATGAACAATATGTAAGTATATATTATTCAAATAGCTATCGTTAAACCAAAAAACCACTCACCTTTGGATTGTCATATCGAATGTGTTTCCAGCTCTCAATAGAACGTCTTGTGCATCTTTGTGTCTGAGGTTGAAGACGTCTGTTTGATTAACTTTAATTACCGAATCTCCTGCAATCAGTCCTGCCCTCTCTGCGGGTGATCCAACTATAACCTGAAAAAAAAAATTCATCCATACAATTTTTCCGAGAATAGAGAACCAGTTAAATAGTGCAACTATTTAAAATTATTCGTTGATGAATTTTATTGTTTTACCTAATGAATAATAAGCACTATAATGAATAGGAGATTCACATCTTCGAATCAATTCAATTGAACCTTCATATCGATAAAAACAGCAATCATCTAATTATCTCCAATCAGTGGACCACTATAATGTTTTTCATTAACAAAGTGGCGTTGTTTATATTTCCGGTGGGAAAATATGTTGCATTTATGCAGTACAATTATGCTGAATATGAATCCTCCTGAAGGTCATGAATTGATCGAACTCGTATCATTGCCTTTGTTCACGGACAATTAAATACTGAATTGTGGAATCCATTTTCAAGGCATTCTTATGGAGCAGGAAGACAAACAACTCAAAATTTGAACTTTGGAATTTTACCAGATCGAACGAGGAACGCCTGTGAAAATATTAGCAGCAGGATGCTCGGCAATTTCATTCCACTTAAATATTGGTTCCCCAAATATACGAAAGAGTAGCGAATTTTTTCACCCAAAAATACTGGTACCTACTGTATATGAGCTATCTAGAAAATACCCACTACATTTGTATTCAAGGGCTCTGAAAGATTGACGATTTCATTTCATATTTTTGGGTCTACAATACTTTTGGGTTCAATAGAGAACTGATATTATCATCATTATAACAAAGCCTCCTTTTCCTGGGTTCCTTGCTACTTAGATATTTGAAGGAGTTATATCCAGACAAAAGTTATTTCCGAAGTTGAAGTCAGTTAACTCTGTCATTCTTGACATTCTTGTCAGAAGACAGTATTCGCCTTAAGAAAATGAACCCAGCAGTTTTCAAGAAAATTATTAAACTTTCTGAAGAATATCAGGAACAGAACTGCTTAACTCCCGCAGAATATGTCACTGCCCACGCAAGCAATGAAGAAGAAGAGGTATTATACAATTTTCTGAATCTACAACGTCATAACCAAATTCTGCAGGAAATAGTGGAACATTTCATCCGATATAATGCGATAACAATCAAACTGAACATGGTACGCTTCAAAGTACTATTTTATATACTCATATTCGCCTTTGATCCAAAGAATAAAACTGGCATTGAAAAAATATTCATTATAACCAACAAAATAACACACGCCAACAAGGTGCTGCTCTATTATTTGGACGAAGAAAACCAGATTTTAACAGCTAAAATAGCTTGTAAATTTTTCGAGAACGATTATGTATTGTGCAACTTCGTTCATCCAATTTTGAACAACAAAGATCAATTCATAAATATTTTCGACTGTGTCTCAGAGTACGAAAATAATCTTTATCGAAAGGAATGCACTATACCGATAGAAATGAACGTATCGAGGAAAACCAAGAAAATACCCCCTGTTCCCCTCAACACTCCCGCAGAAATGGATAGATTTCATAGTACGCCCATACCAAAAACAACTTACCGTCCAGATTTAACTGTTCAAAGAAATTTATCGAAAGAGTACGAGAAGAATCAGACGAAGGCGCTCGAACTCCTTGAAAAGGCAAGAAAAATGCCAGATTTCGGAAAACCATTCAATCCAGAATATCCTGAACCAAAACCTAAAATTCAACCATTCAAATCCAAAAGGATTCCTTCAAAGCAAGACGTACCGATAAAAGCCAATCTAACGACCATAATGAGGGAGGCAGCACTTTATGCCAAGGAAAAAGAGTCTTGTATCAAGGAAATCAACGAAATATTGAAAGGAGGGGTTGATACCGAACTGGTCAAGGCATTGGAGAGAGAAATACGAGAGGAAGAAGAGAAAAAACAGGTCGAAGAGATCGAACGTAAAAAACTTAAATGTTTGCTGAGTCACGAAGAAGCAATAATAGCTAAATGTCAGCTGAAAGCGAAAAATAAAGCGAAGTATTTTGATATGCTGAAAGAAAGAGAGGAACTCAAAACAAAACTACTCGAGTGGAAGAAAAGGGAGAGAGAAGAATACAGAATAAAAATCGAAAAAGCTCAAGAGTCAAATAGAAACGCCAAAGAATCAGAGAGAAAAATGGTCGAAGACAAACAATGCAACGCTAGATTGGTTCAATGGGAATCTAAAATGCTCTTAAATGGAGCGATGGAGGAGAAAGAGAGAGAACTGGAGAGAAAAATGCATATTATACAGGAAATAAAAGCTATGCACCAAGTTAGAAAAATCGGTATTTCTAAGGAATTCGATAGGACAGAGTGTCCCAATCTAGGCCTTCTATGCGAGATGTCGATAGCTGAACTAGAAGAGAGACTTTACTTGATGAGAACGGAAGAAGAACAGAAATTGAAGGATAAACGAGAAAACATTTCCAAGTTGAAAGAAGAAAAAAACAAGATGATTCAAGATGCGAAAGAGTTCATCGATAAACATCGCTCGGTAAGGGTGAAACCAAAGAAGCGTGAAAAAATTATTTTAAGTGACAGTGATTCAATTAAGGAATTGAAGAAAAAACTTCAGGAAGCTAAAACAATTCGAGAAGCATGTAAAGTTTGTCCTTGTAGACCTTGTCCAAAAATTATTGACCATGACCCAAATAAAAATTGAAATTGAGGAAATCTCAAGTGTTCTTGAAACAAGCATGTTTCTCGAAAACTTTGTATTTCATTTTTAAATTCATTGCAGTTTTTTTCCTATGTTGCAATTATATGAAATCAGATCTCATAATAATGAACAAGGTTTTATTTATATAAGATGATCCTTTAAATTAGATGATCTTATTGATCTCAAATCTACAAATATATTAAAGAAACGCTGCAAATTCCACACAATAACACAAATAATAGCTATATGTCCGCTGAAAACGAAAAATAAAGCGAATTATTTCGATATGCTGAAAGAAAGAGAATAACTCAAAAGAAAATAACTTGAGTGGAAGAAAAAGGGAAGAGAAGGATACAGAATAAAAAGCACAAGAGTCCAATAGAAGCTCCAAAAGAATCAAAGAGAAAAATGGTCGAAGACAAACAATGTAACGCTAGATTAGTTCAATGGGAATCTAAAATGCTTCCAAATGAAGCGATAGGGGAAAAAGAGAGAGAACTGGAAAAAAATGCATATCATACAAGAAATAAAAGCTATGCACCAAGTCAGAAAAATTAGTATTTCTAAGGAATTCGATAGGACAGAGTGTCCCAATCTAGGCTTTCTATGCGAGATTCTATGAACTAGAAGAGAGACTCTACTTGATGAGAACGGAAGAAGAACAGAAATTTGAGGAAAAACGAGAAAAACTTTCTAAGTTGAAACAAGAAGAAAACGAGTTGATAAAGTTCATCGATAAACATCGGTCGGTAAAATTAAAACCAAAAAAGGGTGAAAAAATTATTCTGAGTGACAGTGATTCAATTAAGAAACTTGAGGAAGCTTTAATAATTCGAGAAGCATGTGAAGTTTGTCTTTGTAGACCTTGTCCAAAAATAATTGAACATGAACTAAATAAAAATTAAAATTGATGAAATTTCGAGTGTTCTTGAAATGTGCATGCTTCTCTAAAACTTTGTATTTCATTTTTGAATTCATTGCAGTTTTACCCTATGTTGCAAAGTTGATTAGATCTTATATAATATTAAAGGGATACTCTACTTGATGAGAAGGGAAGAAAAACAGAAATTTAAGGAAAAACGAGAAAACGTTCTTAAGTTGAAAGAAGAAAAAACAAGATGATTAGAGATCGAGAGAGTTCATCGATGAAAAATAAAAATTGGAATTGATTAAATTTCACACAAATAATAATTATTTCTATTCCTTTATTTCTCAAAATATCTCATTAGCAGAAATGGACTTTCTTTGAGGGGAATGATTTCCTCCGGTATTGTTCACCTTTTAATGATGAGATTCTTTGATGTCCAATTCAGAAAAAAATTTGTTTTGGAAAAAAGATTCACGTCTGCTCTCAAAATTGAATTTCAAGGTTAAGAAAAATTTCACGCATTTGGAAAAAGACAGAGGTGGGATCTGAAAATTTAGACTTGTGATTATCGAATTCCGACTCTATCCTCTCACTATAGTGGGAGGCTTACCACATTTATATTGCGTGGGTAGGATTCTCATTTGTTTTCCGACCGCTGTTAGGTATTTCTTGCCAAAAATAAAACAGTCCAATGCCAATTTTTTATTTATCGAGAATTCTTTCATCTTTCACTCAAAGAAAGCATTTTTGTTTGAAAGTATTTGTACAATTTATGGCACGAAAATGTCTTTCCTTTCTGTGTAACTATCAGTTATAGTTATTTCGTGAGGTAAGGAATTTTTAGTATAAATTAAAATGGTGCTTCCATTTAATAATAGTTTCACTTATTTCGGAGGAGCCTGCCCTTTCGACACTCAGCTTATCTAACAACTTGATTAAGATTCAACAACCCTCTCCATAGATCAATTCATGAAAACACTGGATAAAATTCAATTAATTAAATTCAATAGTTTTGTAGAACAATCCACAACGGGTCGGAGCATGCGTAGATCGATTTAAGGGTCGCTAGAATAGATGTGCGCCTGCTCTATCCAGTCTGGAACATTTGGGGAATGTTCTTAGAACAAAACTTTTGAATTAAAACTAGAAAAATTATACATATATGGGATGAAAAGCACTCCTTATCAGCTGTTTAGTTCTTGGATTTTCAGCTCGTGTTTTAGATGCATACGTGGGAACTAGGTCTTCTAAATTATCACTGCTGCTGAATATAAGCGAAGGTGGTTGAATTTCATTACCTGCTCTACTTCATTCTCATCGATGGCATATATTAAAAGGACAAGTTCAAAGTTTCCCTATTTTTGATTTTCCAAGATATTTCGCATCGAAATATTTTCGAGTGTCCAAGAAAGAGAGAACGGCTGAAGAATTTTCCAACATTCTTATACTCCAAATCCTAGCCTACACCCAGTTCCAGTCTATAGAGTGGATGATCGGAAAAAAAGACCTGCGAGAATGCCTATTTGTGCAAGTTATTATCCTTGGGCAGATGGCGTCGCATAATAATTCCGGTTGTTGAGCCACCTGCAAAAGAATCTTCGGCGGCCGGAGTCGACGGTCGTCCGCGATGTACAAGGACGATGATAACGTTATTTCAGAATATTGAAATCGAAAGTCGTCGACTGTTAGCTCGTTGCGACTGCGATACTGCACTGTGGAGCTTCGCGATTTCGCCCTTGAAACTAATTGATCCGACTGGTGGTCTCGTTAGAGAAAACTGAATATTATTTACACAAACGTGTATGTTTGTTCCTAAAATTAAACAAGATGTGGGGTGGTTTCAATCCATCAGCAATGTTCACACAATTCATTCCTCAAGATATTGGCACTATATATACCTCTAGTAGATGATATTTGGAAGGCAGGGGTCTTCTATGAACCGCTAGTGAATGGTATAGTAAAATTCCCAAAAGTTAGTGCACATGAGCGTTAGAGAAGATGAATGATAAAAATTATACCTAGCACTGCGTTAATCAGGAGCTTTTGAGCGCTCGTTCATCCACATTGTAGGTAGATTCGCATTTTCCAGTTTTAGAAACCAATTGAAGAAATTTTTGTCAGCTGCCCAAAAAATCACAGCAGCTCTTTGTCAATTATGCCGAATCAGCTGTTACAGAAATATAAGAAATTTGTGTTCAATGATTCTTTGGAATTTAAAACTAGAACGAGCGCTCGAAAAAGTATCGAACTGACTTTCTCAAATAAATAACTTATTGGTGAGATATGTCGATAGTCACCCCCTCCTTCCCTAACTTATCAATTATTTTGTAGAAAATTCGGAAAAAAGGCGAGTAGGACGTAGAAACACAATGAAAATCTTGGGTTGAATTAGATGTGTAATTTTTAAGATATGAGATATTTCTCTATTGCTAATTCTATGAAACTTTTAACTGTGCCTGAAGAAAAAATTTGGAATCTTCTTCATTTAATCTCTTATTGTGGAGTATCGTAGGAAAACGCAAGAATATACTTCCAATTTTTTTTAAGTTATATTTTGCATATTCATCTAATTTGTGTTTCTTAATTTTTCCACAAAATGAAGTTTGACTGAATTTCCTTTTTGGCTCGTTTAATCGGCACATGGTCAACAATGGACCGAATAGGTTTGATCAAATATTCGGTCCAAGTGGATGTCGCTAGGATATTCATGGAAACTTTCTGTTTAGCTCATGACTATTCTGGAATGTGAAGGATAATAGTTCCAATTCTATTTTGTAGTGTTAGATAAAAACATGTAGTTTCCAGAATCCAGAGATTTTTCCATCAAAAAATATTATCTTCAAACAAACATGAGAACTTAAATTATCGAGAAACTGAAATCCCAAAATGAGATATCACGAAATAAAATGTGCTACAAAAACAAAATTTCGTCTATTAAAAATGGATACTCAATTCTTGAACCATAACTGTTAACTAATTGCATTCAAGAATCTAAGGGTATTTCTTTGCTCCCTTACTTTATATAAATACTGATGATCGTCAAATGAACTAGCACTTAATAATCACTTTGATACAACCACGAGTAAGTTCAATTGAAAATTTTTTATACAGGGTGTGTCCTAATGAATGGATAATATAGTACCTGTGTTAAGGGGACGTTGTGGCGATCAAGAAAACAGAAAAGAATGGAATTATTGAAATAAAAGAATAAAATAAGCAAAAATGAAATTTGAGTTCAATCTTTGTTAGAAAAAACTATGCGTGCGTCCCAAAAATCATAGTTTACATTCGATATAGCATCTGTCCAGGAATACTATCCAAAAAACAGATACATGAGGGCTATATCATTTCGTCACGATGTCTGTATTTTTCGAATTTTGAGCCGAAAATGGTCTCAAATGACTATTTTCGACTCACTGATGACGAATCCGTCAAAAAATTCGAGTCTGTCCGGCCGTCCGTCCGTCCGTATACACGATAACTCTCGAACGGAATGTCCTAGAAACTTGAAATTTTCAGAGTAGGTTCGAATCTCGAATGCCGCGGTTGATTTCGTTATTGGGCAAAGTTCGCCCAAGGGTTCCGTAAATATGGCCGCTCGAAATTTTGTTTTCCTGATTACTTCGAAACTACAGATTCGATCGAGGTGAAATTTTGCACTCGGATGGAGAATTACGTGTTCAAGCTACATGCAAATTTGTGTCCAGCTCGCATGACCAGAACCATAGAAATCATAGAAAATTATAACTTTGTAATGAAAAGGCCTAGGGACTTGAAATTTTCAGGATAGGTGTGGATCTCGAATGTTGCGGTCACGTTCATCAATGACCAAAATTAGACTATGGGTTCCGTGAATAAGGTCGTTTGAAATTCAGTTTTCTTGATATTTTCAAAACTATGAATTTGATCGTGACGAAATTTTGTATTTAATTTGAGAATGATATATTCGAGCTACATTTTTTCCAGATCGCATGATCAGAATCATAGAAACCATAGAAAATCATAACTTTCGAACGGAAAGGCCTAGAGACTTGAAATTTTCAGGATAGGTTCGGATCGCGAGTTTCGCGGTCACGTTCATCATTGAGCAGAATTAGACTAGGGGTTCCGTAAATATAGCCGTTCAATCTTTTTTTTCCTGATAATTTCGAAACCACTCGGATTGGAATGAAATTTCGCACATAGATGAAGAATAATGTATTCAAAGTACGTGTGAATTTTGTCCAGATCGCATTACCAAGACCATAGATATGGAAAAAAAATTGGTCACCTAAAGCACTGACGTGAAGTCTGGATTTTCGCCTTAGTTTGAAATTTTCTTTGACAGCTGTCAAATTCTTTCCAATTGGTTTCTAAAACTGGAGAATGCAAATCTACCTACAAGGTGCATGTACGAGCGCTCAAAAGCTCCTGCCTTCACGGCAGTGCTTTTCTAATTTTTTTCATGATTATTCTATCTAGATCGGCTTATTTTCGTCGCAAAATAATTAAGTTGAACATTCTGTGAACAGCTATTTATTTTCGAATTTTTCAGAGCAAATTAATAACTGATCTCTTTATTTAATGTCCAACAGTTCCAGTAAAATAATAGGTATAATAAAGATTGTGGCGTGAAAATAAAGAACCTTCGTGTGAAATTTGTAGCGATTTTTCTCTCGATATGAAGAAAATCCCAGTCGTGCATATCATCAGGTACAATATTCCAACGGAATGTCTTTTAGAAGCCGGTGCAGCGTAAATTGAATGCGAATCACGGAGTTCTCGAAGAGCCGGATAGTAATTAAGACATGCGGAGAATTTCCCCTAATGGTCATTTACCAGCGGCAAGATTAATCGCTGATCCGAATAAGAAGATACTGAAATTGAAGTTTTCCAGGCAGCTAGGCAGGCTCTTGCAATTATATTTTTACGATCTACATAATGCATCACAGTGGTCGTTTCCATGAGGGCAATTACTTTGTATGGAATGAAACACCATTTGTTTACCATTCAAGTTCAGCAATAAATGGACTTAATTGCAAGTAATGAACCCAGCGCTCCACTTGATAAGAGTTTTTTACACGCACATTGAGCTAGAACTGAATCGTTATGTCATCCACGAAGGCAGTTTTCGGAGTGGTAAGTATGATAGTTTTCCTATTTGCATATCAGCATAGACAGCGAGGACGAGGATTGGACAAAATGCAGGGTATCCAGATATATCGATGGAAAGAAGAGTGTCAAGGAGATGCATACTCAATTCACTTTGAAATATATGATGGCAAAAATCTTAAGAAAACTTATGGAAAAATGAATGCTGAAATCTTCCAAGAGAATAATTCGATACATTTTGAATTCGACGAACCGAATGAGAAAACTAAAAACTAATACTTTCTACCAGCAAAAGAATATTTGGTTAATACTCATTTGAATTTATGTACCAAATTCAGACACAATTAGTGTTTCCTTGAAGTTGAAAAACAATATTTCCTACTATGCATCGTGTTCCTAAAACATTTCACGCTCAAGTTATGGAGAAAGACTTATGTAACAGAATCATGATTTTTCTTGGAAAAAAAATTTTTCACGATCGGCTATTAAGCTCGAATACTGAGCATGAATTTCCTTCAAGGTCTTGTGAATTCACACCTCGTAATAATTTTGTTGCCTCATTCGAAAAATAGTTTTAGTATTTTGGATTTGGACCAACGCAGTATGAGAATGGGTATATGAAAAAATTTATAATATTTTTTTTAGACAATATTTTCATGTGAAAACTATATTAGATAGTGGTGGTCATTTTCAACAACTACTTCACTTGATATTGACATTTTGAATTGATGTTTTGAATTCCAGTCCTACTGATAAGGACTTATCAACATTTTCGCGATAACCATAACTATTTTTCGTAGGTCACCCAGTGTTCAAAGTCAGGAAATGCGCCACACATTTGTTCATTAAAATTCTTAACTTCAAATTATCCCATGAAATCACGTTCGAAACGATGTTAACATCATAGGTTTTAATAGATTGATGATGAATAAATGGGAGTTATTTCTCAACCTGTCATTATTGTAGGTAAGGTTTGATGATCTTGACTTTTGATATTCACAACCAATTTATTTCAATTATTTCGGTTCATTATGTTCGAAACTTAAGCTAGAGGAGAAAATATTTTCTTATTTCACTTATTGGGAAATCCTGAAGTTTTTTATCGAAAATAATGAACAGAACTCAGTCATCATCAAAAAATTACGAAAAGCACTGCCGTGAAGCCAGGAGCTTTTGAGCGCTCGTACATTCACCTTGTAGGTAGATTGGCATTTTCCAGTTTTAGAAATCAATTGAAGGAATTTTCGACAGCTATCAAAAAAATTCTGAAACTTAGGCGAAACTCCAGACTTCATGTCAGTGCTTCAGCAGACCAATTTTCTTTCGATAATTCGCTAGAATTTTCTACGGTATCTATGGTCTTGGTGATGCGGTCTGGATAAAATTTCGCACGAAGTTTGAATACATTATTCCTCAAAATTTCAAGTTCCTAGGCCTTTCCGTTCAAAAGTTACAATTTTCTATGGTTTCTATGGTTCTGGTCATACAATCTGGACAGAATGTTGCTTTAATATATCATTCTCGATTAAAATACAAAGTTTCCTCTCTATCGAATCCGTAGTTTCGAAATTATCGAGAAAACAAAATTTCAAACGACCGTATTTACGGAACCCCTAGTATAATTCTGCTCATTGATAAACGTGAACGCGACATTTCAGATCCACACCTATCCTGAAAAGTTCAAGTCCCTAGGCCTTTCCGTTCGAAAGTTATGATTTTCTATGTTTTCTATGGTTCTGGTCATGTGATCTGGAGAAATGTAGCTTGAATATATCATTCTCCATTAGTATACAAAATTTTGTCACGATCGAATCTGTAGTTTCGAAATTATCAAGAAAACTAAATTTCAAACGACCATATTTACGGAACCCCTAGTGTAATTTTGCTCATAGATGAACGTGATCACGACATTCGAGATCCACACCTATCCTGAAAATTTCAAGACTCTAGGCGTTTCCGTTCAAAAGTTACAATTTTCTATGATTTCTATGGTTCTGGTCATGCGATCTGGACAAAATTTCACATGTAGCTTGAACACCCCATTCTCCATTTGGGTACAAAATTTCATCTCGATCAAATCTTTAGTTTTCAAGTAATCAGGGCTACAAAACTTTGAACGGCCATATTTATGGAACCCCTAGTGAAATTTGGCCATTAACGAACTCAACTGAGGCATTCGGAAACTAAACCCACACTGAAAATTTCAAGTCTCTAGGTTGTTCCGTTCGAGAGTTATCGTGCTTACGGGCGGACGGCCGGACGGACAGACTCGAATTTTCCGACGGATTCGTCATCAGTGAGTCGAACATAGTCGATTGAGACCATTTTCG
The DNA here is from genome assembly GCA_963966015.1 of Aphidecta obliterata. Taxonomy (NCBI): domain Eukaryota; kingdom Metazoa; phylum Arthropoda; class Insecta; order Coleoptera; family Coccinellidae; genus Aphidecta; species Aphidecta obliterata. The sequence goes on along the minus strand of OZ014430.1, from coordinate 20,827,181 downwards.
GCTCAAAATTCGAAAAATACAGACATCGTGACGAAATGATATACCCCTTGTGTAAGTAGTACGAGCGCTCAAAAAGTGGAGAAGGAGAACAGAAGAAACGAATCTGTTTAAGTAATTCGATATCAACCTATATTCGCACACATTGACATCAACCTACACGAACTTCTTTTCAACAAACACCATAATTATAACGACTCGACTGTATTCCTGGAAATTTCCCTCAATAATGGCGCCTTGAAAACAGCCAAATCTTCGACTGACATGAATCAGATTGTAAACATGGCTATTTTCATTCTAAATTAAACTCGAGTATTTTAAACTTCCTGAATCAATTAGCTTTCGACTGTTCTATTGTTCGCGTTGATATTCGACCACAGTCTTTATAGAATGAGCTATAAAATTTATTATTGCAGCTGAATTCACTTTGACAATTATTTCTCTCAGTGAACTGAAAATTTTTTCAGAGCTTTTTAGTGTTAGGTACCAAAATTATCCCCTACGAAAGTAGAAATACACAAGGACAATACTCGTTGGTATAATTTATCAAGATTTTTCGAGTCCAGTAATTTAGGCTACTGGGACATCCCTATATATTATACTTATCAGTTTTCTCTGCTTCGAATAAAATTACCACGTCGAGAAGTCAAATTAGACAGTAATCTATATCAGCATCTGAATATATGCAAATAATTTCCCTTTTACCGATGGGAGATCAAATATTTACCAAGTGTTGGATACTTCTTTTTATCATAGGTTCATTGTCGCTCGTGTTTACTCATCCGAGAGGATATGACTCATGTCAAAGATTTCCTTTTAGGGAATCGAACTCACTGAAGGAGACAACGTTTCCTCTCGCAAACGATGTTCTCGAATTTTATCAGGAGAGAAATTCCACAAATACTGAGATATTTTTCAATATTCTGATATGAGAATGTATCAGTTAGAAAAAAATTATGAAAAGCACTGCCGTGAAGTCAGGAGCTTTTGAGCGCTCGTTCATCCAACTTGCAGGTAGATTCGCATTTTCCAGTCTTAGAACCCAGTTGAGATAATTTTTGACAGCTGTCAAAAAAAATTCAAACCAAGGCGAAACTCCAGACTTCACGTTAGTGCTTCAGGTGACCAATTTTTTTTCCAATCCAATCAGTAGTTTTGGAATTACCAGGAAAAAAATGTTTTGTAGGGCCATATTTACGTAACCTCTAGTCTAATTTCGCTCATTGATGAACGTGACTGCGACATTCAAGATACACACCTATCCTGAAAATTTCAAGTCCTTAGGCCTTTCCGTTCGAAAGTTATATATTTCTATGGTTTGCATGGTTCTGCTCATGCCATCTGGACAAATTTTGCATGTAGCTTGAACACGTCATTCTCCATCTGAGTTCAAAATTTCATCACGATCCAATCAGTAATCTCGAAGTAATCAGGAGAACGAAATTACGAACGGCCATATTCACGGAACCCCTGGTCAAATTTTGTCCAATAACGAACTTAACCGCGGCATTCGAAATTTGAACCTTCCCTGAAAATTTTTAGTTTCTAGGTCGTTCCTTTCGAGAGTTATTGTGTATACGTACGGCCGGACGGACTCGAATTTTTCGTCGGATTCGTCTTTGTCGATTGAGACCATTTTCGGCTCAAAATTCGAAAAATACAGACATCGTGACAAGATGATATAGCCCTCGTGTAATTAGAACGAGCGCTCAACAATATAACTCATCTATTTTCATACTTAGGAATTAGGGAGACGAATGAACATAATATTGGTGTGGAGGATAAATGAAGAGGGATGATTACTTGGATGGTATCAATACTAACAATTTCATGAACATAGGTCCAAAAATGCTTCGTTTTTGAGAAATAGGCTGTTTGAATTTTCTCAAAGTAGATACAACACTTTTAGGTTTATATCATATAGCATTGCCCATGAAAATCTATAAGAGGATATCCAGAACTCTTTTAGTACTGGTTTGAAAAATATGAAACCGAATCTTTGTTTCATTTGAAACCTTTTTGATTTCGTTGTGATTTCTCAGTATTTGCTACCGTTTTCTAGAAAAAAATTTCAGAAAAATTCAGTAGGCTCTATCCTATTTCGATAAATTCCTGGTTTCATTATTAGTTTTTTGACTATCTTCGCGACCTATAGCAGTGGTTCATGAAGGTTCGAAAAACTCTTATAATAATCATCACTAAAAATGTTACTTCTGGATACAAGAAAAACCCGACTATTATTCTATTTCTCAGTAAGTCCACAGTATTCAAAGGTGAGGTTCACAATTCAAAAAAATCTGAACTATTTAAATCTGGGGATTTTGCGGGCTATGACTGAGTGCCACCGCGTCCGATCCATATTTCTATAATTTTCGATCAACTTCAAATATAAGAGAATACTCGTTAACCAGGCCCTACTCTATTCCAACAAAATCACAATAGAAATATACATAACTATTTTATTTTGGGTAAAATATGCAAAATCCTGTGAGAATGAGCTAAATATGCAAATTCTTAATTTGTGAATGCATATAATTCGATCTCTAATCATTATTATTAGAAATCGAATGTTGATTTTTTCTTGCCACTACTTTCTTCACTATTATTTTCTCTATTCCATAAATTTTTCTCTACTGAGCTCAACAATTTTTTTCAAAATCATCGTCAGAGACATTTGGCATTCTCATTTTGATATCATTTCATAATATTACTGTGTCATTATGAAATCATAAAACACACAAACTATAAGATCGAATACAAACAGAGAATTAATCATCACTTTTATTTATTGATTTATTTGTTTGTTATTATCAATTGTAGAAAATCGATAATTAATTATTTATTGCGGATATTCAACAAATTTTGAATGATCCTTGTGATTGAACTTTTTGAAGGGCCATTGGTGCCCAAAATAAGTATATTGGGATACTTTCTTCATATTTCCTATGGAATCTTTTATAAAGCATTGTACTCGTTAGTTTTACTTTTTTACTGCATTGTACGCATGAATACAAAAATCTTGCTACGTTTTTCTGGAGTTGGCTCAGCTATTGCTGTTTTTAAATGTACAAGTTTCTGTTTCAAATTTCAGCTGTTTGATTGCGTGTGCGTGACTTTTTTGAGCGCTCGTTCTATTTACACGAGGGCACGGCATCATTTCGTCCCGATGTCTGTACTTCGACTCACTGAGTACGAATCCGTCGAAAAATTCCTGTCCTTCCGGCCGTCCGGCTATATACACGATAACTCCGAACGGAACGACCTAGAAACTTAAAATTTTCAGGGTAGGTTCAAATCCCATTAAGTTCGTTATTGGGCAAAATTCGACCCGGGGTTCCGTGAATATGGCCGTTCGAAATTTGGTTTTCCTGATTACTCCGAAACTAGTGATTCGATCGAAATGAAATTTTACACTCATATGGAGAATGACGTGTTCGAGCAACATGTCCAGATCGCTCGACCAGAACCATAGAAACAATAGAAGATTTTTCTTTCGAACGGAAAGACCTAGAGACTTGAAATTTTCAGGGTAAGTTTGGATCTCGAATGTCGAGGTCACTGTCATCAATGAGCAGAATTAGACAAGGGGTTCCGTAAATGTGGCCCTTCAAAATATGTTTTCCTGATAATTTCGATTGGAATAAAATTTCTCACATAGATGAAGAATGATGTAATCAAACTACGATCAAAATTTCGTTCAGATCGCATTACCAAGACCATAGAAACCGTTGAAGATTCAAGCGAATAATCGAAAAAAAAAATCCCTACATTCCTGTAACAGCTGATATGGCATAATTTAGAAAAAGCTGTCAAAAATTTTTCAATAGAAGGTGAATGAACGAGCGTTCAAAGCTCCTGACTACACGTCAGTACTTTTTATGATTTTTTTGTTTACTGCATTGTATACAGGGTCTTTCACGAGGAACCTCACCCATATTTATACGGGAAACTACTGAACGTATTTTCATGAAATTCAGCACTTATAAGTATTTCACGATGCTGATGAAATCTAAAATATTTTCAAGGCATGAGCACCTCCGGTTTTTCCGGAAATGACGTCAACTTCCGTTTTTCAAATTAGAACACCATTTTTTTATTGCAGAAATAGATTCCTTAGAAAATTTCAAGTTATTTTGATGTAACATTTTTCAGTTTTGGTTGGAAAATTCTCTCTGAGCGGGAAAATTCGAAAAAAAAATCGAAAATAGAGCTCCGCTGAAACAAGAATAACTTTGAGGTTTTTGGATGGAAAATTTTAATTTTTGGGATTTTTCAAGATGTAAGATTGATGTATCCACTTTAAAAATCGAAATCACGATTCATGATACAGTGGGTGAAAAAATCGCTATCAAAGTTAGGGATGACAAAATCGTGAAAAATCAATTTTTTCAAATTAGAACCCCATTTTTTTATGGCAGATATTGAATCTACGTTAAAAAATAATGTGAGTGTATGCATCACACCCTTGCCCTAAAATGGATATTTTCTGAGTTATTCACAAAAAACTGTTTTTCGTCTTGAATTTTCAGCTATTTCTTTTCCCTTCACGCCAAAAAGATGAAATTTTCAGGAACTGTTACTTAAACCATGTTTTAGATTTTACTACCCTAATATGCAAGAGAAAAAAGTTACAGATTGTTCCTAAATAGATGGCGAATTTGGATTCGAATTTGTATCGGAAACCTCTTTATTTCAACTAATCGGCCATCGGTTTTCTCTCCAGTGATAAATAAATAATTCCTTATGAACCATATGCAAAAACTTACCATGTTTTACATTCTTTTTTTTTAATGATAGATATCATTAATTACATCTGCCAAATTCCTCTTTATTCAGTAGCATTTTGTGTTTACTATTAATTTGGTGATAATTCGTATTAAGTTATAAAATCGATCACTATGCCTAATTTTACCAATGAAGATTATTTAAATCTCATTCTACTTCATGGAGAATGTAATAAAGTTGTAGATAGAACGATTCGACTGTTCATTGAGAGGTTTCCTGACCGACCCAGACCAACGAGAGATACCATTAACAGAACCATGACAAACTTGAGAAATGTCGGATCTTTCGTTAAGAAAACTATACACAGAGAAAAAAGTGTAGTAGAAGATGAGAACAACGAAATTACAGTTCTTGCATATTTTCGTGTGAATCCTCAAAATTCTCTCAAAGATGCCGAGATTGATCTGGGATTATCTCAATCGAGTGTTTGGAGAATATTAAAAAAACATAAAATGCACCCATATAAATTCAATAGGGTACAGCATTTGAAGGAAACTGATTTCGTCAAGAGAACAGAGTTTTGCGAAGCTATGATGATTCGATTTCAAGAGAATGAAAACTTTTTGGACTGTATAATTTGGACAGATGAATCTAAATTCAGAAAGAATGGTTCTTTCAATAGGCATAACAGTCATTATTGGGATGAAGAGGACAACCACCACTTCAGACAATGGAACTTTCAAGAGACCTGGAGTTTCAATGTTTTTTGCGCCATCAAAAATAATGCAATTCTCAATGTTCACATTTATGATGAGACTTTAACTGGTAAGATAGAACACTACACATGTTTGCATTATTTAAAGAATGTTCTCCCTTAGGAGATAGATATTCTGACATATTGACTCAAATAATTGAGCCGCTAGTACAGAACCATAATGACTTATGGTATCAACAAGATGGCGCGCCTCCACACAATTCACTCAATGTGTCAAATATCCTCTACAGGCTATTTGAAGATCGATGGTTGGCGAACAATGGTCCACATCTTTGGCCACCACGTTCTCCCGATTTAACTCCTTTAGACTATTATGTTTGGGGTAGGATAAAAAATATTGTCTACTCAACTTCCCTGACTGATAAAGAGGACTGCATAGAACGAGTCAGAAATGCGTTCAGGTGTGTTTAGATTCTTAGATTCATAGTTTTGAAACTCAATTTGGTTTTTAAACACTTTTGCAGATCTCTTCCTCCCGATGAAATAAGAAGAGCAACGCACGAAGCATTCCTGAGACGTATAAATAAATGTCTAGAAATTAACGGTCAAAACTTTGAGCATCTTCTCTAGTTATAACTGCGAGAGTTTGCCATGGTTCTCCTAATAGTAACTTGAAGTCGGTTTCAAGAAGGGGTGAAAAATCTACAGCATGGTTCAAATAACAGTTCCTGAAAATTTCATCTTTTTGGCGTGAAGGGAAAAGAAATAGCTGAAAATTCAAGACGAAAAACAGTTTTTTGTGAATAACTCAGAAAATATCCATTTTAGGGCAAGGGTGTGATGCATACACTCACATTATTTTTTAACGTAGATTCAATATCTGCCATAAAAAAATGGGGTTCTAATTTGAAAAAATTGATTTTTCACGATTTTGTCATCCCTAACTTTGAAAGCGATTTTTTCACCCCCTGTATCATGAATCGCGATTTCGATTTTTAAAGTGGATACATCAATCTTACATCTTGAAAAATCCCAAAAATTAAAATTTTCCATCCAAAAACCTCAAAGTTATTCTTGTTTCAGCGGAGCTCTATTTTCGATTTTTTTTTCGAATTTTCCCGCTCAGAGAGAATTTTCCAACCAAAACTGAAAAATGTTACATCAAAATAACTTGAAATTTCCTAAGGAATCTATTTCTGCAATAAAAAAATGGTGTTCTAATTTGAAAAACGGAAGTTGACGTCATTTCCGGAAAAACCGGAGGTGCTCATGCCTTGAAAATATTTTAGATTTCATCAGCATCGTGAAATACTTATAAGTCCTGAATTTCATGAAAATACGTTCAGTAGTTTCCCGTATAAATATGGGTGAGGTTCCTCGTGAAAGACCCTGTATATGAATGTTGCTTTTCATTTCAGATTCTTCTAGAGCTCAGCTATTGTTCTTTTCAAATGTGCAAGTCTCTGTTTCAAATTTTGACCTGGACATCTTTGGTAAGATATTCTTGAGGAACCCTGGTATAAACGATTATCCCGAAAGTTCGATTCCGAAATTCGAAACCACTATCATTGATTGAGATACTGGTTGAGGCTCAGGTCTCGAGCATAAACAAAAAAGATGAATAAGTGTGCATCGCCTCGAAATTTCAACAGAATTTATAGCTTGTGGAGCGGATGCGGTAAATGAACTTGCAACATCGTTGCCGTCTGAATCACCCCGTCGACGATTCGCGGAAAGATTTCTCCTTTTCGTTTCTTCGAAAAATTCGATTTAATCAACCTCTGCCCGTTCCTACTAATAAGAATACCGAGAAAGGTGTTCTTTTCCCCGATTTTGCTCGTGACTTGAATGTCCCGTTAAAACAAAACACAACACATTAACCCACTATTCTTATCAGAAACAAGTTGCTGCATCATCAACGAATTTCCAATTGGTCTATTATGTTTTAAAGTAGGTATTTATGCGCTTGAAGAAATCACTTCCTTGATATATGAATGATTTAAACTCTGTGTTAATCAACTTGGGTTAATAGCCCTGTGGATCGTTCGAGAATGGTTATTTATGCAACAAGTGTGCGAAGCGGGTGTTTTTTCATGTGGAAAGTTTGTCGACCATTCCATGAGTGCAAAAGCCCTTCCGGAAAATAGTGCCTAAAATAATTCAAATCGCAATTACGAAAAAACTATTCATCCGACAACGTCCGGGTTATGCTCACTCAAAGAACCTATTAACCAATATTTTCATAAGGAAAACCAGCGCTACAACTTAAAAAATGGCCGAGTAATGAATTTTCGAAAAAACGCTGATTTTACGGTTTTTCCGGCTTTTCTACGGTAATAACGACCCCCAAGACTCATTTTGTTTGTCTTTCATTCTCTACAATTCTGTAGTTGAAAGTGTCCGCATTGCTCCATTGGTTCAGATTTTACAAGCATACAACTAAAAAAAAACGTTTTTTCAAAATACAAAAAAAGTAATCCTATTTTTGAGCGCGAAAACATATCACTAAATTTCCACAGACCACCCCACGCATCTTCTCACTCGCGGTTTTATTCTACGATTTTTCTCACGAAAAAATCTCTATTGCCAGGTCTTATCCTCTAAAATCCATGAATTTCAAACTCGAAAACTCAGGGATGTAATGAAACATAGGACCTTGAAATTCGTTATAATATGCGTTCGTATAATGTACATGAGCTATGGCATTTTGAATGTGACGAATCGATATCCATAAAAATAGTTCTTGGATCCTCAAAATTCTGTTATTCTTCGATTTCCTCGATTTAAAAAAAGGCTAATTTTTTCAGCCCGTTCAAGCATTGAACTTCGCATTAGTGGAAATGTCTTAATTGTAATGAAACAACATTTCTTGTTGAATGAACATAGCTCTTGGTACTTACAAATTTGAATGAGTCTATACATGATTCATTGAACCGATTCCCAAATTCCTGACTCAATTCGATAATTGCGTTCAAATTATTTATAGTGGACTATTTCATGCAAAATAGTTGAGATACCAAATGGACCTATGTCGTTTATTTTAAGACTGATTATGACACAAGGTTGGTAGTAAATATAGGACATGTTGAAATTGAGTCAAGGATAGGAAGAAAACAGCAAAACATTGTTCTACATCAAAACTCAACTATTCGCGAATTCGACTCCATGGTGTGGTATGCACTCATTCACCTATCTGAGCATACTCCCAATGGATGAAGAAGTCTTCTACCCATAACACTCCGAACATGCTCAAATGGTTCGAATATCAGGAGATCCTGATGGCCACGGTAGATTATATTAGATGTCTTCTAGGTGAGTCACAGCGCCAATAACGGGTGCTTCCTTTCAACTATTAACTGATTTGCTTAGAAGCCCTGAAAGTTTTTCTTTTGAATAGTTGTCTGTATCTGGATATTTTCTTCTAATCTTCTCGCCAATGCTATGCATCGGCATAGCTTCTGACTGGACCTAAAGAGATGAAGCTTGTTCAAAGCTCATGTGTTTGCATGCGCTGCAAAACCTGATGAACTTGAGAGAAAATAACCAGCCCCAATTAAACCACCAAATAAAATTCAATTTCCGCCTGAACAGCTCATATAATTGGTTTTATGCCTGGACCCAAATATTCTCGTTTAGTTACGAAAATTATCACGGTTAGCTAGAAATAATTGGTGTTTAGTGAGAAATTTACGAAATCGGCCGCAATTTTGAGCACCAGTGAAACTGTCCGCTCAGACACTGGGCTATTTTTACATGTTCAGATCTCATAATTTTGCTTACGGCCGTTCGGTTGTTGTTCTGATATTTAAACGGTTAGCTGCTCGGCCAGACGCAGATTCGCTACGTCGAGAACAGATAGCAGCCACGCTCATCCTTCTCAGCTTGCTAAATTTAACATCGATCCTTCTTCAATTACAAATATTTACAGTGAATTTTCATCTCCTGAATAAGCGAGAGGCGGAGAGGCGATCTTGAAACATCGGTTCAGATAACTGACCCGTGCTGGTATAAAAGTACGTAGTGTAGCCAAAAAATGTTATAGTGATTAAAAAAAATATCCTTCGATGATCGCTCAGATATCTAGAGCGATTCACTCCTCCTAAACTTGGCGCCGGGATCGGCGCGTTGAAAATTGGATCGGTTACATTGAGAGGGGAGATGGAAAATTTGGCATTTCCTCAGACTTTTTGAACTGAGATAATATGCATCTCGAAAAATTCGAAAAGTCAGAAGCTTGATTGAATTCATCTGCAGAGCGGCCACCCAAGTACTTTGGAATTTCTAAATTCATGAAAGGCTTTGGAATTATGGGAAGGCGACTTATTTGATCGTATTTACCCAGTCTCCGCTTCTGAATATTAATTTTATATTTCACGATGTTTTCATCCGAAATTCGAGATGTCAGATATTGAAAAATTTTCAACTGTAAATAACTGGAATGTTTAGACCAGGCAATAGAGCAGATAAAGGCTCATTCTGTGACAAAAATCAAAGAAAAAATTTCGAAAAAACACAAAAAAACGGTGTTTTTCCAGTTTTTTGTTGTGAAATCTTAGCCAATGCAGCGATGCTGACACTTTCAACAACAGAATTGTAGAAAATGAAAAGACGAAGAAAAAAATTACGAAAAGCACTGCCGTCAAGTCAGGAGCTTTTGAGCGCTCGTACATCCACCTTGTAGGTAGATTCGCATTTTCTAGTTTTAGAAGTCAATTGAAGGAATTTTCGACAGCTGTCAAAATCATTCTGAAACTTGGGCGAAACTCCAGACTTAATGTCAGTGCTTCAGCTGACCAATTTTCTTTCGATAATACGCTAGAATTTTCTACGGTATCTATGGTCTTGGTGATGTGATCTGGACAAAATTTCGCACGTAGTTTGAATACATTATTCCTCAGCTAGGTGCGGAATTTCATTCCAATCCAATCAGTAGTTTCAAAACTATCAGGAAAAAGATATTTGGAAGGGCCATATTTACGGAACCCCTAGTCTAATTTTGCTCATCGATGAACGTGACCGCGACATTCGCGATCCAAACCCACCCTGAAAATTTCAAATTCCTAGGCCTTTCCCTTCGGAAGTTATAATTTTCTATGGTTTCTATGGTTCTGGTCATGCGATCAGGACAAAATAATGCTTTAATATATCATTCTCGATTAAAATACAAAATTTCATCTCGATCTAATCCGTAGTTTCGAAATTATCGAGAAAACAAAATTTCAATCGATCGTATTTACGGAACCCCTAGTTTAATTCTGCTCATTGATGAACGTGAACGCGACATTTCAGATCCACACCTATCCTGAAAATTTCAAGTCCCTAGGCGTTTCCGTTCAATAGTTACAATTTTCTATGGTTTCTATGGTTCTGGTGATGCGATCTGGACAAAATTTCACATGTAGCTTGAGCACCACCTTCTCCATTTGAGTGCAAAGTTTCATTTCGATCGAATCTGTAGTTTCGAAGTAATCAGGAGAACAAAATTTTGAACGGCCATATCTACGGAACCCCGGGTGGAATTCTGCCCATTAACGAACTTAACCGAGGCATTTGGGATCTGAACCTACACAGAAAAATTTCAAGTATCTAGGTTGATCCGTTCGAGAGTTATCGTGCTTACGGACGGACGGACAGACTCGAATTTTCCGACGGATTCGTCATCAGTGAGTCGAACATAGTCGATTGTGACCATTTTCGGCTCAAAATTCGAAAAATACAGACATCGTGACGAAATAATATAGCCCTCGTGTAAGTAGTACGAGCGCTCAATGAGTGCTAGCTCAACTCAATTTGGTCGTTATTACGGTAGGAAAGCCGGAGAAAACAAAAACATCAGCGTTTTTTCAAAAATTTATAACTCGGCCGTTTTCAAAGTTGTAGCGCTGGTTTTCCGGATGAAAACATTGGTTAATAGGTTCTATAATTGTGCACAACCCGTAAATTGTAATTGCGATTTGAATTATTCCAGGCACTATTTTCCAGAAGGGCTGGATGCGTCGGAATGTGTTCGATTTCAATTTAAAAACCGATTTTGGAATGAGAAGCATAGTTCTACGAAACGTCAATCTTGATTTTCCGTCAAAATGTTTCAAAATAGATGAAAATACGTGGAAACATGACCAAAACCGGCCCAGCGCTCAATCGCGGACGAATAATAGGGATAGCTGGCCGACGCGGGGCTAATCAAGATTGACGTTTTGTAGTATTATACTTCAACTTTCAAAATCAGATTTGAAAATCAAAATCGGACACATTCCGAAGCATCCAGCCCTCCTGGAAAATGGTGCCTGAAATAATTCAAATCGCAATTACGCAAAAACTATTTATCTGATAACGTCCGGGTTGTGCACACCCAAAGTACCTATTAACCACTACTTTCATTCGGAAAACCAGTACTACAACTTTGAAAATAGCTGAGTTATGAATTTTCGAAAAAACACGGATTTTTACAGTTTTTCCGGCTTTTCTACGGTAATAATGACCCGATTCAGTTGCACTAACACTAATTTTCTACGTCTTTTTGAGCGCTCGTACTACTTACACGAGGGCTTTATCTTTTCGTCACGATGTCTGTATTTTCCGAATTTTGAGCCGAAAATGGTCTCAAAAGACTATGTTCGACTCACTGATGACGAATCCGTCAAAAAATTCGAGTCTGTCCGGCCGGCCGTCCGTATACACGATAACTCTCGAACGGAATGTCCTAGAAACTTGAAATTTTCAGGGTAGGTTCGAATCTCGAATGCCGCGGTTAAGTTCGTTATTGTGCAAAATTCGCCGAGGGGTTCCGTAAATATGGCCGCTCGAAATTTTGTTTTCCTGATAACTTTGAAACTACAGATTCGATCGAGGTGGAATTTTGTACTCTAATGGAAAATGGGGTGTTCAAGCTACATGCAAAATTTTGTTCAGCTCGCATACCAGAACCATAGAAACCATAGAAAATTGTAACTTTTGAACGGAAACGCCTAGGGATCTGAAATTTTCAGGATAGGTGTGGATCTCGATTGTCGTGATCACTTTCATCTATGAGCAAAATTATACTAGGGGTTCCGTAAATATGGTCGTTTGAAATTTAGTTTTCTTGATAATTTCCAAACTACAGATTCGATCGTGACGAAATTTTGAATACTAATGGAGAATGATATATTCAAGCTTCATTGCTCTAGATCGCATGACCAGAACCATAGAAACCATAGAAAATCATAACTTTCGAACGGAAAGGCCTAGGGACTTGAAATTTTCAGGATAGGTGTAGATCTGAAATGTGGCGTTCACGTTCATCAATGAGCAGAATTATACTAGTGGTTCCGTAAATACGGTCGTTTGAAATTTTGTTTTCCCGATCATTTCGAAACTACGGATTCGATCGAGATAAAACTTTGTATTTTAAACGAGAATGATATATTGAAGCAACATTTTGTCCAGATCGCATGACCAGAACCATATAAACCATAGAAAATTATAACTTCCGTAGGGAAAGGCCTAGGAACTTGAAATTTTCAGGGTGGGTTTGGATCGCGAATTTCACGGTCACTATCATCAATGAGCAAAATTAGACTAGGGGTTCCGTAAATATGGCCGTTCAAAATATTCTGTTGCTGATAATTTCGAAACTTCCGATTTGATTGGAATGAAATTTTGCACCTAGATGAGGAATAATGTATTCAAACTACATGCGGATTTTGTCCAGATCGCATCACCAAGACCATAGATATCGTAGAAAATTCTAGCGAAGTATCGAAAAAAAATTGGTCAGCTGAAGCACAGACAAAGTCTGGAGTTTCGTCTAAGTTTTAGAATTTTTTTGACAGCTGTCGAAAATTCCTTCAATTGATTTCTAGAACTGGAAAATGCGAATCTACCTACAAGGTGGATGTACGAGCGCCCAAAAGTTCCTGCCTTCACGACAGTGCTAGTGCTAAAAAAACACCGTTTTCTGGTGTTTCTTCGAAATTACAAAAAAAAGTGATTATATTTGCGAGTCGAAAATATATTATTGAATATCCACGGACGACCCCACGTACCCCTCCACTAGCGGTTTTTTTACGATTTTTGTCACGAAAAAATCCCTATTGCCTGGTCAGTGAAAAATTCACAACTCTACGATCAGTTTTAGTTTGATCAAATTTCCCAACATCAGATCAGAAAAACTCAAATTCCTTTTCACTTTTCATTTCATTGATGCCTCAAATATGGACACATTATTGGCTGCAGGAAATGGCGAATAGTTTACATGTCAAAAAAACGATACTGTTTAAAAAAAATCATTCTTCTAGTGATAAGATCCTAATGAAGTTTCACAAAAACCTTCTTGTTGTTATTTTACAACAACAAAGTCTGAATTCGATCGAATCGGTATCCCAGAGAGGAAAAACAGATGGCGCTATTTCCACAAACTTAACCGGCGCATTCAGACCTTGTACACTGAAAATTTCAAAACTCTACTTTCGAACCTTATCGTTTTTACGAATTGTTCATCTTTGAGTTCAACCTACTCGTTTAAGGCCTGTCTGACTCAAAATTCGAAAATTGCAGACATTTGGTCAAAATGATTTCTATCTTGTTCAGAGAAACAAGCGCGCAAAAATTGAAATTATTTGAAAAAAAATTATAAAAAGCACTGCCGTGAAGTCAGAAGCGCTCCTTCAGGCTCCTTGTAGGTAGATTCGCATTTTCCAGTTTCAGAAAACAATCGAAGAAATTTTTGACAGCTGTCAAAAAAATTTCAAACTATGGCGAAACTTCAGACTTCATTGCTAAGTGACCAATTTTGTTTTCGATTATTCGCTGGAATTTTCGACGTTATCTATGGTCTTGGAGATGCGATCTGGACAAAACATCTCACGGATAGTTTGAATACATTGTTTTTCATCTATGTGCAAAATTTCATTCCAATCCAGTCAGTAGTTTCGAAATTATCAAGATAAAAATATTTTGAATGGCCATATTTACGGAACCCCTAGTCTAAGTTTGCTCATTCGACATTCGAGATCCACACCTATCCTGAGAATTTTCTACGGTATCTATTGTCTTGGTAATGCGAACTGGACAAAATTTCGCACGTACTTTGAATACATTATTCTTCATCTATGTGCGAAATTTCATTCCAATCCAATAAGTATATTCGAAATTATCAGGAAAAAAATAGTTTTAACAGCTATATTTACGGAACCCTTAGTCTAATTTTGCTCATTGATGAAGGTGACCGCACAATTCGCGATCCGAACCTATCCTCAAAATTTCAAGTCCCTAGGCCTTTCCATTCGAAAGTTATTTTTTTCTATGGTTTCTATGGTTCTGATCCTGCGATCTGGACAAAATATAGCTTGAATATATCATTCTCCATAAAAATACAAAATTTCGTCACGATCGAATTGGTAGTTTTGAAATTATCAAGAAAACTAAATTTCAAACGACCATATTCACGGAACCCCTAGTGTAATTTTGCTCATTGATGAATGTGTCCGCGAAATTCGAGATCTGAACCTAACCTGAAAGTTATAAATCCCTAGGCCCAGAAGAGTAAGAAGTTGCTATTTCCCTACATAAAAGACCTTTCAGGAACAAATCGTAGAGAAAGGAAACTGCAAGAAGCATGAAATCATCGAACCTAACCGGCACAAACAAAAAAATTTGGGAGGTGCCATACATAAATAAAGTTAACGAAAATAATAAGTCATTTTGATTTGATGATAAGATGAATCCAGCTCTTCTCAGAGCGCCCCTGAAGACGTTCCGACTTTCCGACAATTCATACCGAAACGTTAGAACATAGGAATTCCATAGACGGAGGAAATAACAATAAATGACTTCTAATTGTTTTATGGTGGAAAAAGGCTTTACCCATTAATTGTTCTTATTTCGTGTGTGATTCTAATACTGTGTTTGAATAGGATCGTATAACGTTCTGTTATTTCTCAAGTAATGTTATTCCCCTGGATAATTCAGGTAAATAACCGTGGTTTAACAATTACAAACTTTAACTGCCTAGTATGTAAAACAAAAAGATACCAGGAAATGAGTATTTCTCCTCAAATGAACTCTCTATCAAATCAAATATCCAGTCTGGAATAAACCTAACTAGGTATGTGGCCTTATAACTTATCTTCAAACAGGGATGCGTGAAAATGTAAACTCAGACTTTCCAAGAGAAATTTTTGGCATTCTTAGCAACTTACACATACAAATAAGATAAGTTTCATCAGGTTCTTATCTATTTTGGTTCATCTGTTTACTTTTGAATCGATTAATGGATTATGTTGGTTCGTGTATGTTTATCTTCGCGGAGTGATAAAAATATTCGGTCGATAATGACAAAAGTGCATTACCTATATCAGGTAGATGACTGATGATACCTTTCATACGGAGATCGTATTGAATAAATGATTAGAGGAAACATCGAGAAAGTGGTCTGCAGTTATGCAAATAATCTCTTCTTATCTGAGCTATTTGTTATTGAAAGAGGTATCCAGGTATCGACTATATCTTGAAGATCAAAGAAATTGTTGATTATCGATTATACAAACACGACAATAAGAGTTACGAATATTGACATCGCCTTGCTTAGATGAGTACCACAGCAACAATAACTACCAAACGAAGCACTTAAATTGAGATGTAGGTGTAATGGCTATTGAATTCGTTCAATTCAATAACCAACAATCGGATTCTTCGAATTCCCCACCTAATAAAGATCAATGAACCAAAAGAAAATCATCAATCTCTCTTGTTATCACTGAATCAGAGTTGAATTTGTGCACGTGTTGTTTGGTTGAAACCTTTGTATTTCTTAAATTGATGTTAAACACGTTTTGATTTTCTGGGAGGGTATTCACCAGATTGAATTGGAAGTCAAAACAAAGAAAGTTTCTGCAAATGAGAAGTTTAATCTTAAACATAATGACGAATTTGAGGATTCCTTGACCAATTCTTTGTTGTCCCAGGGTCTCCAAATATTAAAATCCGAATTACTTCTGTTGATTTCTACCTATCAATTTCTCCTTATCCGCAATTTTTCTGGAAATAATTCCTTATTATATTTATTCATCGTCAGTAATCAAACGTTTTGTGTTAGTACATTACTCTGACATCAGTTACAGGAGATTTATGGACTTTCACTTTCATTAGTGACAATCGATAGATTTCATGGTTGAATGAAAGATCGATCGATAATAATTACAGCTATCGAGAAGTTGGGTTTTATACGAACTCTTTTTCCTTAAAAATTAGCGAAACGAAATAGCCTATTGTTACACGACACACTCCATGAAGTGGGTACAACTGTAGGAAATTTTTGTGAACTTGGCAAATATCAGGCTGAGCACTTGACACAGTTCCAACTGGAAGCAGTTGAATTTACCGAAATATAAACATCTATACTGAAAATACTTGCTAGAATTAAACGAAGAAGCCATTCGTACAGATAAATTTTCTTCATTGAAAGAAATATTATACCTTCAGTCCTTTCCCAGTAAGAGCCTTATATACAGGGTGTCTACTTTTAAAAGGGCAAAACTTCAGGGGAAAGTCATAGGTACATAAGATTTGCAACAAAAAATTTCATATAACACATGGTCGAAATGTTGACGGTTATTCTTCAATTTAACATTTCCTGATTTCACAGAATATTTCAAGTTTTTCCATGAAATTAATTATACTTCAGTTATCTTTGTAGCCTCATCAAAGTTGACCACATATCTGGCAGCAATAAATTTGCTACAAGATAGGAATTTGTGTGTGTTCAGAATTTCTTTATTGCGTGCGTGGTAAGGAGATGAATATCACGAATTTGAAGTGAACAAAACCAGTCTTATTTCACCAATGGTTTTATCGATGGAAAATCATTAATTATGGGCATGTTTTCTTTCCAGCAAAAAATAACCCATTTAGTGTGCTTTCAAATGACATATCGACTTTTGTGCTTGATGCTTGTCTTTTGCCCTAATATCGTGTATAAGATAACAACGAAAAAGTCGAAATATTTCAAACTCAAACTTGCTCTATTTTGAAGCTCTTTATGATTGAATAATGAAGTCATTTTCATGGAAATCATGAATTTATCTGTCGATTCAATATAATTTGAAGGAATAAACCGAATTTCAATAATACAGATTTTATGGAAACATGTGAAGAAAACAGACTACTACTACTCATAACAATTGTTCAAAATGTCCACCACGTTCAATACCTTTCTTACATCGTTTTCGCACTGAATCTACAAACCTGCGAAGTTCACAACGTTTCTGACGCATTTCTGCACAACTCGAGTTTATTCTTTCGATCAGATCCCCATTTGGATGTGTTCCAGACACAAAAATCCAAAGGCGTAAGGTCGGAACATTAATTCATCAAGTCACGCAAATTCCGGCGTTGGGAGTCATGAGAGGTGAACTTTTCAGACCAGTAACACTTCCCGATCGCCTCAACGCTGAAGAATTCATTACATCAATTCAAAGCAGCTTAACGGACATATTGGATGAAATGCCCCTGGCTAACAGACAGAATATCTGGTTTCGGCTGCCCAGCTCATAATAGCCGGAATGTAAGGTACTTAGGTAATAAATGAATATTTTGGGGTGCAATGGATTGAAGGTACTGTCCGGTAAGATGGCCACCAAGGAGCCCCGACCAAAAGCCTTCGGAGTTTTATGTCTGGAATACCTTGAAAGAAAAAGTATATCAAATTCAGACTCGAGAAGATCTGATCGAAAGAATAAATTCGTGTTGTGCAGAAATGTGTCGGAAACGTTGTGAACTTCGCAGGGTTGTAGATTCAGTGTGAAAACGATGTGTAAAATGTATTGTTCAAGGCAGTGGACATTTCGAACAATTGTTATAAGTAGTAGTAGTCTGTCTTCTTTACATTTTTTCATCAAATCTGTATTTTAAAATTTAGTTTATTCGTTAGAATTATTTCGATTCGACAGATAAATTCATGATTTCCATGTGAATTACTTCAATATTCAATAATAAAGAGCTCCAAAATATAGCAAATGCAGGTTTGTAATATTTCGATTTTTTCGTTGTTGTCTTGTTAGTTGATATAAGGGCAGAAGACGAGCAGCGAGCACAAAAGATGATATGTCATTCGAAAGCACACTAAATAGGGTATTTTTGCTGAAAAGAAAACATGTCCATAATCAATGATTTTTCATCGATAAAACCATTGAAAAATATGACTGGTTTTGTTCACTCCAGAATCGTGATATTCATCTCCTTACCACATTCGCAATAAGAATTTTTTTGGCACCCTCATCTTGTAGCAAGTTCAATGCAATTTCCAGATATGTGGTCAAATTTGATGAGGCTACAAGGATAACTGAAGTATAATTTATTTGATGAAAAAACTTGAAATATTCCGTGAAATCAAGAAATGTTAAATTGAAGAATAACCGTCAATATTTCGACCACGTGTTATATGACATTTTTTGTTGCAAATCTCATGTATGATCTCCCCCTGAAGTTTGACCCTTTAAAAGTATACACCCTGTATTTAGAACTCACGAAATAATTTAAATAAATAATTGATACATCTAAAGGAGGTTGATACATTTCATTGGAGAGTTATATATAAAAGAATCAAAGATCTTCAACTAATTCCTCCGAATAATCAACAAGATATTTTGAGGCGCAAAAATGTGGCGAATAACTTGGTATGAACCTTCCATTAATATTGTCCGCATTGGGTACGATTTTTATTTTCTAGAGTTCACTTTATTCGTGAGTCTTCTTGGTAAACAACGTGATATTAAATACATTTTTATATCATGGTAAACAATACTACGCAATTTGGAGATAACAGAAGTATGGTCACCAAAGCATTATGGGCATATTTTAAGGTTGAAATCTCCACTATCAGATCGATATCGGATTTCAATAAGAATAATTGTATTTGTTGGTAAAGTATCATCGCGCTTGGTTACAGAATAATTGAAAATTTGACTATAATTTGAACATCTTAATTGTGAAATTCCTTGCTATCAAAAATTATCCAAAGTATGATTGAATTTTACTATGGTTATAATAAACTCACTAAATTGATTTTTCTAAAATTTCATTTATAGTAAATTTGTATGCAATTTCCATACAGTACTCGGTTGTTAATAATTCTGTATGTGTCTATATTTAGGTATTGATACTTTAATGAGTATAAGACTTATATTCATTATGGATGTATCATCTGATGATGATGAATTAAAGTGATTCTTCCTGGAATTATTATCTGGCTCTTCTGTTGATCTCGTCACAAATTGTCGAATTGAAAATTGATGAAAATATGAGAATGTTGGATATGAAAAGATCTTGAAAAGCTGGATACATAAAAAAAAATTCTTCTTTTGATACAATTTTTTTTTTGGGGCGATTAGTTCATTGATAAGTCGTTTGAAGAATGGAAGAGAATAACTCCCTAGAGTCGTATTTAGAATTCGAAATGAATGAAAATGACCACCTCCAGCTAGGATGCGAGAAAAGAAAAGAGCACTAACTATTTTTTAGCGCTCGTACTACTTACACTAGGGCTATATCATTTCGTCAAGATGTCTGTATTTTTCGAATTTGAGCCTAAAATGGTCTCAGACGACTATGTTCGACTCACTGATGACGAATCCATCGAAAAATTCGAGTCTGTCCTTCCGGCCGTCCGGCCAGACGTATACACGATAACTCTCGAACGGAATGTCCTAGAAACTTGAAATTTTCAGGGTAGGTTCGAATCTCGAATGCCGCGGTTAAGTTCGTTATTGGGCAAAATTCTCCGAGGGGTTCCGTAAATATGGCCGCTCGAAATTTTGTTTTCCTGATTACTTTGAAACTACAGACTTGATCGAGGTTTGCACTCTGATGGAGAATAACGTATTCGAAATTTGGTCCAGCTGGCATGACCAGAACTATAGAAACCACAGAAAATTATAACTTTGTAATGGAAAGGCCTAGGGACTTGAAATTTTCAGGATAGGTTTGGATCTTCAATGTTGCAGTCACTTTCATCAATGAGCAGAATTAGACTAGGGGTTCCGTAAATATGGCCGTTTGGAATTCAGTTCAGAAACTATGGATTTGATCGTGACGAAATTCTGTATTTAAATTGAGAATGATATATTGGAGCTAAATTTTTCCAGATCGCATGATCAGAACTATAGAAACCATAGAAAATCATAACTTTTGAACGGAAAGGCCTAGGGACTTGAAATTTTCAGGATAGGTTCGGATCGCGAATTTCGCGGTTACGTTCATCAATGAGCAAAATTATACTAGGGGTTCAGTGAATATAGCCGTTCAAACAATTTTTTTCTTGATAATTTCGAAACTACTTATGGAATTGGAGTGAAATTTCGCACATAGATGAAGAAAGATGTATTCAAACTACGTGGGATATTTGTCCAGATCGCATTACCAAGACCATAGATACCGTAGGAAATTCTAGCGAATTATCGAAAAAAAAATTTGTCACTGAATTGAAGTCAGGGAAGGATTTTCGCCTTAGTTTGAAATTTTCTTTGACAGCTGTCAAAATCTTTCCAATTGGTTTCTGAAACTGAAGAATGCGAATCTACCTACAAGGTGGATGAACGAGCGCTCAAAAGCTCCTGACTTCACGGCAGTGCTTTTCTAATTTTTTTTCTAAAATCTTCCACTGGTGTAGTGACTGATGAATTTCGAAGTATGTTGAAAATTGTCATCCTCTGTAAACAGTGTAGTACGACATACTTTTATTTCAATCAATATACAGGGTGTTCCTAAATTGCAGGTACAAACGAAGATGGGAGATTTTTGATAGCAAATCTACGGGTTCACTGTCCTATGTTTTCCTCCAGACCTTTTTTTTGGTGAGCCACTGTTCATTTGAAAAAATGTAAAAGGAGCTTTGTTCTTAAACTGAATTTATGGTCTCTTGTAGTTTTGTCGTATCTGCTACCGATTTCGAGAAAAAAATTTTGAACGATTCTCTCGAAATCCTCAGAAAAATCCAAATTGTCATAAAAATTCAGTTAGTTAGCTGTGGTGAATTAATTCATTGTTTGTTTTGACACATTGAATTAAACTTTTTCAGTTGAATCTTGTGAAGTGTAGATACTATGAGAAAAAAACATGTATGGGCCTTTTTTTCTTAAAATTACCTAAGCAATCTCCCCTCTTCGTTTGTACGGTCAATTTATGAACAACCTGTATAGTATTTTCCATTCTGTATCTTCGAAAAAAACCGGCTGTTCAAAAATCCATTTAGGAAGAAATTCCTGAGAGTAACACCTCGAATTTCACCTCTGGATGTCACTTCTCCGACCACCCTGTATATAAAGTTAGATAATTTAGAAAGATTTCATCATTTTTCAGTCTTCTGATTGAAAAAATAAGAGAGAATCATCTGAGTTCTTCCGCGATGTCTGGTGATATTAGTCCTCAAATAATCACCACAAGACGTTCTATTTGGTTTTTCTTCGATACAAGCGCTCCTTTGGGATAATTTGTGAAGGTATAAGAGAAAATTACTCTTGTTTCGGGCAATGGGAATGAATGAATTGATTTCAGAAGATCCCGAAGCCCATTCAAATATGACATTTCGAAGGAGTCGCTACTCACTTTTTGAATGACCAGTGGGGTGCCGAAGTCCTTTCCACCTTGCAGCCTAAAACCCCAAGTGGGCGAATCACCCTTCGAAAGTTTAACCGTCAACAACGTTGCCATTTTGCGCACTGTTTTCTTACGAACCCACCACCGTCAGTCGGACTAGGGTACCACTGTTGCACTGTTCGGAACGTGCGGCGGCAGACGCGTTTATTTACAATAATGGACAAAATACAAGATGCTGGCCAAATGGTGACTTCTGAATCGGCTTGCGGACAATTCGAAATACGCTGAAAAATGAAATCGGGCGATGCGCAACGGCGTACTGTCCTGCGCGGTGGGTTTTGCGAGTGGGAAGCGCGCCCGCCTGGATATATTTAAATCTTGGACGGCGGCGGTTGTGGTTGTCCGCCGGGCGGCAGCTGGGCGGTGTGAGGAAGGCGTTCGCTGATTTCGGACGAACTGGGTCAATATGGCAATAAATATAGCAAAATTGACCCATTTCGAAATCCAAATATTCCAGGTTTGTTTTTCCGAAAGTTTCAACTTTCCTCTCCACTAAGAGAAGGAATTTTCTGACTTGAACTACGCCACCACCATATGAGGTTTGGTAAACTACCTTTCTACGAAGAGAAAAAAGTGTATTATTTTTCTCGTTTCACTTGCGCCCAATGTGCGGTCTTATACAGGATTTTCCTAAATTGGAGGTACAAACGAAAAGGGGAGATTCCTCAACCACCACCTACATGGTTCTACATAAAGCTAGCAAGTGTATTTGAAGAACTGCTGGGGGAGCTACTTCCTAGTTCCTATACGGTATACGAATACAGAGAACTACCTCATCTTTGTTGAGAAAGTTGCTACAAGGTTGCTTGTAAGCAAAATTCATAGGAGAAAATTTTTATTCCAAATATAAAAAATTCCAAAAGCACTGCCGTGAAGGCAGGAGCTTTTGAGCGCTCGTTCATGCACCTTGTAGGTAGATTCGCATTTTCCAGTTTTAGAAATCAATTGAAGGAATTTTCGACAGCTGTCACAAAAATACT
This sequence comes from Aphidecta obliterata, assembly GCA_963966015.1. NCBI lineage: Eukaryota > Metazoa > Arthropoda > Insecta > Coleoptera > Coccinellidae > Aphidecta > Aphidecta obliterata. Next base: position 20,804,132 of record OZ014430.1, on the reverse strand, counting down.
GAAACTTAGGCGAAACTCCAGACTTCATGTCAGTGCTTCAGCTGATCAATTTTTTTTCGGTTCATTCGCAAGAACTTTCTACGGTATCTATGGTCTTGGTGATTAGATCTGGAAAAAATTTTGCACGTAGTTTGAATACATTATTCCCCAGCTAGGTGCATAATTTCATTCCAATCCGATTAGAAGTTTCGAAACTATCAGGAAAAAATATTTTGAACGGCCATATTTACGGAACCCCTAGTCTAATTTTGCTCATTGATGAACGTGACCGCGAAATTCGCGATCCAAACCCACCCTGAAAATTTCAAGTTCCTAGGCCTTTCCCTTCGGAAGTTACAATTTTCTATGGTTTCTATGGTTCTGGTGATGCGATCTGGACAAAATATTGCTTCAATCTTTAATAATATATCATTCTCGATTAAAATACAGAATTTCATCTCGATCGAATCCGTAGTTTCGAAATGATCGAGAAAACAAAATTACAAACGACCGTATTTACGGAACCCCTAGTATAATTCTGCTCATTGATGAACGTGAACGCGACATTTCAGATCCACACCTATCCTGAAAATTTCAAGTCCCTTGGCCTTTCCGTTCGAAAGTTATGATTTTCCATGGTTTCTATGGTTCTGGTCATGCGATCTGGAGGAATGTAGCTTGAGGCATTCGGGAACTGAACCTATACTGAAAATTTCAAGTCTCTAGGTTGTTCCGTTCGAGAGTTATCGTGCTTACGGACGGACAGACTCAAATTTTCCGACGGATTCGTCATCAGTGAGTCGAACATAGTCGATTGAGACCATTTTCGGCTCAAAATTCGAAAAATACAGACATCGTGACGAAATGATATAGCCCTCGTGTAAGTAGTACGAGCGCTCAAAAAGTCAGGGCTGAAAGGGTTGAAGAATTTTAAGAAAAATGATCCCATAAACATGGGATCGCAAACGTTTAGTTTTCGAGATACAGGGTGTTTTCTTATATCAATACATTACATTTTTTGAGATGATTATACGAGTTTATCGGATCTTCATGGATCATTGCTACAGATCGGAAAAATAACCATAAAATCCAATAATGAATCGATTCACCGCAGCTTACCAACTGAATTTTGATGGCAATTTGGAATTTCTAAGGAAATCGTTCGAATTTTTTTTCAAAATCGGCAGCAGATACGACAAAACGTATAGTATAGTAAGTATAACAACAAAGCTGCTTTTAACATTTTTCCAAATTAACAGTGGCTTACCAAAAAATAGCTCTGGAGGAAAACAGGACACAGTGTTACAGAAAAAAAAATTACGAAAAGCACTGCCGTGAAGGCAGGAGCTTTTGAGCGCTCGTACATGCACCTTGTAGGTAGATTCGCATTTTCCAGTTTCAGAAAACAATTGAAGGAATTTTCGACAGCTGTCAAAAAAATTCTGAAACTTAGGCGAAACTCCAGACTTCATGTCAGTGCTTCAGCTGATCAATTTTTTTTCGATAATTCGCTAGAATTTCTACGGTATCTATGGTCTTGGTGGTGAGATCTGGACAAAATTTTGCATGTAGTTTGAATACATTATTACTCAGCTAGGTGCTAAATTTCATCCCAATCCGCTCAGTATTTTCGGAACTATCAGCAAAAAAATATTTTGAACGGCCATATTTACGGAACCCCTAGTCTAATTTTGCTCATAGATGACGTTGACCGCGATATTTGCGATCCAAACCCACCCTGATAATTTCAAGTTCCTAGGCCTTTCCATTCAAAAGTTACAATTTTCATTTCAATCAAATCTGTAGTTTCTAGTAATCAGGGGAACAAAACTTTGAACGGCCATATTTACGGAACCCCTGGTGGAATTTGGCCCATTAACAAACTTAACCGAGGCATTTGGGATCTGAACCTACACTGAAAATTCCAAGTCTCTAGGTTGATCCGTTCGAGAGTTATCGTGCTTACGGACGGCCGGACGGACGGACGGACAGACTCGAATTTTCCGACGGATTCGTCATCAGTGAGTCGAACATAGTCGATTGAGACCATTTTCGGCTCAAAATTCGAAAAATACAGACATCGTGACGAAATGATATAGCCCTCGTGTAAGTTGTACGAGCGCTCAATATGACCCTGATGATTTGCTATAAAAATTGGCATGTCATATGGTGTAAACTCTCAATTATAATATTTATGCCAAATTCCAGTTGAATATCTTGTGAAGTGTAGAAATTATGAGAAAAAGAAAACTTGAAAAATATCAAAACTTGAGCACCTTGTATCTCGAAAACGAAACGTTCACGATCCTGTGTTTATGGAACTTTTTTTTCTTGAAATTACTCGAGAAATCTCCCCTCTCTGTTTGTACCTCCAATTTAGGAACACCCTGTTAATTCAGTTTTGTCTCTCCACTTCAATATCTTTATTTTTTGTCCGATAATTGAGAATAGTGAATTATGGTGAACCATGTTTACACTATACAAATGAATGATCCAAACATTCGCTTTACTTTCACATTTGACACTGCTCAAAATTTTTTTGGGCACTTAGCTGAGTTACGCTTATTGCAGTCCGCAGCTTGAAAATTGAATTTTTTCCTCCACTCAGGGAAGAAAGTTTCTGACCAGAAGTACTGTTCCACCTTCCAAGGTTGAGGAAACCACAATTTTAAACAGATAAAATGAATGATTCTATCTCTGGTTACACATCCTCCTAAAGTGCTATGTCCTTTTTTTGACAATAGAGAATAGTGAACCGTGAAAACCTGATACAAATAAATGATGCAACCAAACATTCGCTTCAGCTCCACATTCGACACTGGTAACAAGTTTTTTGGGTCCTTAGCTGAGCAAGGCTTAGTAGAGTATGCGCAACTTGAAAATTCAACTTTTCCCTTCACTCGGGAAAAAAGGGTCTTATACATTCATTCAGTTCTTTTTCTCGTTTCAATACCTTTGTCCTCATTTTTGATAACAGAGAATAGTGAATCCTAATTCTTAGTGAACCATGAAAAACCGATACGAATAAATGATGCAACCAAACATTCGCATCATCTTCACATTTGACACTGGTCACAAGTTTTTTGGGGCCTTAGCTGAGCACGGCTTTTTGCAGTGCGCAACTTGAAATTTTCACTTGTCCCTTCACTCGAGGAAGAAATTTTCTGACCAGAAGTACTATTTCACCATCTTGGGTTGGAAAAACCACTATTTTACACAGATAAAATACGTTATTCTTTCTCTCGTTTCCCTTGCGTCAAAAGTGCGGTCTCATACATTCACCCAGTTCTTTCTCTCGTTTCAATACCTATGTCCTTTTTTTCGATAATAGAGAATAGTGAATCCTAGTTCCTAGTGAACCGTGAAAATCCAATACGAATAGATGATGCAACCAAACATTCGCTTCATCTTCACATTTGACACTGGTCACAAGTTTTTTGGGTCTTTGGCTGAGCAAGGCTTTTTGCAGTGCGCAACTTGAAAATTTCACTTGTCCCTCCACTCGGGGAAGAAAGTTTCTGACCAGAAGTACCACTATTTTACACAGATAAAATAAGTTATTCTTTCCCTCGTTACACTTGCGCCAACAGTGGGGCCTCATACATTCATTCAGTTCTTTTTCTCGTTTCAATACCTTTGTCCTCATTTTTGATAACAGAGAATAGTGAATCCTAGTTCTTAGTGAACCATGAAAAACCGATACGAATAAATGATGCAACCAAACATTCGCATCACCTTCACATTTGACACTGGTCACAAGTTTTTTGGGTCCTCAGCTGAGCAAAGCTTATTGCAGTGCGCAACTTGAAAATTCAACTTCTCTCTTCACTCGGGGAAGCAAGCTTCTTACCAGAAGTATTGTTTCATCCTCTTAGGTTGGGAAAACCACTATTTTACATAGATAAAATAAGTTATTCTTCCTCTCGTTACACTTGCGCCAAAAAAGCGGTCTCATACATTCAATCAGTTATTTCTCTCGTTTCAATACCTATATGACCTTTTTTTGATAAAAGAGAATAGTGAACCGATACGAATAAATGATGCAACCAAACTTTCGCTTCACTTTCACATTTGACACTGCTCACAAGTTTTTTGGGCCCTTAGCTGGCAACGTTTCTTGCAGTGCGCTGAAAATTCAAGGTTGGCTTGGCTGAGCGGGCATTGATTCTCCTTGCTCTAGAAATTCATTAATTTCAAAGCTAAAAACAAAAGGTGAAATTTGAAAACTATTAGGTAGAATCCAACCAACAAAAAATAATGAAATTAGAACTCATATAGACGCTTCCCTCATCATTTCCTCAATTCGAGGCTCGTCGCTGAGTTGGCAGTGTTTTTAATACAACTCTAGATTGTCTGAATATAGATCTAGCAAATATCCACGAAATTTCCGATTCTTAAAACTCTCAAGTTAGCGCACCATACAAATGAAGTTTTCGTTAAAACCATCTTTATTTGGTTTCAATTTTCAGAACAATAACATCAAGATTCGGCATAAATAATTTAGGTTTCATACAATAAGACATTGACTTTAAAATTACTACATATTGTTGATTTTTTTTAACAACATTACATCGAACAGTTAAAACAAGAAGACCAACTTCTTAGGAACAACTTCAATCCATAAATACTATGTCTGAGAAGGTAACTACCACAGAATTCTATCACTATTTCTAACAAATCTGGAAACAATTTACTTTCGTTCTTATCGATACTATCACTATGATTTCAGAAATCACATTAAAACATTCATTTAAAATATTGAAATTTCAACAAGTTAATATAAAAAATAATTCGAAGTGTGATGCAACATTGCAATGATCACTTTCAATTATTGTCATTGTACCGAACAAAATTGAAATAATCAAATTCAGATTATTTATCATGATATAGAAATCGATATGGCTTCATTTTGTCTAGAGGTACATTCTCCTGAATTCATATTATACTTGACTTTGAGCATTTCTCTACCTGATTCTCCTTTCATTTTCCGAATGAAAACGTATTTTCGCTGAAAATTATCCACATGATATATTAAGATCAAATTACTTTAAATCATCAAATACCAATACTAGCAACTACGTATTAAATAGAGGAATAAAATATCAGTCAAAAATAACTATTTCATCACCATCTAACTCCGAATAAATATTATATTTACTAAAACGTTAGGTTATTTGTAGTTCTTTGGAATACTGTTGTAATATCATCAGACAATCGGGATGGCGAACTGCCAACTTGACTGTCTCTTCACAGCTCCAATTTTCTCGAAAAATATATACATCTCCAACATAGAAACATATAAAAATCCAATATATGTGTTATCTCGATTATTGTCGGAATTGCTGTTCATTGTGTGATTTTTTTCATCACTTAATTGACTCAAGATTTGCTGACTTGCGCTGCCTGTCTTCTCAGGTCTGACGTTATACAGACCGTCAGAACGGTGCCGATCAGGAGCATCACAGACATAATGGCGTTGGCCCAGGTATCGTTGAAATTATGGAAAATAACAGAGTAAAGACTGGTGAAGGCTGTACCAAATACTTGTGAAGCTGCGTTCAGAAGCCCCGCCGATGTCCCTTCAGGCTCAGGATAGGTGAGCTCAGCTGCCAACTCGAAACCCACTGGTAGGAGTCCCGTCATGAAGAATCTGGAAAGATATGAGTGATTAAAGCCACAACCATCATCTAGATGGAAATATTGGTGATAATCGTTTGATGTCTTCTCTAACAAATCTTCGCCAACAAACTATAGATTATAACACTCTTACCCGAGTAAAGCAGAGACTACGTAGACGTGTACCATTCCTTTATCCAGTGCGAAGGTATAGATCACCATTGACACCAGCGACATTGCATAAACTGCTACAGTCGTTTCTCTGTAAAAGATCCCATGAAAAATTAATTATCAATCAAAGTATTATAACATCCAGGCTAATAAGTTATTTTTTGGGACTCGCCCTTAGGAACTTGCGAAAGATACAGGACTCACTTGAATCTGTGGAATTTGTCCAATATTATTCCACACAAAACCGATCCCAGCATTCCAGCGAACACGATTAATACCCCTATTCGACCAGCATCTGCTTCTGCATCCTGAAATGAAATATGAAAATCGTAGGTTTGAATGAGGAAGAGAACGATGAGAAAGTTTGTAAACAGATCTGATTTGTAAATAGGTCGGATTCTAATACTAGACCAACACGCTGCATTATAATAAATATACCAATGTTGGATATAACTAGGTCAGCTCAAATTAATTTTACTGCCTTTATTCAGGCGATATATCGAAAATTTAGATTCTTTGATCCACCATTTATTTTCAACAGATCAGCGGAGAATTTTCATATACAATCGTCATTTTCACATACACGAACGCATTTTCGAATGCCTACTTCTTATGGCCCATCACAAGAACAGTATCTATTTGGCGCCTACGCCAAAAGCTACCCCACGTAGCTGGAACATAAATGGTAAACGGTTGATGGAAATAACGTAGAATGGAAATACCTGGAAATTATCCTAGATAGTAAGCTTCTTTGGAATGAGCATGTTAAAAACACTGATAGTGAAGCGACAAGAGTTTTAATGGAGTGTAGAAGCCTATCCAGCAAAATTTGGTGTTGTAACCCTAAAATACTGCAATGGATGTACGTCATGATTGTGAGACCAACGATAACTTATGGGGCAGTAGTCTGGTCTGCTAAGACAGGGCAGACAAACACGACGAAAACACTCGAAAAGATACAAAGGCTTGCCTGTGTTTGCATCACTGTAGCTATGAGAACGTGCCCGACAAAAGCACTTGAGGTCATCACAGATCTCACTCCTCTACATCTAGTGATCAATAGGGAAGCCGATGAGATATCCTTGAATATCTAGGGAAGGTACAGGGAATGAGAGAATTTAAGGTCATGGAGCCTGGTCCTCTCTGAAAATGTACATCTCATCAGCGAACCTGTTTAGTGATGTTATGATTGAAAAAGTCAGCATTGAGAAGAACTTCAACACTATGCTATGTAGAAAGGAAGAATGGGAAAAGGAATACACTACCCAAAACTTCGAAGAGAATACCATTAAATGGTATACAGATGGACCTAAAACCACGTCGGCTCCTACTCGAGTGTGTTTCAGGCAGAAATACTTGCAATCGAAAGATGCATAGGTATAAACCTGGAAAAAAACTATCAAGAGAGGGACATTGTGATCCATTCTGATATTCAAGCTCTATCAAATCACTGAACCACTAAATCATCGACTCAAAGCTGATTAAGAATGCCGTAGGAAACTTAATGAAGTAGGCAAGAACAACAAGGTCTCTTCAGTCTGGGCTCCTGGTCACCCAGGACTCGAAGCAAACGAAGAGGTCAATACACTTGCCAGAAAGAGAGCACAAACGCCCCTTACTGGCCCAGAACCTTTCTGTGGCATAGGTAAACGCTCCTATAAGAAAGAGTTTTTGGAGCAGGAAGATACTGAAAGAAAAGCACTCTGGAGGAATCTTTCAGGAATGGATCACTCTGAAAAGTTCACTCGAAACTTTGAGAGATCCAAGATCCAAAAAGTATTTGGATCTCAGTAAGATTAAGTTACGCCTCCTCACTGACTTCCACACAGGAAATTGTCGCCTTAAAAAGCGTATGATGAGAATGGGCTCAACAGAAATTGACGAGTTTAGATTCTGTGGGGAAAAGGAGGAAACTCCTGTTCACTTGGTTACAGAATGCCTCGCCATTGCCAACCAACGCAAAGAATGTCTTGGACAAAAGAATTACAGGAGGAACGAGGATTTAACCTCTCGAAGCCCTCTCAGATACTGGAGTTCATTGGAGCTGTAGAGCTGGAGGGCGAGCTTTAGGTAGCGCATTTGCGAATACAGCTCTAATGAGGGGAACAATAGACCTTGAGGTCGCAGTGAAATGTAACCCCCTTACCCAACTATAACTATAACTATATATCTCACCTTATAATACTGTAGAATAATCTGGTTGAGCAGAGTCGATATGGCGTAAAATATTCCAACATTGATTCCATAAGCCAGAAGCAACAGGATATAAGGGCCATTCACCAGGAGCCTTTTCAGAGATCCTATGAAATCCACTTGACCATCGCTTTGTTGTTGGGCTTGAGCGTATGAAGGGGGTGAAGGAGGTTCATTCTTGAAAACTGTAAATAAAACAAACAATATTATTGTTTAAAATTATTCTGTTTTCGTATAAGACATGCTGATTGTTCGTGTCATATGCTATCATGAACCATTCAAGATCGGAAGCCTAGAGCTCTTGTTTTCTGTCAGGTTTCTAATCCTGAGCCTTCTTGAACATTTCACCAGCTTTGCCTTACACTTATAACAAGATTAATAGCCTACACCACTCGTTAAGAATAAAGTTTCGCGCATATCACTCACAAGGGTCATCTGAAGGTGCAAAACCTTTTGAGAAGTATTGAATTGACAAACTCAGCTTGAAGAAATTAGGTGATTTCAAACTTTATCTTTCATAATATCAAAGAATTGTTGAACTCAAGAGACAATACCTTTATTCATCTCAAACTTATAACGTGAAATATTATTCCTCCAAAAAATTGTTCAATTTGCATACCAGGAATCGTCTATCTGAATTGGTGCAAGTGCATTATTGGGAGTTTTGTATGGCATCTTCAAGTTCAATAGGATGACGTACATCATGACACAAAATGCTAATTGCGAAAAAAATAGGAAATATTTGAGAACTTTTGTATCGACGAGGGGAGCTTTCTGTTTATTCTTAGTCTTTTTGCCCATTATGACTTAGAATTTTAATGACAGTGACAGTGTGACAGTAGTCTGATTTATTTATTTTTATATTTGTTCATATCCCGACTCTACTAGGTCTCTGTGAGAACCCTCAGAAACTCAGAGCTTGTGCATGTAAGGAGACCTGGTTGTGTTCTGTGTAGGCTTCGTTACTGTGTTCTTACGCCACCTGAGGCAAAGCACTGTTAATTGTTCACCCAACAGTGAATGGTGGAACCGTGCTCCATGTCAGAAAATTTCTTTCCCGACCGGAGGATTCGAACCCGGGGCCGATCAAGGAGACCGATCTCGAGCCGCCCGCACTAACCACTACACCATGGCCCCGTATAATATACTCACATAAAATAATAGCCACAAATAATACTGTTGTGAAGATTGCAACTCCGAGAAAAAGAACGAACAGATCATGCTGTATCTCATCTGAAGTGCCTTTTGAATTCACAAGTAGAGGAGGTATTAGGAAACCACTGGCAACTCCAAGCTGTAACAGAGAAATTACATTAGAATATGATTTCCACGGTGCTTTAACATATAATCACGACTAATCTTCAGCGAAAGAAATGGTGCAGTTAGTTTGATTTTGGAAGACATGTGTTTCCTTATGAAAACTTTTCAGGAATGTCCATAGGACGAGGTGGTTTTGAAATTTGGTCAGCTAAGTCACCCGATCAATCGCCTCTAGATTTTTTCTTCTGGATTGCCTCAAATCTCGAGTTTAGTTATAGAAATGAAAATTCGCAAAGAATTTGGTGAATCATAATAACACAGCAAAAAAATAATAACTTGCTCAAATTCAACTAGAATTGAGCTGAAGATTAGTTGAGATATCATAGAAATATGTAAAAGAAGGAAAAAATTTAATAAAACCCGTGAAGCAGTGTAATTGTGAGTGCGAAGCGAAACTTTAAACAATTTCAAAAATTTGTGCATACATTAAAAGTGAAGTGCCCCAATGTCATGCAGGTCTTACACACCTCTAAATCCACAAGCGTGTCAAAAATCTTGTACACACTATATTATTGAGTATTTACGCTGAAAAAAACACAACTGGAATGACTATGCAAATGGGTTGAACATAATTGTAAAGTTTTATTTTTTTTGGTGATTAAATTGCGGTATGTTCAATTAATTTACTGATTTCTTGCCATTATATTATTTACCAATGATATTTTTAGTGAAAAAACTACAAACTCCGAACACCTTGATTGATAGAAAAGTGCTGATCAGTTTACCTTCCGATCTTGTTCTATTGTTGTATGAGGAGAATCATGGAGATTGGCATTGATAGGTTTGCACCAAGATAATGACTAGATCAAAACATTGCAGATACGGACATATAATTTAGTTTCAGTGTTTTCTTCATCCCATAAGATATAAATTGAAATATCTATCATGAAGAATGACCGATCTTTTTTGTTTAAAAAATATTCGAGGATTGCAGGGTATATTTTCTGGAATTCGGCGATCTTCGAGTAGCTTCTTGGATGGTCGGGAAGCAGACTTTCCTAAGTTTACTAGAAAACTCCAGAAATATAACGGAATATATAAATGAACATCGATAAATCAGATAGTGTGTTAATGAATTAGTGTGTTAGTGAACTGTTGATAAATTATTTAAGAAGAATTTGAACTCTTATCATCACAATATGAAGGAAATTTGAAGAGAGACAATATGGGGAAAATTTAGAGATGATCAGAATGAAGAGGTAATTTGAAGAATAGGATATCCGAACAACAAACAGTCCCCCTATTTCTTTCAGCCCATCAAATTGTTGGCTCTGCATTATCACAATTGTATAATGATGCCAATTCACAGCTCGTTTCTATGCAGAGAAGCGTCCCTCTCATGATCAACAACCATTATTATCATTATATGGACCATCGTAATGACAAAATCACTTTTATTATTTAACCTCAAAGTGTGTCATACACCACTTCATATCCCAATGAGGAAGGAATTATTCTACCATCAATTAATTTCATGGAACGAAGGCGAATTTCAATTGAAAATTTCACACCTTTACTTTGAAACCGATAATATGCATCGCATCAGTCTATCGATGATTCAATGACTCACCTGGTTACCGAAAACTCCTATACTGCATGCGGAGGAAACCTGTGAAGGTCCAAACCACACTGCAGCTAACCTCGCAGGTACAGATAAAACGAAAACTTGTGAAAGAGCTACAATACTCTGCCCGAGGAAACCTATGTAGAAACGGTCTGGAGCAACTGATAGCACTTTAATCCACGCTCCAATACATGTTCCTGATATTCCCAGTATGATTGCTATGCGGAGTCCCTGAAAAAATGAATTATAATTATAATGATAACTAAGGGATCATTTCTCCGGAAGTTGATCAAATAAAATTTTCAATTTGGAAAAAGTTAAATAAATCTTGGGCATGAAGAGATCTTAAGACCACTCTGGATCGTGTTATCTCTCTCTTTTAGAAGATCTGCCATGAATCACGGTGCCATATGTATTCCAGCAAATAAATGAATGAATTTTATAGCAAATTCGTATATTCTCTTTCAACTTTTATCAGAGGAGATTTTTCCTGAACGGTATAATTCTTAAAGTTCAAACTAAGGAGGGAAAAATGACTGATTGAAAAGGTCCTATGAAAAAATTAGGCAGTGCACAAACTCACCGATGAAATTGATCCAAATTGTTTACAGAAATTGATGTGCACCAATGCACATCACGCAATGATCTGATAGTTGCTGCATGTAACATTCGTTTTACATGCAGCAACAATCAGAAAAGAAGTTGAAGAGCATTGAATTTACTTTTCAATAAACTTTGTTTGAATATTATATTATGAACATGCCCAAACCGAAATTTGCAGATCTGCTGTTGACTTTTGAAGAAAATTCCCCTATTCCACTTTTTCTTTCTTTAGGGTGTATTTACAGTACTTTCATTGCTTCACAAAAATTGTTTCAATGATAACATTGAACGTTTTCGAATAAAATTCAATATTTTCCCGTGAAATCCAATCCATCCTAGGCGGATAATTCAAACCTACTTCAACAATTACTGGGCGATGAAAAAGGGAAAAATTGAAATTTCTTTCAATATTGAAAAGTTGTCTCATTAGCCATCGATTTCTTAATTAGATTTTCATCCATAACCTTTCGAATATTTATACATGAACATATATCCGATTTGAAAGGTAATGGATTAAAATCAAATTAAGGAAGTGATGAGAACAACTTTCTGATATTGAAAGAAATATCAATTTCCAATTTTTTTCTTTTTTATTGACAGTAATTGTTGAAGTAATTTCAAATTATCCGCCTTGGATGGATTGTATTACACGCAAAAATATTGAATGCCGTTTATGAGAAATCATTGAAACAATTACTGTGATAATAGGGCAAATGAAAGCAGTGTACTAGCTGCCATATGGTGGAATAACTACTGGAATGAAGACAATTGTTCGAAAAACAACATTCAAAACAGATAAGTGGGGGGTTTTCTTTGAAATACAAAAAAAAATCATCCAGAATATCCCGATAGAATTGATGCTCACCACAACCCTTCATTCCAAATTTATTTTAAAATAGTCAAAGCTTCAAATCAATCGTGTCATTGAATATTTCACCTCCAGTATGATCGATTTTATTCAACCTTAACCGATATATAGAACTTGAACTATTCATTATTATTGTACTCGTACTTATGCATGACACTCGGATATTCTGAAATAGTAGGTACAAATGTTTCTCTTGTAGATGATCTTGGTGTCTGAACTTGAAGCACTGTTTCATTTCTTCCGGATTTTACCTCCATGAATTCGAATTATTGTCAACCATATCAAGGCGACCACAATGCGACATACTGGAGGAGAAATAAGAAGGTTAATAACGTAGGATCTCCTCATTGTGGGGGAAATGGAACATAAAATCAGCATTCTTCAATTGAAATTTGTTTTCGTTGCAAATTTGAGATCTCGGTTAATGCAGATTAGTGCCTCCCTTATTCAAAATTATGGCGGTATTAGAAACTAAACAAAAATTTTTCAATTTACCATAATTCGCAAATCATTGAAACTTCCCAAGCTGAGTAGTTATTCGAAATGAATAAAAACTAATATCAGATGCCACAAAATCAATTTATTTATATATTAAAATTGCGGTTTCAGGTTTCTCAAATAATGTCACCCTGAATGTTGCCATTCTAGAGATATGATATGCAAATTATCAAGATAGCCAGGAAAAAAATGTTTACTAATTTGAATATAGTGCAAGGGCAACATTAATGATATCCGCTCAATACACTGGACCAAATTCGAATGTTGTCATGCATTCTTTCGTTATTATGAAAAAACTTAGAGAACTAAAAAACGCAAAGTATACTCTACATCAATATGAAATAATATACTAACCAACTTATCGAGAAGGTAACTTCCTGGAAAGATGAATGGAATGTACAGAACCATATAAATAATAGATGTCCAATCAACCCATGTGGTCGAAACATTATAATACTGCGTTATCACGTTTGCTATAATAGAATACTGAATCCACTGCATCGAATTCGATGCAGAAAAGAGGACGAATAAAGTCAGGATGAACCATCTTATCCTGTAAACTCTCAGAGGTTCGATGGCAGGCAAATTGCTTACTTTTACCTCCGTGGGATCCATGTCGGATTCGTCCAAAATCTATAAAAGAAATCGTAAAAAATATTGTTGCTAAAAAACTACAGGTTCGAACAACAGAACAGGAAAATTTCGCACAAGAAATTCATTAACATTAAAATTTCAAAGAATATTGAGTAAATACCAAAAATCCTAGTTAATGTGAAGATAAACACACATATTTGAACTCATATCTCAGACGATAAATATTCTTTAATTTAATCCTTGTTAATATTACTTTAAACGTATTGATAATCATTCTAAAAGAAAAGATGATTTTTTCGAAAAAAAAAATTATACCAACTCTCTTATTTTGACACAGATTTATTGATAAGCGGGATATTTATTCAACACTCGTAACAACAATCACGAAAAACAATGAACTGATCGGATATAAAAATCAAATCTCACTCAAGCGGCGTAAAAAATTATCTTTTTATCTCTGAATGCACTTGCAGATATCTCAAGAATCTTGAAAAAACAACTTCTGAGAAGAATTGTGTCAAGGAAAAAGGGTAAATTGGGAAATTCAAAATTTACTATATGAGAATAAATAACGTTTCAGGTTATTTTACTATTTTTATATATACTATTACTATGTAGAGTAGAACTCTGCTTATCGAAAGAATATTGATAAGTACCGGTAAAATGGGGTGATATCGGTAAATCAGTTGATATTAAATTGATTTTCAAACGTATTAAAACTCAAATGTGGCTTCTTGTTAGTTAAAGACCGAGAAGTTCAAATATTATATTGTAAGAGCGATTTCTTGTGGAAAGGAAGACATCCAGGAAAGATTCCTCAGATCGAAAAAATCTAAAAAGAAAAATTTATCCTGACGGTCCAGAAATTTGTATGGTTAACATAAACCAAAAATGTTGGCCAGAAATTAGTTTCTCAATCCACAAGAGAAACTCTGACATTTGACTTGGATATAATTCATGAAACACATGTTCCAAAGTGGGTATTTTTAAGGTAAACCCATTATTTCATTTAATATTGAAGAATATTCGATTTGCATTCCCTGTGCATTCAGATATCAATAAAGTTGGCGTTCATGAAATGAAATGATTTTATTTTGCTTCCAAAAACTGAGAAGAAAATATGTCTATGCTGTTATATTTCATATCGGTTTCCATACTGCAGACCAAAAGCAATATAGACGAGTTTTAACGTTTGATGCCATTCACCCCACCTCGAAGGTGGATAGAAACAAACGACATAATATTTTTTTTTGCAAAAATTATCAATTGCACACACATTTCTTATACGGGGGTCTATTGTATCAAGGGTGGCCGGACTTCTTTCAAAATATGGATGCTGAATTATTTTCCTTTCGTGAGATATGAGCATTCGAACCTCAGAATGTGTTTCTATTCACCCCATTTTACGGTAGTATTTAAATGAATGAAGTTATTGGGTTTACCCAGGACCTTTTCTTAGTTCCCAAAATCTGCAATACATTATCTAAAGATCCCAAGGTGCTTGTAGGTTAACTTCAGAGTGTAGGTATCATTATTATACGATATGGTCGATATGGAAGAATTTATTCACAATTATAAATTGAAATATTCTTTTGACTCTTTCTGTTCAAGCTTATAGCTTTATTTTATTGTTATGCAGACAAACGACAGTTATAATTGAACAAGTTACACTTCAACTTGTTAGGACAACATTGAATTTTCAGTATTCTACAAAAGAATTTCACTTATTGTTCAAAAGATGCAGTATGAACATTTTGGCTAGATTGAAGTCAATGTAATAAATTAACAGATATCATGCAGGCACAACATATTGATGTCGTCGTGAATTGATCGACAATTCAATAGAGTTCATTGAATGATTTAAGATCAGTGTATTCAAATTTTAACGAGTTCATCATCCCTCATCGCAAAACCAAACAAACAGAAAGATACATAAACTCAGATATTTTTGTGATATTTTTAGAGCAGGTAGACAAAGATGATGAGGATTGGTTTATTCACGATGGGTTATACGAGAAGAAATTATTGGATAATTTAGGTTTCTAAATGTACTAGATTTTCCAAATTAGTGGGAAAACCCAGTTATCCTAAAAAAAAGCTGCGAAAAGGTGGGTCACTCTAAGGAAAATTTCATTTATACGAAACCTAGATTTGTCGCAAACATATTTTGAATCTACACTTTATAAATACAAAATTGAAATTCATGGGACAGACTGTATATTTGAGGATTTATAATATCTTATACCTAATACCAAGTTCATCTTCAGTATTAACTTTGAATAAAATATGGAATAATTCGACTCTCATTTGAGCTAATAAATTCCAAATAAGTAGTGTTAGATCAGGCTATAGAGATTTTTCGTGACAAAAATCGTAGAAGAAAACCGCGAGTGGTGGTGCGTGGATATTTAGAGATATGTTTTCGACTGGCAAATATGATTACTTTTCTTTTTTTTTTAAAAAACACCAAAAAAATCTGCTCTATTGGTGGTTTACGTGGCCACTTTTCCGAATCACCATCTCGAGATTAATGGTTTACCTACAAAACTATCAAACGCGAAACAATAAGGTATTATGGTGCGCACATAATAAAATAAAAACTGTATGCTGATTTGAGTTGAAGATAACACTCAAAAGAAATTTCAACGGAATGTTTGAAAGTTTTGTGAAAGAAACACGGGAATTATCTTGACAATGGACAGCATTTGCTTCAACCACCCTGTAGGTGTATCGAGATTCGATTCTGTGCACTTTTGTCGATTACCTGAAAATAATGAGAAAATACCTTTGCGCGGCAAAAAAATTGCTCTTTCACTCACTTACAGGTGTAACAATTCTACCTGGCTCGTGGCTACAACAAGTAGCTAATTGATTATCTTTACCGAAAATTACATTTTCAATTATCGTGTAAAGATGAAATATTTCGAACGATAATATTTTCCACCAAATACTAGGAATCAGCTGGAGGTCAATTCTCATTGATGATATTGATCATTAACACTTTGATTACTACAGGAAATATTTTCAAATTTTCAACAAGTTGTGGATAAATATTATTCATGGAATCATTTTCTCGTAGGAAGTCATTTAACAAAAAATCAAATAATCATTATTTTAATGAGTTTCAAAATTTATAAGAGATATCAACCTCCCTGAAATGATTCAATTGAATGCATAAAGGGAAACAACATGAACCCCATAAATTATGTGTACTCACGCGATCATTCTTTGAGCACACGGATTAGGAATAACCTTGGAATTTCCCAACCTTCAGCTTACATGTTAGGTTATGATTGACATAAAACTATGTATGTTTTTGGAGGTAATTGGCATTGTTCAATTTCAAAATATCATCAAATCAAATTACTATTTTGATGATCACTTGAATGCAAATTTCAATTTGGTGTATTACCATCTCAACACCCAGTTTTTTTTTACACACCAAATAGACTCAGACTTTTATGATATGTTTATAATGATTCAATGATAATATTCATTATTTATTTTGTTTCTCTATATGATCTCTCTGAATATAGTCTCAGGTTCTTTTCTTTTGAATTTTTTTGAATTCAGCTATTTCTCCATACCTATATCTTCATATTTCTATAGCAGGATTAATAATTCAATCATTGATGTCGAGGAATGTAGGGAGAAACATCCAAAAAGTAATCCAGAATTGTTGTTCTCGATTTATATTTCCTCCTTCAAAAAACAGTAGAACGAGTGATAAGTGAAATGCTAAAATATAACCTTATAGTTATAGTCGTTTTACTTCATTTAACATCTTTCTGTCTGCCAACCATTAAAAATTACCTCTAACTTAACTAACTACACTCGGTCAACTAGCACGACATACTCATTATTGATAAGATACATTTTCGTTAAAAACCATGCCATTCCAACGTGTGTTTATCTACCCATCATATTCATCATTTGTGAAGTGCATGATTCAACTAGGATTTCATCACAAAGATACATCTAGGAATCATCTATAATCCCCAAAAATTCCTGTGAATAATGAGGTATAATATAAACCTCAGCATAATACTTTATAGCAACACAGTTCAAATTACAAACAATCAGCGAGACAGAATTAATTCTTCTCGATATAAAATACAATAAAATTGTTTGCAAAAGGGATTAACTTAAGGATTTGAGCCAACATGTCTAGAACTCCCTAATAATCCCACTTTCTTGCACGCTTATTTTGACTGTCACGTTCATTCGTACTGAAACGAATAGTTCGAATCCTAAATTGGATAATTTGGCATGTTTTATATTAGGTCTAGTGGTATTTGCAGCAATTTATATATTATTTTCATTGGTACTTATGATTTGAATTGATATAGTCTGAGCAACTGGGTCATATACTTGGTAGTACTCTTGGTTCAAAAGGCCCAAATAAGACGCAATCATTCATCCACCATCCTTCGCCAAATAATTTCTAATTGGCTTACTCCAGATATATTCGAGCTTCTAAATGTACAGAAATAATTTTTCTCTAAATAATTTGTTTTGAATGGACAAATGCAGTTAGGACAATTTCTCAAGAGTAAAGTTAAAGGTAAATACTTATGTATTATCGTTTCCTTTATCTCTATCCCATGAAATATCTCGATTCATTCTCAATAAAACTACCAATTTAATTTAATTTCTATTGGCAACTACGAATGGATATTCAGAATTATAACTGGCGAAATAGTAGGGTTAAAACTTTTCGGTTAAGGATATCCACTTAACCGAGACACATTCCGAATGCAATGATAGTATAATATTAAATAGTTTTTTCCCATTGCAATTTCAAATTCAAATCTCTTGATTTTCGTCTTGGAAATTATTAGATCGGATTCTCGAGCTAGAATGATCAATGCCAGATAGAATATGATTGATGTTATACTGAATTTAAATGTTTTTACTCTAAAATTCTCAAAAATATGAACAATCAAATCTCTTCTAATGGAATTACAATTTCAATGCGATTTTCGACGATATCGAACTGCGATGAATACAATTGTTATTTTTTGATAAGATTTTGACAATGTAACTTAAAAATTACCAAGTGGAGGACAATCACGTTAATAATCCAAGGAATTTGGCTTAAAAGATTAATCATTATCGGCAACGAGTCATAATATATTAATTATCTACATTTCACTTCTCAAATTGTATAATTAGAAGGACAACACAGTGTTTGAATACGACGCTACAAATTTAACACAAATTTTTATAATTTCCACGTGACTTCGACTACATTTCACTTCTCAAATTGTATAATTAGAAGGACAACATACATGTTTGAATACGACGCTACAAATTTAACACAAATTTTTATAATTTCCACGTGACTTCGTTTCTTCTTTTTTGAGCGCTCGTTCTATTTACACGAGGGCTATATCATTTCGTCACGATGTCTGTATTTCTCAATCGACTATGTTCGACTCACTGATGACGAATCCGTCGGAAAATTCGAGTCCGTTCGTCCGTAAGCACTATAACTCTCGAACGGAACAATCTAGAGAATTGAAATTTTCAGTGTAGGTTCAGATCTCAAATGCCTCGGTTGAGTTCGTTAATGGGCAGAATTCCATCAGGGGTTCCGTAAATATAGCCGCTCAAAATTTTGTTCTCCTGATTACGTCGAAACTACATATTCGATCGAGATGAAATTTTGCACTCAAATGGAGAATGAGGTGTTCAAGCTACATCTGAAATTTTGTCCAGATCGCATGACCGGAACCATAGAAATCATAGAAAATTGTAACTTTTGAACGGAAACGCCTAGGGACTTGAAATTTTCAGAATAGGTGTGGATCTCGAATATCGTGATGACGTTTATCATGAGCAAAATTATACCAGGGGTTCCGTAATTACGGTCGTTTGAAATTTAGTTTTCTCGATAACTTCAAAACTATGGATTTGATCGTGACGAAATTCTGTATTTAAATTGAGAATCATATATTCGAGCTACTTTTTTTCCAGTTCGCATGATCAGGACCATAGGAACCATAGAAAATCATAACTTTCGAACGGAAAGGCCTATGGACTTGAAATTTTCAGGATAGGTGTGGATCTGAAATGTCGCGTTCACGTTTATCATTATAATTTCGAAACTATTTATTGGATTGGAATGAAATTTCAAACATAGATGCTAAAGCACTGATGTGAAGTCAGGAGTTTCGCCTTAGTTTGAGAATTTTTCTGACAGCTGTCAAACATTTTTTTAATTTTGTTTCTGGAACTGGAAAATGCGAATCTACCTACAAGGTGGATGAACAAGCGCTCAAAAGCTCCTGACTTCAAGGCAGTGCTTTTCGTAATTTTTTTCTTTCTTTCGATTGTCCTTTCATTCAAAATTTCAAGATTATGTCAACACAATTGAAATAAAAATATATCTGCCTAAAGTTCATTCCTCCTGGTAATGGAGTGAATGAAATAGTTCTGGAAAAGGATTAGAAAGCTATGCAAACGCAAAAAAAAAATGATATACGATTAGGTTGTACTCAGAGATGAAGTATTCGTGATCAAATTCGATTCTGTGTACCTGAAGTTTCGGAATTTCCAGGGAACGTTCGAGGTCGGAATGAGCCGGTTGAGTTCGTTTCACAGGCGTAATCATCTGAATATTTGTACTCAATAATTCAAAAAATCCTTGATTTCAAAAATCCGACAAAAAATTCACAAATTTTTTTCAAAACTTCTCTGATGAAATTTTTCGTCTGAAAATGGGGCATCCGTGAAATGCGTTATGTGGAAATTCAGCTTTATATCGTGAAACGAAAATTGAGTTCTTCTGATATAATATATTCAATATTATTCGGTGATTACATCTTTCGAAGTTTATAAAACTCGAATGACAATGAACACTGAAGGTGGGTTTGGTACACACTTCACGTCAGAGCTTTTCTCGAATTTTTTATCGAAAATTTTGTTTTTCTAACACGAATTGTAGAGATAACCTTCTGAGGTTCATTAGATAAATTCAATTATACCGAAAAATCTGACACAACTGCGAACGTTTTGGAACGAAAAAGGTTCCAATGATATATTTATACGAGGCACGTCCATAAAGTAAATGTACCTGATTTTACTTTTTTTTTTTTATTCAAAGAGTTTTGTCGATAGTATTTCAGTTATTTCTTCATGTAGTCTAATCTCGAAAGTAATGAAATAAATGCTTGTTCATTTCAGTATTATGCACTGATAACAGGTGGATACAAAATTGATATGAAAAACTACCCAAGCTTACGAATATTCCAAAATTTTTTGGTTTGGAGTTTATGCTTCTATAGGTCACCTCCGCCTCTTGGCTCATAATGTACTATATTCAATAAATATTCAAAAAATCAAGAAGGTTATTTATTCAAATATTGGAATATTCATGATAACTCTACATGGATGTGGTTGAGAATTAAAACAACCAGTTGTTTTTAGTTTAGTGAATCCCCAAACAATATTTCCCTGTTGGGTTTTACGATTCTCACACTCAATTAAGTTAAACCTCATATCAATTCTCTAGACATGTTTCATTATATAATGAATCGCATCCGCATATATGAAAAAACTACTTGGTTTTGAGATATTTGCATTTGGAGATTTTGTAATATGCTCGGAAATTTAACCTTCATGCACCTCTACAAAGATTCATAGTACTTATCTTGTAATGATTTCTTTTTGGTCAAAAAAAAATCAGACATGATTCTGGATTGATCAATATTGCTACAAACCTTTGTTATTCATCCTGAAGGTGCTTGATTGGACCAAGATATTATCGAAAGATTTCTTATGATTCTAGCAGTGTATGGCCTAGCAAGTTTAGTTCATTATATCTTCACGTGATACTTCCAGAACAAAGGAATACATTGCAAATTCAGAAAAACCTCCCGATACACATGAAAAAAATCGAAAGCGACAAAAATTCTAAGCGTTAGCAACAATTTGTTACAGTTAGCAGGGTGCATTTCAAATATATATCATTTTCATGATTTTATCATTACCTTTGTGCCACCACCTTATACAGATCAATATCACGAATAAATTCAATTAAGTGGTCACCATATGAATGATGAAATTATAAATAAGTACCTTCCTCTTCTGCCCCAAAATACCCAAACAAACAACACGAAAAAAGGAACATGAAAATAATAAACATAGGTAGGTTCATGTTTATAAACTTATCATATCTCATGAACCTGTTTTCATTACTTTTGTGTACAGAGATTATTCTCGATTCAATTTACATCTCAGCACGAACATTTTTCATTTCATTCAACCCGATGTTGTCGAACATCAACAAAAGAAATCAGAGAATGTATAATGAACAATTAGAGATCTTTCGGGATAATTTAATCAATTTTGAAGGAATCAAAAAAACGAGCGAAGAAGATTGAAGAGAAAGGTAAATTTTCGATTTTCCTTTCGATAGTTCACAGCTTTGGGTTGAATAAATATCATCATAAAATATTTCATTGTACTATTACTATAATATTCAGCTTTCATTATTGATTCTATTATATCATATAATTTGACTTGAAATAATCAGAATATGAATTTCTATTTTTTAATCAATTTAAAATTTTATACCTATTGAAGATTATTATGATTATTGATGAATACAGGTTGACTTCAAATACCTACATTTCCTGAGAATCACGAAGCATTATATCTTAATGTTATTATTTCAAAATTTGGAATTTTTTCGAGATAATTGCCAATGGTAATAACAATAAGAGGATATTTCTCGAAATAAACACCAAACCCAAAGAAAACAAAGAAATATGTACATATATGTGATCGAAAAAAAGGTCCAACGATAACATCAACTTAAAGAATTGTGAGCCATTCTAGCTGTTGTATGGGATCAGAAATCGCAGTAGGAAATTGACAACAGAACAAAATATGCCCAGAAGTCTACGAGCTATTTTAGACACCATATTGAATATTAATATTTTTCAGATTTTTTTTTATTTGTTTCCATTCAAATCCATTATTTAGAGTGGCAATTGAAAATTTCTATTTCAGTTTGTAACGATTTATTTCAAATAGGTATTGAAATTCTTTCTAGTTTGTCCCAACAATATTACTGCAACAATGAAATAATCCATAACTAACAAATGAACCGATTTACCTAACTTCACTTATATCGTCCAGACTAAAAAATAGTTTGTCACGTAAGTAGTTCATAAAAATGTCAAACTCACCTTTCAAAACAAAACACACAATATAAAATCAAATAGGATAAAAACTCTCCAATATCACTATCCACATCGTTGCGGTGGTCGCGTCGAACGAAGGGTAGGTAACCTCAAAACGCGAAACGAACAAAATCGATTTCTACCCCAAGCGCGGGATGCAGAATCGAGTAGTCCTGCGAATAGCAGGAAACTGAATGGATGGCGCGTTGTCACCACTCCTGGTATACAAGGATTGATAAGAACACCTAACAAGACGGGAACTGTAGTCAAATCATAGGCAAAAACTGGCGAATGCGATGCCTTGAGCGCGCTTTAGGTACGACTACATTTGAAATAATTGATAACAATGAGATTCGATGTGAAATTCACTTAGTTCTATTTGTCGAGATTGTGGACCGGATAGCTAGAGGGAGTCGAAATTGTTCTCTCCAGGAGCAGGAATAGTGAAGCCTTTTATTGTTTTCGAGGTCCATTCCATTGAATCTCAATTGATCCATTATGATAAGCAGCTAAAACCTGCGTTGATGAATATTATAAACAATCGGGAATCGCACAACAATCATCATCGATAATAGTTACAAAATGTACGACATTCGAATATTCGGAATTTTCTTCCAAATTGAAAATATGAAATAAACAAGAAAGACATCAAAAAGTTAGAGAACAAAAAATAATGTTGTAGCATCTTCCTAGATGTGAAACAGGCATCGGTCCGGTATTATTTAGGAAAAGGAAAATATCCATATAGTGAAACCACTTTTCAAACTGGAAGAGAGAAAATCATTTTCTTTCTAATAAATGCAAGAGTTCCCCAAGGCAATTTTCTCGGAAATCAAACCCAATTCTTTCCACGTCAGACCCTCAAAATTGTATTAATATCAACTCAGATCTTCGAAAATAACATTCACTCTTCGAGATCATTTCTTCAAGTATCAATAAATAATGTAGATACATCAACCACACTCCAAAAGTGTGAAATGTCTTGGTGCTAAATGAACATGGTTACAGCACATTATAAATAAAATTACGAAAAGCACTGCCGTGAAGTCAGGAGCTTTTGAGCGCTCGTTCATTGACCTTGTAGGTAGATTCGCATTCTCCAGTTTAAGAAACCAATTGGCAAAATTTTGACAGCTGTTAACGAAAATTTCAAACTTAGGCGAAAATCCAGATTTCAAGTCAGTGCTTAGGGGACCAATTTTTTTTTCGATAATTCGCTAGAATTCTCTACCGTATCTATGGTCTTGGTAATGCGATCTGGACAAATTTGCTACGTAGTTTGAATACATTATTCTTCATCTATGTGCGGAATTTCATTTCAATCGAAAATGTAGTTTCGAAATTATCAGGAAAAAAATAGTTTGAACGGCTATATTTCGGAACCCCTAGTCTTATTTTGCTCATTGATGAACGTTACCGCGAAATTCGCGATCCGAACCTATACTGAAAATTTCAAGTCCATAGGCCTTTCTGTTCGAAAGTTATGATTTTCTATGGTTCCTATGGTTCTGATCATGCGAACTGGAAGCAATGTAGCTCGAATATATCATTCTCAATTCAAATACAAAATTTCGTCACGATCAAATCCATAGTTTTGAAATTATCAAGAAAACTGAATTTCAAACGGCCATATTTACGGAACCCCTTGACTAATTTTGCTCATTGAGGAACGTGACCGCAACATTCAAGATCCTAACCTATCCTGAAAATTTCAAGTCCCTAGGCCTTTCCGTTACAAAGTTATAATTTTCTATGTTTTCTATGGTTCTGGTCATGCGAGCTGGACAAAATTTTGCATGAAGCTTGAACACGTAATTCTCCATCTGAGTGCAAATTTTGAAATCAGTAGTTTCGGAGTAATGAGAAAAATAAAATTTCGAGCGGCCATATTTACGGAACCTCTGGGCGAATTTTGCCCCATAACGAACCGAACCGCGGCATTCGGGATTCGAACCTACCCTGAAAATTTCAAGTTTCTAGGACATTCCGTTCGAGAGTTATCGTGTATACGGACGGACAGACTCAAATTTTTTGACGGATTCGTCATCAGTGAGTCGAACATAGTCGTTTGAGGCCATTTTCGGCTCGAAATTCGAAAAATACAGACATCGTGACGAAATGATATAGCCCTCGTGTAAGTAGTAAGAGCGCTCAAAAAGAAAGAACAATTAAAAATCGAGGCAAAATAACTGCAGTGGTTAATTAAAAAGAGATCTACAAATGTCCATTCAGAAAAAAATTGTTGATACATACACTATAGTTTTGAAACCTATTTCGGAATACGGAATTGTACTCTGGGGAAGTCACAACAAATCAAAAATAAATTCTTCACCAAATTGTAAATGCCCTGTGATATGGGGCAAACCACGCGCTGTATCTACATATCGAAAGAAACCGTTCGTAATATACAGCCATCAAATACCAGACCACTTTGAAGGATCATTCTGACCCAGTTATAGTTCCGCTACTGTAGCCAGTAATCAAAAAAATTAAGAAACTGTGGCCAATTAAATTAAGGTGTTAAAATAGACAACAACCCTCGAAGTCATTTTTGTTGAGAAATCTGTGAGGGATGTACAGGTGTCCCAAATTCGATGCTCACTGAGAGCATCTCGAGAACTATAAGATTTAGAGAAAAATTTTTCAGGCACCTCCGATCTCCTTTTTCGAAATTAGCAGATATCAGAAATCAGATCCTAAATATATCTTGTTTCGTTCTCGAGTTCATGGCGTTTTTAAAAATCGACTGCTTCAAATGTTTCGCCATATCTTCATTTATGTTCGAGATATTCGAAAAATTCTCAAACATATTTGAGCGCTCGTTCGAATTACTTAAACAGATTCGTTTCTTCTGTTCTCCTTCTCCACTTTTTGAGCGCTCGTACTACTTACACGAGGGGCTATAACATTTCGTCGCGATGTCTGTATTTTTCGAATTTTGAGCCGAAAATGGTCTCAATCGACAAGGTTCGACACAATGATGACGAATCCGTCGATAAATTCGAGTCTGTCCGCCCGTACGGCCGAATACAATATAACTCTCGAACGGAACGACCCAGAAACTTTCAATTTTCAGGCAAGGTTCGGATCTCGGTTAAGTTCGGTATTGGAAGGAATTCGACCAGGGGTTCTGTGAATATGGTGGTTTGAAATTTTCTTATCTTGATAATTTCAAAACTACGAATTCGGTCGTGACGAAATTTCGTATTTTAATGTAGAATGATATATTCCAGGATAGGTGTGAACCTCGTATGTCGTGGTCACATTTATCAATGAGCAAAATTAGACAAGGGATTCCGTAAGTATGGCCGTTCAAAATATTTTTTCCTGATAAATTCGAAACTACTGATTGGATTGGAATAAAACGTTGCACATAGATGAAGGATAATGTATTTAAACTAATTCAAGTCTGTTCGTCCATCCGTATACACGATAACTCTCGAACGGAACGACCTAGAAATTTTCAGGGTAGGTTCGAATCTCACGGTTAAGTTCGTTATTGGGCAAAATTTGAACAGGGGTTCCGTGAATATGGTCGTTTGAAATTTTGTTTTTTTGATAATTTCAAAACTACGGATTCGATTTTGTATTTTGATGGAGAATGATATATTCAAGCTTCATTTTTCCAGATCGCATAACCAGAAACATTTTAAATTCCAACGAATGATTGAATAAAAAATCCTTATATTTCTGTAACAGCTGATTCGGCATAATTGACAAAGAGCTGCTGTAATTTTTTGACAGCTGTCGGAAATTTTTGCAATTGGTTTCTTAGACTGAAAAATGCGAATCTACTTTCAAGGTGTATGAACGAGCGCTCAAAAGCTCCTGACTTCACGGTAGTGCTTTTTATAATATTTTTCAGTAATTTTTATGGTATATAAGTATATATGATACTCATAACAGGATCAAAGAAATCAATGACCGTTTTAGAGATATAGAAGAGAGTTGGTGTTTTTTGAATGGGACACCCTATATTTTCAACGCAGTTTTCTACTCGCAGATTCCTCTATAAATAAATCAATATCTTTGAAACGGTTGGCATTTTTGAAAAACTGGTTACGGGATACTTTTTGAAAAATCTGCGACTAAAAACTTCAATAGATGGAATCACCGAATTATGTAAGATATACCAGAAAAACTCTTTTTTTATCGGTACCTCAAATTTACTTTTATAAGTTATGCTAGGGCAACCTCAACATCTCGAGAAACGTTAAGTCTAAATGAAAATTTTTTGATTATCGATCTCACAGGAGTACCTTGATACCAAATAAAATATTGACAAATTTTTCGAAACCTGCAGAAAAACTTATGGTGCGGCTGGGAAATCTTTAAAAATTAATTTCTTTCTCCCATTTTCCCTATCTGGATTGAACGAACGATTCATTCATAACAAGTATAGTATCGATCGGGGTAGACATTTTTGAGCGCTCGTACTACTTACACGAGGGCTATATCATTTCGTCACGATGTCTGTATTTTTCGAATTTTGAGCCGAAAATGGTCTCAATCGACTATGTTCGACTCACTGATGACGAATCCGTCGAAAAATTCGAGTCTGTCCGTCCGTCCGGCCGTCCGGCCGTCAGCACGATAACACTCGAACGGAATGTCCTAGAAACTTGAAATTTTCAGGGTAGTTTCGAATCTCGAATGCCGCGGTTAAGTTCGTTATTGGGCAAAATTCGCCGAGGGGTTCCGTAAATATGGCCGCTCGAAATTTTGTTTTCCTGATTACTTTGAAACTACAGATTCGATCGAGATGAAATTTTGCACTATAATGGAAAATGAGGTGTTCAAGCTACATGCAGAATTTTGTTCAGTTCGCATCACCAGAACCATAG
This sequence comes from Aphidecta obliterata, assembly GCA_963966015.1. Lineage (NCBI taxonomy): Eukaryota > Metazoa > Arthropoda > Insecta > Coleoptera > Coccinellidae > Aphidecta > Aphidecta obliterata. The sequence goes on along the minus strand of OZ014430.1, from coordinate 20,776,691 downwards.
AAACCATAGAAAATTGTAACTTTTGAACGGAAACGCCTAGGGACTTTCAGGATAGGTGTGGATCTCGAATGTCGTGATCACTTTCATTTATGAGCAAAATTATACCAGGGGTTCCGTAAATATGGTCGTTTGAAATTTAGTTTTCTTGATAATTTCCAAACTACGGATTCGATCGAGACGAAATTCTGTATACTAATGGAGAATGTTATATTCAAGCTACATTTCTCTAGATCGCATGACCAGAACCATAGAAACCATAGAAAATCATAACTTTCGAACGGAAAGGCTAGGGACTTGAAATTTTCAGGGTGGGTTTGGATCGCGAATTTCACGGTCACGTTCATCAATGAGCAAAATAAGACTAGGGGTTCCGTAAATATGGCCGTTCAAACTATTTTTTTCCTGATAGTTTCGAAACTACTGATCGGATCGGAATGAAATTTTTTCATCTAGCTGAGGAATAATGTTTTCAAACTACGTGCAAAATTTTGTCCAGATCGCATCACCAAGACCATAGATACCGTAGAAAATTCTAGCGAGTTATCGAAAAAAATTGATCCGCTGAAGCACTGACATGAAGTCTGGAATTTCGCCTTTCAGATTTTTTTCGACAGCTGTCGAAAATTCCTTCAATTGATTTCTAAAACTGGAAAATGCGAATCCACCTTCAAGGTGCATGTACGAACGCTCAAAAGCTCCTGCCTTCACGGCAGTGCTTTTCTAAATTTTTATTCTAAATACATTAAATTGTAACAACCACTGCACGTGGGTCGCTCTATTTTTCCAGAATCCGCGCGAGTTTCGAGAGGAATTATCACTCTTTGTCGTGGACGTTTGTCACGAAACTTCAGAGGATATCTGTGATTTTCGGACACCTTCACGTTCATCAAATCATGGGGAGAGACTACTTAATCATATCATTTGTCACTAATATTACTGATTTTGCACGAAAATTAGCAAAGATAACAGTTTTCCCCTTGTTTTACTCAAATTTAAAATAAAAGGGAAAAATGTGAATAATTTCAAGAGACAGGAATGGAGTAAACAGATAAATGTTAAATGTTACCCTTTTCTTTCATCATTAGTTCCGCCACTGATAACCATGTTATCAATATCATCAACAATATACTGAATCTCTTATCAATAAAACAACTTACATGATAGGCTGCTGATGCCATCTTCGTGGATTGCTCAGATGATGTTCACTGAATCTGAAGATGTATCTGCGTTAATCCCGCGAAGAAAAGTAGCGCAAAAACGATCTAACAAACAAAACATGCACATCAAATAGGCAATAGGTTCAAGGTGAATAAATAATAATCGTATTATCGGTCTTTCAGGAAGTTCTAGTACTCATCTGGCTGGAATGGTATAAGATAACAGTTAAATCGGACAGGGCCGTCTTAACATGCTTTCGTGATTCTAATACCGGGACAACGAACTCGGGCGAATAAATATAAGTATAGACCATTTGCTCAGCACCACTCACCAGCACCCTGGAACTCGCTAGCATTTTTATTTTGAGGTTCTGTAGCCAATTGGCAGAAAAATGAAGCCGTCATATACGATCTTCCGCATAGTACAGCCATATTATTTAAATTTAGATGTAATTAGGAAGGTATGCGTCCTCTGCAACCCACCATACAATGCTGTAGCAAAGCTACAAAAATATGGGACTTGTGAATACAAAAAATTGCGGTGCAGTAAATAGTGATGATTGAGGTTTCGACCATCTTATTCAGGAACAGTCAGTCTCTCCCTCGAACCCAGTCCATATATTATTTGGTCTAACTAAGGAAACCCCAGAATAAAGATTCTCCTCAACATTGAGTCATATAAGATAATTATGACAATAAAAACAGCATCATATGATGTACCTCTACTTCAATTTACTGCATATATTTCTTATCATCGACTGACATTTCCATTCCCAACCAATACTTCATGAACAAAAGCAAGGTACAGTACCATAAACTTGGTTTTGATTTCAGCAGTACCCATATAAACTTAAGAACACCAGGTATGTCACATGTGCAAAACATCGAATTATAATAATAGAAAGGAGACAAGACAATAAAAACGCATGTGCTAAGAAAAACTCAATATAGATATATAATTATCACAGACCTAAAACTTCAATAAAATAACAATACTTCTCTTGAAAAACCGTCAACAAATCATAAAATCAAAAACCATTCGGATTTAGCAACTTAAAAACAAAAACTCTCACAAAGAAAATCCTAATCTAATAAAGCCAAATTGGTGAATCTATAATTCAGAGGAATAGAAGTGGAAACTGGCATAATAGGATGTATTCCATGAAAAATTTGTCTTGGATTAGCACTTTGAATTTGTCTGATTTCAGCTTGAATCAATGAATTCAATTGTAACTGAAATCTCTTGAAGGAATTGGATTGAATAGCTCTTTGATTGTTGAACAGCTGCATCTTATTAGAAAATACTTCATTGGGATTAATAAAATTATCTGCTAATACTTTCTTTTTTTGACGCATATTATTTATGAGTTGCTGCAAATCCAAATGTTTTTGACGACTCCTTCCTCTATGACGGCGGTTTCTTCTTGGTATTATTGTATTGGTACTGGTCCCTAAAACAGAAACCCTTTTTTTCGCAGGAGTATTAATACCCAATCTCTCATGTATAGGTAATTTATTATCCAAATCCCTCAATAATGGACTTCTTCCTTGGCAATTCTTTTCATATTTTGAATGGGCAATTTCTTTCTTGAAAGTATTCTCCTTCAACGGTATCAGATTTTTTTGTACTATTTCTGGAAATAATATCTAATATCAAAAACATCGTACTATGATATAGTCAAATCTACCCACTTTCGTGACTAGGGAACATCAGACGTCGCAAGCGGAGTTGATTTAATAAATCTACAAACAAACCAAAATTCACAGTTGAAAGTTAGTTTTATTCTGAACAATATCTAACATACCGTCATCTAACATTGTATATCTGTAATATGGGGAGGTTGGTGGGTAAAAAAAAGCAAGTTTATATAATACTGAAAACCAGTATACTTTTCTTTGTCAACCTTCGTAATTTCAAAGGAGTATTATATTCCTAAGATGTTTTTCGTCTGAATCGTCTATTAATTCTATTATTAATCCAAAAATAACATAATCCAGAATCAAAAAGTTTTAGGTTACCGCATCACAAATTGACAATGATCACAGAGTATTCAAACACAGAGTAACAATTAAATCTTAATTTTTGATCCAATATCCAACTAATTTTTGGAATGGTCACTTTCTAACTTTTTCGTCTGAATATTTTCGGAAGAAAATGTTTCTTATAATTATTCTAGTCACTCTTATTACAGGGACTATATTAGTTAGATAAAGCATTTGTCTGGTCTTCGCATATGGCATAGTGCTCCCTATCGTGCAAATACCATAACTATTCTGTGTCACATTGTTATAGTATTCTGTAATCAGGGAAACTAATCCCAGTTCACTTCTAGATTCGTTTATAAATCGATTTCTATGATGGATTTCAAGGTCGTCAATAGGGAAGAATCATGGAGTGGGGTGACATCTACTTTTAGTCGTTTGAAATACCCGAGAGGTGAACAACAAACTAACGTGTGTCACGTGTGTGTGTTTATATGGGAAAAGTGTGAAACATTTGTATGATTTCAAGTGATATATTTAGAGGATAATTCATGGACAATTTTTTCAACTTTAAGAATTATTGACATCGAAGCAGGCCTTGAACGTCCAGTGGAGGCTTTATTTCTGGTTACAAAAATTACTTTTCCATTTCATCATAGAAATAAAACATCAACATAAATATAACCTAGAAAAGTGTAGAGTATACGAATTATCGAATAATTGAGCCGGAATATTCCGACTGCAGTTTAAACATGGGAATACAGGTTTGAAAGCGCAAAAATATCGTGGAATTTTTGATACTTCGCAAGCACAGGGCCAAGTGAATGGATTGGAAAAAACGTTATATATATTAAGATGGCAGTATTAGCAGAGGGAATGTGAACAGGGTACCATACAGTATAAGTATAATAAATAAACTTAAAATATTTACGAATGATACAAGAGCAAATATAAAAATCACATTGAAAACTTTGTTTCCATGTATAAGTGTACTGATTTGGGTGTGTTTATTGAATAAGCTGGCATAATCCTATTGATGGCTATCCTTTTGCAGATAAGGTTTCAATTTTTCAACCCATTTATGAAATTATTCACCATTCATAGTTTTATAGTAATCCTTATCATTGATACCACTGTCAAGAATCAGATTCCTGGTCAATTCCAGCCACTTCAATAGCACAAAACAAAAAAATACTCAAATTCAGAGCTAATTATAATGTTTCACCAATATCTTCGATAAAATCATCAAAGCAAGGTCTCTATGGGTTGTGTTAGTGTTATTCCTATACCAACCTGAATTCAGCAACCCAAAATATTACTGAATAGTCTAGTACCAACTTAAATTCGATTTTCCACAGCCTCCCGAGATGTCAATAATTCTTAAACGGAGTATATTATAGATGAAAATGCAGCGGATTGTAAGAGGTAATATGGGAATAAGATCACGAAAAATGTGATCTGTTCCTCAATGCCCATCATAGTTGTTCTGAAATTTCTTTGCATAAATTCCCGTTGAATCCCAAGGCAGTTAGAAAAAGGCAGACAATCTTGAAGATTAGGAAACGTATCTCAAAGAATATGTTAGTTTGCAGCAAGCACTTCCTGAAGAATGTTTTTTTATCGTTAGTTCGATAATTTTCTATAATATAGTGGTCATTTGCTATCACATTCACGTTCACCTACATAATCAAACATGTACGAAGTGGTTATCTAGACTTTCACAGGCATTATTATTAATTCCGCAATCTTATAAGAAATATTTGATTTACTTGTTTTGAAAGACAAAAATAACAGAATAATTTTGACCCCCTTTCGACCCGACATCTTGTGATCGCGGTACGTGATTTTCCCCTATAGTAATTTGTAATCAGGGAAACTGATCCCAGTTCATTTCTAGATTCGTTTTCTATGAACGATTTCAAGGTCGTCGATAGAGATGTGTTGTGAAAAAAAAGTGATTTGCTGATTTTTACACGAGGGCTATATCCTTTCGTCACAATTCGAGTATTTTTCGAATGTTGAGTCTCAACCGACAAGGTTGGAGTCACTGATGATGAATCCGTCGAAAAATTCGAGTGTCCTTCCGTCCGGCCGTATACACGATAACTCATGACTTTGAAATTTTCAGGGTAGGTTCGAATCTCGAATGCCGCGGTCAAGTTCGTTATTGGGCAAAATTTGACCAGGGGTTCCGTAAATATGGCTGTTCGAAATTTTGTTCTCCTGATTAATTCGAAACTACTGATTCGATCGAGATGAAATTTTGCACTCAGATATAGAATGACGTGTTCAAGCTGCAGACATGTTCAGATCGCATGACCATAGAAACCATAGAAAATTATTACTTTTGAACGGAAAGGCCTAGGGACTTGAAATTTTCAGGATAGGTGTGGATCTCGTATGTCACGGTCACATTTATCAATGAGCAACCGTTCATCTACCAGTAGCTCAGGGTACCCTCGAATGTATTCAATTTCTATGAACAATCAAAATATACTCAAATTTCTCCATCGAAATGACACTTCATTCATCAATATTTCGTATTTTTAAATTTAAAGTGTTCGAAAAACTACTCCAACAAACATGCCATTAGATCATTTGAAAGAAGAACGAACTATCGTAGTGAAACCTGAGAACCTATTCTTGAACGACAAAGTTTTCTATAAAGTCCGGAGAACCTTGTTGGAAAAAGGCAAGTAGGTACTAAAAGGAAAAGTCATAGTTCATAACTTTTCCTCTCTAGGAATTGCTCCCGCTAAAATTATAGAGGAACAGAAGCCTCCTGACGAAATGGATAGTGTTTTCTTTCTGAGTGACAGATTCGAGGTAAGCATAACTGGAGGTCATTTCATAAAAACGAGTGTCCGCTCCTTTGAAGTAGATCTAGGTATATTTGACCCTTAAATACCCTTATTTCACATACAAGTGGCAACATCGCAATTTTCTCAGGGGTAGATTCCGTAAACCGCATATTCCATTTCCTTGTGTTTGAAAATGTGTCAGGTATTACCAGATGTAGTCATAAAGCGTTGAAGTATAATGTCCTCACTTTGAAGATCCAAGATTCTACAAAAAAAGTCGTAAATTCCAGAAATTTTCGGGCACACGGCAACATGACGATTTTTCAAAACAATCTCATTGACCGGATCGAATTTTTCAATAATCTCACATAACCAATGGACGAAAAAATTCCGAAAAAGAAACTCAAAGGTCTGAAAAAATTTGAACGTTTCCTCTTGCAGATTTTGGTAGACGCAAGAGGATATAAACCGGAGGAACTCCACTGTGTGATAACTTCCAATAACGTTAACGTTATGGCACAAAAAAAAGAATGCGTGAACGATACCGAGAAGAATGTGAGCATGTCTAGAAACTATCAACTCCCACAAGATATTATTCCTGAGAATGGAAACTGCTGTCTATCTTCGGATGGTATTCTTTTGGTCACTGCACCATGGAAATTATGAAAATCTAAGATACTTCACTATAATTCATGACATATAAAAAGGAGTGCCTTTAAAGTACATAAAATTTCAAAGATAAACCTTGTATTTTTCTCGAAAAATTATATCAATTTCAATCATTACATGCAGGATTTCGTAACCTTAACATGCTGGTTATGGGCGAAGATTTTTATCAATTCGATTTCATAGGTTTCATTTAATGGGAAACGAAGATGGTCCTTATAAGAATTCCATAAGTTTGGCGAGACTAGAACTCCTTGAGTTGAATATTGAAACAATGTGAAGAGCCTAATAAAAATACTTTTGCAAGCCTAACTTTCTTCTGGCCATAAAAATGTTCAATCGTATGTTTATAGCATTAGGAATTGGGTAATGTTGTTTTGTCATCTTCAGTCTTAACCAGCCCTGAAGCGTTTCTAATCCGAAGCTAATGAATGAAAAAATGGATATCGAACTTTTCTTTGGTAAGGGGAAAGTAAGAACATCATACACTTTTATATTTTTCTAAAGAGTCAAAAAAGTTAAATCCGTCAAATAGAAGGTAGTGATATAGCAAAAGCGGTAGTCGAACAAACCATTCAGAAATGAGTGAAAACAACGCCTTTTTGACCAAATGTCTTCAATTCTCTAATATTGAGCCGACAACTTTCACAATGATTTTGAATGCAAAAAGGGCTTACCTACTTTTTACTTAATCTTAGATGAACTATTTCATCTGAAAAAAATTACGAAAAGCACTACCGTGAAGGCAGGAGCTTTTGAGCGCTCGTACATGCACCTTGTAGGTAGATTCGCATTTTCCAGTTTCAGGAATCAATTGAAGGAATTTTCGACAGCTGTCAAAAAAATTCTGAAACTTTGGCGAAACTCCAGACTTCATGTCAGTGCATCAGCTGATCAATTTTTTTTCGATAATTCGCTAGAATTTTCTACGGTATCTATGGTCTTGGTGATGCGATCTGGACAAAATTTTGCACGTAGTTTGAATACTCAGCTAGGTGCATAATTTCATCCCAATCCGCTCGGTATTTTCGGAACTATCAGCAAAAAAATATTTTGAACGGCCATATTTACGGAACCCCTAGTCTAATTTTGCTCATTGATGAACGTGACCGCGATATTCGCAATCCAAACCCACCCTGAGAATTTCAAGTTCCTAGGCCTTTCCGTTCAAAAGTTACAATTTTCTATGGTTTCTATGGTTCTGGTCATGAGATCTGGACAAAATATTGATTTAATATATCATTCTCGATTAAAATACAAAATTTCATCTCGATCGAATCCGTAGTTTCGAAATTATCGAGAAAATAGAATTTCAAACGACCGTATTTACGGAACCCCTAGTATAATTCTGCTCATTGATGAACGTGAACGCGACATTTCAGATCCACACCTATCCTGAAAATTTCAAGTCCCTAGGCCTTTCCGTTCGAAAGTTATGATTTTCTATGGTTTCTATGGTTCTGGTCATGTGATCTGGAGAAATGTAGCTTGAATATATCATTCTCCATTAGTATACAAAATTTCGTCACGATCGAATCTGTAGTTTTGAAATTATCAAGAAAACTAAATTTCAAACGACCATATTTACGGAACCCCTAGTATAATTTTGCTCATAGATGAACGTGATCACGACATTCGAGATCCACACCTATCCTGAAAATTTCAAGTCCCTAGGCGTTTCCGTTCAAAAGTTACAATTTTCTATGGTTTCTATGGTTCTGGTCATGCGATCTGGACAAAATTTCACATGTAGCTTGAACACCTCATTCTCCATTTGAGTGCAAAATTTCATCTTGATCAAATCTGTAGTTTTCAAGAAATCAGGGGAACAAAACTTTGAACGGCCATATTTACGGAACCCCTGGTGGAATTCGGCCCATTAACGAACTCAACCGAGGCATTTGGGATCTGACCCTACACTGAAAATTTCAAATCTCTAGGTTGATCCGTTCGAGAGTTATCGTGCTTACGGCCGGACGGACGGACAGACTCGAATTTTCCGACGGATTCGTCATCAGTGAGTCGAACACAGTCGATTGAGACCATTTTCGGCTCAAAATTCGAAAAATACAGACATCGTGACGAAATAATATAGCCCTCGTGTAAGTAGTACGAGCGCTCAAAAAAATGTAAATATGGAAATAATGAATCAATGCTTCGACTTTTTTGAATATAAACCAACTCCTTCGGTATCCACCTATCAAGACTCCATTGGCCTATCTTACATACTGCTACCAGATTTTGACGAAGCATATATTCCCCTTCATCCTTCGAATTATGATAATGATGGCTATTCGGCGGTCGCCTCTTCTGGTCATCTGCCCATGATCTATTGTAATGAGATGTATGAAACATTTTGGAGAATTGAGTAATAATTATTTCCACCCACACCACAGATCAACATGAAGCTAACCATTAATTAAATTCAACTACTGATAAATCATTCGTAAAACAGTCGGTGGTCATTCTTCATTGATGTCTTTTTTTCGTGAATTCTTCCGGCGATTTGAAGAAAAGTGGGACATTGGAGTACTTGACTTTGAAGGTTGGATGTTTATTTACCCACTATTTGTTTGTCTTGGGGGTCATTATGAATAATCTTCGAGATTGCAATAAAACATTTCGATGAACAACCGTGAAAGAAGTTATTTCATAACGTGTTAATGTGAGGATAAGATTTGTTTTCAGATAGTTACTGTGGCAATGGATTCGAATCATTAAATTCGTTAAAATCTTTTGAATTCGATACATTGTGCAGATATTCTAGAGTTGGTGGAATGGAATTAGCAATCATTTCATAATTTTGAAAAGGAAAAATGTAAAATTATTCACTGAAAAAAACGAATCCCGGGAGTTTCCGGCAAAAAGAATTCCTGTTGTTTAAACTCAGCTATTCTTAGCACAACTCGTTCTGAGAACAATCTGTAGGTACTTGCAATCTAACGTGCCGATTCCGGTTGGTGACTTGAGTTCTATAAACAGGAAAAACGGTAACTATAGCAGTGACCAGGTACTTTTATTTTGAAAAGGATATTTCCGTGAATGCTCCAGGAATATCTAGTGAAATATAATAATTTTGTAAGTATAACCCAACAATATTTGTACGACTAACAGTATGGACACATTAAATTCAACAGAAATGTTTGGTATTTCTCACAGAAATTCAGTTTATTCTAGCGGAATAAATATTGTTCAGCAAACAGTATTTTAATCCATGTTGTGCCATATGGTTGAAGTTGTTTGGAATGAAATATTGATTGAAAAGAAACAGAAAAGGTGTTACCATTTGTAGGAAGTAATTCCATAATCAGGGAAAAAATTTCTCTATATTTATTGTGGAGTCTCTCGTCTCTCAATTCTGGTTCTGGCCTAGGTAGCCTTCTTGACTACGGAGTGGACTAGGGTGCCGGAAGTCTGGGTTCGAATCCCGGTGAGGTCATGGATGTTGTGCATGTCTGAAAAATTAAGAGTGTCCTAAAAAATTGAGATGATGACTGAATCAATCAAAAAGGTAACAGAAAAATTAAGAATGTATTACAAAATAGCACTTGAATACTGACAGGAAGTATCCTAAATGACAACAATGATCTATGGTAGAACTAACCGGAAAATTCCAAGGAAAAAATTTTGTCTTCATATGGAAATTACTCCCAAAACAAAGTGGGTTATTCATTAGGAAATTCCAGTTAAATACTAGGTAACTACAGAAAATTCCTGTAAAGGCTCAGGTTATAAGCTTCGAATACAACTAACTAATACTGTAATAAATGAACGATACATAGTTCTGTTAAATCGATACCACACACAGTACCGTTATAGGTAAAATAATTCCTGTTTCAGTTTAGTGTTCATACCTCCGAATTCTTGCAGAAACTGAAGTTTGAAACTTCGAATACAACTATCTTGTTTGTTTAATAACAGGAAATTCCTTTTAATAGTCACGAATATTCCGGTTTTCATCACAGTATTATTTTCCTGTTGAAATGACGAACCTCAGTTTGGTTGCATCAACTAATGTAAAACTTGTTATTTCTAGAGCAATTAAACGACCGGAATTGTCACGCAAAATCAACAAATATTCCTGCTGTCGCTTATGTAGGGGGAATTTTCAGTAGAAGTAACCGAATTCCTGTTGTATATGCTGGAGAATTTCTTTGAGTGCACCACTTATAGAATAGTCACAGATATTTCGAAGATTTCAAGAATTAGCAGAAAATTATGTGTACATGCAGAATACGTAATGGAATGGAAGAATAGTTAAAAAAAAATTATTTGGAAAAAAAAAAGAATTACTGGCATTATCTACCGACAGCTCTAGATCTAGCTCGATTTTTTTACCACACGATTTCAACGGTTTATTTTAGAAAAAATAAAATATGTAGAAAGGCGTACAAATCAAATACTTATCCATAAAAGTATTTCCGATGAAGTAATGTAGGGAATGAAGGAAGATAATTATTTCCCAGTATTTCTCTTACCTACTTCTTCCAAATCTTATCATAATAAGATTTTTAAAATTAATTGTCTCAAGAAAATGGTACTTGTGCATTGAAGGGTTTCTTCATGAGAACTATCTAGCCTGTTTTTTTCAATACAGTACAAAATGCTGGAATATCTCATGCAATTTCGATTACACAACTTTATAGCACCTTCCCTCGGATGTCAGGATAATGAAGACTTTTTAAGAAATATTAAACGAAGTAAATTATTCATCAAATATTTATTGCATAATATGGGAGATGCGAAGAAGGTAATCTTCTTGAAATGCTTGGTACCGATAAATGGAATTGTAAAGTTTATGAAGAGAAAGTCCTAGGCGTTTCTTGCGAAGGAACAAGTCCCTATTCATAAGGTAAAAACACTTCCGCCGAGTATGACAACGACTGTTGCATTCACAGGTTCTTCTTGTCATAATTGTTCTGCTCTTATTTCACTGGATCTCTCAATATTGAAATGTGCACTTTAGTTGTATAAAACGAATACATCGGATCACTCGCTGGGAGCGTAACTTCACCATACCTCCTTATTGTCACATTTTTCATTCATCCGAATAATTTATTGTACTTATATGTGTCAGCACTGTGCCATGCTCAAACTACGATTTTTTACTAACTTATAACTCAGATAATCCTAAAACCACTCCACTACCACATATTTCTTCAACTTAAGATTTGAATTCTTCCTGCTGATTGATTCGAATTACGCGATTGCAGTCTCATACACCACCTACCACTTCACCACATTTCAATGCCATTTCGTCGTCATGCAACCCACAAAAATCGCCACCCAAAACTGTGAAACTTTGGGTATTCTCCATCAAGACATCGGTCGAAGATTCGCAGTAAGTTGTCCCCGTAATTTTCTTCAGACCGGGGAATATCAAATTACCGATTTCGTAATATGAAATCGTTTGTACTATCTGCCTCGACGAAAGTGCAATCCATTATGTCGAAAGGTTTTAATTGGAACTTCTGGGAGATTGCAGTGGTGCAGAATAAATGTGAAGATTAGGCAAGAAATAACAGGTAGTTTGTTCATTTTCTTAAAACTGATGTTCACGATCTGAATTATGGATGAAGGAGAGGAGCTCCGTTGTGCTCTGGACCAAATCCGTAAACATTTGATCTTATCCATGATTACCTAGAATTACCAACAAACAAACGATATATTGTTTGTCGTTGTTTATTTTAGAGAAGATAAGGGTTGTTCTTCGTCAACTGGGATATGTTTGAATAAGATGGAAATATGATTTCCAAAGTTGAAGGTTTTATGATTTCTCGACTTATGCTGCGACAAAGCGATAAGATCTATGAAGAACACAAGCTACATCTCGTTCCCTCCATCTAGATTTCACATAGGAATTCCATGAAACCGCACTAAAAAAAATGAATCCCGGCAATTTCCGGTTAGATGAATTCCTGTTGTTTAAACGCAACTATTTTCATTGCAAAAAAAAAGACCGTTCTGAAAACAATTTGTACTTGCAATCTAACATGCCGATTCCGGTTGAAGTGACTATATTCCTATGAACAGGAAAAACAGTAAGTATAGCAGTGATCAGACCTAGGAGAGTCGGGATATAAACAATAAACAACAATAAACAATCAGGTACTTTTATTTTGAAAGGGATATTTCCGTGAATTTTACAAGAATATCTTGTAAAATATAACAGTTTTGTGAGTATAATCCAACAATATTTGTACGACACATTAAATTCAACAGGAATACAGGAGTGATTGGTATTCCTCACAGAAATCCAGATTATTCTACCAGAATAAACCTTGTTCGGCTTACACTATTTCTAGAGGAATTAAACGATCGGAATTGTCACGTAATATCAACACATATTCTCACTGTCTTTTATATAGGGGGAATTCTCTGTAGAAGTAACCGAATTCCTGTTGTATATCCTGGGAAATTTCTTTGAGTACGCCCTTGGTAGCACTGATTTTCAGCCCTCATAGTTAATGGATCTGATTTTGCTTCGCAGGACATAATAATCCATTCGGAAAATTCGCTACTGAAGATAAGAATGATTGGGTGAGATGAACAAATTTTCCTACTCAACGTCAATTTCTACGAAAATGCCCAATTACAAGTGCATTCCGTTACTTCCTCAGTTTCAAAACGTACTCTCTTGGTGTGAACAATGCAATGAGTAATTCTCATGAACAATTCCTGAATAACTATAATTTCAGTTGCAATTAGAATTGCATTTAGTAACTTCGCAAAGGATTGCATTTAACTCGTTGTTGAATTATACATTCGATCAGAACAAGTGCATGGGACCCGTTAGACGAATTTCGTAATCAATTGTAGATCCACAATGATTAATTGTTGAGGAGGTACATTGTTTCTAAATTTCTCGACCATGGTCTATGCTGACTGCTGAAATATTCTATTTGTGTACTCAAAGGAATTTTCCAGGATAAACAACAGGAATTTGCTTACTTCTACAGGAAATTCGCCCTATATAAGCAACAGTCGGAGTAGGTATTTGTTGATTTTACGTGACAATTCCGGTCGTTTAATTCCTCTAGAAATAACAAGTTTTACATTATTTGATGCAATCAAACTGCAGTTTGTCATTTCAACAGGAAAATAATACTGTAAAGAAAACTGGAATATGCGTGACTACTTACAGGAATTTCCTGTTAAATAAACAAACTAGCTGCATTCCAAGCTTCAGACTTCAGTTTCTACAAGAATTTCCAGTAATGAACACTAAACTAAAACAGGAATTACTTTTTTTAAAACAGAACTGTAGTATCGATTTTACAGGAATTTTCCGTTGAAAGAACTATCGTTTATATATCACAGTACTAGTTAGTTGTATTCGAAGCTTATAACCTGAGATTTTACAGGAATTTTCTGTAGTAATGCTAATGCATTCTATCTGGAGATGAAGAGTGACTTCGCGAATAGGTGTCTGGAATGGAAAGAATTTTTTTACATTTTTCTAACGAATAAAAGATACATTCGTTGAAAACTAGTATTGAGAGACTCCATAATAAATATAAAGACAATTTTTTCCCTGATTTCAGACTCATGTAAGCGAATTTGATTACAGAATTACTGTCTTCAAATCTCACACCTTTTCTGTCGCTTTTCAATTCTTTGGGTGGTAACTTTTTCTTCCTTCCTCTGATCTGATCTTACCTGACTTTAACCTCTGTTTTCCTGTTAAACACCTATTTCCCTGTTCCTTCCTACATTCTTAATCATCTACTAACCCTTTTTTCTTTTTTCTGTATTTTCTAGAAAAAGTTACTCAAGAGTTATTATCAATTGTAGATCTAAAATATTCAATCTAGATAGAAGGCCAAAAAATGCTAAAAATTATCGAATCGCTGCTTCATTATGTTCGAAACCGGTATAATAATTTGAATTTCTGTGAGAAATGCAAAACATTCCTGTTGAATTTAAGGAGTCCATACTGTTAGTCGTACAAATATTGTTGGGTTACACTTACAAAATTATTATATTTTACTAGATATTCCTGTAATATTTAGGGAAATACTCCTTTCAAAATACCTCAGCACAGCTATGCAAACCGGAATCGGCATGTTAGATTGCAAGTACAGATTGTTCTCAGAACGGTCTTTTTTGTTGTGATAACAATAGTTGCGTTTAAACAACAGGAAATTTCCAGAATTCCTTTTTTTTCAGTGTGCGTTTTCGGTACCTATCAAAGATCAACTCATTATTACTCGAACAAACATATCATTTATTTTTAATTCATTTGAATTTTTTTCAAGAATTTTTTCTGATTTATTTAATACTGAAGATTTCTGTTCTACCTATGGAAAACGAAAAAATCATAGCTTGAAAGGCCTAATCTTCAAGCCTCTCGGTCAACAGCAACAAGTTTTGTATTTCAAATTCAAATATTGAAGGAATTTCGAAGGACAGAAGCGATTATGTTTCAAAATTAGCAAACAATCCAAGTAGAATGCTTTCCATTCTTTTCCCTGTGTGTCATGATGGTCAAATAAACAACTCCACCATAATTAGAACAATTCTTAAGATAATGAAACGCTCATATGTAATTGTAAAGCTTGATTAATATGCTGATTTCATGTGGAATTAGTATGGTTATGTTCCAAGGAATCATCATTCAATAAACTGAGGAAACTTTAGCATGCAATTAAAGGCATTGTACGGTTGTTACTCGAATTGAGTCATAATAGTTTTTGTCATTCATAACAAGTCTTCACTTTCACAATCTATAAATCTCTTTATGTGTGAAGATGTGTTTATGTTCGGAGTGCGTAAATTGATATTCTGGCGAGTGATTTGTTTCGAAATATCAGAATTAGAATAACTTTATTGTAGCTACTTTGTTAACAAATAATTGCATAGCATTATCTCATATATCTGGTTCTAAATGTTAAACATTTATCTTATGGTTTTTGCCCCTTACCATTCTACCTCACCAAAACATAGTTCAACATGTTCAATGTGAAAACAAATTTGAGTTTTTCTGATATATGTATTCAGTATAATCTGCTGATTCCATCTATTGGAGTGAATAAAAGTAAAATGACACGATTTGTCATACTAATAATGAGCTATTTTGATTAACAGAAAAAAATGAGTTTTTCTAATATATTCGATATAATTCGGTGCACCCTTCTTTCGAAGTTTTATAGAAATTAAATGACAGTATTTTTCAAGAATGAACACTGAAGGCCATTTTGATACACAAAAAAAAAATTGAGTTTTTATGATTTTTTCAAAATAATTCCGTGCTTCCATCTTTTCAAGTTTATTAAAATGAAATTACAGTATTTTTCAGCAATAAGCACTGAAGGTCGATTTGGTACTAAGAAAAAAATTGAATTTTTCTGATAAATTCAGGTGCTTTCTCCTTCTGAAGTTTATGAAAAATTAAATGACAGTATTTTTCAAGAATGAACACTGAAGGCCGCTTTGGTACACAGACAAAAAAGTTAGTTTTTCTGATATATTCAATGTAATTCCTGCTTCCTTCTTTTGAAGTTCATAAAAATGAAATTACAGTATTTTTCAACAATGAGCACTGAAGTCTGTTCTGACACAAAGGAGAAAAATTGAGTTTGTCTGATATATTCAGTTGCTTCCTTCTTTTGAAGTTCATAAAAATAAAATGACAGAAATGAAAACTAAAGGCCGTTCTGGTACAGAGAAACAAGCGCGCAAAAGCTCCTTCCTGACTTCACGTCAATGCGTTTCTCGGAAGTTTCTTTTTTCCGCCTGCATTAATTTATGCTGAGTTAAAATCGCAGAAAGACAACTTGAATCATTACCTTTTTATAGCTTCTTCGTGCAGTAATCGAGAAACAAAAACTTTTATTCTTGTGTAGGCCAGTGTTTCCTAAACGTTGGTTTTTGTAAACCAATGTCTCCCACCCTTGAATTCGCGCATGAAGAATCGCATACCTTTATTTCGAAAATATAAAATTGGTTCTATCGAAATTATATTAACGTCATTACCTTCAATCATCTGTCGGTTCTTTTGATGAATCATCACAGTTTCAGTACCATTGAGCTGCTACCTATCTAGGATCTGATTACCTTCAACATTCAACAATTCTCCGAAAGTGATTATAGTTAGATAAAGGTACATAATCTACGTTGAGGCAGACTAACAATTTGAAGATATGAATAATTTCTATTCGGTACTTTCGAAACGGCCACCAGATGAGATCAATAACTGACTTTCTCGATCTCCTTTATAATTTTTTGGTTTATATTGTTGTTACACAACGCATCTTGGTTATAATCTGCAAACAGCCCCTTTCACAGTTGTGAATCAATAGAAAACGTTAGTATCGATGTTTTATTCATGACGATGCAGTTACAGAGGGATCTAGTGCAATTTTTGAATATCAAATCGGTTCCGAATGAAAACTTATAAATTTTAATTGGTTAGAATGTAATAGATGGAATATTGTGTAATAATATTCGAATTTGTCTTTGCAAGAGAAAAAAAAATTTAAGTTTCTTTTCACTTCTTGGTAATATATTCACAGATCTTATATTGTAAAAAACTCATGCGAAAAAATTAACGACACGATAATAAATCTAGAGAACTTGCAAAAATAAAACTTAGAGCTAATGGACAATCGCGATGAACCAACCAATTTCGTCATCCTTGTTCTTATTTTATACGGAAATATATACTTACACTTTCGTTGGAAATAATAGCGATACTGTCTGAACATCGGATTAATAGCTATGAGCAATATTTGTGCAGACTATTAAACGGAACAAGTAACCCGTAATTCAGCAGGAAATAATGTAACAGCCTGGTAATCTCCAGCAAAAGTTTTTATATCAACCATCATCTGACATATTCGATGCAGAATGCAATTATCTTCAATGAACATCGGGGATTTCCTATATGCTTGTGTTCTTCGTTTGGACAAATGATACAATTGTTAACACAATTTGAAGAATCGGTTCCATATCTTTGCAGAAATAGGACAATCTCAATTCTAAAAATGATATCCTGGATATTACCCAACAATGCGAATGGATGCGGTAATATTCGGGACACTTTTAGGATGTTATTTTCAATCAAAGAAAATATTCATGTGCCAAAAAATCTTATTTAAGAATTTGCAATACTCCCATTTCTGCTTCCTTAACTTTTAGAAAGATTGAAACTTTTCATATAAGACTTTCATTTATTTTTGAGGTCCCAAGTTTCACCTTCTCTTCTGAAATTCATTTTATTTATTGAGATTGAATTCTCATAAATTTCATTTTATAATATTGTAATGAATATATTCCAAATTCTTAACTGATTTATTTACAGTTCACTATTCTAATTTATTTCCACTCGATTTATATCTACACGCTGTCTCGTACTGAACTGCCCTGTATCGGATCGATATCCATTCATATATTCCGTTGTATTTCTGGAGTTTCTTAGTAAACTCGAAAAGGCCTGCTTCCCGACCCTTCTAGAAGCCACTCGAAGATCTGGACAAAATTTCGAACGTAGTTTGAATACATTATTCTTCATCTATGAGCGAAATTTCATTTCGATCAAATGAGTTGTTTCGAAATTACCAGGAAAAAATATTTCGAACGGCCATATTTACGGAATTTTGCTCATTGATAAACGTGACCGCGACATACGAGATCCAAACCTACCCTTCAAAATTACAAGTCCCTAGGCCTTTTCGTTCGATAGTTATACTTTTCTATGGTTTTTATGGTATTTATCATGCGATCTGGACAAAATCTCGGATGTAGCCAGAACACATCATTCTTCATCTCGATCGGATCAGTAGTTTTGAAGAAATCAGGAAAAAGTAATTTCGAACGGCCCTATTCACGGAACCCTTGGTGGAATTCTGCCCATTAACGAACTCAACTGCGGCATTTGGAAACTGAACCCACACTGAAAATTTCAAGTTTCTAGGTCGTTCCGTTCGAAAGTTTTCGTGCTTACGGACGGCCGGATGGACGGACGACTCGAATTTTTCAACGGATTCGTCAACAGTGGGTCAAACTTTGTCGATTGAATCCATTTTCGGCTCAAAATTCGTAAAATACAAACATCGTGACGAAATGATATAGCCCTCGTGTAAGTACCACGAGCGCTCAAAAAGAGTTTTGGAATTTTTTGGATTCGTTATATCTCTAAAATGAGGAAACATTAATCAATATTTTCAAAGTGAAATAAGATAGATAGAGAGATGTTTAAAAAAAAACAATGTAAACTGAAAACATTCTGTTGAAGAAACGTTATTTTTTTTTGTTCAAATTTCCGTAATTTTCGAATTTTGAACCAAGATGTTCTCAAAAGATTAGGTTGGCTCACGTATGAAAAATTCGTGGTCAGATTCAATTATATCCGGCAATCTGGGAATCTGGCCGGCCAACTGGCCCTCCATAAGAAAGAAAAAGCCTAGAGTTCGAAATAAGTAGGGTACGTTCGAGGTCATCATTCAATAATTCGAAACATCCTAGAAAAAATCCATCCGAGAAAAAATCTGCCCGCCTGCCGTCTAGAGCTTTTTTCGGAAACTTTAAGAGCTAATTTCATGAAATTTTCACCTTTTACCCTTTTAGGTAGAAAATCCAATCCATAAGTTCAAATCATGTAATCCGAACTTGACACGTGAGGCAGAAATTTCACGCGTGTTCTTGAGAGGAATCGAATTAACTTCAGAGTAAACTTCGCATCATTTTTGTATGAATATAGAAAACGATTGAAAAAATGTTATGAAAGGCTTTATTTTCTATGATAATGTACTAATTTCCGAAAAATCAATAACAAAGTTTCAGTTATGAATACATATGTGAATCATAAAAAAATCTGAATATTTTTAAGCAAATCAGATCAAAGTTGAAATTGAATTTTATTCCATCTTCTGGTACTAGTAAATATTTGACATCACCAATGAGTACTAATGGATGGTACATTCACAACCCTGTGTATCCTGTGATTATTTTTTATGTAAGATATAAGAAATTCGATAAAGATAACAAAAATACACATATTTGGAAACCGTTAATTTGCAGGATAGTTTAAAAAATTGCATACCCTAAAGATTAGATCAGTTCAATGATTTCGATCATCTTCCTCTTACGTTATCGGAGTGTTGTCTTGGGGGAAGCTAAACAATTTGTTAGGAGAAAGGGGAACCAAGGCTTATTGTTGAAGTATAAAAACTCATCTCTCGCAAACTTGGGTCAGTCACTTCTTTGGATTAGATAATCATGAAGGTAGAGTCATCTATTCAGAGTTTTACAATGTGCAATATGATTATTCAGAAACGGTGAACAAGTGAAGTGTTTCGTAACGATATTAGACGCTGTTTAATGACATCAAACGATTCATTTGGATTTATTCGCGAGATGAATCGTTGTCCTCGATTTGAATGGTTCTTCAATGATGATGTTTCGAATTGGCATTGTTCACCCAAAATTTTCACCGAATTGTTTCAATTTTCTCGAGTTACCAGTGGAAGAATCCGAAGGAAAGAGTTCCATCTCTTGGACTTTCATGAAATGAGACTTCGTTTGAGAAATCAAGTTTGAATATTCTTTTTGAATCTTAAACAAAAAAATTCAATCGATTAAATGATATGTTTGATCGTTATAACGAGCTTTGACCATCTGAATGAAATTTTGATAGTGGAGATACGATTTCGTTTCGAATTTTTACCTTCAGAATTCTTTAATAACCATCAATATGAAAATTTCTTTATTTTATTATTCTAAAATGATCTTCATTGGATGTCGATTATAAACTTCTCGTGGCGGTAATAATTGCAGTTTCAAATCAACAATTTAAAGCATTTAATAATCGAAGCGAGGTTTCAAACTTTTTCGCATCCGTCTAATACACTCGCTTCGTTGAATTTTGCTCTATATATTAATTAGTGTATCATTTTTTACATACTCTTTTATTCTAGGTATTCGTATGCCTTCTTGCCATAGCGGCTTTAGCTGAATACAGCCAAGGTAAGCATCGAAATGAACATCTTTCCTATAATTTTTCTTGTTTCCTTTTCGGTTGTTTTCATGGGGATTCTCAAGATAATTTTTTCTCGAGTTATTTCATGAAACCTTGCTTTTCGTCCGAAATAAGTGTTTTTTGAGCGCTCGTACTACTTACACGAGGGCTATATCATTTCGTCACGATGTCTGTATTTTTCGAATTTTGAGCCGAAAATGGTCTCAATCGACTATGTTCGACTCACTGATGACGAATCCGTCGGAAAATTCGAGTCTGTCCGTCCGGCCGTCCGTCCGTCCGGCCGTCCGTCAGCACGATAACTCTCGAACAAAACAACCTAGAGACTTGAAATTTTCAGTGTGGGTTCAGTTCCCGAATGGCTCGGTTGAGTTCGTTAATGGGCCAAATTCCACCAGGGGTTCCGTAAATATGGCCGTTCAAAGTTTTGCTTCCCTGATTATTGAAAACTACAGATTTGATCGAGATGAAATTTTGCACTCAAATGGAAAATGAGGTGTTCAAGCTACATGTGAAATTTTGTCCAGATCGCATGACCAGAACCATAGAAACCATAGAAAATTGTAACTTTTGAACGGAAAGGCCTAGGGACTTGAAATTTTCAGGATAGGTGTGGATCTCGAATGTCGTGATCACGTTCATCTATGAGCAACATTATACAAGGGGTTCCGTAAATACGGTCGTTTGAAATTTTGTTTTCTCGATAAATTCGAAACTGCGGATTCGATCGAGATGAAATTTTGTATTTTAATCGAGAATGATATATTGAAGCAATATTTTGTCCAGATCGCATCACCAGAACCATAGAAACCATAGAAAATTCTAACTTTTGAACGGAAAGGCCTAGGAACTTGAAATTTTCAGGGTGGGTTTGGATCGCAAATTTCACGGTCATGTTCATCAATGAGCAAAATTAGACTAGGGGTTCCGTAAATATGGCCGTTCAAAATATTTTTTTCCTGATAGTTTCGAAACTACCGATCGGATTGGAATGAAATTATGCACCTAGCTCAGGAATAATGTATTCAAACTACGTGCAAAATTTTGTCCAGATCGCATCACCAAGACCATAGATACCGTGGAAAATTCTAGTGAATTATCGGAAAAAAATTGATCAGCTGAAGCACCGACATGAAGTTTGGAGTTTCGCCTAAGTTTCAGAATTTTTTTGACAGCAGTCAAAAATTCCTTCAATTGATTTCTAAAACTGGAAAATGCGAATCTACCTACAAGGTGCATGTACGAGCGCTCAAAAGCTCCTGCCTTCACGGCAGTGCTTTTCGTAATTTTTTTTATTATTGGCTTGGTATCGATCCTATTATGGCTATTTCAATCAAATTCAAGCCCTTCGCTTTCCAACTATGTTTGTGAATGTGTTAATTACTTGAAGAAGTTTTTATGTTAAACTTTTTTTTTTTTTTGAGAAAAGTGATGTTTGTATTTTCATCTGAGGAGACTTGGAGGGCAAGTAATACATTATGCAAGTCAATTTTCATAAAAATATGGAGGAATGAAGAAACAACTCAATTAGGTTTATATATTGTCGTCAATGAACATGAAATTTTTCAATAATTTTCAAGCTTATACACACTTCCGAAGATTTTATCGTAATATGTATATCGTTTTCAGCCGGCTTTATAAGTGGAGGCGGCGGCGGATATGGAGGTGGAGGTGGAGGTGGATGGAAATCCGGAGGGGGAGGAGGCGGTGGCTGGCCTTCAAGTGGTGGGGGTTGGAAATCAGGAGGAGGAGGAGGAGGGGGTGGCTGGTCATCCGGAGGAAGTGGTTGGAAATCCGGAGGAGGTGGAGGCTACAGTGGAGGAAGTGGCTGGAAATCAGGAGGAGGAGGAGGAGGGGGTGGTTGGTCATCCGGAGGAAGTGGTTGGAAGTCAGGAGGAGGAGGAGGCGGAGGATACGGTGGCGGCGGAGGAGGACATGGTGGTGGAAGTGGAGGAGGACAAGTTGTTAAGATAATCAAAATCATCGTACCTGCTGAAAGTATTGGAGGAGGTGGTTATGGAGGCGGCGGACATGGAGGAGGTGGTGGTTATGGAGGAGGAAGCAGTGGATGGAAATCTGGAGGAGGAGGAGGAGGTGGAGGTGATTATATTTCTAACATTTTGTTTTGTTTGAATCAGGTCTTTGGTAGTTTTATTTAAAAAACATTTTTTAAGGTTGGTCATCCGGAGGAAGCGGTTGGTCATCTGGAGGCGGTAGTGGAGGTGGATGGAAGTCCGGAGGAGGTATGTCCAACGAAATACAAAATACGAGATCGCCTATTTGATGCTTACCATATTGCACCTTTTGTAGATTAAAAAAGCACCTAAATTTTTGAAGATTATGAATTCTAGAACTTTCTCTCTATTCCGTAATTGGTATAGATTAATCGAGACGTAAACCGAGTACCTCTACACATGTAGAACCATAATTTAATTGCACATTTGTTAATTTTGCACCTACTAACAAAAATTACCACTACTCATTGCAAAGGTAGTGGATCTTCTGTAGGGGGTTATGGAAACGGAGGTTATGGACATGGCGGCCACGGTGGTGGCATTTCCAGTGGTTATGGAGGTGGTAATGGATGGCAGTCTGGGGGAGGTATGTTCACAACAGTGTAGATATCAAAATATTCCAGTATCTACAAACTTTTTCTCTTACGTATTTCACAGGAATAAAATATCATTTGGACCACAATGCATTTTCTGCTTCTTTATTTTTCTGTTTTCGTTTTATTTGTTCCGATATATTCCTCTTCGTACTTGCACTCATAAAATTTAGTTTCACTTCAAACTTTCTTACTTCAACTGATGTAAACAGTGTTTCATTTTCATTTGAATATAAATCTCTTTTCTTAGTCCGTCATTTGATTATGAATGCAGTAAGTCCAACATTTTGAATAGTTGTTTATGGAATTTGTTTTCGTTGATGCTGTGGTAGCTGGACAACCTGATTTTTTCTCTCTGCATACCTCTTCCATACTCTTCTCGTTGTAGGAACTATCTTATTAAATTTCTTGTCTTT
The DNA here is from genome assembly GCA_963966015.1 of Aphidecta obliterata. Taxonomy (NCBI): domain Eukaryota; kingdom Metazoa; phylum Arthropoda; class Insecta; order Coleoptera; family Coccinellidae; genus Aphidecta; species Aphidecta obliterata. The sequence continues at coordinate 20,753,082 of OZ014430.1, read as the reverse complement.
TCTAGATCAGGATTTAGAATAGAAGCAGATTTCGAATCGATTAGTTTTCAACTAGATGGAATTTCATGATATTGTATTGAATAAGAATATTTTTGTTTCGATTTAAACGAAGAACCAATTCACTGTGAAGAATCTAAGGAATTAGAAAACACAGAGATAATGAAAATAAGTTCACTAATGCAGGCTTATATACTTGAAGAAAAAAAAAACACAATATGTGTTGAATATATTCCAGTTGAATATGATGGTTTTGATTTGAACATCTCTTCGTTCTGTTATAGGTGGAGGTGACTGGAGTTCTGGAGGAAGTGGTGGAAGTGGATGGAACTCTGGTGGCAGTGGATGGAGTAGTAGCGGTAAGAATCTTGTTTAGATTTAAAGCTCAACACTAGAAAAACGCTGCTGTGGCATTATTTTATATTTTTGATCTCAAAAATTTCGTGCATTGAAAAATTGGTCATCAAGTAGAGCGTCATTTTTTGAGCGCTCGTACTACTTACACGAGGGCTATAGCATTTCGTCACGATGTCTGTATTTTTCGAATTTTGAGCCGAAAATGGTCTCAATCGACTATGTTCGACTCACTGATGACGAATCCTTCGGAAAATTCGAGTCTGTCCGTCCGTCCGGCCGGCCGTCCGTAAGCACGATAACTCTCGAACGGAACAACCTTGAGACTTGAAATTTTCAGTATGGGTTCAGTTCCCAAATGCCTCGGTTGAGTTCGTTAATGGGCCAAATTCCACCAGGGGTTTCGTAAATATGGCCGTTCAAAGTTTTGCTTCCCTGATTACTTGAAAACTACAGATTTGATTGAGATGAAAGTTTGCACTCAAATGGAGAATGAGGTGTACAAGCTACATGTGAAATTTTGTCCAGATCGCATGACCAGAACCAGATAGAAACCATAGAAAATTGTAACTTTTGAACGGAAACGCCTAGGGACTTGAAATTTTCAGGATAGGTGTGGATCTCGAATGTCGTGATCACGTTCATCTATGAGCAAAATTATACTGGGGGTTCCGTGAATATGGTCGATTGAAATTCAGTTTTCTTGATAATTTCAAAACTACAGATTCGATCGTGACGAAATACTAATAGGAGAATGATATATTCAAGCTACATTTCTCCAGATCATATGACCAGAACCATAGAAACCAAAGAAAATCATAACTTTCGAACGGAAAGGCCTAGGGACTTGAAATTTTCAGGATAGGTGTGGATCTGAAATGTCGCGTTCACGTTTATCAATGAGCAGAATTATACTAGGGGTTCCGTCAATACGGTCGTTCGGAATTTTGGTTTCTCGTTAATTTCGAAACTACGGATTTGATCGGGATGAAATTTTGTATTTTAATCGAGAATGATATATTTAAACAATATTTTGTCCAGATCTCATGATCAGAACCATAGAAACTATGGAAAATTGTAACTTTTGAACGGAAAGGCCTAGGAACTTAAAATTTTCAGGGTGGGTTTGGATCACGAATATCGCGGTCACGTTCATCAATGAGCAAAATTAGACTAGGAATTCCGTAAATATGGCTGTTCAAAATATTTTTTTCCTAATAGTTTAGAAACTACTGATCGGATTGGAATGAAATTTCGCACTTAGCTGAGGAATAATGTATTCAAACTACGTGCACGTGTCCAGATCGCATATCCAAGACCATAGATACCGTAGAAAATTCTAGCGAATTATCGAAAAAAAATTGGTCAGCTGAAGCACTGACATGAAGTCTGGAGTTTCGCCTAAGTTTCAGAATTTTTTTGACAGCTGTCGAAAATTCCTTCAATTGATTTCTGAAACTGGAAAATGCGAATCTACCTACAAGGTGCATGTACGAGCGCTCAAAAGCTCCTGCCTTCACGGCAGTGCTTTTCGTAATTTTTGTAGTAATACTTGGATTCAATTATCTCTGGAAAATAAATTCAGACCAATTTTTCCATAAAAGTAATGAAGTAAACTATTATATTCATTCAATTCTCCAGTCTTGACCTAGTGTTTTATGGATCAATGGAAAATGTTCAAAATTATAACTTCCATTAATTCATTCTAGTACATACTATTGAAGAAAATTCAACAGAATTGACCATTCATTTTTATGTTACATTTTTCAGGATGGGACTAAACGTAGATGCCACACCTCGAAATGATGAGTGGTTTTCCTGAAACAGTCACAATTTTTTTTGTAAATATATAAAGATCTTCCACGCTACTTCATTTTCCTCGAAATTCACATACTGTCCTTTCGATGTCATAAAATTAATGTTAATGTGTAAATAAAAAATGTTACTTTTTCAGTTTATGTCATTATTTAACCACTTTCTCCCAACAGTTAATCTATTCCTTTGATAATAAATTTTTTAGTTGATATTGTCAATGTTTTTGAGAAATATAGTTGGATACACTTTATTTTGAAACGTAAAGCTTCGTTTCAAAGATACCGGGCTTTGAAATGTGGATGGCACAATAACCCAACCTCTGTAGATATTTGAACCAAATTTGATATAAGTACAGAATCAAAATTACACAGGGTTATTCCGGAGAAGACCATCAGATTTTAGGAGAGGTTTACACTAGTCAAGACAGTTTCGAAACAATGTTTGGATTATGGTTGGAGGCCTCAATTTGGACTATACAAGGTGATTTTTCAGATTCGATCGATTGTTCTTTAATTGATAACTTTGGTATGGCGCATTCAATTTTGTTGAAATTTTCAGTGTAACACAATATGGATGAGTACATTCAATAATTTCAATTTTTTTTTCAAAATACCGGGTTGTTATTGTGATAATGTCAGAATAACTGTGCAGGTTGAAGAATCACCCTGTACATAGTTTTACTAAAACTTCTTCATTCGTTTCAGAGTTTACCATAATGAGTCATTATTCAAGCGTTTATATCTCATTTGGCACAACTCCCGTTTTTCGAGAAATTTTTTTTCAAAACGAGCAATGTCGAAATTTTACTCGAAAGCAGTGGAAATATTCCGAACTAGGTAGTAAAGTTTTATCGTCTAAGGAGGCAGTGTTGTTCCTAAGTTCTAAAATAGTCTCTTTCAAACTCGAAATTCCCATTTAATTGCTCATATTATGAATAAAATCATTTAGTTCAAAAAATTACGTCAACTGCACATAAAGCAAAAAAATCTGTATAAATGAAAACCAATACTAAATAAACATTTGAAACATATGCAGGGCGAAACTAAGGATTAACAGAAAATTTGAATTCGAATATTCAATGTAAATTTTCTTTTTCCTCTTTTTTGAATTCACAATTGCGCCCTTTTTTGAGCGCTTGTACCTACTATTATACTTACATGAGGGCTATATCATTTCGTCACGATGTCTGTATTTTTCGAATTTTGAGCCGAAAATGGTCTCAAACGACTATATTCGACTCACTGATAACGAATCCGTCGAAAAATTCGATTCTGTCCGTCCGGCCGACCGGATACACGATAACTCTCGAACGCAATGTCCTAGAAACTTGAAATTTTCAGGGAAGGTTCTAATCTCGAATGCCGCGGTTAACTTCGTTATTGGGCGAAATTCGCTTAGGGGTTCCGTTAATATGGCCGCTCGAAATTTTGTTTTCCTGCTTACTTCGAAACTACAGATTCGATCGGGGTGAAATTTTGCACTCTGATGGACAATTACGTGTTCAAGCTACATGCAAAATTTTGTCCAGCTCGCATGACCGAAATCATAGAAACCAGAGAAAATTATAACTTTGTAATGGAAAGGTCTAGGGACTTGAAATTTTCAGGATAGGTGTGGATCTCGAATGTTGCGGTCACATTCATCAATGAGCAAAATAAGGGGATGGGTTCTGTAAATATGTTCGTTTTAAATTCAGTTTTCTTGACAATTTCAAAACTATGGATTTGATCGTGACGAAATTTTGTATTCAAATTGGAAATGATATATTCGAGCTACATTTTGTCCACATCGCATGATCAGAACCATAGAAACCATAGAAAATCATAACTTTCGAACGGGAAGGCCTACGAACTTGAAATTTTCAGGATAGGTTCGAATCGCGAATTACGCGGTCACGTTCATCAATGAGCCAAATTAGGCTGGGGGTTCCGTAAATATAGCTTTTCAAACTATTTTTTTCCTGATAATTTCGAAACTAGATATTGGATTCTGATGAAATTTCGCACATAGATTAAGAATAATGTATTCAAACTACGTGGGAAATTTTGTCCAGATCGCATTACCAAGACCATAGATACCGTATAAAATCCTAACGAATTTTATTTGCTTATTTAGTATTAGTTTTCATTTATGTATTTTTTTTTGGTTTATGTGCATTTGACATAGTTTTCCGAACGAAATGATTTTATCATGATAAAATGAGCAATTCGAATTTGAAAAAAACTATTCTAGAACTTCGGAACAACATTGCATTCTTGGATGATAAAACTTTACCATCTAGTTCGGAATATTCTCACTGCTTTGTAGCGAAATTTCGATATTGTTCCTTCTGAAAAAAAAAGTTTCTGAAACGAACGAAGAAGTTTGTACAGTGTGTTTTTTCAACCTTCACAATTAATCTGAAATTATCACAATAAAAATCCTGTATTTTGAAAAAGGAATGGAATTATTGAATGAACCCATTCATATTGTAATACACTGAAATTGAATGAGCCATACCAAAGTTATCAATTGAAGAAGAAACAGTCGAATCGGACAAACCACCCTGTATAGTCCCAATTGAGGCCCCCAACCATAATCCAAACATTGTTTCGAAACTGTCTTGACTAGTGTACACTTCCCATAAAATTTGACGGTTTCCTCCGGAATCACCTTGTATGTGACCATATTCAGTTATGTCTCGACCCTATGAGACTCAGTCTAAAATCAAATTTCATATTTTTGCTTATATGAGCAATTCATCCTCCACACAAAAATGTTTCTTGAATTTTTCTCTCGTCTGGCTTATTCAAACAACAAATTCTGAGAACCCCTCCTGATCATTCCGTAGTTCAAGGTTTACATTTGGGGTAGTGAAGAATCTGTTCGTCCGTTCGGTGGCTAAGAAGTTTGCAACAGCAAATGAAACTTGATGAAAACAATTTAAGTTTCAATCATTACAGTCAAGACTGGAGAATTGAATGAATATAATAGTTTATTTCATTACTTTTATGGAAAAATTGGTGTGAATTTATTTTCCAGAGATAATTGAATCCAAGTATTACTACAAAAATTACGAAAAGCACTGCCGTGAAGGCAGGAGCTTTTGAGCGCTCGTACATGCACCTTGTAGGTAGATTCGCATTTTTCAGTTTCAGAAATCAATTGAAGGAATTTTCGACAGCTGTCAAAAAAATTCTGAAACTTAGGCGAAACTACAGACTTCATGTCAGTGCTTCAGCTGATCAATTTTTTTTCGATAATTCGCTAGAATTTTCTACGGTATCTCTGGTCTTGGTGGTGCACGTAGTTTGAATACATTATTCCTCAGCTAAGTGCAAAATTTCATTCCAATCCGATCAGTAGTTTCTAAACTATCAGGAAAAAAATATTTTGAACAGCCATATTTACGGAACTCCTAGTCTAATTTTGCTCATTGATGAACGTGACTGCGATATTCGTGATCCAAACCCACCCTGAAAATTTTAAGTTCCTAGGCCTTTCCGTTCAAAAGTTACAATTTTCCATAGTTTATATGGTTCTGATCATGCGATCTGGACAAAATATTGCTTTAATATATCATTCGCGATTAAAATACGAAATTTCATCTCGATCGAATCCGTAGTTTCGAAATGATCGAGAAAACAAAATTTCAAACGACCGTATTTACGGAACCCCTAGTATAATTCTGCTCATTGATAAACGTGAACGCGACATTTCAGATCCACACCTATCCTGAGAATTTCAAGTCCCTAGGCCTTTCCATTCGAAAGTTATGATTTTCTATGGTTTCTATGGTTCTGGTCATGTGATCTGAAGAAATGTAGCTTGAATATATCATTCTCCATTCGTATACAAAATTTTGTCACGATCGAATCTGTAGTTTTGAAATTATCAAGAAAACTAAATTTCTCCATTTGAGTGCAAAATTTCATCTCGATCAAATCTCTAGTTTTCAAGTAATCAGGGGAACAAAACTTTGAACGGCCATATTTACGGAACTCCTAGTGGAATTTGGCCCATTAACGAACTTAACCGAGGCATTTGGGAACTGCACCCACATTGAAAATTTCAAGTCTCTAGGTTGTTCCGTTCGAGAGTTATCGTGCTTACGGCCGGACGGAAGGCTAGAATTTTCCGACGGATTCGTCATCAGTGAGTCGAACATAGTCGATTGAGACCATTTTCGGCTCAAAATTCGAAAAATACAGACATCGTGACGAAATGATATAGCCCTCGAGTAAGTAATACGAGCGTTCAAAAAGTACTGAGGTGGAGGAGCTTTTGAGCGCTCATTCATCTACCTTCTATCAAGAAAATTTTTGACAGCTGTCAAAAAAATGACAACAGCTCAATTTGTCAATTATGCCGAATCAAATCTTAGGAGCTTCAAAATAGAGCAAATTTAGGTTTGAAATATTTCGACTTTTTCGTTGTTATCTTGTTAGCAATGATATCATGGCAGAAGACAAGCAGCAGCAAGCACGAAAGTTGATGTGAAATTCGAAAGCACACTAAATGAACTTGATATATTTCGTGAAATCAAGAAATGTTGAATTAAAAAATAACCGTCAACATTTCGACCATGTTTTATATGAAATTTTTTGTTTCAAATCACATGTATGAGCTCCCCTTGAAGTTTGGTCCTTTCAAAAGTAGACAGCTGTATATGAGGGTTTATAATATAGAACATCGAATACCTTGTCAATGTTAGTATCAACTTCGAATGGAATATGAAATAATTCTACTCTCATTTCGGCATATATTCCAAATGAGTATTGTGGCCACTTTCCTGAATCACCATCTCGAGATTAGTGGTTACATACGAAACTATCAAACGCGAAACAATAAGGTATTATGGTGCGCCCACTTCGCACAAAATAAAATAAAAACTGTATGCTGATTTGAGTTGAAGATTACACTCAAAAGAAATTTCAACGGAATTTTTGTAGTTCTGTAAAAGAAACTCGTGAATTATCTTGACAATCGACAGCAGTTACTTCAACCACCCTGTAGGTGTAGCGAGATGAAAGTCGATTCTCTGCACATTTTTCTATGTGAAGCAAATCACATGTAGGTATGATCTCCCCTTGAAGTTTGGCCCTTTCAAAAGTAGACACCCTATATGATATTGAGGCATTCTCATGATTTCACAAAATTTCTTCCTTCTATCAAGGTCATCTTCAGTTGATTGATAAGTATGTTTACCTGCAAGGATGGAATTTATGCTTCACACTAAAGCGGAAGGAACATTATTAGTTCATGCAACACAAGAAGTTTATGGTTAATAGTAACCACTATTTATTAATATTTTTAACAATTTGTGTACTAGGATTCTCTATAATATTTCATTCAAAGGGGCGATAAAAAAACACCAATGTAACAATATTATAACCACATAGTTCAGCATAATGACTCTAAAATAATCTCAGAGTACCTGACTAAAAGAACTTCCTTCAAATTTTAGAATGATCTATTTCAAAACAAGTAAGGTGTAGAGGTGGGAATTGAGTATTTTCGAAAAAAATAAAACTGATTGAGTTCGAATAATTCAAAAGTTCTTATCTGTTTTAACAGGTAGTTGGAGCTCTCGTTCGTGGTCGTTCTCGACGAAGTATGCTCTAGCTACCATAAATCCAGAGCCAATTCCCCCAATTCCAAACCAGATACTCTTTCAACTGGGTTGATTGTCTCTACTTCTATATCTATCCAAATCCCAACCTAGGGTTGTTTTTCAGCTCCAGATAAGAGATGTCCTCCAATTCAGGGCTTGGGACCTTCTGCTCCTAGGCAAGTAATTTCTTTCAATCCAAGACGAGGGGTGTTTCTGCTTTCAAATAAGGTAACTTTTTTAACTCCAGACTTGGTGGTGACTCGTCCCTCCTAGCTTGTTTGAGTTAGGGGGTAAGGATATCATCCTATTAGTAGATCAATATGAATTTTATGCACTGGCTATGTGTACTTCCTCATCGTTAACAGCTCGCCTGACTTCTTATGAGTCATTTAGTCAATGAGAAATATTATTTCATTTTTATATCCTGAATATTGATTGATATAAATATTATAGATACTTCATCTCCTATCGAATCCTTCATTAAAAGGCATCTATTTCAAAATAATGCAACGCAATTACGGATAACATTCCATTTTGCATCTAGATTCTCCCATAATCACGAAGATAAACCTCTAGAATGGATTCACCTCCGTTGTGTTCAGTAAAGTATAGATCGTCGTAATTTCATAATTGGTTTAACACATGGTCACTCCGGTGTGTAATAACCTTAAACTATTCAAATGCAGGCGTGCTCTTTATTATTAGACTTTTTGCTAGAGGGCACTATTTCCTTGACTAAATGGACTTCAATTGAAACTTAATGGATTGACCACTAATGTCAAAATATCTATTTCCAGATGACCTCACCGGGAGGGAAAGGTTTGTGTTATGATGCGGAAGAATACAATGAAGATGTAGGTATCTATTATTCGGCTATTTATAGGAATTGTGCGATATTCCGAATTGCTTTCGTCTGGTGGAGGTAAAACTAAAATAACGAGAGTAATTGTATGGTTCATTGTAAAACCAGTATTCAAATGTGTAGAATGAAACTAGAACGAATATGTGTGGTAATATCTATATACAAAGATTCACTGTTTAAATGCAGGATGGAGGCTGAAGAGATTGCTAAACAGAGTGAATGAATTTCCTTAGTTCATAAAAATTGAGAAATATGGAAAATCCTCTAGAATCTTTCGAGGAAAAAACGCCTGGAGGGTGTAAAATCCAAAAATTGGAGAAAAAGATAGAACCTTGGGTGCAGAAGAGATGCAATCGACAAAGAGTATTGTTTAATGCGAAACAGTTAATTAATTTCCCAGGTCTAAAATAAGAGACAAAGATTCACAGCACAATTCCGAAACCAACTAATTTCAATCTTCTAATTCATTAATGCAGTTGCACTATGAGAAATCCGATAAAACTTAATCACCTCTGAGAGCGACTGCCGAAAAGTTTTGCATTCTCTCAATTCGATGTAAATTTTTTTTACACAATATGTCCTTTAAATTGTCTCGGCACGATGAAATATATCCCGAACGGAACGTCCGCCATTATTATTAATTATATTCCGCAACATAAAGATGGGGAAAATGTAACTAAAGAATTGAGAGTGGGGTCAATAACAGAGTTTGCTATATATTGAAATTGTTCTTAAGGTACAAACCAGTGATCTTCAGTGAGTTTCATCTGAAATGAAGGTAAATAACAATTTCGATAATTAGGTACATAAACTCTCATCCAAAAAACGCTGAAAATTTGACCCAAAAGTACTTATCATTCTACCAATACACATTTCTAATTTCATGATTTTATGTTAGATTTATTTTCCAAAATGTTTTCTTTCAAATTTCATCCCTTGATTTCTTGCTTCAACAATACATGGAGCTGATTAATAATTATTCATTGAAAATTTAAAAAAAATTCCTTTTATCTGAATTACACAAACTTACATATAAAAGAAATAATCTTAAAAAACTCAGGTTTTCAACCAACTTTCTGAATATTTTCTTTATTTCGATACCAATCAATTTCTTTTAAATGAATGACAAATACTTATACCTATCTATTATTTACAACTTACTCTACTTGAGTATTCACCAAATTTCAGATTTCGAATTCGATAAAATTTTTTCTGTAATTTCACTATTAATTTTATTCTTGACGCATACATCTTCTGCTGTGAGATGATTATTTTCAGGAAGTTCAAGCATCTTCCGTTTGTTTTTCTATATCTCCTCTACTCTTTTAGGCTTTTTTCATTTAGATTACTTTTACAGCAACATTTTAACAACTGTAGTTTTTATTCGCTCATAATTCACAATGAATATTTACAAACTCATAATATAATATACTCTTGCTTTACAAAGTAAATGAATGCACCTTTTTTGTATTCCCAAGTTATGTAATTGCCTAAAAGCAATTTAGTAATAATTCATCTCATTGCTGATTATGAGTTTTAAAATCCCATGTTCATATCGGATGTGCAATTTGAAAAGAAATATGTTAATTACATCCATGATATATCCCGTATGTTTTATCCGTGTTCCAATATACATACCCAGTGTTATCGTTTTTGTTTCGCCACGAAAAAAAAACCCATTGGGTAAAAACATCTCTGTGTTGAAACTCTTGTCGCATTTTTATAAAATCGGTGTCAATTATACAAGTTGTGAAAAATGCATTTTACCTTTATACTCTCAGGATACCGATCGTGTATTTCATAACAAGAATGATCTGAAAGGCGGTTAACATTTCATTCGGTCATTTTAGGTGAAAGACGATCTCGGTCATTTTATGGGATCGTCGAGAAGAAATGGATAGGCCGGGTTGATCAACTGCAGCTATGGGAGGAAGAGATTGTTATGTTTATTTTTATTGAAAAGATTTAACTTCCCGAACTATGTGCCCTGTTGCTCGCGATAGGATTTTAATCAACCCTTCACTTTCGAATAATAATAACACGATGAGAATATTTCCTACGTTCTGGAGATCCTATTCAAATCATTTCATACAGAATGAGACAGAATGAAACAGTAACTCCATTTCTCGTGAAACGGACGATTTCATGCTTCAGCTGAATATTGAAAAATTCATTTAGTTGAGATGTTGCAACTTTTTCGTTACCTACACTCAAATCGATCGAATCAAGCAAGTCGGAAATATTGGAAGTTGAAGAAAAAGGTACTCCATTTCTCGTGAAACGGACGATTTCATGCATCAGCTGAATATTGAAAAATTCATTTTCTTGAGATGTTGCAACTTTTTCATTACACTTGAATCGATCGAATAGGGCAAATCGGAGATATTGGAAGTTGAAAAAAAGTTACTCCATTTCTCGTGAAACTGACGATTTCATGCATTTGGTGAATATTGAAAACTTCATTTAGTTGAGATGTTTCAACTTTGCAAAGTCTCTTGGCAAATAATTGGGTCGGTTTGTTTGAGAATTTGTTTAAGAGATAAGATTTCCAGAATCCTCATCTCTGTTGAGATATACTCCCTCGATTTTGGGGGAAACTTCGATAGGTTTCATGAATTTTCAGCGAATAACCGCATTCAGAAGAAATGTGAACGAAGAACTACCCTTGCTTCTCAACTCTTTGAAGTTTTTTTATTATTCCTTTTTGGGCATGAAATAAAAATGAATTTAAAAATAAAAACTGAATATTTTTCTATCAATATTCATTTTTTAGTTGAAACATTTGTACTTTATATTGATTCATCGGACATATTTTCGTGCAATTTCTGACCCAGTGGTACTCTCAGAGACACAAAAAAAAATCTGAGGTACAGAAGTTCCTTCTGCTACTTTTTTTTTCAATATCTTCATTCCCCAAAAATGATGGGGAAAATGGATTAAGGTATACAGAAAAATTGCTATGTGTGCTTCAACGACGGTAGTATGAACATCCGATTTTTTTTTTACGGTGATCATAATAAAAATACATCAAATATTGCCATCGTTCTAGCGAACAGTTTAAAAGACAAACTCGCTCTCTTTTTGATTGGAATTTTCAACAATTGAAGTTTATGTGGAATTTATTTAATCGAAAATTAAATTCTCAATTCAAGAATAATCCAAGCTAATTTTTTTTCAGGCCTACATTCTACTTATTGCAGTTTCTGCAATCGCTTGCTATGCCGAAGGTTAGTATGGAATCTATTTGCTATCTCAATCAAATTTGAATGGAATCGGTTCAAAAAATATATCCAAGAAACTATTATTTTTTTAATCAAACAACAAAAATTCGCTGGATCTGATTATTGTTCTGATGATTACCATGAAATCGGACCAATCGACTCAAATCTGCGTTAACGAAATTAGGTACTGTTAGAAAAATGTTTCGGTGCATTCCATGGAAATCAGATCAAGCCTTCTTCCCTAATTCCCTTATTTGGTTCAAATACATTCCTTTTCATTTTTTGGTGCTTTATTGTCATCGAATCTTCCTCCAACGCTATACAGGGTGTTTCCAAATTCGACGTGAACCTTGGAGGACGTGTTAGTTTGACTCATTTGCTTTCGTTCCAGCCATATTTATTGATATTCAAAAATCAACAGTTTACGAGTTACCTATTTGAGAGTTCGTGTTTTTGATCGCTCGTACTACTTACACGGGGGCTATATATCATTTCTCACGATGTCTGCATTTTTCGAGTTTTGAGCCGAAAATGGTCTCAATCATCATGGTTCGACTGACTGATGACGAATCCGTCGAAAAATTCAAGTCTGTCCGTCCGTATACACGATAACTCTCGAACGGAACTTCCTAGAAACTTGAAATTTTCAGGGTAGGTTCGAATCTCGAATGCCGCGGTTGAGTTCGTTATTGGGCGAAATTCGACAAGGGGTTCCGTAAATATGACCGTTCGAAATTTTGTTCTCCTGATTACTTCGAAACTACTGATTCGATTGGGGTGAAATTTTGCACTCAGATGGCAAATCACGTGTTCAAGATACATGCGATATTTTGTCCAGATCGCATGACCAGAACCATAGAAACCATAGAAAATTATAACTTTGTAATGGAAAGGCCTAGGGACTTGAAGTTCTCAGGATAAGTGTGGATCTCGAATTTCGTGGTCACTTTCATAAATGAGCAGAATTAGACAAGGGGTTTCGTGAATATGGTCGTTTGAAATTTAGTTTTTTTGATGATTTCAAAACTATGGATTTGATCGGGACAAAAATTTGGATTTTAATGGAGAATGATATATTCAAGCTACATTTTCTCCAGATCGCCTGACCAGAACCATAGAAACCATAGAAAATTATAACTTTCGAACGGAAAGGCCTAGGGACCTGAAATTTCCAGGATAGGTTCGGATCGCGAATTTCGCGGTCACGTTCATCAATGTGCAGAATGAGACTAGGGGTTCCGTAAATACGGCCGTTCAAATTATTTTTTTCCTAATAATTTCGACACTACCCATTGGATTGGAATGAAATTTTGCAAATAGATGAAGAATAATGTATTCAAACTACGTGGGAAATTTCGTCTAGATCGCATTACCAAGACCATAGATACCGTAGAAAGTTCTAGCGAATTATCGAAAAAAAAATCACCTGAAGCCCGCCTTAGTTTGAAAATTTTTTTGACAGATGTCAAAGCTGACTTCACGACACTGCTTTTCATCATTTTTTGAACAATTACTCAATACAGTTACAGCATATTTTCGCTGTTTTCATACATATTATATTCTCCTCTGGAAATTCTAATAAAACTTGGAAAAAATTGACGAAAAATGAAGTTAGGTCAGTAATTTTTAAAAAAACACAAAAACTCGTAACTCGCAAACTGTTGATTTTTGGGTATCAATAAATATGGCATACCAACACATCCCCCAAGGTTCACGTCCAATTTGGGAACACCCTGTATAGTGAAAACTTGAATCCATTTTTACATAATAATTCCATGTGTAGAAATGTAGAATAATCAACAGATAGATATGCAATGACGACCACTCTCTATGTGGCTTCAAATAAGCATAGCGTCTATCTACTTGAATTGAAAGTGATAGTACTAGGTACTAAATTACCTTTGTATGTTAACTAATATGTAAATTTAGTTTGAAAATCACAATTTCGAAGGGACCTTTTATAGAAACCAAGACTTTGCGCATTTGAATAATGATTCATTATAATGAAAAGGTGTTTGCTTAGTGTCACGTCAACTTATTCAGTTCCCCAAATCTGTAATTTTTCCTTCAATAAATAATGTCCATATTTTTTACTAATGGTTTCTTACAAAATTTACTTTTATTCTGGTGAAGTAAATACGTTAATAAAAAAAAAAGGCAAATTGTGTGTTTTATTATATTTATGTTGTTTTATGTTTGGCAGCTGGCTACATCAGCAGCGGTTGGAGCAGCGGTGGAGGTGGAGGTGGCTGGAGGAGCGGTGGCGGTGGAGGCGGCTGGAGAAGCGGTGGCGGTGGATGGAGTAGTGGTGGTGGAGGAGGTTACGGAGGCGGATATGGAGGTGGATCCGGTGGTGGTGTGAAAATCATCAAGATTATCTCATCTGGAGGCGGTGGATATGGAGGTGGCGGATACGGGGGTGGATATAGATCAGGTGAGAAAATAACTTACATTTTTTTTTATTTGGAATTATAATGTTATGAACTTTAGGCGGTGGCTGGAGCTCTGGAGGAGGACGTGGATGGAATTCAGGAGGCAGTGGTTGGAACTCCGGTGGAGGTGGTGGATGGAAGTCTGGAGGCTCTGGAGGTTGGAGCTCAGGTGGCAGCGGTTGGTGGTGAAGCTGATTCCGAACATTTAACGATGATATGAAATATATGTCTGAAATCATTCGAATCAAAACCAATTAACTGTAATTTATTAGTCAAAAGTATGTACATTTTCATTCTGTAAATAACTTCTTCGAATAAACAAAATTCCATAAGGAAATTGATATTATCCTTCCTTCCTTTGTCACAGCCTTTTCACTAGGAGAATTCTAGCACTATATAAATAGAATTCGTGCTTTGTAAGAGCAACTATACAATAATGTTGTAAAGTTAAAAAGAAATTGAGGTGGCACATAAGTTTGTAGGATATTGTCAGATAGGTTCTTGAACGTAGGGTTTCAAAATGACTATTTTGTTTAATTCAGTAACGCTTTTAAAATCGTAAAACTAACTCTTACTATGCGGTAGAAACTTCAAAAAAAAATCAAGGGAGTAGATAGAACCAAAAAAATATTTTTGACAAAAATTGGTTTTCGAGGCTACTCTTTGTTGGATAGTTTTTCGAAAACCAATTTTTTTGAGTTCAATGCTTTTTTCTTCCTCAACCTTTCATATTCATTAATAATATTTTCGAGCTCAACGGTAACTGATTCTCATTCAAATTCAGCACTTCTCGAAAAAACTTTATACGGCGCATACATTTTTCTTCATTCTATTCGTGGATTCTCGAAAAGTTTATTATGAAAATATCAGGAGGAGCAGTAGTTTTGATTACTTGAACGATAACAAAGATTCATCATCAATAGGGAATGAAAAAGCGATACTGCCAAACGCAAACGCAAACACTAATCGAGATGAATGAATAAAATATAGTTTTATTGGTAAGTGCAAGTATAACATGAAAATTGCGTATAAAATCTCACACAAAATAACATTTTCAAGTAATACATAGAATAGGGACAATACATTCATTTTATACTCAACATGATTCATCTGAATAACAATGCCAAAAATACTATTATATAATCACTAGAATTTTCTCTAGACCTAAATTATGTACATTTTATAATATAACCTTCGCATTCGCCAATTTGTAACAACTCGCCAAACAAAATAAATCTACTGTGCAAAAAAATCACGAAGTAGTTTATACTTATGATTACCTTATTCACTTTGGAGCGGTGGATTTATTCCTTCATTTTATTATCTCGGATGATCTTAACTCACTCAAAATCTGGTCTTATATTGTCGAAAACTTTTTGAGCGCTGGTTCTACTTACAGAAGGGCTATATCATTTCGTCGGGATGTCTGTATTTTTCGAGTTTTGAGTAGAAAATGGTCTCAATCGTCAAAGTTTGAATCACTGATGACGAATCCGTCGAAAAATTCGAGTCGGTCCGTCCGTCCGGCCGTATACACGATAACTCTCGAACGGAACGACCTAGAAACTTGAAATTTTTAGGGTAGGTTCGATTCTTGAATGCCGCGGTTGAGTTCGTTATTGGGCAAAATTCGCAAAGGGGTTCCGTAAATATGGCCGCTCGAAATTTTGTTTTCTTGATTATTTCGAAACGACAGATTCGATTGAAGTGAAAATTTTCTCTCGAATGGATAATTTTGTCAGATTGCATGAGCAGAACCATAGAAACCATAGAAAATTATAACTTTGTAATGAAAGGGCCTAGAGACTCGAAATTCTCAGGGTAGGTTTGGATTTCGAATGTCGCGGTCACGTTTATTAAATTTGCAAAATTAGTCTAGAGGTTCCGTAAATATGGTTGTTCAAAATATTTTTTTCTGATAATTTCGAAACTACTGATTGGATTGGAATGAAATTTTGCACATATGTAGATGAAGAATAATGTGGGTATTCAAACAACGTGCGGAATTTTGTCCAGATAGCATTACCAGAACCATTTTAAATTCCACAAATTATTAAATAAAAAATCCTTATATGTCTGTTACAGCTGATTCGGCATAATTGACGAAGAAATGCTGTCATTTTTTGACAGCTGTCAATAATTTCTCCAATTAGTTTCTGAAACTAGAAAATGCGAATTCATCTACAAGATGGATGAACGAGCGCTCAAAAGCTCCCGACTCACGACAGTGCTTTTCTCGCTTTTTTTCCGAATTCTTCACTTATCAAAAAGATATAGCCTTTTCAAGAAAATAATTAGACACATGCACTCCTGTTACAATGTTTTTTTATAAATGAGAGAAATCCCAAACTTTGAATTGTTAATATCTATTATTTTTGATAACCCAAAATCTTCGAGGATAGTGTTAATTCATTTCGTTAATTTTCTCAAGTGTATTCACCTACAGAATTGATGAAAAAAGAGGTTCTTGATCTAATGTTAAATAATTGTTAACATCAATCTTATTTGAAATACCTACTATAAATCGTGAAGATCATATTCAGCTACATCATTTTCCCCCGGTTCATTTTATTTATCTGGCATATTTCCTAGACGTTTCGCTTCTGACGGTGACGTATTATCTCTGTACCACGAGTGATTGGAAAATTGGCCAGAACGGTGAATTAATTTTTTTAAATTTATTTGTTTACACACAAGAAGGAATACAAACAAGTGACAGACACCCAACAATAACAGTTACCACATATATTAACAATTTCGCTAGAAAAATCACAAAATCAAAATTCTATTATAAAAAAACAAAACTGAACACTGGAGTTAAAATAATGAAGAAGAACAAAAAAATAATAATTTCTTCACTTTTTCGAACCAACTCTCTGAAAATTAGGCTTAATTTACTTTTGATTAAATTTTTACTTTTGTTCAAATGTCAGCATCAAACAATACATGTTACAGAGCCGGAGGACTCTGCAATTAATCGCTCTATTCAGTCAATTCGTATATCCGAGAGGTACCTCTGATAGATCTTATATGGGAGAATATCCTACTGAGAATATCTGAATACATGATTAACTTCGATTGCAGCATAAAAAAATCACAAGTTATTTATTGAATAAAAATTGCTATCAGAAATAAGATAAAGAGCCATAGGTAATAATAAAAATGTTTAAGTATACAAAAAAAATTACATTCTGACTATAATGGGTGAAGTAGAGAAAGTGCAGATTCTTCGAAAATGAATATCACAGATTAAAATATTATAGAATGAACATAACTTCATAAAAAATATCTAGACATACACCTTAAACTGAATCTATAATTATTATATATAATGAAGATGTACAAAAATATGAATTCACATCTGAATTCATATGAAATTTCTACGAAAATATAACATAACATAACAAATATCCACAATTCCATTTTCGATCATAAATGACTTCTGGAATATTAGATCATTCAGAGAAAATTTACTAGGTACCTATTGAATATTTGCATATTCAGAGAAAGATTTTGGGTAGGTACATTACAAAGTTCAATCTGAAAAAAAAGTATTTCAGCGTTAATTCATCAATACCTCACATGAACACAAAATACCCTCAATTAGAGGGTTCATATCCATCGCAAAAGGGGTGCATCTGAAGTTTGAAAAAGATTCAGTCTATAATCATGAACTTTTGAAGGGTTACTCTATGCTTTGTTTACACAGCGTTCAGAACTAGACTGAGGAAGCTTATAATTTTGAAAATTGAATCTCAACACCGTATAAATAAATTGGAGCAAACCTTCAGAATCCAAAGAGACGTCTCCACGTTTTATTACTTGGCCAAAAATTATTCCATATGCCACCTCTTCTACGTCTCCCCGGGTAGGCTGAAACTAAATGAATTGAAAATTTATATTATAAGTATGAGTATAAATGTACGAACACAAAATATATATATAACATAGATCAGAGTATTCAGAGTTGAACTATCATCTTCGAGTTTGAGAATTTCCATTTTTTTTTGTATGATAGTTCGTTAGCGATGAACTTCTCATGTTTGCGAGCTTGTTTTTTTGAATATCAAAAACAGATATCTTCTGACGTTCCTATCGATAATTATTTTAAACTTCGAAAGAGTCATGATTCCTCTGGCCACTAGAGCGAATTTTGAGAAAAATAGACCGATTCGACGGTTATTTAATAAAAAATGAATTATCATACGTTTCTTCAACATCAACATGCCATTTCCAGGAATATCCGATGAATTTTGGTAAGTTTGGTAAGAGAATGTTCTCATTACAGTGCATTAATTTTTCTCCTTCCATCTAGAATGGCGTCGAAATTATTATTGAAAATCTAAAGAAGTGAATTGGAGTAAAAAATGGAGAAAAGTAATGATTTCTAATGATTTTCTAACCTCATAATATGTTTTGTTTTACATATTCAGGTTTTTAGAACCAAAGTTTTCACTTCGATACCATCAGATTATGAAAAGGGAGATTTGCACCTGAAATTAGCAGAAAGTGATGATTTTTCGAGGATTTCCCAACCCCTCGATACGTTTTTTCCGCTCCTGTCAGATCAATAATCGAAAATCATCATTTAGACCTTACGTCTCTCGAGTTGTTGATGTTGTCATAGCATTACTACTGAGTTTTTCTGATATATTCCGTGTAACTCACTGATTGATATTGAAGTTCATCAAAATAAAATGACAGAATTTGTCATACTCGCAATAAAAACATGAAGATATTTTCTCTACATACCACTTTCCAGACTTCACCTATGTTAAGTGGCATTAAGCTTTTTAATCATCTGCTAGTGAGAATTCGTCGATTCAAGAAAGAACTATTGCTGGGAAAGTGTTCCTACAACAAAAGAACTTGAGCTTCCCTATTACATGAAATGTATTGATTTTTTTTTCTCTTCGAAATATTTTTTCTTTAGGGTAATCTGACTTGTCCTATACATGTTTATGTCTGAAAGGATTTATTATTAGTATAAAAAAAAGTATTATTGAAATATAAAACTCGGATCTAATAGATTCAAATTATTGTTGGCATAAATAATTGACGAAATGTTTCATGGAGCGCATTAAAAGTATGAATTATTCCTCATTATGTATCATTAAAGAAACAACAACTAAGGTGATAAATGATTCGGTCTTTGGATGGGTCAAATTCGAAATCGCATTTCCTATTCGAGATTCATGAAACGAACGGCCTTCGAATCTGAGAGAAAACGCGCAATCACAGACATTTTTCAATGTACAGGATATCCCAAGTTTCACCGTTATCACCGATATTCACCTAATTTAAAAAGAGAAAAAGTTCAAAATCTTTATGAACATCATTTATATGTAATTCAATTCGAAAATTAGCTCAGTTTTATTGGATGTAATAAAATTTTCTATGCACTGGAACGGTAACCATGTATGTACAAGATTTTGTTAATTCCTTCATAAATGAAATAACATCCAAACGGAGATCTTATACGAAACTCTAGCACTGCAACCTTTACCAATTCATTTTGAATAATTTCATACTCAAAGATTGCCGAAGGAACTTGACCCAATTAAACAAATTCATTCTCCATTCACTCGATCCAACCTGACTGAGTTCAAAACGCAACATCGATGAGAACACAAATTATAGACAACAGACTGCATGCGGCCACCCAATCTTATTTAAATGCCACCCAGCCCGGTTAATAAAAAAGAAGATACGTGAAGATTTTTGCGAAATTACTCACCTTGGATTGAGACGACTAAAACAGCAAGTAAAATAAATAATACCACGAGCACCTGAAACAAATTCTTGTTGAATGTTGTGAAATCCAAATGGATGATGAAATAGCACCAGAACGGTTCTGTATCTGCTTCACAGTACACATTGCGAGACAGAATGAAAACAACATAAACTTTGTATCGACTTGGTTCGTTCTCTCAAATACAAGGTTGCTTATTCATTATCGAAAAAATCCCCATAAATAGCTCTCGAAGATATGTGGAAGACCATGAAGAGATTCCTGGTTGTTCCAGAAGGTGGTGAAATGACTAGCAATGTTATTGTTGAGTCGAGTATATGGTTGAAATGTCTAGAATCTCTTTTCTTTTGCAGAGAAGGTAGAAAGAAGAAAATTCACTTCATAGATCTATAGCATATAACTTCTGTATTGACTATTCAGCTCAATATTCAATGAGAATTACTTACGAATTAGGATTCCCCAAAATATTTATTCGATTTATTTATTCACAAATCTTCTTTGATGGTACTCAATTTCACAAGAAGATACTGTTGTTTTTTGAGACGGAAATGTTATTTCAGTAAGTTCTGAGGTGGAACATTTTCGAATACTTCGACAATGAACAGTTTCTTACATGTATATATAGAATCGAGTTTCAAATAATCAGTAATGTAATATCAATTCAAAAGAATTATATCAGTGAATTACAATTGAAGACTGATAGGTTAGGTACTCAACAATAGAAAATAATCTAAATTCTAATATCAGACTGTGTTAAATTGATTGAATAATGAGTAATGAAAGTAACAGAAACTCATGTGCGAAAAAGATAAACTTCGAAAATTTTATAGAGTGATTCAACTAAGTTCTTTTGCAGGGTTTCGGAAAATATTCATGAATCAGCGTTTTGTTTGCATTATTCCAGGAAATTTCTTAATGGATTCCCTTCTAGATTCAAAGATAATAAGAGAGATAAGAGTATTTTCGCTCGTATATTTTCCGATACTCTGCCATAAACCAAAAAAAAATACAAGATCTAATTAAAAATTTCGAAAAGCACTGCCGTGAAGGAAGGAGCTTTTGAGCGCTCGTACATGCACCTTGTAGGTAGATTCGCATTTTCCAGTTTTAGAAATCAATTGAAGGAATGTATGACTGCTGTCAAAAAAATCCTGAAACTTAGGCAAAACTCTAGACTTCATGTCGGTGCTTCAGCTGATCAATTTTTTTCCGATAATCCGCTAGAATTTTCCACGGTATCTATGGTCTTAGTGATGCGATCTGGACAAAATTTTGCACATAGTTTGAATACATTATTCCTGAGCTAGGTGCATAATTTCATTCCAATCCGATCAGTAGATTCGAAACTATCAGGAAAAAAATACCTTGAACGGCCATATTTACGGAACCCCTAGTCTAATTTTGCTCATTGATGAACGTGACCGTGAAATTTGCGATCCAAACCCACCCTGAAAATTTCAAGTTCCTAGGCCTTTCCGTTCAAAAGTTAGAATTTTCTATGGTTTCTATGGTTCTGGTCATGCGATCTGGACAAAATATTGCTTCAATATATCATTCTCGATTGAAATACAAAATTTCATCTAGATCGAATCCGTAGTTTCGAATTTATCGAAAAAACAAAATTTCAAACGATCGTATTTACGGAACCCGTTGTATATCGTTGCTCATAGATGAACGTGATCACGACATTCAAGATCCACACCTATGCTGAAAATTTCAAGTCCCTAGGCGTTTCCGTTCAAAAGTTACAATTTTCTATGGTTTCTATGGTTCTGGTCATGCGATCTGGACAAAATTCCACATGTAGCTTGAACACCTCATTTTCCGTTCGAGTGCAAAATTTCATCTCGATCAAATCTGTAGTTTTCAAGTAATCAGGGAAACAAAACTTTGAACGGCCATATTTACAGAGCCCTTGGTGGAATTTGGCCCATTAACGAACTCAACCGAGCCATTCGGGAACTGAACCCACACTGAAAATTTCAAGTCTCTAGGTTGTTCTGTTCGAGAGTTATCGTGCTTACGGACGGCCGGACGGACAGACTCGAATTTTCCGACGGATTAGTCATCAGTGAGTCGAACATAGTCGATTGAGACCATTTTCGCCTCAAAATTCGAAAAATACAGACATCGTGACGAAATGATATAGCCCTCGTGTAAGTAGTACGAGCGCTCAAAAATATTCCAAAAAAATAAGATAGTTTACCTTCATATTTATAGCATTCGACACTGGATGTGTGAGTATGTACTGATTATCACTACTTATATACAAGAATCCATTTCATCCCGGTGGTTTAAATACAAACAAAAAGGATCTAAAGCAGGAGAAAACTTTTGTTGTGGCACTAAACTCTTCCTCATAATATCTTGTGATTTATGTTTTTTCCAATCCTCATTTAGTGTGTTTATTGCTCTATTGTATGGCGTCTAACCATTCCAATAATAATATCACAAAAATGAAATTGAAAATATGGATGAAACGGTGAAAGTTGACAGAAAACAGAAAGTCAAGAGACTATGAATGAACTATAAAATTTCAGAATAATTCATTCTTCATTGAAAGTTTAGACATTAACATCTCAGTTCAAAAAAGTGAAATGCTTTATTTCCTACAAAATAGGTAATTTTCAAAATGTTTGCTTTCGAAAATATGGATGAATGTATTCACAACATCATTTCAAATCATGCACATTTAATATACATGAATACCAATATACAGGGTTGGGCATAAGTCTGGAATAAAATTAATATTTCTTCAACCAATCACTCAAAATGAAAACGCTGAAACCCGTCAATTGAAATTGATTATTTTTTTCCAACCCATAAGCCCAAACCTCATTCAACTTCCGTTTCTCAAATGGAAAAATATACCATGTGTGGTTTCATTTTAAAATTCGAAGTAATTATTTATAAAATTTCATTTCATTAACCTATGTACTCCTAAAGTGTTCTATCCCAATTTCATTAAACAAAAGAGGTAATGTCCGAAAGGCAGCGAAGAACATAATATGTTTTTGTTATCAATCCAGCAAACTTTTTGAGCGCTCGTACTACTTACACGAGGGCTATATCATTTCGTCACGATGTCTGTATTTTTCGAATTCCGAGCCGAAAATGGTCTCAAACGACTATGTTCGAATCACTGATGACGAATCCGTCAAAAAATTCGAGTCTGTCCGTCCGTCCGGGCTCCGTAAATATGGCCGCTCGAAATTTTGTTTTTCTGATTACTTCGAAACTACTGATTCGATCGAAGTGACATTTTGCACTCAGATGGAGAATTACGTGTTCAAGCCTCATTTTGTCCAGCTCACATGACCAGAACCATAAAAAATTATAACTTTGTAATGAAAAGGCCTAGGGACTTGAAATTTTCAGGATAGGTGTGGATCTCGAATGTTGAGGTCACGTTCAACAATGAGCAAAATTAGACTAGGGGTTTCGTAAATATAACCGTTCAAAATATTTTTTCCTGATTATTTCGAAACTACTCATTGGATTGGCATGAAATTTCGCACATAGATGAAGAATATTGTATTTCAATTACGTAGAAAATTTTGTCCAGATCACATTACCAAGACGCGAATTTCGTGATTACGTTCATCAATGAGCAAAATTAGACTAGGGGTTCCGTAAATATAGCCGTTCAAAATATTTTTTTCTGATAATTTCGACACTACTTATCGGATTGGAATGAAATTTCGATGATGAAGAATGATGTATTCAAACTACGTGAGAAATTTTGTCCAGATCGCATTACCAAGACCATAGATACCCTTGAAAATTCTAGCGAATTATCGAAAAAAAAATGGTCAACTAAAGCACTGACGTGAAGTCTGGATTTTCGCCTTAATTTGAAATTTTCCTTGACAGCTGTCAAAATCTTTCCAATTGGTTTCTAAAACTGAAGAATGCGAATCTACCTACAAGGTGGATGAACGAGCGCTCAAAAATTCCTGACTTCACGGCAGTGGTCTTCTTAATTTTTTTGTGTTTGTGATAACCACAAAATGAAAAAAAAACAAAGACTATGGTGGAATTTCATTTTCCGCTTTCCAACGAGCCCATGGTATATGTTTCCATTTGAAAAACGGAAGTTGGATGGGGTTGAGCCAAGGGGTTGGAGAAAAATATTCAATTTTATTGCCAGTTTGTGAGGGTAATTAAAAATCGATTGTCGTGTTTCAGCGTTTTCATTTTGAGTTATTGGTTGAAGAAACATTAATTTTATTCCAGACTTATGCCCAACCCTGTATATATTATATTAATACAATATCAGGCAGTTAATATTTATTCATTTTGTTGGAAATTCCCGAAATTATCCCTGGAATCGAGATATCAATTATTATTTCACAAAATTTTGGAAATGTGTTGAGTAGCACATGATTCAGTTTTTTCGCAAATCAACCTAGAATTGAAAAGTTGAATATCACTATAGAGTAATATGTGTATTAAGTCCGAAGATCACAGACTTCGTCTGACATTTATCATGGCAAATTGATTCGACCGCTGGCCGGGGTAGGAAAATGCTTATGAATTTACGTTGACTTTTGAAAGAATAGACCGATTCAAGGGACGAAACTAATAAGAAAGTATCCTTATACTGTTATACTTTTTTCATGTCATTCATTAAAATATTTATGAAAGTTCTCTCTTCGTTTTTCTTAAGAAAACTAAATTATTAAAATAAATGTTTTCAATATCTTTTGAAATATCAGATTGAGCATTGTTTCAATCAAGGAAATGATTATCAGGCTTAAGTTCATTCAGAGATCATAACGATCAACTCTTAATTGATTCATTCCTAGCTTCTGACTCGATTTTGAACCTTCTTCGGTTTCCCTGAAGGCTCAAAATCGAGCCAAAAGCTAGGAATGAATCGAGATGTATCATCATGACCCTTAATTGAACTGAAACCTGATAATCGTTTCCTCAATTGTTTCAAACGCAGTTTTATATTCATCTGATATCAAGATTCTTTTTTTATCTTTATTTATCCCAAAATGCAATTTTTCTGAAAAATCATAATTTTTTTCAGATATTCAACTATGTTTAATCAGATACTAAACTAATTTCTTTCAATATCTTTCGAATTATCAGATTGAAATTCAATATTCATTCATCGCAAAATACTGAAATTTCCAGAAATATCATTAATTCTTTCGGACATTCCACTGTCCTGGAATTTAATTGAGCAATATGGGTATTCAATTGACTTGATAACAAATCTCCATAACGAATATTTAATGTGATTAGTTTTTTACGAATATTGAGCATATGAATATGTTCAAAAATAGAAAAAAATTATATTTTCCTTACTGTTCTAGGTACGTCTCTCGAATTTACATGTTTGCATTAGTAAAGAATCACTGCATCATAAAAAAAATAATTCATTAGTCCATCAAAATTATTTTGGTAGCTACAATCCTTCAAATTAGACCAAAATTCCATTCAATTTCATTCTACCGTTTGAATACATTCTCGAACGTGACGTCACACCCAACTCCCCCTCCAGCTAGAAGATGCGCATTGGCATACCGTTGTAAGTGTATCGTGGTAAAAACTATTAAATGGTAAACAGATGGTTCTAAAACCGTATACGAGGCAAGAACAAAGTTTACACTATCGTTAGGTTCCTACTCGAGTGTACTCCAGGCAGAAATACTTGCAATCAAAAGGTGGATAGATATAAACCTGGAAATAAACTATCAAGGGTGTGACATTGTGATCCATTCTGATAGTCAAGCTGCCATCAAAGCACTGAACTCCTCAACACAAAGCTGATATGGGAGTTCCGGAGGAAACTTGTAGACAAGAACAACAAGGTCCCTTTAGTCCGGTTCCTGGTCAATCAGGAATCAAAGGAAACGAAGAGGCCAATACACTTACCAGAAAGGGAGCACAAACGCCACTTACTGGCCAAGAACCTTTCTGTGGCATAGGCAAATGCACCTATAAGAAAGCTTTTTCGGAGAAAGAAAAGGGAAGCACTACGGAGGAATCTTTCAGGTATGGATCACTCCAAAAAGTTCATCCGGAACTTTAAAAGTTCAAGATCCAAAAAGTATTTGGATTTCAGTAAGAATAAGTTACGCCTCCTCACTGGCTTCCTTAAAGTCGCCTTAGAAGGCATATGATGAGAATGAGCTCAACAGAAACTGACGAGTGCAGCTTCGGTGGGGAAGAGGAGGAAACTCATGTTCACCTGGTTACAGAAAGCCTCGCCATTGCAAACTAGCGCAAAGAATATCTTGGACAAGATAATTAAAGGAGAAACGAGGATTCAACCTCCTTGAAGCCCTCTCAGATACTGGAGTTCATTGGAGCTCTGGAGCTGGAGGCCGAGCTGTAGGTAGCGCTTTTGCGAAAACAGCTCTGATGGGGGGCACAATGGAACTTGAGTTCACAGTGAAATCTAACCCCCTTACCTTACTATAACTATAACCTACAAATATCGATTATAGAAGTTCTTTCGGACAACCGACGCATTCGCCATTTTGCATCATTTTCGTTTGTATATCTAAGCGATGTTTTCCTTCTACAAGAATATTGCCACAATGTTTTGTAAACTTGAATATTTGGATGGCTATATTAATTATCTTGATGAAAAGATCATAAAAATCGGTCTTCTAGTTTCTGAGAAAATCGCATACATACATACTAGTGATACACAGAAAGAACTAGGATCTCTTAATAATAAAAAACTTTATTCTTGTATTACATGGACATCAATAAATAACAAATAAGATTTCCTTCCGTATACTCATCGAGAGTACATCCCAATGATTCATTCAATACGAAACGTCTTCTACATCTAATAATGGCTGGAACTATATGAACCTGAACTAGCAGAAGAAAAACCTGCAATAGAGAAAACATTGAATCACTCATTGAATACTTGATAATTCTAAGTGGACTATGTAAATCATGCAGTCAACAATATTTTTAAAAAACTCAACAACTTACTCGAACTACTGGCATGAGAGCTTGCTTTCGAAAAAGAAGTGGCGTGAGAATAACCGCCTGCACCGCTATGAGAACCTGAGTGTGCTGCTGCTCCATTGCCCAAGAATATTGTCGACAAGAATCCTCCGCTACCTGCTCCATTCCCAGAACTAGCTGATGAACTTCCATATGATCCAGCAGCAGAACCTCCCTTGGTCGAGCCTAGGCTTACTTGACTACTTCCATAGCCACCACCATTTTTCCCAGCGTACACACTACCATAACCATGTGATCCTCCTCCATATGATCCACTCGATGAGTAAGAGCTGCCTGCCCCAGTTGGAATGGAGGTTATATGAATAGCCACATTTTTTGTTCCCGAGGATGGAACGGCATTCGAGTACTGTCTGTATGATGTACCACACCCATTGCTGTTACAAGGAATACCATTATGACCTATAGAGCTACTACCGTAAAAATTATAGGATCCACCATTCAATTTAGCATCACCACTGCCCGAAGTTCCAACTAAAACGATACCTTGTCCTGTAGTTCCTGGTTGACTAACAACAGTTTGTTGGCCAGGTTTACCGGCATTGGTGAGGTCCACATAAAGTGTACTGGTATATGTACCTGTTGGTTTATTCTCGATCTCGACTGGTGTTTTCGAATATGATAGGTCTTTGTTTGGCGAATCAATCTTCGAAACAGAATATATATTCGTATTTTTGGCGTGACCTCCCACGCCAGAACCGGAATATGCAAAACCAGTAGAACTAGAATAACCTCTACCGGAAGAGTAGCTACCAGAAGATAATTTTTCTTGTCCATCTATAAATCCCTTTGAATCATCATAATCAGATCTCTTACTGCCATACTCAGGACGACCTTTAGGGATAAAAGGACCTCGAGGTCCTTCATGTAAACCACTTCCCGCAATTGTATTTTCTGTAACTGAAGAACTAAATCCTGATGACTTTCCAGAAGTATAGCCAGTTGATCCTGGGCTACTAACGAATAGAATTCTATCTTGATCTGACTGACTGTCATCAATGATTGTGAAAGATGGTACTGTTGGTTGCTGAATTGCTCCTTGATTGTATGTCTTATGAATTCCTGTCACTCCACCTGTTGCAGAATATGTCGATGATGAAGAAGAACTTCCTGATGTCGTACTACTTGCTGAAATACCACCCTGATAACCTCCTGAACCTTCCTGCCTTTGAATGCCAACTTGTTCAGGTTGAATTTGTGAATATCCAGGACCTTGAGGTTTAATATTACCAGATCCACTCACGACATGTCCTGACGCACCACTTCCCGAAACGGACGATACCTTATCAGTATTGTAACCATTATTGATACTAGATACTTGGAATCCATAAGAGCCTGGTTTGGTAGTGCCAACAGTCACAGAGGTTGGAATTTGGGGCTTCACTCCATTATACCCTGCTCCAGGGGTTCCTTGGGGAATTGGTTGTTCCCGAACCGTTTCAATTATTGGTTTTATTTGTCCCTGCGGCGGTTGCAAATATGTTCTTGGGGGTTCCTTGTTGCAAATTCCCTGACTGCATGAAGGTTTGTATTCTGAAGATCCCTGATATTGTGTCTGGTAAGAATTAGTACTACCAGAAGCAGCCGCATTAGCATTACTTTGATATCCATATTGATTGATTCCTCCTCCAAGAGGTTCAGTACTTGGAGTGCCAGAAATGGAAGGTAAACCTGTTGGTCGATATCCTTCGGCAGGTTTCAATATGGTATTAGAAGAAACGGATGGTGCACTTGGAAGAACAGAACCTGATGGTTGATAACCTCCAACAGGTTCTCTAACAGGAAAACCAGAAACTGGCGATGGTTGATGACTCCCAACAGGTTTGTTGGTGTATAAATTATCTGAAAAACCTGGTGAATTGCTTATTGGTTGAACAGCAACCTGGGAAGGCTTGTATGTTCCTGGAGTTCCAATAGGATTTGCTGGTTTACTTGTATAAATACTTCCTGATGGTCCTGGAAAATTCACGGTTGGTCTGTGTAGAGGAATCGAAGGTTTGATTGGTTCTTGAGTACCAGTAACTTTGACTTCGGTTCCAACAGCCGATGCTGGTTTGCTATCATAAATACTACCATTTGGGCCTGGGAATGGTCCTTTGCAACAAGGTTTTTGGCCCTTGGTTCCACCAACAATACTTTGACTTGATTGTATCACTCCTCCGTAACTTCCTGATCCAGTCGTGGTTTGTCCATAGCCTGAAATGGTGGAGTTTTGGAGTTCGTTATTTTCTACGAGTTATGCAAATTTTGATCTTACCAGTAGAGGAAACTTGGGATCCTACATTCGATGTAGCTGAGCCTACGTTGGATTGTCCGTATCCTGAAAATATTTGTACGTGTTATTTTTAAGGTAATCAGAAACGTGTTTTCAATTACCTGAAGGTGAAACTTGGGTAAATGGTTTTGATACTCCGTAAGTTCGTAATCCGGTTGAGGCCTGACCATATCCTAGAAATTCATCACATTATAATAGTTTTTCAAGGTTTTTTGCCTCTTGAATTTTTTCAGGGAATAATGAAAGCATCCAATCTTGTATTTTGATACTATTTGTGGTAAATCGAAGAACTTGGCTGGATATCAGCACTTATGAGCTCTGTGCGATCTAGGACTAATCGTCTAGTATAATTCAATTAGCTATAAGGAATTGTATGTAGAGCGAATCAAGTCGCATACCATAAATATTCACCTGATATTGCCGAAGATGTTTGACCGATTGTGTTGACACCAGATGGGACCTTGTAATCATGAATACTTCCATTCGGTCCTGGAGGAATTGGTTTACAACAGGGAGGTTTCTTCAAAATACCAGATCCTTCGGTTTCCTTTTCCTCTTGTACAATATGTGTAGCATGAGATCCATATGTGCCACCTGTTGAAAGATTTCATTAAAAATCAAATTTTGTTGTAATATGAAGGGTTTGAGACTTACCTGTCGAAGAGATTTGTGAATTAATATTGGATGCTCCATAACTGCCAGAACCAGTATGAGTTTGTCCGTAACCTGGAATACCTATAATTAATATTGATTCGCAATTTTTTTGGCGATTAGGTACCTGAAGATGGAATTTGTGCAGATATTTTGGATCCTCCATAACCACCTTCTTGAGACGGGCCATACCCTAGCAGGTAAAATTTGTGTCAAAATAATTTCCACACCATTCGACAAAATTCAATATAGATCGAAAAGAACCCTTGACTCTCGAATAATTCATTATTAGCGAGATAAGAAATTTATTTTTATAATTAGATAAACAAAATTTTTCACCTGATGCTCCTGAATATTCGCCGTTGATGAATCCGGTCGATGGGATTTTTTGATCATAATGATTGGTTTCCTTATTCGCATTTTGATATAATCCAGATTGTGCGGATGTTCCTTGTGAATCTGCAAAAATGACATTGTTTTACATTTAGTACTCTTAACTCATATAAAGATGGTAATAATTTGATTTTTTACAAAATATTTTAACTGATGTTAGATTTGTACTTATTTCAAACGAAAATATCCACATGGGATCTGTAAGGCAACAAAGCACTCGAAGAAGGCCAAATTGATATTCAAAATTTTCTATCTCAAGAACCCCTCAAAAGAAAAGCTTCACTAATTTTTTTCTTGTGATATGATACAGAATGATGTATCCTTGAAAAAATTCTTATAAATATATTTTTATTCAACCATGGGAAGAGCTTTTGAATCCATTACCCTTTAACTGATCACGAGTGTATTTCTTCAGTACCAATATATTCTTGCTTTGAATCCTGATTCATTTTCAGTTATTCATTAAGAAGTTTCTGTTATTCTACAAAGCATTATTGCAATATGTCCTTTTCTTATGACGTTTTTCTTCGAATTGAACTGAAAATTGAATAAACAACCACAACACCTTTTCATGAACCAATATAAAGACAAATTTCTTCTGGTATAAACAGGGTGTCAACTTTTAAAAGGGCCAAACTTCAGGGGGAGATCAAACATGAGATTTGCAACAAAAAATATCATAAACAACATCGTCGAAATGTTGACGGTTATTCTTAAATTTAACATTTCTTGATTTCATGGAATATTTTAAGTTTTTCCATAAAATCAATTATACTTCAGTTATCCTTGCAACCTCATCGAAGTTGACTAAGATACGACTAGGATACGATACGACTAAGATACGAATATCTGTGTGCCAAAAAAATTCTTTTTGCGGGCTTGGTAAGCAGATGAATATCACTATTTATCTTATTAGCCATGATATTAGGGCAGAAGACAAGCAGCAAGCACAAAAGATGATATGTCATTCGAAAGCACACTGAATGGGGTTAAATTGAAGAAAAACCGTCAACATTTCGACCATGTGTTATACGACATTTTTTGTTGCAAATCTCATGTATGATCTCCCACTGAAGTTTGGCCCTTTTAGAAGTAGACATCCTGTATACTTCCCGAGGTTGGATTATGTTCTGTATTCATATACTTTTTCGAAAATTAATGATTTCAAGATTGTTCAGAAGATAAGGAAATATTAATTTTTTTCTATTATAATGTCACCATTAATTTATAGTGAAACAACCTGCTCAATGATTGAGCATCAATTTTTTTTGGGGTCGTTGCATTCGAAAAAATTTATGTAGTACCTAGGTAAAAAAATCCAAAATCTTAAAATAACCCGAAAAGCTGTAAGTGCTTTTCGTTCTGCTTAATTTTCTAGTTATTTTAATTTGGTATAGGTAACGAAAAAATTCAAGACGTGGGTCATCAACGATTGAAAACAAATCAACACATGGAAAGTTGACGACAAGCTCAATCTTTCTTAGGACGAGTTCATGTAGGTACTTCAATGATGAATTCAAAGAACCTACTATTTGCGTAGGTCATTAAAAATTATAATATAAGAAGGAAAACCAACGCCTTTCCCTGAGGAATCGGTTTAGAGAGTAAGAATGATAATGTAATGCATAATGACTCAACTTGCTTATTTCAGAAGAACGCGGTACAAAATACACAGGCGTACCCAAGGAGGGGGTTCTGCGCTTTGAACTCCCCAAGACCAAGTAAGAATACAAAGAAACTCTGTGACTCTTGGTAAATTGCACAGCATCAATAAATTTGGACTGATAAACAATGGATTTAATTGATCTAGGGGTTAACCCTAAAGACGAGTAAAAAACTTGTTTTTCTATTCATTGTTTTACAAGATGAATATTATATCACGGAAATACCGAAAGTCATCAAATATTAATTTTGGGTTTTGGTTACATAACTATGTAAGAAAAATAAAAGTATAAATTACTCATGATGAGTTAATAATAAATCCGGTCTCTTGGAATTATACCGTTTCTCACTAGCATTTAAAATGCTAAAAACATATTAATGCCACCATTCATTCGATGAAAAAAACTACAAATAACTCATCAGGTTGACGAAGAACGATAAATTTTCTAGACAATCTTGTGAAGCAATTGTCATGAATTAAACATAGACTCATCTTCTTCGTCGGGTAAGTGTCGGTGAATTACACGCCCATACCTTTGCATTGTCTAATTAATACCTGCAGTTCCTGTTTTCATTGTTCTCTAGCTTTTTTATTACATGCGGGTTCATTAATGCCGAATGGTATCGCCAGTAAACACATGGCTCACAAAAATATTTTCAAAACGCCTTCAGCAACCAACTCCAACGTAGAGTTCTAACTGGTAATTTCGTACAAAAAAAGGAAGTTATTTCAACGAGTCAGTAGGTTATCCAGTACTCACTTGTATTAGCTGCATAACTTCCTGTTCCACTTATTCCAACTGAAGAAGTACCAGCCACGTTATTCGTGTGACCAGCTACCGAACTTGCCCCTGCTACTGCTGTAGAGGCTCCTGCTGATGCTGAAGCTACAGCGGCAGCCTTGGCAATCGGAATTGGTCCTATGATAGGAAGAACACTCTTGTCTCCTGAAGAATAGGACGCACTACCACTGAAAGCTGCAAAAATTATGTCGGTTTGAGTAATGAGCCAAATAACGTTATTGCGGCAAGCATAACTTACATGACGAATGTGCTGAAGCCGAGGAACTGCCTGAAAAAATTGAGGATGGTTAAATTGGGATAAGTGAAAGTTGACACAATTGAAATTATTTGTGTTATGAAGGATATTGAAAAAGTTTACTCTCCTGTCATTTAGATGGATGAAATGGACAATACAATAGACCGTATCGGATAAGAATCGCTTTGGTGGCATCCATTGGTGTAATTTAGTTCAAATTGAATACTCGATATCAGATGGTGCCTGAAGAATGAGGAGCTGGATCTTGTGAAAACGCATTATTGTTAAATGTATCAATTTTAATAATATTTTTCAATAGAAAATCTCGATAAGCACACACTCTTCGAATGAATGATAACTGACACCAATGGCAGATATTCATGGATGCCAAAGAAATTAAACATTCCACCAAATTGTTTCTTATCCGATAGTTTCCTACGGATTATTCCAATTCTGTTTTTTTAATTTTTAAGGCGATGTGGAAGAGATGCTGCCGGTCTCAAACATCCGAAAAAGATAGGAATTTCAATGTTGGGGGGAATTGCTATTTGAGAATCGCTTTCGGTACTGGTCTATGAGACATCCCGAATATTAAAATTTTTCAAAAATATAATTTTCAATGAATGCTGACTTGTATACAGGGTGTGGCGTAATGAATGGATAATATGGTACCTGCAGGTAAAGGACATTGTGGCGGTTCAGAAAAATAAATTTTATGTTTAGTTTATGTTATTATATTTTCGAGATATTCGACATTCTCGAAAATTCACCCTTTGCCACTCTTTTCGATGGCAAGACTTCAAATGGGAAAATTTTGTCGATCTGTTTTTTGGATAGATGCGCTATCGAATGTAATTTATGATTTTTGGGATGCATGCATGTTTTTTTTTCAAACAACGACTCAAATTTCATGTTTTGCTTATTTTATTCATTTTTTTTTAATTTTTCGATTTTTTCATTTTTCTGGACCGCCATAACGCAGGTACCAAATTATCCATTCATAACAACACACCCTGTATAAAGAATTATTATTTTTATTATTCAACAAAACTATATACCTACATGTAAATTGAAATATTGATAGTTACAAAATATTAAAAAAATATTTTCACCTACTGTAACTGTGAGAAAAGCTTTGAAGTCCGCCTTTGGTGCCATGTTGCTGAGCTGTAGAAAAAAGCAAAAATATACTATATTTACGATTTAATATTGAATAAAGAATTGAGTGTCGAAGAAATAAATGTGAATAATTACAGCAAATTTCAACCGAAACTTTTTTTCTGTTTGTTGTTTTCATTATCCTAAATCTTTAGAAACGTTTTTTTTTCTTAATTCTGTTTTTAAACTTGTACGTAAAAGTAATTTCGATCATTCCTTATAAGTAAAATAAGTTTCGACTCCTTTAATAAACTAATTCGAATTAAACAAATATTTATATATCGAATATTTTGAATTGTACTTGTTCTCAATAAGGGCGGACTTATATGTTGATAAAAGGGGGAATCCCTCCTTCTGACGGGCAGTTGTGAAGACAACAAATTTATTGAATTAACCAAAACATCAACAGGCTAGAATAACAAAAAATGTAAAAGAAAAACTGAATTTATCAACAAACCCAGAAGCCACATTGCTTGATATTGAAAAGGCCCTCGATATACTGTCATGAAGGATTGATATATCAAAGAAGAAAATATAAATTTCTCCTGAAAATTTTTCATTCCTATCTTAAATTAGGCCAACGAGAAGAAATGTTGGAGATGGTGTCCCTCAAGACTCTGCCCTGAGGCCCGATGCGGTTCAATATTTATGTATAAGATATTTCTGAGATGAACAAATGCTCAGTTTGCAGACAACTCCGCATTGTACGCTTCCAAAAAATTAAGGAAGAAGTTGAAAAAGGATATACAAATAGGTACTAATTAATAGGAGGGAGAATAAAAATAACAGCTTCTCCGGAAAATAGTAGAAAATTTTGTATGAGAGGCGTATTGAAGAAATTCCTGATCTCATCAAAAATTACAAGGATCATAATGTTAGTGTACTCTCATCAGGACACATCAAACTTGCTGAAAAATATGAAGTTTCATATAAGAAAAATTTTCCTTGTAATTTTCTCCTGATAAAACTTATGACAAACTACTCGAGTAATAATACACAACATCAATTATTGAAATACAATTTCTGTTTATTACAAGCGCGAACATATAATTACGGTAGTTTATTCATTAATTGATATCTGTCAGTGTGAAAACGAGGTATTGCGTAATTTAAGGATTGGATTAAATAGATTCACAACTGCAAAAAGATATATAAAACGACAGGATGGTTATGTCTTCTTCAGACCCGGATCCTCATTGAAATTCAGTCCTCGTAGAATGGGATGAATGATCCATGGAAATTTAACCACAATATATTGATAAATCAGATATCGAAAAAGATTATGAAAATTATCGGTTTCACTAGATCAATGGTGATGTCAGAAGATTCAAATTTAGATAGCCTTCCATCAAATACAGGCTAGATTGCTCCAGGCGAATCACGAAATTCGCTGGACAAAGCCCTTTTTGAAACAAAAAATTTATTAAATTGAGAATTTTAATATTCAGGTACGACTTAGAAATCTCAATTATTAAGCTCATGGCAGTTTGAGAGGTGAATTTTGTTTAGCAATTTTCCAACTTTGAGTTTGAAACGGAAATTTAGAAAATGTAGAAACTCTGATGACAACGCATTTCTTTATTCTTGAAGGAAATTTTTTTTATATGCAATTTGACATAATTGAGTGTTCTCTCGAACGTGAATTTCTATTGGTTGTTTCCAGCCTTTCTTAGGTCTTGAGTTAATTCTGTTAATAAGTTAACAAAAAATAATGAAATCATCGTTTATTCAGCCGTGTTTTTCACAAATAGAAATTATATAAATTCATTGAGTAAACAACACGACACTTATGAACAATATAGATCATGACAAATAAAAATTTTCTACAACTTCCATAAAAAGATCCATCTTGTTTGTTTCTTTTTGAGCGCTTACACTTACACGAGGGCTATATCATTTCGTCACGATGTCTGTATTTTTCGAATTTTGAGCCGAAAATGGTCTCAATCGACTATGTTCGACTCACTGATGACGAATCCGTCGGAAAATTCGAGTCTGTCCGTCCGGCCGTGCGTCTGTAAGCACGATAACTCTTGAACGGAACAACCTAGAGACTTGAAATTTTCAGTTTAGGTTCAGTTCCCGAATGCCTCGGTTGAGTTTGTTAATGGGCCAAATTCCACCAGGGGTTCCATAAATATGGCCGTTCAAAGTTTTGTTCCCCTAATTACTTGAAAACTACATATTTGATCGAGATGAAATTTTGCACTTAAATGGAGAATGAGGTGTTCAAGCTACATGTGAAATTTTGTCCAGATCGCATGACCATAACCACAGAAACCATAGAAAATTGTAACTTTTGAATGGAAAGGCCTAGGGACTTGAAATTTTCAGGATAGGTGTGGATCTCGAATGTCGTGATCACGTTCATCTATGAGCAAAATTTTACTAGGGGTTCCGTGAATATGGTCGTTTGAAATTTTCCATTGATTGATAATTTCAAAACTACAGATTCGATCGTGACGAAATTTTGTATGCTAATGGAGAATGATATATTCAAGCTACATTTCTCCAGATCACATGACCAGAATCATATAAACCATAGAAAACCATAATTTTCGAACGGAAAGGCCTAGGGACTTGAAATTTACAAGATAGGTGTGGATCTGAAATGTCGCGTTCACGTTCATAAATGAGCAGAATTATACTAGGGGTTCCGTAAATACGGTCGTTCGAAATTCTGTTTTCTCGATCATCTCGAAACTACGGATTCGATGGAGATGAAATTTTGTATTTTAATCGAGAATGATTTATTAAAGCTATATTTTGTCCAGATTGCATGACCAGAACCATAGAAACCATAGAAAATTGTAACTTTTGAACGGAAAGGCCTAGGAACTTGAAATTTTCTGGGCGGGTTTGGATCGCGAATATTGCGGTCACGTTCATCAATGAGCAAAATTAGATTAGGGGTTCTGTAAATATGGCTGTTCAAAATATTTTTTCCCTGATAGTTTCGAAACTACTGTTCGGATTGGAATGAAATTTTGCACCTAGCTGAGGAATAATTTATTCAAACTACATACGTGCAACATTTTGTCCAGATCGCATCACCAAGACCATAGATACCGTAGAAAATTCTAGCGAATTATCGGAAAAAAATTGATCAGCTGAAGCACTGACATGAAGTCTGGAGTTTCGCCTAAGTTTCAGAATTTTTTTGACAGCTGTCGAAAATTCCTTCAATTGATTTTCTAAAACTGGAAAATGCGAATCTACCTACAAGGTGCATGTACGAGCGCTTAAAAGCTCCTGCCTTCACGGCAGTGCTTCTCGTAATTTTTTTGTTGGTAATATCGAAATACCATTCAATAGTTCCATGGACGTTTTATATGATTTATTTCGAGGAATTTTTTTCCTATTAATTCAATACTGAAGTTTCCTGTTTCATCTTTTGGGGGATGATTGCCTTTCATTAAGGTCCTGCGTTGCCTTTCGAACATCTGAAGTTCCAAAAACTATCGCTTGGATCTTGGATGGCCGAATCTGGTTGAAAAAACCTTCCCGGCCAAAATGCAACAAGTGTTGTATTTTGAATTTGAATATTGAAGGAAAAAAGCGATTATGTTTCAAAATAAGCAATTCTCATTCAAGGGACCCATACGATATTCTTCGAGGTGTTAAAAGGTTATGTACTATTCCTGATTCATTTTTGAAATGGGTGGTCCATTTCAAATCGATCGAACATATTATAAATAATTTTTATTTTCGTTCATTTCTTCTGCTGTCGCCTTTTCATTTTTCAGATTTGTTTTTCGGCTACTTTGGGAAAGTCTCGGTGATGAAATTGAGGAGGAAGAATAAATTTTGTTTTTGATGAAAAATAAGTCCTTCAATATGAATATTGCAGCTTATTTTTTTAACAAATCCAGAACCAATCACTACATTGATACGGGGAATTTTCACCTAGGTTTTCATCTATATTCGATCCTAAAAACAACAAAACCAGTAGTTATTGATTTATGTAGTCACTAACAGCCTATAAATATTAATATAATGCAGATATTATACCAATGAATGATATTTATAGCTTTTCGGCTATTGAGTGGAAGACCGAAACAAAATTCCTATTCTGGACTACTTTAAGCTAAAAATCTGAGGAACTGAAAAGTCCTACACTGCTGTCTAATTATTGGTCCAACCATCAACGATAGGAATGACAACTGAAAAGTTATACCTACCCTAGTGTCTAATTATTCGTCTCACTATCTACGATACAAATATAGAGAAAAAACCTAAACATTTCATGAAGTGAGACATTGGACAGAAGTGGTCGAGACTTGATCTAATTATTTATGCTAATGTTATAGCAAAACACATGTATAATAGTAGCTTTTAATTGTAATTTACTGTTTAATAGTTCCATATGAAGTAACCATTAATCAACCTGCTAACGAATGACCCCAAGCACTAAAATAAATGAACACGCAGTTCTTCGAAAAAGTGTACTGAAACAATATTCAACCGTGAATTCCTCTGATTTATGAAAACTGAAACATTTTACCTGTTTTTTCTGGACCAAAAACATAAAACTTCACATTTATATCCTGACAAATATGAAAAAGAACCTTATTCACTTCAAAAATTATCACAAAAACCATCATCACTTACACGAATGTATGAATCCCACGAGGAGACTTATAATGAAAAAATTGTAAGTTTCTTTCCTCATGTTTATGGCAAAATTACCAGACCAGCACCAGGTCTCAACAACTGATGGTCGGGACACCCACCGATCTATTTATATGTCTAAACACACAACACGTTCGTGTAGGTAAATCCTCAAGGAGTACCATCAGCAACGCGGTGTTAGATGGATCCTGTTTCCTTCCGTTGGTATTTTCCAATTTCTTGGTAAAGAGAACATAAAGTATGAAACCACTGACCTTTGGAAATTGGTGAAGGTCTTGGTTGATGAACTTTTGGAATGAACTAATGCGGTTATCTTAGTTCATGTTTTGGAATTCCGAGAAGAATTTTAGAAACGGATGAGTTAATGATTAATTCAATGGTTTTGATCAATAACTGGAGATAATATGAGATTCCGCCGTTCAAAGTTTTTGTAAAAATCTATGAAAGCTAACTAAACTGCTTCGATTTCTTTTTATAGCCCAAGAATTAATTTCATTCATTTTGAGGTCTAAAATCATATTTTTCGGCAACCGTCCGGGAAG
The DNA here is from genome assembly GCA_963966015.1 of Aphidecta obliterata. Taxonomy (NCBI): domain Eukaryota; kingdom Metazoa; phylum Arthropoda; class Insecta; order Coleoptera; family Coccinellidae; genus Aphidecta; species Aphidecta obliterata. The sequence continues at coordinate 20,713,706 of OZ014430.1, read as the reverse complement.
TATTCACTTCCCAGATGGTTTTTCTTTGAGAAAATAGTAGCATTTCCCGGACTAGGCCGGAAAGAATCACATTGTTGTTATGGAAATAACGACGGACAATTATTTGACATGAAATTACATATATAGTTGACATTTGGATTTTTCAAAGTTCGAAATTTTGTTCTACAAAGAAATATAACAAAGAAATGTGTCTCATTGATTTGTTATTCTACACGGTTGACGAAAAAATAGTGTACGCAACATGTTCAAAAACCGTTTTTTTGGACTCGCCTCCGGCTCGTTCTAGAATTTGTCTAGTCGTCCAAAAAAAATGGATTTGTTACGTAAATTACTATTTCCTTGTAGTTACTGTGAAAATTTTCAGGGAAGGATAAGGAGGAAAAATCGGTACTTGGCACTTCGACTCAAAAATTTCTTTCGGTTTGATAGTTCGATCCGGAAAAAACCTGCATGCAGTCTTACACAAATATTTATTTTTTCCCCATCAATTTTTCTTTATTGCGCACTTGTTTTTATGAACAAGGGTGTTATCATTTTGCCCAAATATCTCTAATTTTCTACTTTTGAGCCGAGAATCTGAGAAAATTGAGTTTCTTTGATCTGGCGTGGAAGAATTTGATATGTTCTTTGATTCCATCTCTTGAAGTTTAAAAAATTAAAATGACCATGTTTGGTGAAAATCTTTTCCTTTACTGCGGCCACTCTATTTATAACATTCCCATAATGAAATGAAATTCAGAAAAATTATATTTTTTTCCCCACCTCTGGATGGCTTAAGAATGAACGATACCCAGTAAGAAACGGGGCACGGTTTGTAGGCTACAGTTTTTTTTCTTTCAGAAACTTTTTTGGTGGAATTGTTCAACTCGATAAAAAGAAATCCCTTTTTTTATTGATTCTCATGAAAAAAAATTACGAAAAGCATTGCCGTGAAGGCAGGAACTTTTGAGCGCTCGTACATGCACCTTGTAAGTAGATTCGCATTTTCCAGTTTTAGAAATCAATTGAAGGAATTTTCGACAGCTGTCAAAAAAATTCTGAAACTTAGGCGAAACTCCAGACTTCATGTCAGTGCTTCAGCTGATCAATTTTTGTTCGATAATTCGCTAGAATTTTCTACGGTATCTATGGTCTTGGTGATGCGATCTGGACAAAATTTTGCACGTAGTTTGAATACATTATTCCTCAGCTAAGTGCAAAATTTCATTCCAGTAGTTTCGAAACTATCAGGAAAATAATATTTTGAATGGCCATATTTACGGAACCCTTAGTCTAATTTTGCTCATTGATGAACGTGACCGATATATTCGCGATCCAAACCCACCCTGAAAATTTCAAGTTCCTAGGCCTTTCCGGTCAAAAGCTACAATTTTCTATGGTTTCTATGGTTCTGGTCATGCGATCTGGACAAAATATTGCTTTAATATATCATTCTCGATTAAAATACAAAATTTCATCTCGCGACATTTCAGATCCACACCTATCCTGAAAATTTCAAGTCCCTAGGCCTTTCCGTTCGAAAGTTATGATTATCTATGGTTTATATGGTTCTAGTCATGTGATCTGGAGAAATGTAGCTTGAATATATCATTCTCCATTAGTATACAAAATTTCGTCACGATCGAATCTATAGTTTTGAAATTATCAAGAAAACTAAATTTCAAACGACCATATTTACGGAACCCCTAGTATAATTTCGCTCATAGATTAACGTGATCACGACATTCGAGATCCACACCTATCCTGAAAATTTCAAGTCCCTAGGCGTTTCCGCTCAAAAGTTACAATTTTCTATGGTTTCTATGGTTCTGGTCATGCGATCTGGAAAAAATTTAACATGTAGCTTGATCATGTCATTCTCCATTCGAGTGCAAAATTTCATCTCGATCAAATCTGTAGTTTTCAAGTAATCAGGAAAACAAAACTTTGAGCGGCCATATTTACGGAACCCCTGATGGAATTTGGCCCATTAACGAACTCATCCGAGGCATTCGGGAACTGAACCCACACTGAAAATTTCAAGTCTCTAGGTTGTTCTGTTCGAGAGTTATCGTGCTTACGGACGGACGGCCGGACGGACAGACTCGAATTTTCTGACGGTTTGTCATCAGTGAGTCAAACATAGTCGATTGAGACCATTTTAGGCTCAAAATTCGAACAAAACAGACATCGTGACGAAATGATATAGCCCTCGTGTAAGTAGTACGAGCGCTCAAAAATGATGAAAAATGAAAAACGATAACGAAATCCTTACTATCGTGTAAAATCATTTCCAACCAAAAATATTAAAAAAAAAATTATGAAAAGCACTGCCGTGAAGTCAGGAGCTTTTGAGCGCTCGTTCATCCACCTTGTAGGTAGATTCGCATATTCCAGTTTTTAGAACAAATTCAAACAATTTTTGACAGCTTTCAAAAAAATTTTCAAACTAAGGCGAAACTCCAGACTTTACGTCAGTGCTTTAGGCGATTTTTTTCGATAATTCGCTAGAATTTTTTACGGTATCTATGGTCTTCGTAATGCGATCTAAACAAAATTTTCCACGTAGTTTGAATACATTATTCTTCATATATGTGCGAAATTTAATTCCAATCCAATGAGCAATTTCGAAATTATGTATCAGGAAAAAAATATCTTGAATGGCTATATTTACGGAACCTCTGGTATAATTTTGATCATTGATGAACCTGACCGCGAAATTCGCGATCCAAACCTACCCTGAAAATTTCAAGTCCCTAGGCCTTTCCGTTCGAAAGTTATAATTTTCTATGGTTTCTATGGTTCTTGTCATGCGATCTGGAAAAAATGTGGCTTAAATAAATCATTCTCCATTGAAATACAAAATTTCATCACGATCAAAGAATTCGAGAAAACTAAATTTCAAACGACCATATTTACGGAACCCCTAGTCTAATTTTGCTCATTGATAAACGTGACCGCGACATTCGAGATCCACACTTATCCTGAAAATTCCAAGTCCCTAGGCCTTTCCATTACAAAGTTATAATTTTCTATGGTTTCTATGGTTTTGGTGATGCGATCTGGACAAAATTTTGGATGTAGCTTAAACACTTTATTTTCCATCTGAGTGCAAAATTTCACCTCGATCGAATCAGTAGTTTCGAAGTAATCAGGAGAACAAAATTTCGAACGGCCATATTTACGGAACCCCTGGTCAAATTTTGCCCAATAACTAACTTAACCGTGGCATTTGAGATTCGAACCTTCCCTGGAAATTTCAAGTTCCTTCAAGTCATTCCGTTCGAGAGTTATCGTGTATACGGCCGGACAGACGGCCGGACGGACGGACAGACTCGAATTTTCCGACGGATTCGTCATCAGTGAGACGAACCTAGTCGATTGAGACCATTTTCGGCTCAAAATTCGAAAAATACAGACATCGTGTCGAAATGCCCTGGTGTTAGTACCTAAATACATACTTTCATTAATTTGATAATCCTCGCTGCTAGTGCCAACGTTTGCCGTCCTCTTTGCCTGAATTATCGTGAAATAATGTTCGGTATAATCCTGTTTGCTCTTGAAAATGGCACAAAATATTAGGTCTATCCCCGTACAGCGAAGCAGCGAGGATCAAGTTGTGAATACATTGTTGAGATGATCATAATATTCCCATGGCTTTTCCTGTTTTAAGATCCAACACTTTTCACACGTCATTGAAAGTTGAAACGGATATGCTACGCTTTATTTGTATGAATAAGCTGAATCAGTGGATACTGGTTCTTTATGGGCGGGTATATACGTAACCTTCCTAATTACCTTAAAAGTCGGGGACAATGATCAATAATCCTACGACTGAGTAAGACTTCGGTTTTATGAATTGAACATGTATAATATATGCACATATTTACATTAAAAGAGCGCAATGTCAAGGAGACAATGAAAACATGGACATCGAATTGCTAATAATACATGCATTTCAAGGATCGAAAATCCCTACACAAAAATTATCCAGCATAGGCTCATGCATTAGACGCGCTCAAGCTTCGTGAACTATTGTTAGCTCAACTCAAATGATACAACAGCTCCGAATGTGCACGTGAATATCTCTTTGCCACACTCCTAGTGACAGACAGAATTTGGTTCGCACCGTGGCGTGTTCGACTTGGTTCGCGCGAGCCAGTGTTCGAAGGTTTGCCGAAGAAGAGCAGAGGAGATATCTGAGAAAGCGAGCCAACACCTTCACGAGGAACTCGGAAGATTAATTGACTACAACCCTTCAGAAGATGCGGAATAACGAAACATCTAGACGAGAAGAAAACAAGATACCTCGACACGGATCGAAATTTTGTTGAGCAGTTTATCTTCAAAGCTCATGCATAAAATTCCGAAATTATCATATCCTATACTTTTCCTTTTCTCTTGCAAGACCTTGACGAGTGTGATGTCAACTTGAATACACATTCTGAGAAAATATAACACATACCTACAAGATATGGTGGGTGTCATTTTTTATGAAGTATAATTTCAATACCATACTAGAGACCAACCTTCATTGGGTAGGCAAAAGATACTACTGATCATGGAGACAATATGACTAATGCGGATTTAGCTGTACGAAAGCAGAAGTTCAACTTATTATAAAGGCGTTGACAACGACCTTGTTATTAGTATTGATTCTTCTTTTAGAAATGTATTCTATTCAAATAAGGTCACGAAGAAATTATTTTTCGATGATTTGGAAAAGTAGAGACCTTGCTTTCTCATTTTAAGGAAAAATACTCAATAAAATTGAAAACTCATTTCTCAATAATAAAATGTGTAACTTATTATACTCAATCATAATGCAACTCGTCCATACCCATAAACAAAGAAAATGTTTTACCATAACATAAAGCTCCAATCCCAATAGTTCGTGGGCTATCAAATTCAAAAATTTTTGAATGTCAATCTATTGGTAATTTGGGAGCTTCTTGGTTCGATTGAAGTTGAGGAAACAGTTTTATTATACAACTTTTTGAGGGCTATATCATTTCGTCACGATGTCTTTATTTTGCCGTAAGTTCCTCGAACGGAACAACCTTGAGACTTGAAATTTTCAGTGTGGGTTCAGTTCCCGAATGCCGAAGTTATGTTCGTTTATGGGCAGAATTCCACCAGGGGTTCCGTAAATATGGCCGTTCGAAACTTTTTTCTCCTGACCACTTCGAAACTATTGATTCGATCGAGATGAAATTTTGTACTAAGATGGGGAATGACGTGTTCAAGAATTTTCAGCTTATGTGTCGTTCTCGAATGTCGCGGTCACGTTTATCAATCAGCAAAATTAGACTATTGGTTCCGTAAATATGGCCGTTCAAAATATTTTTTCCTGATAAATTCGAAACTACTGATTCGATCAGAATGAAATTTCGCACATAGGTGAAGAATAATGTATTCAAACTGACAAACTGCATGCAAAATTTTGTCCAGATCGCATCACTAAGACCATAGGAACTGTAGAAGATTTTAGCGAGTTATCTAAAAAAAATCCTTATATTCCTCTAACAGCTGATTCGGCATAATTGACAAAGAGCTGCTGCGATTTTTTTGACAGCTGGCAAAAAAACATTTTCTATAGAAGGTGGATAAACAAGCGCTCAGAAGCTCCTGACTACACATCAGTGCTTTTTTAAATTTTTTGGTTCTTCATTCGGATTATTCGAATAATCATAACCTTTGAATGAAGAACCACAGGAAGGAGCATATTCGACAAATTTTCTTCGTATAAGAGCGAGACGGAAACAGCCATATCGAACAGCCAGTTATGACTCATCAGTGTGGTGTTTCCCCACCAACATCGTAAACAAACGCACATGGGCGTAACATGGATAAGGTTGAGATTGGTTTTTGTTTTTTCTCAGTTTTCATCATATAATTATAATAAATCGTATTTCGTGAATTCTCGGCCGAGAATGGTCTCAACTGATAAAGTTGGAGCTGCTAGATAAAGTATACGCGGATATTGTTGATTAAATGTATCTGTATGGCATATACCTGACAACTAGAATCAATTATATTCTGATTTGTGAGAATGCAAAAGGCGCTAGGTGAAAATATCAGAAATATTTATACAAAATAAATTTCATTTAGGGTGCAATACATGTATCTTCATATATTAGGTATTCTTTTATTCACCCCCCTCCGTTCTTTTCAATTTTATTTCATGTTTGAAACTGTCCATTACATCCTTTCAATTGGAAATTGAATAATTAATGCAAATTAAATAATGGTTCAATTGATCTGGATTTCTCGTAAAATTTTATTGATTTTCGGAAGAGCTCACACAAAAAGCTTTGAAATATTCTTTGATCAATGTTTGAAAGCATTACAACAGAAATGAATGAAGTTTTCTTGTTTCTACCATACTGAAATACTCTATGCCACTGCGGGAATACGAGTCGGCCATATGCAACAACCAGTTTGGTACCACTTTTTCAGGCCTTATGCTCATTCCTGTGGTTCTTTATTCAAAGTTCTATACTCAAAGATGTCAAATGACATTCAGGAATGCCAACGCAAGAATATGAAATATCGAGGACTGAAAGGCAGGACCTCGTAACTCCCGGACTACGAATAGTACGAATCCTACAATTGTAGCTTTCGATTTGGAAATCTGAGATCCGCCAGTGCAAGAAACGATGACATTGGCGCATTCGATTTGCTTTCCAAAAGCGTGCGCGTATAAATAAAAACCGAGCTCCTCTGGTGCACGAAACCCCAAATCAAAAGCGGCAATTATAGCAGAAAAACTTAGTGTTATCAAAAGACCAAGTAGATATAAATATTGTTTTTTTATTTATGTTTATGTAACGGATATTACGCTTCGTTTGAATATAATAAATGGCGGAACTCTTACTGAATAGAAATATACTAAAATTTCAATTTCACAAATTTTGTTGTTTACGAGCCCTCGATATGCCACCAAAGCGATACTTATGGGACGGAATCCATTGGACTTTTTTACTCACCTGGGGTTTCGATGGCGAAGTGATCACCATTAACAGTAAAAAAATATTGCAATTAGATTGAACCTTCTGCGACATTTGTTTTTGACGATATTTTGATATAAACTATACCAATGAAAATACCAAAACCAATAGGGAACTAACAAAAAAGTTACCTTTTCAACAATGCTTTTTTTTCAATACAAAAATGCAGAAGTAGAAAATTATTCTTCAGCAATTATAAATTGATTAAAATCAATTTTATCCATCATTTAATGTTTTTAGCTTTCAAGGCATCATGAGTACTTGAGCCCAACCTACTCTACCTCAAGATTAATCTCTGGCAGAATATGAAGAAATATTTGCATAATACAATATAAAATGAAGTCAATTTTCTGAAAATATAGCACAAATTCATAATTTCAGCTTATACCCAACTTATTGACAAGCACGATTCCTACCAAGATTCAATGAAATGGATTGGGGATGTTATTAACAAAATACACAGTAGTTAAATATTGTTTCTCTTATTTAAGATTCATCTTGTACAACTGTGGTCTTTTCCGACACATAAAGCCCATCCAAAAACTTTCTGATGTCCTTATTCTTTACTGTTGTAGACTGCTGGATAAGAGCCGCTGATCTAGAAACGTCTTCTAAAGAATTTCCCTCAAGAACGAGTTCATCCTTTTGTTTTTGAGAGTTCTTGACTGTTACTCCAGGTGCCATTTTCACCCTGGAACAAAATAATATCGATATTGTGTGTTCTAATTTCTAAAATATAAAATTGTTGTATTGTTTGTTTAATTTGATTCAATCAAATTTATAAGATTCCAACATGGCTCATATTGAATTTTGAAGTTACAATGTGTGAATGTGAATACCCTATTCATTTTGACCATATGAAAATTTATGATTCATTTTGCAATCTAGTTTGTGCCAAACTATATCAACATATTCTGCATTTTTAAACTGCGGCATAATGGATATAATTAAAATCAACAAAAAAATTATCAAATACGAGAAGAACCATAAGAAAGTAAGGCTCAAACAAAAGCATATACTATCTATTATTTATAATAAATAACTGGTTGAGCATGAGAAAGCTATTATCGAGCATTCAAATATAAACAAGGTAAAATGCGCTATGGACTTATCAAGTAGAGCTCAGCTTGCATTATGAGTGTAGATTCTGTTTCTTCAACGTAATTCATGTTATAAGCAAAAACACACATTTGAAATATCAAAGCTTGATTTGTCCTGTTTTCTTATCAAAGCACGTTACCAATTCGTACTATTGGTGTTATACCTTACCACAGGAAAAACATCGATAATTAACTTCTGAAGCCAATAACAACAAAATCCTTAAGGGCACTACCACGAAAACATGCATGTTTAAATATCAAATTAATTTCTCAAGTAAATACTGAATACATAGGAAAGAATTTCCTTCACAACTCACCTTCGGATAAATTTCTCTCCCAAGAAATTCCTAATTTCAATAACTGAGTCATTATCAACGGTAACACAATTGATAGGGAAATGAGCATATACTGCTCTCATTTTATATTGATAACCCTTAGTAACACCTTTCAACATATTTTCAACATGGGAACATACTGTGCGTACACTGGCGAGTTCTTTTTTCGTACCGAACCATTTCTCAACTTTCAGTACCCTGGGGTTCACCATACGGATATCAAGTGCTAAATGTTTGAAGGACCTTTTCAAAACTCCTCTTGGTCCAGTTACAGTTACCAATCTTGATTTAGCAGTAACTGTAATCCCCTTAGGGATTTTCACAGTTTGATTGTTTACAATCTGCTTCATTGTCCTGAAAATTTATTAATTAATATTTTTCTACATCGCAACATAACCTATATTCAAGGGTTCTCAAATTATTCGGAAATTTGAATGAACCAAAAAATACTTAATTGGAAAAAAGGAAGACATATAATTGATACGTACGAAACAAAAATAAATAATTTTCTCCTAAAATTAATATAGATGAATAAAGATAAAAAATATTTCAAGACATTATACTAACCTCTCCGAAAAAGGGAAAAATATAAAAGAACATCTATCTGTCAAGAATCTTTGTGGTCAACCGATCTAACTGTCATTTGTCATATGTCGTTTTCTCCTTTTTAGTTTTTCAAACCTTGATAGTATTCCTATATTTTGGTCATTTTTCTCGGAAAAAAAATTTCTGGAGGATTTCAGTACTGTGAATTCTATTTATTGTCATGAATTCGAATTATTTTGGTGACTAACTAAAAGATTAAACAAAAATTATATTAATTTTATATTGTTTTTTCAATATGAATTGATGCTTCCACTGTCTCATACAAGAATTATATCATCATTGCTCGCATATCTGAAGATTTGAAAAGATTGTCAATGTTGTATAAACTACATTTATAATACATTTTCGCATAGACCAAATAATATCGAGCGTTCAATAAATAACGAGGATAAAAGTGCATGGAATTTACAAAGTAGGTCATAGATGAGTATCCTTTCACCTTTGAATAAAGAACCACAGGAAGGATCCTGAAAAAGTGGTATCAAACTGGTTGTTGCATATGGCCGACTCGTATTTCCGGATTGCAGTGGCGTAGGCCGTAGAGTATTTTAGTAGGACAAAAACAAGAAAGCTTCCATTCTTTTTAGTTGTTATTAATGCTTTCAAACATTGATCAAAAAATATTTCTTTTCTGTGTGAGTTCTCTCGCAAACCAATAAAACTTCGCGAGAAAGCCAGATGAATTAGACCATTATTTAATTTGCATTAATTATTCAATTTCCATTTGCAAGGATGCAATAGACAATTTCAAACATGAAATAAAATGAAAAACAAAGGAGGAGGACGAATAAAAGAATAGAAAATATATGAAGATACATTTATTGCCCTCTAAATAAACATTAATTTTGTATACATGTTTCTGATATTTTCACCTCCTGCATTCTCACAAATTAAAATATAATTGATTCTCGTTGTGTGTTCTGCCATACGGACACATTTAATCAACTATATCCGCGTATACTTTATTAGCTAGCAGCTCCAACTATATCAGTTGAGGCCATTCTTGGCATGAATTTACAACATACGATTTATTATAATTATGTGATGAAAACTGAGAAATAACAAAAACCAATATCGACCTTATCCATGTTACGCCTATGGGCGTTCGTTGACAATGTTGGTGGAGAAACATCACACTGATGAGTCATAACTGGCCGTGCGATATGGCTGTTTCCGTCTCGCTCTTATAAGAAAAAAAGTAGTCGAATGCTGCTTCCTGTGGTTCTTTATTCAAAGTATTCTTCCACCATTGGCTTAGCTTATGTCAAATCTAATTCTATTCTATTTTCCCTTATCTGATGCCTTATATCTTATTTCCCAATGTTCTCATTTTATCCTAATATTAATAAAATATGAGTGTATATCATTGAACTAAGATAACACCCGATCTTTCATCTTCATTCATTATTCTGCGTTCGTTTATTCAGATTTACTATGAAGAGAAAATGTCGCCACGTCCGAAATAACCTCAATACAATTCGATGATCGATGGCCATCTCTTTTTCTGGGCCATGATAACCACGCCAACTGCCAAAACAGAAAGTATCAAAATCTGGAAATAGAAAAAGATAATAACCATCCACTCTTGAAGGCGATGAATAGACCTTATACTATATTACTAACAGGTCTATTGGGCGATGTTGACGGATAATATTTTCCGCGCCTTAGTGGATGAAAGAACACAAAACATGGTAAATTGAAATTTCCAGAGAAATTTGTCTTTATCAGACTATTATCTGCCACCAAAATGAATCCCTGACTTTTGGTATTTTATTTCCTTGGAAACATATTAGTTTTATCAATAGAGTAGTGTAAAATCCTCCACAGTAACTTATTGAGAGATCGAATAAGCTCTTTGGTTATTAATGTAAAATGAGCGAAATATTATTTCCGAACACTATAAACATAAATACGATAAAGTGTTATCAAATAGAAGATGGCTTTTCCTGTACTGAATCTAAAATAAGGTGTCAAAATTTAGGAGAATGGTGTAGAAACTTGCCTCGAAGTCTGAAGGAATTGTGTATTCAGTCAATTGCAGATAATTGGGAAGGTGAATATTATTGTAATACTAATAAAGTTATAAAATAAAGATAATAAAAATTCGCGATATGGCACCCATAAAATGGAATAGATAGGTTTCTGAAAACGCATTATCCTGGGATAAAACCATTCACCCATTTCGCGCGTTAAATAAGAAAACGAGGTCAAGGGTGCTAAGGAGTTTTCAAAGTGGGACTTAGCTTGTTTCATATCTAATAACATTCTATGTTCCCTCATCTGAAGGTCATTCTAAATTTTCCGCCGATATAAGCAGAGACATAAGTTCGAAATCTCAAAGCTTGTTTCAACCTCGTTTTTATTTGAACGCAAGTTCTATAGGTAAAACTGTTTTCGTCTCGTCTTTTTCAGATCACCCAAAACTGGATGACAACATATGCTCACCAGAAGACAAATGTATGCTTTTGAACATACTACCGACAAACTTACCTCTCGAAATGGCAGTTCCCATAATCAAAGATAATATTTATTGGAAAAAATGTTCATTACTGAGATGGCCTCACCTTATGCCTATAAACATAACTGAAAGCGACATGTTTCTATTCAAGTCTCCAATCATCAGAAAAGAGATATCCGATGACAACATTAACAACGAAGATCTTGGTAATGATTCAGAAGTTAGTTCCAAGAATGAAAACGAAGAAACTGCTTCGGCAAGTGATGAACTATTCGAAGAGCAAAAGAACTGGAAGCAGTATTATCTAGAAAACCATATGAAAGAATATTTGGAAAAACTGGAACCTGAAGAATACGACCCAGAAAAGGTATCACCTGATCAAAGGAGTTAATAATAGCTGTTAAATTTGCAATATCAGGAATTTTTGACTATCTAGAAGTGGTTAAAATTTGAAAATTTGTAAACCATAGAACATTTTATTATTGAATATCAGAGAACAGGGTTTTTTCTTTCAAAAGTTCAATGAACTTTTTCGATTTTGAATTTCTAGGCAGTATTTAACTGAATATTTGATGGGATCTAACATAAAACCACGTTATTGTTGATGTTCAATAAAATCCAGAATCTTATTAATGAATATGTTGATTGCAGATGAAGAAAATTTGCGATATTTGTGGTCCTTTGGTGAAAAATCTTCAGATTGAAGAATTAAAGTCTACAAATATGGCGGAAGGCAGTGCAAGGATACCAATAGGTTCTATCCTCTCTGGCTTGCCGAAATTACAAGAGTTGTCAGTTTGTTTCAAACAGGTAAGCGGTTTCCACATCGCAGTCTTACCAATTGGTGAATATCTGAATCTAAACTTTTAAGTTGGCACAATTGTACTTCCAGAAATACATTGGGTTCGAGAATTTCGATTGGGGAGCTATACAGCTTCCTTCTAAAGACATCAAGAATTTGGCAAAAGGTTTGGAGAAGACAAAACTACGAACTTTGAGGTATCATCAAAAAGATGTTATTTCTTTTGACATATAGATTCTGCATTCCATTTGTTATGAATTCCTTACAGAATTCTCATTCGGTATGTGATCATTTTGCAGAATCATCAACTCTAGTATAGATGGTAATCAGTGTATCCCAATTTTGCAGTCAGTGAAGAAATACGAAAATTTGAAAATTCTGGACTTCTCTTATTGCAACCTAGACGATGAAGGAACCATGTCCGTCTGCAGATTTGTCACAGAAATGAATATCAAGGAACTTATACTCATGGATAATAATATCAGTATGTGTCTCCTAGGTTTTGCGATTCTGATAGTTCAAACTTGCCCAACATCAATGGGGGAAGAATGTATATAAACGCGCTGGTGTTGGTACTGATTTTGTAGAAGCCATTCGTGTCGATTGATAAATAAATTTCGTTATCTGTGTTTTCGAGTTTTCGTACGTATCTCTCGAAAGACTTTGCCACAATCTATAAATACGATAAATTGTTCTATACTGTATTTTTCTGATCATTTTTGAGCGCTCGTTCTACTTATACGAGGGCTATATCATTTCGTCACGATTTTCAGGGTAGGCTTGGATCGCGAATGTCGCGGTCACATTCATCAATGAGCAAAATTAGACTAGGGGTTCCGTAAATATGACCGTTCAAAATATTTTTCCCGATACTGATTGGATTGAAATGAAATATCGCACATAGATGAAGAATAATTCACAACTACGTACGAAATTTTGTCCAGATCGCATTACCATAACCATAGATACCGTAGAAAATTCTAGCGAATAATCGAAAAAAATATTGGTCACGTAAAGCACTGACGTGGAGTTTGGAGCTTCGCCTCAGTTTGAAAATTTGTTTTTTTCAATCGGTTTTCTAAAACTTGGAAATTTGGATCTACCTAAAAGGTGGAAAGGAAAGTGTTTTTTATCATTTTTTAAAGCTCCCATTGTTAAGATATATTCAGTAATATAATTAGGGAACTGTACACGGTATAATATAAGATTTGAACACGTTTCTACTTGTTTTAATATTCGAGTTAAAAGCGCCATGGCCATTAAATACTACGGATTATTGCGGAACTAGAACATGAACTAGAATGTCGTATTGGTTGGAAAACTTTTACCAAAATTTTTCTCAACGGATAAGAGCTTACTTATACAGGGTGTCCGGGAAAATGTGGGAAATCTCTCGGATTCAGATAAAACATAATAGAATAAGATGACAAGTTACCATAATTTTTTTTCCTAGCGGCCCTCCTTACGGAGATACGGCTCCTAAATGACGCCACTGGAAATTCATTTTACTGGAATAAATACTAAACTACTTGATATAATTTAATGAAAATTTTATATTATAAGCAATAGTAAGGACCTCTTAAAATACTGCCCTTAAATTTGAATTGGCTTGTTTAGTTTACCAGGGGCGGACTAGGTTGTACGTTTTAATGCTTACATTTTCAACACCCTGTATGATAAGGAGTTAAAAAAACAAATTTGGATACCTAGAACAAAGAAAAGGTACTCTTGTTCATTGTCGATAAAATGAACCGTTTTCGAAAAAACAAATAATAAAAGAAGTAATTTTTTTATTTCTATAAAAAAGAACCAAGAAAAGTTTTTTTTTGTCTGCAACAAAGTCTGATACAAAAGTTATTCAGGGATAAAAAAGTTTCAGTTTACGTTATTGAATCCGACAAAATTTCTCAACAATGCAATTATGGCCCAGAAAGGCACCTCAACAAAAATACATACATTTCATTGTGATGTGATAAGAAACAAATTTTGTCGGATTCAATAACATAAACTAAAACTTTTTTGTTCCTTGAATAACTTTCGTATCACAGTTTGTTGCAGACAAAACAAATTAGAATTCATGGTTCTTTTTAATAGAAATAAAAAAGTTACTTGTTTTATTATTTTGCTTTTCGAAAACGGTTCATTTTATCGACAATGAACAAGAGTACCTTTTCTTTGTTCTAGGTATCCAAATTTGTTTTTTTAACTCCTTATCATACAGGGTGTTAAAAATGTAAGCATCAAAATGTACAACCTAGTCCGCCTCTGGTAAACCAAACGAGCTAATTTAAATTTAAGGGCAGTATTTTAAGAGGTCCTTACTACTGTTTATCATATCAAATTTTCATCAAATTATATTGAGTAGTTTAAAATTTATTCCAGGAAAATGACTTTCCAGTGGCGTCACTATGAGGCCGTATCTCCGTAGGGAGGGCCGCTAGGAAAAAAAATTATGGAAACTTGTCAACTTATTTTTTTATGTTTTATCTGAATCCGAGAGATTTCCCGCATTCTCCCGGACACCCTGTATACCTTCTTCTCACTGAAAATAGTGTAATATCCTTTCTTTTCCATATGAATCTCTGGCAACACTACTTATTTGAACTAGTTTCCGGCACTTTTCGAGGCAAATAAGTGAAATAGCCACTCTACCCTACTCTCATTTCCTAGGTATAGTGACTTTGCAAACTGGTGTCTTGTAGGTGGAGAAGGTGCAGAAGCCATCGCTTTCATTCTTCACAGTCATGAATGTACTCTAGAATATCTCAATGTCAAAATGAACCCCATTGGTACAAGGGGCGGTAACATGATATTAAAGTCGTTGCTGTCGAATAGATATTTAAAAATTCTGGATTTGAGTGCCTGCAATATTAGAGTACGAGAAATCATAGCAGATGTTCTTCGCAAGTGTCCGTCACTACATGAACTGCGTTTAGCAAACAATCCCCTCGGTGATGTATGTTAACAAACGATGATAATGAAGAAGTGTATTACTAACTTTTTTTCCAGGAAATTGGCAATATAATACTCAATAGTCTGAATTTCAATAAGACTTTGAGAAGAATAGATTTGAGGATGTGCCTCATCCATTCCGAAGTGCAACAGAAGATAAATGATAAATTAAGAGAAGTTTCTAGATCAAACATGATCACTTTTGTTGAAGAGAATAAAGTGGATATAGAATTCAGCGAAAAATGTAGAAAATATTTTGAGAAAAGCTTGAACAATTACCTGCCAGACCGAAATTTATAATGGACAGGAGCAAATAATTTAAGAGCATTTTTTTTATCTACACCTAAAACCTCCATATCAAGTTTTTGTTGAGCTATCTTATCGTATTTTACTTGTAGTAAAAAATATAAAATCAATAAGGTGCCCAACAAATTTTAGGTGTAACACTTTTTGACCACAATACACGGAATATGTACTCAACCTTTTGATATTGAAAAAAAAATATTGGAAATAATAATCCAGTTGTGACCAAGCATAAAACCCAACTTTATGTTTCTTCAAATTCTTTAGGAAGGAATAAAATATATACATTTCATCATAACTTTTATTCATCAAAATTTTTATTTATCCTTTTTAGCTTTTCAACATTCGTTTGATAGTTAGTGTAGTTAATAAGTGTAAATTACAAATATATCATAAAGGCATTAGTGAACTGAGATTTATTCTCATCCAATAATTTATTCGGAAAATTTAAAAGCAAGTCGCAATAAAAAAAATCAAACTCATCTACCCCATTTCCCAAGGAATTTTCATCACTTATTGGAGAACTGACTTAACTTACCTCAAAATTGTAAATACAAATCTGGGAATTGAATTGATGAAATAAAATAACGAATAATAAATCGGATAAGGGCAAAATTCTGACAAAATTAGAGTTCTCACTGTTGATTATCAGGCTTAAAAAGCTCATTGTTTGCCAACAAATCTTTTATAGACAAAATTTATTTCATTGAACAATTGAAATTGTTCCTTAGGATTTCTGCAGAGAAAACCGAACAGAAGTAGACATTACAATTACAATAAAACCTATAAAATCGTCAACCATCTTTGGAATTACATATGACGTCTTCTTTTTCACTTAGTTATCTTTAACGTTCACTGAAACTTTTGGCTTTTAAATTAAAAATACGGGGAAACCTGTGGAAAAAAAAGGCATTGAAAATATCATCACTTCACATAGTATGAGAATATTTGTAAATGAAAAGAATCAGTAGTGAATGTCAACAAAAGGTAATCACAGTATTTCATAACCCAGTGCTCAATGCAAAATCATCATTAAATCAAGAAGTGAACTAAAATTGTTCCAACAACTAATGAATTTCTTTCAAATAATATAATGTACCTAAAATAAGTTCTTACCTCCAATTTAATACAGCAAAGAAGAGTTTCCAATATATTCCAAGATACTGAAATGTTGAAAAATTTTAGATTATATAAATTGATGTATATCACCAAATAAACGAAATTTGCAGGAAATTCAGAGCTTTGATTAAAAATCATTTTACTTCATAAACACGGACCAAAGCAAATCATCATCAAAATCATTATTAAAAAAATTAAATTGAATATCTATCATCTTCAATGTAAAAAGAAGAATAGATGCCAAAAATATTTACCTCGAGAAAAAACCAAGAGTTAGCATCGTATGATTGTACCTAGAGAAAAAAGAAAAAACATGAAAAATCACAGGGTGACATAATAAACTTATCATTCAGAATGAAATATTTCAGAGCTTTGAATGTAAAATCATTCAACTTCATAAACACGGACCAAAGCAAATCATCACTGAAATCAAACATCAACAAGCAAAATTGACTACCAACTAGTTTTTGTACTCACCAAGTTGAGGAATTTCCCCTTTCTTTCTACGAATGTATTGAACACATTTGCTTCGGGATAAAAAATGTAACGAATTTCGAATGTTCCAACATTTTCAATAGATAATGATAAGAGCTTAAATCGCTCTTGGAGGTAAATATATGCATGTCAGCACTCACTTTGATATTGTTGTCTGAAATATCAGAAGTGTTATTAAAAAGACCAGGTCCACCACTCTCCAAGAATTCCAAAATCGGACTAGATCTCTGTAAATAAAACAATCAATCAGATTAAGCAGGAAATCATCAAAATCAGTATTTTTACTGAAGATAATCAGGGTTAAAAAGCTCATTGTTTGCCAACATGAATTTTATGGACAAAAGTAATCTCATCACTCAAAAATAATAATTGTTCATAGGATTTTGCAGAGAGAAATGAAGAAATTTGTTCATTATCATTTGCATTAAATCTATGAAATTAACAATCATCATTACTTTCATAGATGTCCTGCTGAAAATCATCAACTTACCAATGCAACTAACTGAAGCATCTTCTTTATATACTTTTTTGTCCCAAACTATCACCAGAACTTTAGGCTTTACAATTCATGAGTGAGGGATTTCTGTAAAAAAAAAAGAAATTAGGAATATTATCGCAGAACATAGCACGAAATTATTTGCAAATGAAAAGTATCAGTAGTGAATGTCAACAAAAGGTAATCACAGTATTTCATAACCCAGTGCTCAATGCAAAATCATCATTGAATCAAAAAGTGAACTAAAAATTGTTACACCAATCAATGAATTTTTCTCAAATAGTGTACATAAAGTAAGTTCTTACCTCCAATGTGAAACAGTAATGAAGTTTTTTCAATTGCTTACAGGATGCTGAAATGTAAAGAAAATGTTAGATTATATAAATGATTGGATATCAACAGATTAACGAAATTATTCAGAAAATTCAGGGCTTTGATTGAGAAATCATTTTACTTCATAAACACGGACCAAAGCAAATCATCATGGAAGTCACTACCAAAAAATAATAATAATTGAAAATTATCTTCAATGTAAAAAGAAGAATAGATGCCAAAAATATTTACCTCGAGAGAAACTAAGAGTTAGCATCGTATGATTGTATGTTCCTACAACAAAAGGAAAAAACATGAAAAATCACAGGGTGACATAATAAACTTATATTTCAGAATGAAATATTTCAGAGCTTTGAAAGTAAAATCATTCAACTTCATAAACACGGACCAAAGCAAATCATCACTGAAATCAAACATTAACGAGTAAAATTGACTTCCATCTATTTCTTGTACTCACCAAGTTAAGGAATTGCCCCCTTTCTTACTACGAATGTTTTGAACACATTTGCGTTGGGATGAAAAATGTAACTATAAACTTCGTAACACTTTGATAATGCCATCTCCATTTTCAGAAGTATAATTAAAAAGACAAGGTCCATTCTGCAAGAATCCCAAAATCGGACTCGATCTCTGTAAATAAAACGATCAATCAGATTAAGCAGGAAATTATCAAAATCAGTATTTTCACTATAGATCATCAGGGTTAAAAAGCTCATTGTTTGCCAACATGAATTTTATGGACAAAAGTAATCTCATCATTCAAAAATAATAATTGATCATAGGATTTTTGCACAGAGAAATGAAGAAATTTGTTCATTATCATTTGCATTAAAACTATGAAATTAGCAATCATTATTCAATTCATACATGACCTCATGAAAATCATCAACTCACCACTGCAACTAATCAAGGTATCTCTTTAATATACTTATTCATCGTAAACTGTCACTAGAACTTTAAGCTTTACAATTGATGAGCCAGTGATTTCTGAAAAAAAAAAGTAATTAGGAAAATTATCACTGAACAAAGCATAATATTATTTGCAAATGAAAAGTATCAGTAGTGAATGTCAACAAAAGGTAATCACAGTATTTCATAACCCAGTGCTCAATGCAAAATCATCATTGAATCAAAAAGTGAAATAAATATTGTTTCACTAATCAATGAATTTTTTCAATAGTGTATCTATATTAAGTTCTTACCTTCAATGTGAAACAGCAATGAAGATTTTACTATTGTTTAAAGGATGCTGAAATGTAAAAAAATGTTGATTATATAAATGATTGGATATCAACAAATTAACGAAATTATTCAGAAACTTCAGAGCTTTGATTAAGAAATCATTTTACTTCATAAACACGGACCAAAGCAAATCATCATGGAAATCATTACCAAAGAATAATAATTGAAAATTATCTTCAATGTAAAAAGAATAATAGATGCCAAAAATATTTACCTCGAGAGAAACCTAGAGTTAGCATCGTATGATTGTATGTTCCTACAACAAAAGGAAAAAACATGAAAAATCACAGGGTGACATAATAAACTTATCATTCAGAATGAAATATTTCAGAGCTTTGAAAGTAAAATCATTCAACTTCATAAACACGGACCAAAGCAAATCATCACTGAAATCAAACATTAACGAGTATAATTGACTTCCATCAATTTCTTGTACTCACCAAGTTAAGGAATTGCCCCCTTTCTTACTATGAATGTTTTGAACACATTTGCGTTGGGATGAAAAATGTAACTGTAAACTTTGTAACACTTTGATAATGCCATCTCCATTTTCAGAAGTATAATTATAAAGACAAGGTCCACTCTGCAAGAATTCCAAAATCGTACTCGATCTCTGTAAATAAAACGATCAATCAGATTAAGCAGGAAATTATCAAAATCAGTATTTTCACTATAGATCATCAGGGTTAAAAAGCTCATTGTTTGCCAACATGAATTTTATGGACAAAAGTAATCTCATCATTCAAATTAATTGTTCATAGGATTTTGCAGAGAGAAATGAAGAATTTTTTCATTATCATTTGCATTGAAACTATGAAATTAGCAATCATCATACAATTCATACATGACCTGATGAAAATCATCAACTTACCACTGCAACTAATAGGGGTATCTCCTTTATATACTTATTCATCCACTATCACTAGAATTTGAGGCTTTACAAATTTTCTGAGCCAGGGATTTCTGTAAAAAAAAAAAAGAAATTAGGAAAATTATCACCTCAGACAGCATGAAATTATTCGCAAATGAAAAGTATCAGTAGTGAATGTCAACAAAAGGTAATCATAGTATTTCATAACCCAGTGCTCAATGCAAAATCATCATTAAATCATAAAGTGAACTGAAAATTCTTCCACCAATCAATAACTTTTTTCCGATTAATGTGCCTAAATTGAGTTCTTACCTTCAATGTACAACAGCTATGAAGATTCTCCAATAGTTTACAGGATGCTGAAATGTTAAAAAATGTTAGATTGTATAAATGGTTGGATATCACCAAATTAACGAAATTATTCAGAAACTTCAGAGCTTCGATTAAAAAAATCATTTTACTTCATAAACACGGACCAAAGCAATTCATCATGTGGAAAATTGAATCATGGAAAAGTTGAGAGTAATCAAATTGAAACATTTATAATAATAATAAAAATGTACTAACCTTAAAATTAATCCCCTCAGATTCATTCAGAACTCACCACACACCTGTAACATAAAAAATTTTACATAAAAATGGAAATAGAAACACTCACAAGAATCAATTAAAAGGAGATCTTTGAAGGTTGCGTTTCCATAATACCTCACCTCCAAATTCACTCTGTGGATTTTCTGTTCACTCAAAATATTGTACCTTTTAAAATATTGCCGCACTCTTACCAAATGATTGTGACGACTAATATCAAAAATTATTGGAAAAATGTACTAAATTTACATGTAATCAAATCATACAACAGAAAATCAAAGACAACATATTTCCTTTAATGTTTTATTACATTACATAACATTAAAATATGTTCACTTTTTCGCGACTTTTTTTACTGGAGCCTTCTTAACCACTTTTTTCCTCAGTGCGGCACGTCTTTCTAACAATTTGGCTGTCTTAGTAACTGCATGATCTGCGGGCAGAGTGATCTGGAAATGCAAACGTGGTTGAGATAAATTTTGGGAAAATAGAAAAAAATATTATGATTAATGATGAATATTTTCAGAGCTTTGAATAAAAAATCATTTTACTTCATAAACACGGACCAAAGCAAATCATCATAAAAACTGGTTTAAATGAAATGTTGTTTCGATTATTATTTTTTGAAGTGCACATAGGAACACAAATATAAAGTGGAAGTTTCCTTTAACCTCAAGAACAAGATATAATGAACCAATCATATTATTGTTAGGTTATTGTTTGATATAAATAAAGAACTGTTCCATTTCAAACACTCACCCCACGTTTTTTTGCAAGAAGTTCTTCCCTTTTCAACTGTCTTTTTTGTGCTGATAAAATAGCCTCACGTTTAAGAACAGCAGCGTATGGATTGAGTTTCAGCATAGCCTTTGTGTTCTTAATAGGATTAAGGCGACGTACACTACGCACAATCTTCTTCCTGGAAAAATTCAATGAAAGTTATACTTTAACTAATGTCAAGAGACTCAGAATTAGATAACTAAACTGATACAGAATAACTAATTTTTAAAAAATTACAGAATGAAGACTGAATTTCAACTCACTGTGGAGCACGGAGAACCTTCTTGATTTCCTCAGATTTAAGGAGCCTGGAGAGATCAGTGTTCGCCATTTTCGGTTGGGGCAAGGTGTAACCTTTCTTTTCGCCAGATGGAGTTTTATATGTTCCAAAAAGTTTATCCAATCGCTGGAAAGCAGACTGAGTCCAGATGACAAAGCGGCCTACATGACCACCTGGGGCGAATTTCAACAAGTTGAGTTTCTCCACATTCATAAGATCTACTCCAGGAATGTTGCGGAACGCCTTTTTGAGACCAGAATCCTTGTGGTAAACGATCAAGGGTCCTGTCCTCTGGATGCGCCTGCGGTTACGCATTTTACCTTTTCCAGCCCTCATCCTTTGGCTTTTGTAGACCTGAAATGTCGATGAAATTGGTCTCAGATTGAAAAACAGGAAGATCTTCATGTTCCTCTAGTTTTTGAACCAAAAACTTGGATTTTCCAATCAGAAAAACAATTTTCTTACTCTATTAAATGATCTGTTAAAGTAAATTATGGGCCTATGTTGACATGAAATTTATTTATTGAAGTAAATTGTCCAAAACGTGAACTTCCCTGTATATTAAGTGGTGTAATATCTACAAGAAAGGATTCAAACAATCATACTTTCTCACCTTCTTAACATCATCGAAGGCCTTAATTCTCCTCAAAAAAGCAACGGCTTCCTTGGTTTTAGACAATTCTTGAACCTTGTCGGAAACCACCAAAGGAAATTCTGGAACTTGTTCAATAACATGTCCTTTGCTCATCACCAATGCTGGAACGCCGCTGGCGGCGATGGCAGATGCAAGAGCGTAACGTCTCTGGTTGATATTTATCCTACGGTGCCACCTACGCCATTGCTTGGTGGGGGCAAACATACGTCCACCTCTGCACATGTTACCGAACGCACCCTGACCAGAGCGATGAGTACCACCTCCTCTTACACGAGGAATACGTGCGACAGCCCTGCCAGTACCCCATGACTCAGCAGATGTTTGATGACCTGATATCAAAATTAACGGTATGATAAAATAGAATGGGGAAGGGGAAATTTGTACACATTTAAAACGTAGATAATAAACAATATTTACTGGATGATCAACAGGCTAGGGACCCCCCCTCTTCCTAGCTCTAGAACTTCATAATGATAAATATTTAAATTTTCGATGAAAAGAATATGCAAGAGTTTTCTAGTACTTCAACTATCCCCAACCTATTGTCTGATAATAATGAACTTTTTCGAACAATTTTTATCGAATACCTCAAATAAGGTCTCGGAAGCACAGAAATATTTCATCAATCAAAACATGTTATGAAATAAAAACTCATTGAAACATACTGATAGTAAAAGCATCATATTCTTACCGGCTTTCTCACTAACACAATAAGGCTGCCTGTGATTCATAGATACCTGCTGTTGTACAAACGAAACAACATCAGGTCTTATTGGGGCCTTAAACACTGCCGGCAAAACGACAGTTGCATCCTGGATTTGTTGAGCCTTCTCATCGAAGACACTAATGAGAGGTCGCGCTGCACTCAGCGACTGAAAAAAATAGGTGTAAATCAACGACAATTTATAGGTTATTTCCACATGAGTCGTCCGCAAATGAAAAATTTGTGTGTAAAAGAAAATATACATTCAAGTTTAAGAGAACTGAAAATGTATTCACAAACAGTGATATTATGAGTTGGATAATATAATAAGTAGATATGACGAAAAGTATTATAAAAAAACACGTGGACTAAAGTGTGTACATTTATCATATCGAATAATTCTCAACTTCAACTTGTACATTCAAATTAATATCCAAAGTAGGATCTGAACATTATCGATATAACTTACCATTTTCGATCCAAATTGATCACAAGTAAACTTTCCTATTATCCACTTACGACGGGTTACAGATCCGCCATGAAAAGGAAATGGACGAATGCGATCACAGAAGCAACGAAAACTATTTTTATTCTTATCAGTGTTCCCAATAGTAAAATAATACGACTTCAAACTCGATGGTAGCCACAGTTTCCTGATAGAAACTACATACGTTGTTCGCTGTTCGCTACTACTAAGTCGTGAAATTGAATTGAAATTTGAGAAATTGATCAACGACCTATAATTTCAAAAGCTTAACTATTCTTCTTATACGAAATAAATTTTTTTTCTCGATCACAGAACTTAATAATTCCGTGTGCTATGGACTTTTCAAAGTAGGGCTTAGCTTTTGTGAATCATATTATCGTAATACATTTTATGCCTTGTTTCATAATATCTAATATCATTTCATGGTATCTTGAAACGTATTATCATGATATATACAGGGTGTCCCGGCACTACGTGACTCTTCCTTTGGTGTGAATAAAGTATATAAAGACAAGTCAGGAAAGCTTGAATTTTTTTTCCTGCGAAGATATGTGCCAGATATCGGCGAAATTCCTAAATTTATGTTTTTATCATTGATTTGGCAGAAAAAAGATATAACGGTGCAACATCGAAAAAATACATCGATAAATGAACCATCAGAGAGAAAGAAGTTTAAGTATCCACAGCAATAATAAATAGCCCGCAATATTGATGAAAAAATATTTGGATATTTGATCATGAAAATGTTTGTAACTCGAAAACGGTGCATTTTTCGATGTTGCACCGATATAACTTTTTTTTTTGCAAAATAAAGGATAAATTATAAAATGCAGGAAGTGCAATAATGAGTTGAAAGCAAGCTCAGGCATCAATGATGACTGGTACTGGTGTACAGCGCTGAGGTCGCCACCGACCGGGAACCTCCGGGTCCTCCGGATTTCATGATGTTTTCTACACTGAATACGTATCGTGAGATCAAGTATCGCCTTAGTTGATTATTTCTTAACCTCTGAAAAGCTCACTCGCTTGTCAATTCATTTTAAGTGATCAAAAAGTGCTTGAATTTGATTGCGATTTTCTAGCGACACGGAATGTTTGTAGTTAGCAACACTGCAACACATAGAACTTCTATCTTCTATCAAAGAGCAAAGTTGCTTCTATGCAACTCGAGTTCAGTTTAGGTTATCAACAAAAGAGGATACATTAAAAGTAGATTTGTTTCGGCAAGGTTCGTACCGGTTCGTGGATCTCCGATCTCCGAGTTGGAAATTCCGTAACTTCGATCTGCGGGCTCTGCGGCGCACATTGTTTATGTAAACATTGTCCATTGTCCTAGCTGCTATTACATTTTTCGGTGAATGAACGAATTATTGAACTTTTTGAAGTTGAATAAAATCTCATTTGTGCTTATTATTATTCTCAAATTTATCGAGTAATTTAGAGGAAAATGGCAGAACAAGAAATGTAAGTACTCAGTGAAATATAAATCTTTTAACATCCACTTTAAGTTTTAAGTGTATGTACAGAAAATATGAAATCTGTAGGGTAGCAGAATCTTCATCAAGAAAAATTTCGGCACAGCGCATCATCTGCCCTTTGTGTACGAATGTGCAAGGATTTTCGTTCCATAGATTACTCTTGAAACATTTAAAAGATTTTCACGAAGTTGAGATAACTCGATCCAGTCAGCAATTTTCGAATTTCGAAGAATTCACAGTCTGGAGAAACCTAGGAAACAGGGAAGTGGATTATGCTTGCCAGACAACCAGAAAAGATAAGAAAGGAGAGAAAATAATTATTTATAATTGTAATAGAAGTGACACAAAAGGTATAATTTTTGCATTCACAATGTGGGAGAATCTTATATATATGATGAATTTTTTTAAGGATATATTTCCAATAGCAAAGATCGTAAGCGTAAAATTGGGGGTACTATAAAGATTAAAGGAGTGTGTCCATCAAGAATCGAAGCTAGAATTCTGATTAATGGTGAATATTTGAAAATGCGGGATCTAATTTTAACCGTTTGATCATTTTCACTTTATAGGGCAGGTTACCACTGATTTTATAGAAACCCATATAGGACATGAGGATGAGCTCCGTACCAAGCGATTGAAAAAAACAGAGGAATTGCAGATTGTGGAGAAGTTGAAAGAAGGTGTTCCCAACAACAGAATTCTCCAAGATGCAAGAAAAATAGCAGATGAGAATTTAACAAGAATGAATGTATTGACACCACAGGACTTGATAAACATCAGATTGAAATTTAATATAGATAATCGAAGGCATAAAGATGACATGGTAGCAACTTCATTGAAAATTCAAGAGTGGAATCAACAAGGTCGAAATCAGGCATTTTTATTTAAAAATATTGGTGAGGGTTTGTTTTCAAGTCGTAACGTAGTGTAGATTTTAAGAATATTTAGATAGCTGGTATTAGATACCAGATACCATTAGATATCATAAGACCTTGCGGTCGCAGTGAAATATAACCCCCTTTTCAAACTATTAACTATTAGTTGGTATTAGGTAGAGATATGGATCGACTCGATTCATTATCTTAATATTTTTGACTTGATCATCGTGTATTGGGTGCATGTTAGTTAGGATAAAATAGTGCTTATTTAATTCCAGGGGATAGTTATCCTGGTTTGTTGGAAGAAGATTTCGCTGTTGGCTTTATGAATGGGGTGATGGAAAAGAAATTGAAAGAACATGGAAGCATTATATGTATAGATGGCACACATGGCACCAATCAGAGAAATTGGGAATTAACTATAGTATTGGTGAAGGGTGAAAGCAACACTGGATTCCCAGTAGCATTCTTCATTAGTAATAGAAAAGATCAAATAATTCAAGAAATTTTTTTTACAGCATTTAAATCTAGGCTAGGTAGATCCATAGAGGCTGATTTCCTTATGAGCGATGATGATCCCAAATACTATAATGCATGGATCAAAGTAATGCAACCCGAAAAGCCATTGAGAAGACTTCTATGCAGCTGGCATATAGTCAAAAATTGGAACATCCAAGGCCGCAGAAAGCTTCAGGACCCCAAAATGAGGAAGGAAATGAAGATGGAATTGAGGAAAATCCATCAAGAATTAGATGAAACTAAATTTGAAAGTCTAGTAAACAACTATTTTGGACGCTTGGAAGAGAATCATGAAAATGGTTTTTTGAGTTATTTGAAAACGTGAGTGCAATGCTCTTTCCATTCATATCCTGTATATTCTCCTTCGACAAAAAACTCTTAGAAGCTACATAAGAAATTCAATTCTTGTTCCATAGGCTTGTGCAGGTTTGATTATTCACTTAATATAGAAATCTTGCCTTACAAATCGAAGATCAAGTTCAATTACTGTTGGATTGATTTTAGCCTGCTTTAACTGATTGTGTTTTTTCAGCTATTATTTCCAGAATAAGGAGAGAATTATGATGTGGGCCTATTGCTATAGAAAAGGGGCTGGAATAAATACCAATATGGCAATAGAAAGTCTGAATAAATATTTGAAATACAATAAAATGGAAGGAAAAAAGAATATAAGGTATTTATCTAGTTATTATTTGAAATCCTCATTAAATTTAACTTTATTCCAGGGTAGAAAAGCTATTGGATTTTTTTGACCAAATAGTGGATGAGAAGATGTGGAAACAAATTCTTCTCAGGGAAAGACCAAATGCTAACAACTACTATCATAGGGTTACTGTGGAAGCACATTGTAAATCCCTCATGATGAAAGAAAATGTGGAGAATGTTGGTAAGAATTGTTTTAGAGTGAAATCTCAATACGAAGATAAATATTATAATGTTTCGATCATCACTTCTTGTGATGAAGATTGCCGAATGGGATATTGTGCAGAATGTAAAATATGCTTACACCAATATAAATGTGACTGTTCTAGTAACAGTATAAAAACCATATTGTGTAAGCATATACATGCTGCATTTATGTTTGGTCGGAGAAGCGATTCTGTTTCAGATGGAGATTCTGATGAAGCTACAAGCTTACATATAAATGAACCTACAACCAGTCGAATGGCATACCAGGATGATGTTAAATATTTCATGGAAGAATCGGCATCCAAACCAGAAAGTTCAACATCATTCAATCGTTACGATGAAAATGTAATGTAGCTCAAGCTGTGTTTTGATATTTTCTCTTGAATATTTTGATGGTGCTTTTATAGCCTTCTGATGAGGAATTACTGAAGAAAATTCAATTGTTGGACCAGGAAAAAAGAAAGGAATTGAACAGATGGCTGAAGGCATGCACAGAAAGCCAAAGAGAGATATGCCAAAAAAGGGGAATAGAAAAACAAACCTATTATCCTAGGAAAAATTGAATATGTGTTGAATGAAGTGTTTTAATTTCTTCAACTGAAGTGGTAGAATATTTTCAGATTTTTATCGAGCATATCATTTCAAATCTTCTTTCAGGAAATCTTTAAACAAGCATGATGACCAGATAATTATTTTTCAAGAGACCCATACAACAACAGAGTAAAATCATTGTAACGAGAATATGTACTAATTCGATTTTCTGCTTAGTCTTATTCAGCGTCTATTAAATTTTGTAAACACTCACAAGGACTACAAGGAGGCAGGGTTTTTTCTGCTGAGGTTTTTCCCTGAGCTCTTGTATTATAGGCAGAATTGTATAGTACCCCATTGCACCAACCTCAGCTAACACTTTTTGTTTGATTTTGTATTACAATAAAAGTAATGAAACATTTTTATTTTGAATTCTACAATGAAATCCCAATCTCGGGGCTTAAAATGGAACAAAATCATATTAATTTCTTCTATTGCGAAATGAATTGAAAAAAAATTATAAATGGGTAGCCAATACACCTTACTATTTGATGAAGAAATTCTTAATCTCTTCAATTGCTAAATAAACATGGGAAATATGATAATTGGGTAGATAATACAAGTCAAATTTCTTTTAGTTGAAATTATAATTTCTACATGAAAAGAGCAAATAATATTTCGAGGAATGTTTCTCAGTTGTAGGTTTCCACATTAAGAAAAATTTGAACTATTATACTAAAGGTTTATAACGTTAGAGCTGAAAATGAATAGGGTGATGATTTCATCTGATAACCACTACATTTTTCTTGGTATAAAATGGAAAAAAATTTCTTTTCAATTAATTCACTCACGGCAGACACAAAACTTTCTATTGTTTATTATAGTTTTGATAATACATGTGGAAATATTTTAATGAGAAATTAATTGATTTCTATTGGTAAGTTTACGTTTCGAACTCTATTTCTGACCGGCCACAGAAAACAGTGGAGTGTTCAAAGTGTCAAAATCAGATGTTGGCGCTACCAAGAGAAGCCTACTAGCGCGCAGGTCAGGTTTTTGCTTTACATCGGCATACTGTAACTCTTGTGCCAATTTTACTTTTAATGTATCCTCAACAAAAGTAGGACCACATTTTGTTAACACGTTATTAAGAGTTTAAAGAATATTTTGAGATATTGTCGTGTATGAATTGATTACTAATTTTGTTGAAAATATGGGAGTGAGAGGTTTTACAACATATATGTCCAAACATTCGCATCTTTTTCATGAAACTTTCGAACTGAAAAATTGTTATGTTATTATCGATGGTAGTGGTTTGGCAATTAATTTGTATGTCTGGCATACAAAATCTTATGATTGTTTTGGAGGTGATTATGACAATTACGCTAACACCGTATACAAGTTCTTCAACTTATTGAAAAGATGTTATGTCACTCCTATAATATTATTCGATGGAGGCTATGAGAACCGTAAACTAAGAACAGTGTTCAGTCGTATGAGGAGCCGCATATGTTCAATAAAAAAATTGAATAGTGCAACAGCTGGAGCTATGAATATTTTTCCATTATTCACGAAAGAAATATTTCAAGATATCGCCTTATCACTAGGAATAAAATGTATTAGAAATGACAATGAAAGTGATAGTGAAATTGCTTGCTTAGGAAGATATATGGAATGCCCTATATTAGGATATGACTCCGATTTTTACTTCTTTGATACTTTATACATACCATTTGATAAATTTGAGATGAGATCAGTTATTTATTATGAGGAGGAATCTAATAGTTACCAACATTATATACCTTGCCATGTTTATAGAATTGATAAGTTTCTTACATATTTTGGAGGCTTAAACAAGACCAATTTATCCCTACTTCCTGTGCTATTAGGAAATGATTATGTAAAGAAGAGTTTGTTCTCATCATTTTACAGACATATAAAACTCAAAAAATCTAGATCTGAAAACGAACAACAGAGACTGATAAAAACAGTCATTAGTTGGCTTCGAAATGAAAGCTTGGAATCTGCTATATCGAAGATTTTAGGACGATTCAAAACGAAGAAGAGAAAATTTATATCTTTTAAACTACAAAGTGCCATGAAAGGATACCTACAAATTAGTAGTACAATAACCGAGTATTTAGAAGATATTGGTATATCAATTTGTGAAAAAGAAGAATATGAAATTGATTTTCTAAACATTGAACCAACTGAAGCCGAAGAAATAGAAAGTGATTCTGACTCGAGTGATAGTGATATAGTAGAAGATGTTTCTGAGTCAAGTGAGATAGAACCTTCAGTATCAAATGAGTTGAATGATACCTCAGAGTTAGAGGTCGATTGTCAGGAACCAGAAAAAATATTCAGCACCACAAATGAAGAATTATATTTCATTGATAAATATAGGAATTGTTTCCTACCCCAATGTTTTGCAGATATCAAATCCAGAAATACTTATTCTTGTCTACCACTAGTTGAAAACTATGCAGATCCAAATTCACATAGGATAAGTTTGGATATTCTAGCATGTATTCATAAAATCTTGAATCCATTAACTGAAAAACAGCTGATCTGTGTTCTAAGGACTGAAGGCACAGTAATCAAGAAAGAAGTTCAAGAACCATACTGTGGTAATTCACCAAGTTTAGCAGATATTCAGAAATCCAATGTTGAACAGCGTAAATATCACTTTTTTGAAATTCTCAAAGTCGATCATACATACCAAGAATTCTTGAACATGTTTCCTTCGGACTGGCATATATTTTTGTTATCTCTTTATTATTGGAAAAAAAATTCTGAGAAAGTTATAGACACATCATATATTCATTCCTTGATTGTATGTGCAATAGTTCTAAATTTTGTAGATTCCAAAATCGGTTTCTGTAGATCTCCTAAAGCATTTGCTAGAAAGTACAAAATTAAGAATCTAGATTCTCTTAGGCCCAAAACTGTAGTGCATTCGGGATCAATCAAAGATGCCTTGCAAAATATTGAATATGATGAGAGTCTATTATGTTTGAGAGCATTGTTGAATTTTTTCTGTATGCAGCCTAAAAAACCTATTGATAAAAAATTAAATGAAGCATCAGTTGTAGGCTATTTCTCAGAATTTCAAAGTTGTGTCTTGCATATCAAATATTTGAATGCACTTTTCTGTTTTCCATTTGATAATTTCATATTTTCGAAGTTTTTCAGTGGAACATTCTTATATAATACAGTTGTGGATTTCAGAAGAAGATCTAACTTGAAATCTTACTTAGAAATTTTGTTTAAAGATTGCACAAATGTGTTGTATAGTGTACAGCTTATTATGAAAAATATAGAGCAATACTTTGGACAAATCTGTGAAAGCGATGCCAAAAAACGAAAGAGAAGAAAGAAAAAGCAGAATAAAAAAGAATTAATTGAGAATCAAGATTTAAGTTTGTGAATATTTCTTTTTCAATAAAAACATTTCATAAAATAAATTTTATTTAATGTTGGAATGATGCAAGTATCTCAAATCTTAATAACATGGTTAGATTTGTTGAAAAGATTTATTTAGGATGTCAAGAATCACTGGCTGCATTCTGTACTCGGACATGTCCAAGCCAAAATTTATGTTGAATTCAATTGATTATTCTATTTGGATCCAGAAACCAAATGTTACTCCTAGAGTTATAGGTTTGCATTTTACAAAATTTTAAATACCCATAATGAATACAATGATTATTGAATCACCTTTGCTGAAAAGGAATATGAGTTTTAATGATCTTGTATAGGTATGAATGATATCTCAACCTTGGACTTCCTTGAAAGTTTAGTCATTTGAAGTGAAAGCATTCCACAATGATTTTGCTTCATCAAACCTGAATTCCCATGTCTGAACTGCACTTTGATATTCCGGCTGTATGCCTCACTAAAATCGATTGTGAGGTTGGTAATTCGTCAATAAAACAATGATTAAATCAAAATACTGTTGGTATACAGGTTCATACCATCGTATGTGAGATTTGAAAATGTTTTTTGCAAGCTCAGATACTTCAAAGTAATTCATTCATTCTTGGTAAACAAGCAGCCCCCCTAGATCGTGATGGCTGTGGTCTGGGCTCAGTAACGAAGGCTATGTACCCAATCTCGGTTGTAGCTTTCACCTTATATTACGGTTATCAAGAGACGGCTTCAGTGACGTCATTATGTTCATCATCTTCAATTATCATAGATCAACTGTATCATGGAATAGAGCCTCCCTGGTTGAGAACTTTAGATTGTTCATACTCTTAACTCATCATTATAGGTTATCGATAATCCTGGATGGAATTTCTTCGCAGGGAGACAACTATCGCAGACGCACCGTTAACTAATCTCTCTGTCACTAATTACTTCCCACAGCTAGATATCATCCGACTTTTTATTTATTCTTCAAGGAGACTGTTCTCATTGGCTTTTCCCCCAGCCTGGGAGTAGGGACTGCTCTGATTGAAGATCACCCCAACGTGCTTCGAAGGAGACGGTTTTCTTTGGCCCTCTCCTCACCGCTGGACATTACCTTCTAATGATAGTTGTATTCCTGAGAAGTTCCTCACATCACTGGATTCTCATATCATCACCAATCAAGGTTAAGAAGTTATTAGGGCAGCATTTAGCTTCCTCAATCATCTTTAACCATCATGTGTGAGAATTCTCACTAGTCGACCTGTTCTATGAATATCTTTCACTTGTGGATCAACGGTATATGAACGAGATAAGGAGGGAGTTTTCCCTTTGGGTTTCTCCCTAGCTTCTGGCACTCTGAAATAAACTTGTGATTCTCTTGTTTTGAGTGTTGAAAATATGTGTTTTAAATTTCCTACCTTTCCGTCAATCCCTTCTATTAAATCAAGCATAATTTGGCATACACAACGTAGGGTCCCTTAACCACTATACGATCACGATTTTGCTATGATTTTGGCCAAAGATTATCTAGAGTAATATTTTCACGTTAATTAGAACTCATTCGAGGTAGAGATCTAGTTCTTTGCTGCTTTCAGCAGAAAACTGTGTGTTAGTTATAGGTTCAGTGCATAAAAAAAGTACTAATCGTGATTTCAACTACCGATGAGGCGCTCCGATATGTAAACAAACATGGAGGAAAACTAGTTACATTTTTCGGGATTTCTTGTGATGAAACGGATTATTTTAGATGTTTTTCGGGTTTTTCCTTCGATTTTGTGAGTTTTATGTGAAGACTTTTCATTGAATGATTGGATTATTGATAGAGTAGTGTCAAGTTTATTGATTTTAGGGGAACAAATTGGTTTTTTCAATTTTAATTATATCGAAATTGATAATAATTCAACGGGAAAAATGGAGCATCATTTGAGTTTGACGACAGGGTTCAATTATTTGGAAGCTACACCTAAAAGTCGATCCTTTGTGCTTTTCTTCGGTCCATTTTTCCACTATGCCAAAGGCATTAGTGTAACCCAAAATTCAATAACTTCGTGAGCGTATTTCAACTGAATATCACTGATATAAATACCTTACAGACTATTTTTTTTCAAAACCAGTTACTCAGAAAACAATACTCGTTTTCTAGGTTCGGGATTTAGCCGGCAAGGGACGTTTAGACTTTTGGAATCTCGAAATACAGTACGGTGTGAGTAAAGCCTAAGGAAATATAGAATGTTAAACAATTTGATCTGCCAAGTATAGAAGAAGAAGAAGAAAACAATATGATATATGCTAAGACCAAAGACTATTTGCTAAGACCAGTGTTGCCAATCGGCAGATTTTTATCCGAATTGCGGATTTTTTTGCCTCTTGCGGATATTTTTCGGATTTTAAAATATTTCGGATATTTTGAAACGACACGTACTTTCGAGAGATTTCCACAGGAAAACTTTGATTAATAATTCAATTTATGAACTTAGGCAATAGATCATGCAGTTCAGTTGTTCGAATTTTCTATCCAAATAGTCCAAGGTCCAAGTATTTATTACATTTACTCATTCAAATATTACTATACTTTCCTAATCTAGTCGGAATTAGGGTCAATCATAATCAATATACCATTCGATACTTGGTTATTTAGAGAAAAATATAGTTGGTACGAATTATAAGACTTTGTAGTTTGTTTTCAGTTGAAGTAAAAAACTTATTTTGGATATAAATAATGACCATGTCAATCCCATTTCGAACATTGCGCCTATTATTATCTTTCAACCACCAAAAATCCATCAAATATCAAATCACTACCGAAGTTCAATCTCCATCAATTACAGAATACTGAGAATACTAGATTTGAACAAGCTTTGTTGCTCATTAACTTTAGGTGACAGCACAGTCGACAAATCGACGAAGCTTGTCAATTATTTTTATTTTGTCTTCTGAGTTAATTTTATGGTTCGATGATCAGGTGGATTTTTTTCGGATATTTTCACAGATGCTTCGGTTTTTTTCGGATTGTTTTTATTTTTTTACGGAAAATTCGGATTTTTCGGTGGAACGCCATTGGCAACACTGGCTAAGACAGACTTTCAAATTTCAAAAGTTGACAGCTTTCCATAGCACTTTATTTTTTATAGATAAAAGATAAAGGATTTAAAGGAATGATCGTTAATCTATTTTTTTATCGCACGATATAAATAATGAGTTATCCGTACAAACATTTAATCAGGTATTAACGTGCATATGTGTATGAATTGATAGTTATTTTTGATAAAAATATGGGTGTGAGAGGATTTACAACATTTATGTCCAAACATTCGGATCGTTTTCATGAATCTTTCCGATTGAAAAATTGCTATGTTATCATTGATGGAAATGGTGTGGCAATTAGTTTGTATATCTGGCATACTAAATCTTATGATTGCTTCGGAGGTGATTATGACAAGTATGCTAACACCGTATATAAGTTTTTCGACTTGCTGAAAAGATGTAATGTCACTCCTATAATATTATTTGATGGAAGCTATGAGAACCGCAAACTTGACAAAATTCTTAGTCGTATGAAGTGTCGAATAAGTTCAATAAAAAAATTGAGTAAATCCAAGCCTAGAGCTATGAATGTTTTCCCATTGTTCACAAAAGAAATATTCCAAGATATTGCATTATCATTAGGAATAAAATGTATAAGAAACGACCATGAAAGTGATAGTGAGATTGCTTGTTTAGGAAGACAAATGAAATGTCCCATATTAGGATATGACTCCGATTTTTACTTTTTCGATACATTGTACATACCATTTGATACATTTAAGCTGAGATCAATTGATTCTTATGATGATCGATCTAAGTGTTACGAACATTATATACCTTGCCAAGTCTATAAAATTGATAAATTTCTCAAATACTTTGGAGGCTTGAACAAGACCAATTTAGCCCTACTTCCAGTGCTCATAGGAAATGATTATATAAAGAACGGTATGTTTTCATCATTTTTCAAACATATAAAACTCAAAACATATGAATCTGAAAATGATCAACAGAGATTGATAAGAAAAGTAATATGTTGGCTTCGAAATGAAAATTTTGAATCGGCAATATCCAAGATTTTAGGCCAGTTCCCAGAAAAGGAAAAAAAAACGATATCTCATAAACTACGAAGTGCAATGAAAGGATACCTACAAATAAGTAGTACAATAACCCAGTATTTAAAAGATATTGTAATTGAACAAACTGAAGAAGATGAAACGGAAAGTGATATATTAGAAGTTGTTTTAAATTCAAATGCATTGAATGATATCACAGATTTGGTGGATGATTGTCAAGAACCTAAACAAATGTTTGGCATCATAAATGATGAATTTTATTTCATTGATAAATATAGGAATTGTTTCCTACCCCAATGTTTTGCAGATATCAGATGGAAGAACACTCATTTTTGTCATCCACAAGTTGAAAACTATGGATATCCTAATTCACATAGGATAAGTTTGGATATTCTAGCTTGTATTCATAAAATATTGAATCCATTAACTGAAAATCCCCTGAAATGTGTTTTGAGGACCAAAGACACGGAGATTGAGAAAGAACTTCTAGAACTTTATAGTGGCAATTCACCAAGTTTAGCAGATATTCAGAAATCCAATGTTGAACAGCTTAAATATAACTTTCTTGAAATTCTCAAAGTCGATCAGGCATACCAAGAATTCTTGAACATGTTTCCTTCAGACTGGCATATATTTTTGTTATCTCTTTATTATTGGAAAAAAAATTCTAAGAAAGTAATAGACACATCATATATTCATTCCTTGATTGTATGTGCAATAGTCCTTAATTTTGTAGATTCCAAAATGGATTTTTGCAGATCTCCTAAAGAATTTGCTAAAAAATTTAAGATTCAGCATCTAAATGCTCTTAGACCCAAAAAAGCAGTGCCTTCAGAATCAATCGAAGAATCCTTTAAAAATATTGAATATGATGAGAGTCTGTTATGTATGAGAGCATTGTTGCAGTTTTTCAGTATAAAGCCTAAATGTGTCGATGAAAAATTGAATCAAGCAGCAGTTGTTGGTTATTTTTCAGAATTTCAAAGTTGTGTCTTGCATATCAAATATTTGAATGCACTTTTCTGTTTTCCATTTGATAATTTCATATTTTCGAAGTTTTTCAGTGGGACATTCTTATATAATACTGTTGTGTATTTCAGAAGATCTAACCTGAAATCTTACTTGGAAATTTTGTTTAAAGATTGCACAAATGTGTTGTACAGTGTACAGCTGATAATGAAATATATAGAGCCATATTTTGGTCAAATTTGTGAAAGCGATGTCAATGCCAATAAACAAAATAATGAAAATGCAATTGAAAAAAAGAATCAATCTCTACAACCAATAAATGAAGAAGAAAAGGTTGCTGCACAGCCATCAAGTAAAAACCCATTTGATACAATACTAATAATACCAACAGAGACTTTTTTGATAAATGATTTCAGAAAACCTTTCTCTAATGATCATGAATCAGTTTCTGTCCCAATCTCTCGTCAGATCTCCGGAAGTGATGCCAAGATACCGAAGAAAAGGCAGAATAAAATGAAAGAAATTGAAAAAAAAGGCAAACAAAAGCAGTCAATAAAAATCAAAGGAGTTGCAGTTGAGCCATCAAGTAGAAACCCATTGGATATAATGCCAAAACAGACATTTTTGTTTAATGATTTCAAAAAATCCATGTCTAATGAATATGAATCAGTTTCTGTCCCATACTCCTGGCAGATCTCCAGAAGTGATGCCAGGATACCAAAGAGAAGAAAGAAGAGGCAGAATAAAATAATAGCAATTGAAAAAAAAGACAAACAGCAGTCAATAAAGATCAAAGAAGGAGTTGCGGTAGAGCCATCAAGTAAAAACCAATTGGATACAATACCAAAAGAAACATTTTTGATTAATGATTTCAAAAAATCCATGTCTAATGAACATGAATCAGTTTCTGTCCCATACTCCTGGCAGATCTCCAGAAGTGATGCCAGGATACCAAAGAGAAGAAAGAAGAGGCAGAATAAAATAATAGCAATTGAAAAAAAAGACAAACAGCAGTCAATAAAGATCAAAGAAGGAGTTGCAGTAGAGCCATCAAGTAAAAACCCATTGGATACAATGCCAACAGAGACATTTTTGATTAATGATTTCAAAAACCCCATCTCTAATGAACATGAATCAGTTTCTGTCCCATACTCCTGTCAGATCTCTGGAAGTGATGCCAGGATACTAAAGAGAAGAAAGAAGAGACAGAATAAAATAATAGCAATTGGAAAAAAAGACAAACAACAGAAGTCAATAAAGATCAAAGAAGAAGATGAAGTAGAGCCATCAAGTAAAAACCCATTGGATACAATGCCAACAGAGACATTTTTGATTAATGATTTCAAAAACCCCATCTCTAATGAACATGAATCAGTTTCTGTCCCATACTCCTGTCAGATCTAAAGAGAAGAAAGAAGAGACAGAATAAAATAATAGCAATTGGAAAAAAAGACAAACAACAGCAGTCAATAAAGATCAAAGAAGAAGTTGAAGTAGAGCCATTAAGTAAAAACCCATTGGATACAATGCCAACACAGACATTTTTGATTAATGATTTCAAAAACCCCATCTCTAATGAACATGGATCAGTTTCTCTCCCATACTCCTGTCAGATCTCTGGAAGTGATGCCAGGATACTAGAGAGAAGAAAGAAGAGGCAGAATAAAATAAAAGCAATTGAAAAACGGGAAAAGCAACAGCAGTCAATAAAGATCAAAGAAGGAGTTGCAGTAGAGCCATCAAGTAAAAACCCATTGGATATAATGCCAAAACAGACATTTTTGATTAATGATTTAAAAAAACCCATATCTAATGAACATGAATCAGTTTTTGTCACATACTCTCAGAACTCCGGAAGTGATGCCAAGATTTCAAAAAGAAGTAAGAAAAGGCAGAATAAAATAAAAGCAATTGAAAAAAGGGACAAGCAACAGCAGTCAATAAAGATCGAAGAAGAAGATGAAGTAGAGCCATCAAGTAAAAACCCATTGGATACAATGCTAACACAGACATTTTTGATTAATGATTTCAAAAACCCCATCTCCAATGAACATGGATCAGTTTCTGTCCCATACTCCTGTCAGATCTCTGGAAGTGATGCCAGGATACTAAAGAGAAGAAAGAAGAGGCAGAATAAAATAAAAGCAATTGAAAAACGGGAAAAGCAACAGCAGTCAACAAAGATGAAAGAAGAAGTTGAAGTAGAGCCACCCAGTAAAAACCCATTGGATACAATGCCAACAGAGACAATTTTGATTGATTAAAAAAAATCCTACTCTAATGAAGATGAATCAATTTCTCTCCTATAATCCTGTCAGATCTCCTGAAGTTATGTCAAAAAACAAAGTGGAGAAAGAAAGGGCAGAATAAAAAAAAGTAATTGAAAAAGGACAAGCAACAACATCCAATATAGATCGAAGAAAAAGTTGCCATCAACTAAAAACCCATTTGATAGAACAGTCCCAACTAGCAAAACTAATTTTATAAAGGCTGTAAGAACTGCTATACGGCATATCTTATAAAAACGTGAAAATCTTATAATGTGGCTATAAACCACTATAAAATGTCTTTACAACCAAAAAGGGCCCCAGTTTATACAACAGTTCAGTTCTTTTAAGACATCCTTTAGTAAACTACACAACCGTTATAGGAAAATCAATATGATGACTATATAACTGTCCTATAAGTATGTCTTCAAGATTACAATATAGAATGCATTTACACAACTATTTGGAAACTATTGTATAGCAGTACTCTAATTCTGCGATTTAAGAGTATTTAACGAACATTTATAGAACAACTAAGAAAGTATTTCATAAGAATTTTATAAGGCAGACAGAATCGCTAATACAATAATTTTGTTTTCTACTGTTGAAATTCGGAATATATTTGTCACAAGAGTATTTTATTAGGTATATAAACGTTTGCGTTGTGTCATGACAGAGGTATGAAATATCAAAGGCATTATTATGGCGGTGGGTGATGGAGTTATTATTGTATCTGTTGTTAATCATATTGAAAATATCAAAGACCTATATCGCTACTCCAGGGGCCAAATTTATTTGCGCAGCTAACTTTTCTGACAAATATATATATTTTGTTGATAAAAAATTAAAGCGCCTCAGTTTAGCATACATTTTATTGATATTATTAAAAAATGAAAAATAAAAATTATGTTTTATTTGTTGAATTTTCAACTCGAAAAAAAAAACATGTATTGTGGCTGTTGTAAAAGCGGAAAAAAATCTGTATATTTCTTGAAAAAATCTATTCATATTTGATCTCTTCACGTTTTTATATGATTTTTCATTAATGGCAGCGGTGTCTGAACAGCCAAGCGTTTTAAATATGGCGTATATGGTAGAATACAAATTAGAAACCTTATACAATGATTCTGTTTTCTTCTGAGCTGTATATGATATTAAAGTTTCATTAAGTTGTTTAATGCAGCGCCATAAAATAATTTTTGACAGTCTCAGGAGACAAGTGCGGTTTGATTCTTGACCACTTTTGAATGTTGCCAGATTTAAAAATACATATGAAATATTTTCCCACAGCATTTTGTTTTTTACAGAAAAAATAGGTAGATATTTTGATATTTAGATAAAGGATGAGGATTGGACCACGAGTATAGTGAGTGGTCCAACACATTGTTTGCAAAAAATACACGTCGCTGTTTTGCATAAAGTGTAGGTACACAAGATTTTTTGCAATACTTATTCAGTTATTATTTATTTAAAAAAAAGTTGTTTTCTTAGTAAAAATAAAGGGATATGTCGCAATATTGTGTCTGTTTACTGTTAAAAGTTACAATGAACCGCTTATGAGAATCGGTGTCAAATAGATGACTTTTCATGATTGAATTGCAAAACATACTTTGTAGGTGCATTTAGAACATCTTGAACTACAAGATGTATAATAATAAAATAAATAATCTACCTATTTATTGCTTCTAATTTTATGTATGTTAGTATAACTATTAACTGCCCAAGCTAGCAACACTGTACGTTAGATTTCCGTGTTATCCTGTAGCGCGTTGGCAAAGTGCATACTAGAACAGAAATATCGCTTAGCATGCGTGCGGTACGACAGTAAACAATTATTTTGTTATATTGTGTTTCGAATAACTTCTGTATACAGATTCTTTCCAAGCGGGAACTAACCTCAAATTATCGGATTTGTTTATACCGGCACCTATTCATATTCAAAATGTTCAAGATAGCAGAAACGGTAGAAAATAATAGGGAAGTGTTGACGATTGTGCCTACAAACTGGGAAATTAATCTTCTAGTTCTACATATTGTTCTAGCATTGATTTGGCCAATGGCAAAAAACGTTTGAACATTTTTGTGGAACATATTGTTGTAGCACCAAACAACAAAAGAAAATTTTCATAAACATCACTAGACAAAACATTTTTTAAAATTACTATGCTAATGTATACAAGAAAGGTACGATATTCAGTACCTTTCCAGTAAGCAAGTGTATCGAGCCCACGGACAGCGCGATGTATTTCTGAAGGCATCTTACAATTTATTAAAAATCTTGATACTTTTTTAATATCATTAGCACACCATTTTGTTGAGTAATTTCCAATATTTCCATCTCTCCACCCTGTAAGACATTATTTCATTACTCCTAGATCAATGCCATATCTATCTGCAATTCCTCTAGTGGAGTTTCAGTTTTATGATGTTTTCATATATTCGATTTCGGAAACCCTCATCTGTTCGCAAATCGCAGCCAGCTCTTGGAAAGTAGGCAGAGTGAGATATGTGGGAGTACTCGCTGATCGTGGTACATTTTAGGCAGCCATGTTTAGAATTAAAATTCGCTACCCCTGAAAATAAATGAAAATTGATGAAAAAAAAAATTAAAAAAGTAGTCACCTTTAATGAAAGCTCGCGCAGGAGAGTCTGCAATAAAACATCGAATTTTTACTTGAACTTCCTTTTTGTGGCGCTCACCAAAAATTCCATTTTTAAGCACTTGCTCTGCCTCGCTCACAAAATTTCGCAGATAGCTGTTTATATTAGAAGGTTCCTAGTGCCACTATAGATTCCGATAACAATTGGTTTAACTTCTGGAATTTCGTGTATGTTACATATAATGGGGCAAAATTCGCACTTTGAACTTTTATATATTGGAAACCCGTCCATGTTTATATTTAAGGAAATATATTCAATATGAGAATATTTTTCCAAACAAATTGTTAAGTTGGCTTCTAGACCATTGTACCAATAAGTTCCATTCTCAAGTGTTACCAATTTAACTTGTAGAGGAGTATTTAGGAATGTCCTTGGATCTGTAGGAAGCAGATTAGGATTAGGCAGGTTCCATATAACGAAAAGCTTTCTTTATGCAGAATGATTAATGTTGAAAGACGTTGCCCACATCTTAAGTTGTTCTTTTATTTTGATTTTCTTTTCAATTTCAGATAGAGAATGCATCAAATTTCCGTCGTCGGTATCAGTGTTTTCTTCATCAGCACTATTAATGTCGACGCTTTCTTTTAACATATCATGTTGGTCTTCATTTCCTTTGGATTCTTCTTCAATATTATACTTGCTGGCTGAACTAAAATTCTTGTTTCTTCTAGATTAGCTTGTTCGTTACATGCCACTTCAATTAGAGGTTGATACCGCGAACTGCAACTCTGAAGTATTCTATGGTATTTCTTTCTAACTGATCTTTTAGAATGCTAACTCTTTTTTATTTGTTTCCACTCAGATATTGCCGAATTCATTTTGTTACTGCTAGAAAACCGCGTAATTTTTCTATTCAATAAGCGCTTCATAAAAGAGAATACTGTTGTAGTTATAAGATGATTATAAAATACTTTTATATTTATTGTGTAATGTTTTACTTCTGCGTAAAGCAACAATCTTATTACTTTTTTCAAGGAACTCTAATGCAACTATTTATACAGCTTCCTTTACAACCAACTTTTAACGTCGCTATTATAAGTAATATAATAGCCATGCAACCCTATTATAATCTGTATAACACTGTTTTAAAATTATTTTATAGGAATTTTATAGTACGTTATGCAACTGTTATAAAATTTGTATACTTACACTATTTCTTTGTCGTATGATATGGGTTGTAAGAACGTCTATACAACAGGATTATAGAAATCCCTCTATTTTATGATAAAACTGTCGTTTTGAGACGCATTAAAAAAAAATTTAATTCTTTCAAGCGGCGCTGTACGATAACTATGAAAAAATTTCATTCTTTTAGGGGTCTATTTTGCTAGTTGGGGTGGACTGACTTCAAAAAAATCCTACTCTCATGAAGACAAATCAGTTTTCATCCTCAAGTTTTGGGAAAAATTTGACAATTTCTCTTAGAAGATTAAATTAAATTATATTTTATACAACTTGTTTTGTTCAGTTAAAATGTTCTATTTGTTTTTTTATGTCGGTTCTTCAGATAATATATGTATCATGTTTTTTCATTGACTATATCGAGATTTTATCGTAATAAAACATTTATTTTTGCGCGTTTGTTTTTATGAGCGTTACAAGTTCGGCCAAATGTCTGTAATTTTCGAATTTTGAGCAGGCCTTAAACGATTAGGTTGGACTGCCAGATATAGAATTCATGGTCAAATTGACTTGAGTCCAACCGGAAACACGTCGAAAGAAAAGACCTAGAAATTTTCAAGATATATTCTAGGTCTGAATGCACCTGTCGAGTTCGTTAATGGGCGGCATCTGAAGGGTTTCTGTTAATGTAGCCTCCTGAATTATTTTTTTTATTCGAAGGGGGCAGTTGCCAAGGGCCTTTTTTTCTGTACCCATTCTCCTCCATGCAATATTCATTATGGGCATGACAGGACCCCTGCTAAGCATTAGCTAGTGTCCTATAACAAAAAGTTTAAGAGGTAACTAGAGGCTCTCTAAAAAGCTTCTTTGAAACTGAAAGATCACAAACCTACATCTTCTCACTGAGAAATGACGAATGTTTGTGTATGAGGAGAACTTAGTTACAGAATGCCTCAACTTTCCTAGTCAATGAGTATAATATAGCCCCTGAAAAAATATTTCTTATCTTCTGGAATTATTAGTTCAGAATATACTGGATACATACCCAACTTTCAACAAAAAAATCTTCATAAAACTTCACGGCTTCTCACTATAATACTTTATTCATTCTATCAATGCTGAATGGAATTGTCCTCCATTAGCTAGGTGGTTAAAAAGCTCAATCAGCTACTACACCTTATGTTTGCTGAAAAAATTTTCTTGCTAGGAAGATCGTCCAACACTCACTTTTGGTAATGTGTCAAGAATGCAGCGAGTTAAGAAGAAAAAGATCAACCTTCTAAACCGCATAAGTTTGAAAAGGGGCAAACAAAGAAAAAATTGAAATAAATAGACCGCAATTTATTAATAAGCTCTATGATAATCGATACCTGCTAAAATTGCAATATACCCGTTAACATAGAAAGGAGTACATAGTTCAGAATCCCAGTCACGTATAGGTCTAAGATTTGAATATGGATTTTTTTTGATACCTACAATTGTATTCATTGAAAATGATTCTAATCTTTTTAGATCTTCATCCAATTCCTGTTTGGTATAAGCAGTTAATACTAA
The DNA here is from genome assembly GCA_963966015.1 of Aphidecta obliterata. Classification (NCBI taxonomy): domain Eukaryota; kingdom Metazoa; phylum Arthropoda; class Insecta; order Coleoptera; family Coccinellidae; genus Aphidecta; species Aphidecta obliterata. The sequence goes on along the minus strand of OZ014430.1, from coordinate 20,669,713 downwards.
AGGTGCTTTGTCATTGATCAATTTTTCTAAAGACTTTTTCCAAGTATCTTGCTCATCTTCAAACTCGTGTAAACCAGAATTGAATGCGACTATAAGGTCTGGATCATCTACAGAGTTTGAATTATGATAAAAATCATTCACACATTCAATTTTGATATTTTCACGATCATGTTCTGGGAGTTTATCCCAATTGCAATCAGGTCCTATGAAAATAAATTTACAACTATTTAAGTTTCTTATCCAATTTTTCAGAAAAAGAAAATTTAAATTCCAATCAATCATTAATTCGAAAATATCTGCACCCACTACATGCACTACTAATTCACCTGTTTTCAAATTACGATTTTGCAAAATGTTACATTCCTCTAAACCGTAAATAATTGTCAACATAGTAGCAAAAGTATCTGTTACATATATTTCATCAAGGGGATTACAAAATTCCGACATATCCACAATAATTTTCATGAACTCTCGTATATTACCCGGTAAGTGTCTTATTTTGAAATCAATTTCTTTCAATCTTATTTTCACTTCTTTTGCTTTTGAATAGAAACGATCATAATCTAAGCATAATTTTAAATTGGGACAAACTAAATTATGAACTTCTTTATGGCTAGTCTGATGTTCCAATGAACAATAAGCAACACAAAGGCAATTCTCACATTCCTTCAAATTTTCTCTTGAATAACATATAGCACAGGCCCTGGGAAACATCCAAATTTGATTTTCATATGGCAATAATTCACGTTCTAACCTCTGTTCCAAATATAATTTCAAGGAAGTCCTATATGATCTAAATCGATGGTATCCACAATTAACATCGGGATTCATGAATTTGTTGGAATTGGTCAACAAATGGCAAATTCGTTTATGATTTTTCCAATTAGAGATTTGGTGTTCCTTACAACAATAAGTAATGAATTTACATGAACCACATCTTTTCATCGTATTATTTCTATATTCCTTACATTCGTGGCATATACTGTTGTAAAAGAAATTCATTTTCAGAGAAAATCAATTTTCCGCCGATGTCTGAAATTATTTCAGGTTCAAAGCAAAGGTCAACCCAAAGCACAGATTCAGATATAAGGCGCTTTCGATTTAGGGTTACGTGTTTCGTGCACCGGAGGGCCCTGTTTTTCTTGTTTTGCGCACGCTTTTCGAAGCAAATCGAATGCGCGAATGTCATATTTCGTGCACTGGAGCTGGAGGAGCTCAGATAGCCAAATCGAAAGCTACAATTAGATACACATTACACAGAGAGCAAGAGTTTAGATTCAAAAAAACGATGGTCTGACACGAGATTGTTCGCTAAAAATTATAAAAAGCACTGCCGTGAAGTTAGGAGCTTTTGAGCGCTCGTTCATGCAACTTGTAGGTAGAGTCGCATTTTCCAGTTTTAAAAGCCAATTGAAGAAATTTTTGACAGCCGCCGAAAAAAATTTCAAACTAAGGTGACCAATTTTTTTCGATAATTCACTAGATTTTCTACGGTATCTATGGTCTGGTCTGATCTGGACAAACATTTCGCACGTTGTTTGAATACATTATTCTCCATTCTCCAAATTAGCGATCCGAACCTACCCTAAAATTTTCCAGTCTCTAGGCCTTTCCGTTCGAAAGTTATAATTTTATATGTTTTCTATGGTTCTGGTCATGCAATCTGGAAGAAATGTAGCTTGAATATATCATTTTCCATTAGTATACAAAATTTCGTCACGATTGAATCCGTAGTTTTGAAATTATGAAGAAAACTAAATTTCCAACGACCATATTTACGGAACCCCTGGTCGAATTTTGCCCAATAACGAGCTCAACTGCGGCATTCGAGATTCGAACTTACAATGAAAATTTCGAGTTTCTAGGTCGTTCCGTTCGATACTTATCGTGTATGTGGACGGACGGCTGGACAGACTCGAATTTTTTGACGGATTCGCCTTCAGTCAGTCGAACCTTGTCAATTCGAAAATACAGAGATCGTGACGAAATGATATAGCCCTCGTGTAAGTAGAACGAGCGCTCAAAAATTTCTTGACGAGTTTTCATTTTTCAGTGGATTCATAAAATTAACAAAAATATTTTTGACATTGTTCATGAATTTGTTCATGTTTTCAAAGTCATTTTTTTCGTGAGGATCCCAGCTCAAGACATTCCGTAGTGGACGTCACCAGTTCGTGTAGCGCTAAAATGGCATAATTTCAAAACGGTGGCGTCATCATAGAAATGTCAATGTTGTCAATTCAATTTCGCAGTTCGAACTATCCCAAAACCTGTTTTCAAACCGCACTGAATTATTTCAAACTATTTGGTGCGTGACGTCACTAGTTCGACGCGAAAATACGAATATGTATTACTTCAAAACGGACGAAATAGTTTTAAAAAATCGTTGCGCGAAAAAATGACTCAAATTTTTTACAGCTTTCTGCCACATAGTAACCTACTTTATCCACAATTCACAAACTTGTCAAAAATGACAAGTTGTCATAATCATATGTTTGAATATTTTCTTTTTTAGTGTGTGGCCTGTTGTGACATTCCATATGCCAAATATTTTGATGACTTAAAATAACAAGATAAATAAACGAGAACAGTATAGAATATAATTAATCCACAATAATTATAACTGTTGGGTTATCTATTTTATAAAAACAGGTGAAAAATGGCTACTGTTCCAATCTTACAAGAAGATTTTGAAAGAGGTGGCAAGATAAACGATGAAGAGTACGATTATGATATAGAAGATGATTTTGCATACAGAAATAACGTAGCAAATGCCCCTAAAGCTATTCGCCTTGGGTTCATGAGAAAGGTTTATGGTTTATTGAGTATGCAGTTGCTCCTGACAACGATTGTTGCTGCAGTCTGCATGTATACTGTTCCAGTGAAAACTTTCGTACAAACAAAGTAAAATTACTCTAATGAGTATAAATAATTTTCCCATTCTATCGATTTTCTTTCTAGTGTGTGGATGGTGTCCTTAAGTATGATATTATCTTTTGTACTTCTGATAGCCCTACATATCAAACGAAGAGATACTCCTGCAAATTTGATTCTTTTGGCTGGATTTGTGAGTATCGATACATTTCTAGGAATACCCATTTCTATTGTTTGATCACTAACTTTTATGCTTTTATTTCTGTTCAAGACAATTGTTGAAGCTTACACTATTGGAATGGTTGTTTCTTTTTATGACAAAGAAGTTGTTATTCAAGCATTGTTTTTAACATTGGCAGTTGTTGGAGGCTTAACATTGTATAGTTTCCAAACCAAGAGAGATTTTTCCAGTGCTTATTCAGTGTAAGTTGATTATTTAAAAAAACTTGCTCTTAATATTATTGAACATATTTCGCTACATCCTTAAGATTGCTTTCTTGAATGAATATGAGTAAGTAATTCAACAGAGCAAAAACAATAATGTTTTTCAACACATAATAGATTATGATGGGTTTTAACAAATACCTGGGTATATGATGTTATGTTTTAATGCTTTTTCTATATGCCACCAACATTTGTAGGCTTTTTGCTGGACTATGCGTTTTGTTTATTGGTGGGATTCTACAAATGTTCCTTCAGTCAAATGGATTGGAAATGGTAATTGCGATTGGGGGCGCATTCCTGTTCTCTATGTTCATAGTTGTGGACACTCACATGATGATGCACCATATTTCACCAGAAGAATATATACTTGCTACGATTAATCTATACTTGGATATAATAAATTTGTTCCTGCACATCTTACGCATCTTGCAAGCCACGAGAAATTAAAAGTATTTGAATTTGTGTAATCAAGATCTATTGTAGCAATTTGACACTAGAAATGTTTATTTTATTTCAGAATGTTTATTGTTATTGAAATATTTTAGTTTGTTGTCAAAATTCATTATGCATATTACAAAAATGAATGTGATTTGCACTAGTTTCAATCTGTTGGAAATAAAATTCAGGACTAGAACTATATTCGAAAGAAAAAAATTTCGGTTTTTGTATTTATTTCGACATCCCCAACAAAACACTTACTGTGCTCGTAAATGTATACAGAATTAACACTTACAGTTTAATTAATAACAAATTTTCGGGTCATTGTTGTTGTTGTAACAAATATAAACATAAAAAACTAACCTAACTCCAAATATAAAGGAACGTATTCTTTCACCAGGAACTGTAGAAAGGAAATGTTGAAAAATTGTTGAAAACATCTAAAAATAACCCAGAGTAACCAACTATCTCATCTTTGCTAGAACTATAGGGAATTTGGGACTTGCACGATTGGTAATAAATAACCCGAATAAAACTGACATGGCGCTAAATAAATTCAGTGATCTCAACGTAACGGCAATTAGACACTACCTAATTTCATGATGTAATATTGAGTTGAACAAAGAAGAATTTGAATAAATTAGTATAGAATGATTTTCACTAGCCACGATACTCACAAAATTTCCAACTTCATTTAATCATTTTCCCTCACATGTTTTCAAGAGCATAGAAAAGCATGAAGTTTAGTGTTATATTGGTAGTTCTGATTGTCTAGAAAATTTCAGATTTCATGCATCGTGTTGATTGTCGAACCTTTTTGAAGTTAGTGGAGTGCAAGTCGTAACATAACCACCAAAATGGTAAATTTTAATTTATCTCAATAATCAGCATCTATTCTTTGCAATATAATCGAAATTTCATCTTGTTTATTCTTAGTAAATCGTAGTTATTACATATTTTCTTCAATACTATAGCATATTCATTTTATTTGTTATTCACTGATATCGTATATTGTTTTTAGGGTAAAGTTAAATGTTCCGATTTGAGAACAAAAGATAAAAAAGAGCTCACAAGGCAGCTCGATGAGTTGAAAAAGGAACTCACAAGCCTTAGAGTGGCAAAGGTTACTGGCGGTGCCCCTTCTAAGCTGTCCAAAATGTAAGTGGATATTTATTTTTACTGTGGAATTATTTGATTCTCTAATGATTTGTTATTTTGTCTCTGGTTGATTCCACAATTTGATTTAATAATTTTTTTTAGCCGTGTGGTCAGAAAAGCTATTGCTAGGGTGTACATTGTTATGCACCAAAAACAAAAGGAAAATTTGAGGAAGTTGTACAAAAACAAAAAGTACAAGCCTTTGGACTTGAGACCTAAGAAGACCCGTGCTATCAGACGTGCATTAACCAAGCATCAAGTAGCCCTCAAGACACCAAAAGAAATAAGGAAAATGTCTGCGTTCCCCCCAAGGAAGTTTGCTCTTAAGGCGTAAACTGTAAAGTAAAAAATATAAGTTTTCTTTAAGTACATGCATTTTCGTTTTAGTAATGATTTAGATCCTGAATTTTTCCTTAATATTACTTACTGTTTATGTAAGATAAAAGTATATCTAATTGTTAGTATGTTCTATTTCACATTGAGAAAGTTATTTAATTAAAATTTCAAAGCAATAGATCCAAAAAATGAGCGACGTTTTTTTGATCAGCTTCATGACTGATTCTTTGTATGTCATAATTCTTTAAGAACCAACCTTCTTGCTTTCACAGTTTATTTCAATATTTTTTTAACCTATAAAGTAAGACTGAAAAGTTTTTACAGAGACTATTGGTTCAAAATATATTCTTGAAAATCGGAGGAATGTATGTGACCATTATTTAGAATAGAAAGCATGAGCAAATGGCTGTTTCACTAAGGGTAATAAGTTGATTAGAGAATCGTTCCAGGGGAAATAAAATACCTGTCAGAAATTATCCAGGATAGATATTTTTTTTAAAACATAGTACAGACCTCCTCTTTCTAAAGGCAATTGCGCAGCAAGATTAGAATGGACTTCATTCAGATTTTCATCAAATAAGAGTATAGAGAACATTTGTAAATGTCTAATGCAGGAGAACCGCACACTTTTAGAGCTTGGCGAAAGAAATTATTCTTTATCGATCAAACACAACATATCAACATTACAATTTAATGCTAAAAAAAATCACATATTTTCCAAAATATCGTAAACTAACAATGATCACAGTAGGTTGATTCAATTCTGTAAGAATTTTTTGTCTATAGCATTCTTAAGCAAATTTCACGTCTACGGCTGAAGTAACGTTGTACAAGGAACTTCTTCAACATAATCACTAATTGGTTCATTTTTTAGTTCATCAATGTCTCCTGAATTTTGACATTTAGGTTTTAGGACAAACATATATACAGGATATAAGCTTTTAGGAAAGTCTTGTTGTTTGAGTTGTTTACAACAGTCTAAATCTGAATCTGAAAATAACTTTTTCAGTAAAGATATAGGTCTGGTGAATGAAGAATCATTTTTATCCATTTCTATAGTCCCACTAGTTGTTATATTTTCTTTCACCACTATAACCCCATTTGGCCTCAATGCTTCCCTGAAACAAAAATTATTTGTGTTTGAATTGATTGAAATATATTCAAAGGGATGATATTCTAAATTTTCTTATGATTAAATTCAAAACAAGTGCATTGTCAACTCTTTTGCATTGAATTAATGTTAGTGTGTCGAGTCAGAATAATTTTATCAAAACTATTTCCTCTGCGGAAATATAGTTTCCTGGACTTATAGTGCTTTTGTTGAAGTAGAACATAAGTAATAAAGCTATAGAAATTTCACCACAACCAAATAGTTATAATAACCAATATGATACTGTTTTCTTCCACAAGTTAAATTCAAAACCTTATTGTTGAAAACCGAAAAAGGAAAATGAATTGAGAAACCATTAAATTGAAAGACTTACTTGCAATTGTTGAAACATTTGACTAAATCAGAATCTGTCAAGTGACCTAAAACCCACTGCATCCAAATAACATCATACTTCTCTGGATCAGGCTTGAAAGATTGCAAACCTGTAGAATAAAAATCACCGACTTTTACAATTGCTGCACTGCCTATATATGCTCTTGCTTTGTTCAAAAAATTGATATTTTGTTCTACCAAATCAACTTTATCGAACAAATCAATCAACAAATGCTTGGTCACCCGACCAATTCCAGCTCCACAATCTAAAGCATATTTAGTACCAGGTGGATTATTTGAACGGAATAATTGTTTAAGAAGGAGTTTTGATCCTTTGATATCCTTCTGAGATATAGAAGAAAATCCTCCTAACATTCCATCAACAGTTGCAGGTATTTCTGCCCAATATTCTTGAGCATTGGTGTAAAAATCATTATTGCTACAGTCTATATGATCAACTTGCGAAGACATTTTGATAAGGATTTTCAAGTTTCATCAGCGAATATTATAAAAATAAGTAACATCAAAAGATGAAAATAACATTATTTATTGATGATTAAATAAACATTGTACACCACAGAACAACAACAATGACCACAGATAACAGAAGTTATCTTTGAATAAAGAACCACAGGAAGGGACATTAGGCCTGAATTAGTGGTACCAAACTGGTTGTTGCATATGGTCGACTCCTATTACCGAATTGCAGTGGCGTCAGGCGTAGAGTATTTTAGTAGGGTGGAAACTACAAAACTTCATTTTCGTTGTTATTAATGCTTTCAAACATTGATCAAAGAATATTTCTCAAAGCTTTTTATGTGAGCTCTCTCACAAATCAATAAAACTTTACGAGAAAGCCAGATGAATTGAACCATTATTTAATTTGCATTCATTAGGTATTTCATTTCCATTTGCAAGGATGTAATGAACAGTTTCTAACATGAAATAAAATGAAAAACAAAGGAGAAGGATGAATAAAAGAATAGAAAATATATGAAGATACATTTATTGCCCTCTAAATAAAATAAATTCATATACAAATTTCTGAAATTTTCACCTCCTGTTGCATTCTCATAAAAAAATATAATTGATTCTCGTTGTATTGTATGCCATACAGACCTATTTAATCAACAATATCCGCGTATACTTTATTAGCTAGCAGCTCCAACTTTATCAGCTGAGACCATTTTCAACTCAGAATTCACAAAATACGATTTACTATAATTATATGATGAAAACTGAGAAATAACAGAAACCAATTTCAACGTTATCCATGTTGCGCCCATGTGCGTTTCTTTACGATGTTGGAGGAGAAACATCACATTGATGAATCATAAGGGGCCGTTCGATATACATATCTGTTTCCTTCCGGAATTTATAAATTACACAGATAAGAGATATCTAGATAATAGCTGCTCCCGATAATCTAATCGTTATCTGTGGTAAAACCATATTATTCTTTTCACAGAACACTAACCTAAGAATAACCAGGTACGAAACGACCAAATACGAATTTTTCCTTTCTCTTTAGGATTAATAAGGAGTTGTATTTTCAAGATTAACAAGAAATAGTTATATCTCAGGTAATATCATATCATATTCAAACTTCCCGGTGTGGTTATTCAGGGCTTAGTTTGTCCATGAAAGAAGAAGAATGTAAAGAGATATCTCTGATTAACCAAACAATAATAACCATAACAAATCTCAGCCTAACGCCCTGTGTTGCATTAGGCTGTAGCTGTAGGGTAACCCGAAAAGTTGTTTCGTTTGTGATATGTTTATATGAATTGAATTTATAATGGCTCAAATCAAAAATAAATTAACTCTGGGGGAAAAATTAAAATATGCTGAAAAACGAGGAAATAGTATAGACATTGACGATTGTGGCAATTTGGCAAAACTGTTACTACAAGGTTTCAAGAGGATAGATCAATCCACAATCAGAACTATTTTATGTATTGAGGAAGATGTAATCAAGCGATCTGTGCAAAGGCTCCGAAATGATGTAATAGAGGAACTGATAAAAGAATTGTCAAATTACATGCAGAAAAACACTATATTGTAAGTAATTTTCTTCATTGTGTAATATCATTCAATGTATTCAACATGGTTTCACAAATCGAACGTTTTTTGACTGATGACTTTTCATTATATGATCAGACCAATAGCTATTATATAAATATAATTTCAGAAATAGTTCAGCATCGTTATGGTTAAAACATCTATTGCAAACAAATGCTACATACTTGATGTCTAAACCAAATATACCAGACTTGTTAAATCCAATAACAGATATTTTAGAACGAAGAATTACCTTTCAGAATTCATTGAGAGGCCTTCAAGGAAATATCCAATTTATTTTGAATCACATCGATAGAAGAAAAACTGATGTTGTGGAAGAAGAAGAAATATTGATATCAAATGGAGGTGAGAACTTAAAATTTTGAAAAATTTTCCAAAGCTCCTATAATCCAAATACGGGAAGAATATTTTTAAATGATGGAGTTTGCCTTTTCTAGCAACTTGTATTATTTGTGTGTTTTTACAACTTGTGACCTTGGAAAACCGTGAGAAGCTTACAAATTTCTGAACTGTCCTACAAGTTGTTAAGATTCATGAAGAAAGAGTATTTGAAAATTAGGACTTGCAAATTGTTATGTTAATGTTTCATATACAAGGGCTCTTCTTTTTCCGCTGAGTCAAGTAAAGTAGGCTTCACTAGGCCTAATAGGTTTATTTGCAAAAACTATTCATTTATAATTTTTCAAAGTATTCTTCCCAAAGTCGATGCATTTTTGTATCTGCAAAAACCATTCTACCCGCCTTTCTTTAAACTGGAAAAAAAAAGTTCATATTATGGTAGTTGCTTGTTTTTATTAGTTAAGTTTAATATTACTTCTTTTTTTATAGACCTCAGTTATAGCTCTAGTGAAGAATTTGATTTCAATGAATCTCCAAAAGAAGACTCCAGTGATGAAGAAGATGAAGATATGTAATACAATCAAATGAACTCGCATATTGTTGAGTTTGGAAGTAATTCATACAGTAGACATAATATGTATTGATATAATCACAAAAATAGTGAAATATGTACAGTTTTGCCAAATTATTCCTCTGAATTTTCCACAATACATAAATGGTCTACTAATTATGTTCTTTTATTTTTCTATAGGTTTTTGAGGAATTGGTAGGTGGATTGATAGGATTGGTATGTTGTTTAGCTTCATAGATAAAGGAATGTTTATTCCTCCATTTTTCCTGTTGAATTACTATCAATTTCGATATAATTGAAATAACCAATATGTTCACCTAAAATCAATAAACTTGACAATCATTCTCTAAAAAGTGTTTACATAAAACTCACAAAATCGAGGAAATACCTAAAATAATCCGTTTCAACTCAATAAATCCCGAAAGTGTACTCGTTTTCCTCCATGTTTGTTCACTCTCCGCAGCGCCCTCATCGGTAGTTGCAATCACGAATAGGAAATAATTTGGCCATGTGTTCAAAGAACACTCTTTATCCTATTAGAGAAATGCTTTTCTTTCTATGATCGGATGTATACATAACCTTAAATGCTAATTTCAAAATACATACATACTATTTTTTTTAGTTGGAAAAAAGGATTTCTAGCGTATGAATTTCAGAGAAACTTTTTTGGTGGACATGATAACTCGACGTAAATTAAAACTTCGAAACAAATTGATTATATTCTTTTGCGTTTCCTTCTGTATATTTTCTTTATATACTGTAATGAAATATGCTTTCTCTCCAGAAATTGATAGAGGAACTCTTTTGTAAGTGATTTTTCTATTGAGGCTCATGTTTCTAAGTTATTCCATTACAGACGACAAATGGAACTCAGTATAGCTAGTGAAAATGATTCTCTACTGTGCAAACCTCCCAATTTACCAATTTATTCACCGGAAATGATGAAGTTTATTCGTCATGCAAGTCCTATAGATTGTAAATCCGCTGAAACCAATTGGGTGAAATGTAAAGTGAGCAAGAATAAAATCGAGTTTGATATAGTTTTAAACTTTTCAAAAATTTAGGGTTCAATCTGTTCGATTCAAGAAGAAGCTTTGAATACTCATGGTAAAATTCAATGTGAATTCACAGATATACTTCGAGTGGATGATTATGAAAATATGGAAGGCAAAACTACTGTTGTAGATGATACATATCAGTTGATTGAAAGCGATGTGGTATTATTTAGCGAACATAATGAAATATATGAGATTTTGATTTGAATGTTTTAGGTGAAAGTAGCATGTAAATCAGAAAACAGTAAGTGGTCTACAATTCTAACCACTATACGAAAGAATGATTCCCTTTGGAGAGAGTCCAGTTGGGGTAAAGTTCCAGACAAAGCTCTTAAACTGAATGTACTTATGTTTGGGATTGACTCAGTTTCAAGAAATTTATTTATGAGAAAATTGCCCCAAACCTTTAACTATATTACAAAAAATTTGAAGGGTGTTGTTTTGAAAGGGTAAGTTGCATTTTATGTTCTGACAGCATTATACCATTCAAATCATTATGATGAAGTTCGAGCTTGTATTGTGTTGTAGTTACAATATTGTTGGAGATGGTACCCCCCAAGCTCTCATCCCAATGTTAACTGGTAAAACAGAATTAGAACTGCCTGATACAAGAAAACGATTTCATGGGACTGAATTTGTGAATTCCTATCCTTTTATTTGGGATGAATTTAAAAAGGCTGGATATGTGACTGGATATCTGGAGGATATGCCACTTTACGGAGTTTTCACCTATAGATTGAAGGGATTCAAGGTACCTCCTAGAAAAATGAATAGGAAATTTGCCATAATTCTTGAATATTAGCGATTCCTATTGGAAAAGTTGAGAGGCAACCTCCCACAATTTTGCGCCACTCATTTTTGCAGCCCTGGGTAATTGCCCGGTTTGCCCCCCTTGATCGGGCCCTACATGTGTGATGATAGGGGGAGTTATAATAGTTCATCACTATTTTAACTACAAGCATATTTTGACCAAATTTACGCAATTGTGATCTCCATTTTTTATGCCAGATGCGAGTCATTTTATATTAAGTTGATACTTCATCAAGTCTTACTGAACTCCTCTTTTTTTCTCTCAATGTTCAATATTGTTTTTTTGCATGTATTCTTTTTGTGCGCTCGTACTACTTACACGAGGGCTATATCATTTCGTCACGATGTCTGTATTTTTCGAATTTTGAGCCGAAAATGGTCTCAATCGACTATGTTCGACTCACTGATGACGAATCCGTCGGAAAATTCGAGTCTGTCCGTCCGGCCGTAAGCACGATAACTCTCGAACGGAACAACCTAGAGACTTGAAATTTTCAGTGTGGGTTCAGTTCCCAAATGGCTCGGTTAAGTTCGTTAATGGGCCAAATTCCACCAGGGGTTCCATAAATATGGCCGTTCAAAGTTTTGTTTCCCTGATTACTTGAAAACTACAGATTTGATCGAGATGAAATTTTGCACTCAAATGGAAAATGAGGTGTTCAAGCTACATGTGAAATTTTGTCCAGATCGCATGACCAGAACCATAGAAACCATAGAAAATTGTAACTTTTGAACAGAAACGCCTAGGGACTTGAAATTTTCAGGATAGGTGTGGATCTTGAATGTCGTGATCACGTTCATCTATGAGCAACATTATACAAGGGGTTCCGTAAATACGGTCGTTTGAAATTTTGTTTTCTCGATAAATTCGAAACTGCGGATTCGATCGAGATGAAATTTTGTATTTTAATCGAGAATGATATATTGAAGCAATATTTTGTCCAGATCGCATGACCAGAACCATAGAAACCATAGAAAATTCTAACTTTTGAACGGAAAGGCCTAGGAACTTGAAATTTTCAGGGTGGGTTTGGATCGCAAATTTCACGGTCACGTTCATCAATGAGCAAAATTAGACTAGGGGTTCCGTAAATATGGCTGTTCAAAATATTTTTTTCCTGATAGTTTCGAAACTACCGATCGGATTGAAATGAAATTATCACCTAGCTCAGGAAAAATGTATTCAAACTACTTGCAAAATTTTGTCCAGATCGCATCACTAAGACCATAGATACCGTGGAAAATTCTAGCGAATTATCGGAAAAAAATTGATCAGCTGAAGCACCGACATGAAGTCTGGAGTTTCGCCTAAGTTTCAAAATTTTTTTGGCAGCAGTCAAAGATTCCTTCAATTGATTTCTAAAACTGGAAAATGCGAATCTGCCTACAAGGTGCATGTACGAGCGCTCAAAAGCTCCTGCCTTCACGGCAGTGCTTTTCGTTATTTTTTTCCACATCCCTGTTATCTCACTTTATTGTTGAAACATCTGTGAAATAAATGATTACGTTATGTTAATGATTAACAGGAATCGCCTACAGATCATTATATGAGGCCTTATTATCTAGCAGAACAATCGGAGCATAAAAAGTGGCCCAAATTTTGCACTGCCAATACTCCTCGACATAAAGTGATGACAAATTTCATCAAAGATGTGAGCAGAAATTCTTTCGATTGCTAACTCACTTATTCTAACAATTTTTTTTATTTAGTTTTATCAAACCTATCAAGCTAAACCTAAATTCATGTTTGGGTTTCATGGAGAATTATCTCATGATGATTACAACTTGGTCGGAGCGGCAGACAAGGATTTCAAAGAGTTTTTGGAGAACCTGAAGGAATCTAATATATTGAATAATACAATTTTAGTAATATTTGCAGATCATGGTCACAGGTTAGTAAATTTAGTGTTCAAGTCTTGTTGATCAATTAAAAGTAGTGGCATGTGCCTAGTAGGGTTTTGTAATGTGTTTTTGATTCAATATAATTTTAGACTTTTTTCTACTAGACTGAAGATGTATTGGTGTCTATATTATACAGTTAATTGGTAGAATCATAATTTTTAATGACTAAGTGGGACCTTCTGTAACTATGCAAGTGGTTGATGTAAAAGTTTAAGCACAAGAAATTTCTTGATATTACGAAATTCTATAATTCTAGTTTAAATATTCCGAATTTTAGGTTTGCTGAAATAAGGAATACTCTGCAAGGGAAACAAGAGGAGAGATTACCATTTTTCTCAGTCATATTACCTTCCTGGTTCCAAAAAAAACACCGCAAACTTTATAAATCGATAAGAATCAATGCTGAGAGATTAGTAACCCCGTTTGATGTTCATGCAATGTTGAAAAGTGTGCTAAACATTGAATTAAATGAAAATGTCAACAAGGATGGAAGAGCTATTTCTTTATTATCAGAGGTAATTATTCAAATACATGAAAACAAAAAGCACTTAGGTGAAGTCAGGAATTTTTGCTCGCTTGTTTCTGTGTACCAAAACGGATTTCAGTGTTCATTGTCAGTATGACAAGTACTTTCATTTCAATTTTATAAACTTCAAAAGATGAAATCGCCGAATAGTCTTGAATATATCAGAAAACTCAATTTTTTTCTGTTTTCCGAAATGGATTTCAGTGTTCATTGTCAATATGACAAATACTGTCTATTTAATCTCATAATGTGAATAAAATAACAATACTTTGTTATGTCAAATGAAATATTGGGAAAATTCGCAAACCTAGAAAAAAACGTATTATTGGAATTACCTCGAAATTCTCATTTGTTAGTCAAACCTAATTGTTTGAGACCATTATCGGCTCAAAAATCACAGACATTCGGGCAAAATGCAAATGCTCTTGTTCATGGAAAAAGGCGCGCAAAAACCTCTTGTCTAATGTGGTAGAAAAAGTAGGCAATAATCTATCACTGTCTGTTCCCAGATACCTGCAAATAGGACATGCTCGAAGGCCTTCATAGAACCCCATTGGTGTGCATGTTTGACTTGGCATCCCTTAGAAACAGAAGCTGCAATTATACCTTACTTGAGTAAGAATTTAGTTGCAACATTAAATAACTATACTAATCAATATCGGAACTTGTGTGATGTATGGAAACTGAAGAAGATAAACTGGGCCAGTAGGCTGATCCCAAATGAAAATTTAATTAAGTTCAAGCAAAATTCAGATCGCGATGGTTTTGCAGCTGATTTAACTGCTGATACAAAGATCGACACGGAAACTTATCAAATAAGCGTAGAATTAATGCCTGATGGAGCCTTGTTTGAAGCTAGTGTTATTCACAAAATTGAAGAAGACAGTTTTTTAGTTAGGATAAGTGATATAAGTAGAATTAACATGTATGGAAAACAAGCAAGATGTATTGAAGACAGCTATCCTCATCTCAGGAAGTTTTGCCACTGTAAAAATTGAGACTATTTCTCTCAATCAGTGTGTTTTGAACATATTCTAGTCATAAAATCGAATCGAAGTACAGAGTACAGATCAATACTATGAGAAGCTAGGTATTATTTTACAAATATTAATGAAATTTTGTGGAAGGCAGTTTTTTTTTAACTCATTTTACACAGCAATAATTGTTAACTTTTTTGAGAGGGGTGCCCATATTCATCTTGATCATAGATTTTTTCAATTTCCTCACTACCTTACCGAACGTTTACATCTGAAATTTATTGCATGATATTTATGTCAAACACTGATTTATGTGAATTAAATTAATTGATTTCATCCACAATTCGCATGATTTATTCAAGAACCATCCTGAATCCTATTCCAGACTTCCAGTTATATCAACATTATTCCTATAGTTCTGGATGATTTTTTTTTCATATTATGTACGAATACTTAACATATAAACTATGACAAATTTCTCTAATGATGAAAGAAGTAATCAACCTAAATAATGGACCGCACATGGCGAACCGACTCCAAAAAATCTAATTCTAAGAAGCAGAAGGGATTGACTTCTTCCTCTTAATAAACACCACTCAATGTGCACTTTCGTGAAATAGCCAAATCAGGGAAGCACTTGGTTTTTCATTTTTCGTCGAGGGGTTGCCGTAATGTTGAGAGGACGCTCTTCGATGTTGTGTTTCGTCCCAGAGACTTTTCACTAAGACATATCCAGTGGCTCCTGTCGTAGACACTTCCAGCTCGCAAGCGGTACGCTCCGCATGTTGTGTGCGCCTTATGGAAGGATGAGGATAAGCTGGAGATTCCGCTCAGTGTCGCCGCAGTCAAGGCCATCTTCAGGACGTGTGGAAATCCGCCACAATTTCAACGCACAAATTCTGGCCTGGCTACAGCCTAGAATATTTCTGTATGCTGCCCAATCACCAGAGGTAGCTCTCCAAACTAAAAATGTTCCTAGCCACTGGATATCAAGAATTTCTTTGAATTTAATGGGTGCCTCCTTTAAAACCCCTAAAAAAATGGTCAATGTATTTTTAGTGATGTTCAGAATATTAAAGTATTATGCAAAGTTGAAGTTATTCATTGGAAATTCCTTGAACTTAATTGGGGATGGAGTCGATTAGTTACACTAAAACGCACTGAAAATATGAAATTTTCTATATACAGACGGTTAATATAGGCTTTTTGGACGCTCGTACTACTTACACGAGGACTATATCATTTCTCACGATGTCTTTATTCGAATTTTGAGCCGAAAATGGTCTCAATCGACAAGGTTCGACTCACTGATGACGAATCCGTCGGAAAATTCGAGTCTGTCCTTCCGGCCGTCCGTAAGCACGATTACTCTCGAACGGAACAACCTAGAGACTTGAGATTTTCAGTGTGGGTTCAGTTCCCAAATGCCGCGGTTAAGTTACTTAATGGGCAGAATTACACCAGGGGTTCCGTAAATATTGCCGTTTGAAATTTTGTTTTTCTGATTACTTCGAAACTACAGATTCGATCGAGATGAAATTTTTCATTCAAATGGAGAATGACGTGTTCAAGCTACATGCAAAATTTTGTCCAGATCGCATAACCAAAACCATAGAAAATTATAACTTTTGAACGGAAAGGTCTAGGGACTTGAAATTTTCAGGACAGGTGTGGATCTCGAATGTCGCGGTAACGTTCATCAATGAGCAAAATTAGATTAGGGGTTCCGTAAATATGGTTGTTTGAAATTTAGTTTTCTTGATAATTTCAAAACTACGGATCCGATCGTGACGAAATTTTGTATTTTAATGGAGAATGACATATTAAAGCTACATTTTGTCCAGATCGCATGACCAGAACCATAAAAAATTATAAGGCCTAGAGACTTAAATTTTTCAGGGTAGGTTTGGATAGCGCATGTCGCGGTCACGTTTATCAATGATCAAAATAAGACGAGGGGTTCCGTAAATCTGTGCGTTCGGAATATTTTTTTCCTGATAATTTCGAAACTATTGATTGAAATTTGGAATGAAATTTTGCACACAGATCTTCAAATACTGAATAAAGTAGTTCACTTTTATTTTCCTTGCTATAGTTGACTATAGTTATATAAATTTTACACATTCTTGATTGTGCTTTCGAAGAATTGTAAAAACAAAATTCGTTCATGTTTCTGACTTTCACATTTTGAGGTTCAACACAAAACTAAAGTTTCAAATTACTAAGCAGATTTGAAATAAAATGGGAACGTGGCAAAATCGATACCTTGCTCATCGTTTTATTTTACCCATCCTTCATGAACGTCTTTGAAATTTGGCCAAAAAATGTCAATTGTCAGTATTTGACAATTTGGCTCCATTCGGGTTTTATGTTTTTGGACAAAATCAAATTACTTAAATTAGTATTCTGTGTTGGCCAAATTTGTGACACGTCGGTGTTAATGTTTTCGTCATTTAATAATTTCAATTAAATATAATGGGGCAGAAGTTTCAATATGATGAAAGCGGAGGGACTTTTTTCTATTTCCTACTTTCATTTCTAGCATTAGTCCTAATACCGGCAACAATTTACTATTGGCCACGAAAGAAGAAAAGAGGTTAGGGAACAGTTAATGTTTTCTCTTTCGTTTTGTTCATTAGAACATATTTTTCATTTCATATCACATCTTTAGATCCAGAAGAGGAAAATAGACGTTGCCGATGCCCATCATGCATACAGAAAGTGGAATATCTCAAAAATGCAGAGCCCTGGAAAGGACCAAAGGATTTTTTGATAAAACTCTTAATTTTAGTTGGTTGGGCAGTTTTGATTCTTTTGGCATATAAAGTTTCTCAGTTCGATTATGAAATGGCTAACTTTGATCCTTATGAAATACTTAAGGTACCCCTGGGAGCTTCAGAAAGTGATATTAAAAAATCATACAGAAAACTTTCGCTCATTCTGCATCCCGATAAAGATACTGGAAATGCCAAGGAGTTCATGAAATTAACTAAAGCTTATCAGGTAAATAGGATTCAAAGTTTTCGTACACGTTTCCAGACAAGATTAGTATCAACAATTATAACTGTATCGTGACTTGGATGCGCATGGGCAATTCGGTCAGGTTCAAAGAAAAAAAGAATCGATGGCTCAACTATGCCATAGGCCCATCCTCAGAATTTTGGTATTTTTTAGGCTCTAACAAATGAAGAAGCTAGAAAAAATTGGGAGAAATATGGAAATCCAGATGGTCCAGGAGCAATGAGTTTTGGCATAGCACTTCCCTCTTGGATTGTTGAAAAGGAGAATAGTGTTTGGGTTCTTGGACTTTATGCTTTAGTGTTTATGATTGCCTTACCAATAGTCGTAAGTAAATATGATTTATTCAAAAAAGGAACAAAATGGAAAATCTGACATGCTTTTCTTTCAATTTTGTCGGGTTCTAAAATGAAACATACTTAAAATTAACTAACCCGGTGTTTCTTTTCTGTCACTGAGTATATTAATGTCTATTCAATCATCAATTTAATTCTACATTATTTTATGCTTCAGGTAGGAACTTGGTGGTACAGAAGTATAAAGTTCACTGGTGATCAGGTACTGTTGGATACTTCACAAATGTACTATTATTTCTTCCATAAGACTCCCAATATGATTTTGAAAAGGGTGATAATGATTCTAGCTGCTAGTTTCGAGTTTGACAAACGTCATAACTCAGAGGTTGTAGAAAGACCGACAGATAATGAGGAAATACCACAGGTGAGTAGATTACAAGATGTGGCAATTTCGTTTATGATTCCAATAGCTGAAATAAATCAGTTTCCTGTCTTTGAAATTACCAAATTTTTGGATCAAACTAAATTGCTGAATTATGGTCTTCGTACAATTCAAGATAGTGTTCTTATGAAAAACTGTTTTCGTTTTATAGCTTTTCAAAAAATTACCCCATCTCCAAGAAAAAAATAAAGAACAACCCATGTGTAGACTGTATAGTGTGAAGGCTAGAACCATTATTCATGCACATTTAACAAGGATACCCTTGAATCCCTTGACTCTAGAACAGGATCGAAGGTACATTATAGCAAAATGCCCGTATTTGCTTCTAGAGCAAGTGAACTGTGTTAATCAACTCATACTTTTGGGATATGCTAAAAGAAGTGAGTATTGATGAAAAAATTCAAAGAATTTCGAAAGCTGTGAACTTGAAGTGATGATTCCTATATTATCTGAAATCGATTGCTAATATTAATTTATTTCAGTTCAGCACATTCCTAGTATTGAATCAATAGAGAACTGTATGAAACTATGTCCCATGATTGTTCAGGCAATGTGGGAACATAAGTCGCCTCTACTGCAACTTCCCTATATAAATGAAGATAACCTCAAGTACTTTATGTCGAAGAAGCGTCATATTAAAACTTTACAACAGTATGCTCAATTGAAGAGTGAAGACAGAAGAAGCCTGTTGAGGAGTTTATCCGATTCGCAGTATGAAGATGTCATGAAGGTGCTAGGCAATATGCCTTATGTTGATTTCCAAGTCAAATGTGAAGGTAAACAAATTTTCATGAATATAATAAAAAGTTTATGAATTTTCAAATAACTCCCGGTTCCATATTGCACATAAAAGTGCAGAAACATATTTTCCCATATGCAATCATTAATAATTTGTTCAAATCTATTTGATTGGAAAATGTTATCAAGCTGATCAGTGTTGTATACTAGGTGAATATGGCAGATGTGTTACATCAGATCTACCGTGTGACTGGAATGTCTGAAATATAACCTTCATAACCTCTATTTCCGATTTGGTTAGTTTGATACTGTTTTTCTTCCCAAAGTAAAGATGAGTAATTCAGAAAAAACTCTTTTGCTCCAATGATGATGAAGATTAGAAGGTCAAAGAGGGACTGTCTCAACTGTAAATTGAAAAAGCTCGATTGGATATAGAATTGAAAAATGGTTATTTTCCTATCTAGAGCAGAAAGTTGTACTTTCCCGCACGAGATTGCCGGGCAAGTGGTCGAGTGCGGGGAAGATACTTTCCGCTCGAGATAGGAACAATATTTTTTTTTATTGATGCCCCATTTCACCTCTTTCAAGAACGCCTCAGCGTGTTTAAATCGAACTTTCAAACACGCGCGTTTTTTAAAGTCACTATGGCAACAGCAACGACTCGAGAAACGTCAAGTCTAAATGACAATTTTCCTATTATAGATCTGACAGGAGTACCTTGTTACGCCAAATAAAATATTACTTAATTCAAATAAATGAGGTATCAACCACGATTCTGCTTTACTTTTCAAAAAATCTATATAAGAATTCATTTTCAAGCACTGCGGTGACAACAATTCATTTTTGATGACAAATCGCAAATGAGGTTCTGTTTTTCTCATTACCATGACAATGAATGGTATACTGATCAAGAATTCAACCATTTTACATTCATATTTCCATTTTATGTAGTAATAATACCAGTATTCATGATTTAAAAGTGCTCCAATAAAAAAAAATAGCATAAAGTATTCGTGGATAAATGGTCTTTAAAACACTTGCTCTATTTTGAGCACTCCGGCTTCGCCGTCGTGCTCGAAAAATCGCGCGTGTTTCAAAGACCTTTTTATCCACTTATACTTTAATATACTATTTCCTACAACCGTATTATAAAATAAAAAAAACTAATTCAAGCATTTATTCTTATATAATTAACTTTTGTAAGAGAAATGCGGGATATAACTCGCATATATATTTACAATACATCATTCATTTGCCGTAATTGTTGACAATATTAATGTTGAAGGTGCAATTTGTTGCATTTTCGAGCTTTATTGCCGATGACAATAATTGTTGCTTCAGATCTCCATCTCTTGGACCAGATTCTACGGAATCTTACTGGCTCATTATAGTGCGACTGTTTGAATTTGATGAACATGGCTTGTCTTCTTTATCCGAAGTTGAAAAAGCATTAATAGAAAGTATTTTGTTACACAAATTTTGTTTTTGTTTTTCGGATTCTTCCACAGAAGTCGTTTTCCAACCTCCTAAGCGTTTTATATTTCTTATTCCTTCGCCTGAATCTGCTAGGAAGTTTGCAGAAGAACGTCTAAAACTATGGCCTGTATAAAATTCAGGATTAGGTAGGCGTAAATATGCTGCGATTTGGTTGGTATTTTTCCAAATTTATTGATACCTACACATTGAGTTGTGCATTTTCCCTTTCGGTAATTTACGAAGAAACGACGATGGGTGGTGCTTGGGGGTCGTAAATCTGCGTATGTTCTATACAGTTTCAAAAACATCCCATTATGTATTTCTTCAGAAATCACGAATGAGCTTGCTGTGTGATTTTTGGAATCCGAAATGTTTACTATTATGAGGGACCCTTTATCATTAATATCATCTAGGGTGATATTGGCAAGTTCCGCTCTGCGGCAAGCTCCGGCTAAACCAAAAATTGTTGCCAGTTTCATCATAAGGTCAACATAAACTTGACAATATCTTCTTTATTGAAAATTTTTGCTTTTTTTTTTATCGAAAACCAGTATTCTGCTTTTGCAAGTAGTTGGTTAACTTAGAAAACTTATATCAATATTTTCCTTTATTTTCAATAAACATTTAACCATGGAATAGCGTGACCAGAGTTTATTTGGTTTAAGTACTTTATTGAGATCGACAAAGTACGCCAAAAGTACTTCCTCTTTAAAACTTTTCACATTCTTACTTTCGCACCAGTTCAAAAAATGGTCATATTGTTTTTTGTACCTTTCTTTAGATTTTTCTGGCAATAAATCCAAGAATGCTACCTTAGCTGCTTCCAGAATGTCTTCCGGTAGCTCTCCATTAGATGAATACATTTATTTTCTTATCTCGTTTTAATATTTAAAAATTATTCAATAAGGTTAATTACTTGACAGGTATTCGTTTTGACAAATTAATTAAGTTACTAACCAGTTGCTATGGAAAATCGTAGGCCATGACATAGTAGAAATAGTTCAGATCTATGGGTGCTATTGAGAATTTTTGAAGCAGGTCAAGTTTATAATTTCTGAAAATTCGATCATTTTAAAATGAAAAATTGAATCAATTATTATGCTAACATAGTTGAAATTGCTTGATTTATAATTATGAACTAGTTATATATGTAAGCAGATACATTGATCTCATTTCAAAGGTATTATAATCTACAAATTAACAAATATTTACTAAATGTAAGTAATACTTTCGGAGACGAAAACAGTGTGGGAAAGTATTCGGTTGTAGGAAAAAATTATTTTCGTGAATCATTTTTCTTATAAATATAATTGATAAAATATGGTGTGATGTGAAAATTGGTTTAGTTTTCAAAAAAGTGACCATGCAAACCAAATTGACGATTTAAGTTAATGTGGATTTATTCTGTCCAAAATAACAAGTAGCGAAATGTTGAAGATAACGACTATATATCCCAAAAATGATGTGTATATTAGTTTGTTCTGGTTGGGACAAAAAATGAGCAGTTTTTTCTGAGCTTTGATGCAATGCAATGTTCTATGTACATATTGCACCAAAGTTCAGTTTCCACTTTTTCATAAAAGCCTGAATTGTAAATGTATTGGTAAAAATCATAAATTTTTTCTTCAGTTATTGATGATGAAAACCCTACAAAAGTTACGGCAGGTGCTATTGTAACCGTAACAGTAACTCTAACACGTCGAAACATGAGTACCCTCTTTGGTGATGAGAGCGCCAAAGACAATAGTCTTATCACTGAAAATGGAGTAGAGGTTGAAAACAAAGAGAGTGCTGGTGGTGATGGGGATTCAGAACCGTTTTTCAAGAGGCCTGCTTGGATGAAACAAAAGAGAGGTTTGAAATTTTTTCAAAAAAATATTGTATCGAGGGTTTTTAGAACATTTAGCTTTGCTGCAGTAGATCTTCATCTTTCTTGTAAATATTTGAAGTTTTTGTATTATTCAGGTGGTGGTAAAAAGAGCAAGAAAGCTGGAAAGCAAAATAACAAATCAGCAGTGAGAAACAATCACAATGTCGAGGAATCCCCCATACCGTCTCAGGAAAAATCTAAGACCAAAGATGAAAAAGATAAAGCTTCAAAAGAGGATCTATCGAATGATTCTGATGAAAGTGATAGAGAAATTGGGAAAACAGAGAAATCTTCCGATGAAGATAATGATAATATTCAAAGGAGCGAAAATAGTGATGATGATGATCAGGTAAGCATAATTATTATGCTTCGATCTCTTTACATATTTAATTGTACTTCTTCTTAGGAATGGGAAAAGTTCAAAAAAATCAGAGAGCGTGAGAGATCATTAGAGGGAAAATCGAAAACGTCACATTCGGTTCACTGTCCATATTTTCCTGCAGAAAAGCAGGAATATTGGTGGACTTACATATGCGATAGAAAATCTAGGACTCTCCTTACTGCTCCTTATTATGTTACCAGCTTAGTGAACCAAGAAGTCGTTCATCTCAAGGTGAGAAGATACAATTCCGTTTGCATTCTGTGCAGTAGGATAAATTATTTTTCCTTGTAAGCAGTTGAAATTCAGAATTCGTCAACGGTTTTCTTTCACAGAGCGCCTTGAAAATGATGGCAATTTCCTCTTCTATCTTGGTTTTTCTGAGCTGAATTACAGTTTATCACATTCATAAAATTACAATTCTTCTCCGTTCAAAGTCTTTTTCAATTATTTTGGATGGTTTTGTCTAAAAGGGAGCTATGTGTTAACTTAGTAAATCTCATGATAAATGTAATAATATACATCAATCTGATTTCGTTTCAGTTTACTGCTCCCATATGGCCAAACAAATATACATTTCAAGTGTGTCTGAGATCAGACTCTTTTGTTGGGTTTGACCAGCAGAAAGATATCAAATTAGATGTGGAAGAGGCTCATAAAGAAATAGTAGACCATCCTCAATGGGAATTCGAGGATTCAGCAGATGAAGCAGTGGCTGATAACGATGCTCATGAATCGGAATATACCACTGATGATGATATTCCTGGAGATGACTGAAATATCCTTTGGGGTATTATAGATAAAAATAAAATCGAGAGTCTGTCTACCAGTCGGGTGGTCCAACATTCAATAAAAGGAATTTAGAGGCAGATTTTTCTACATTCATCATATTTTTATACTGTGAATTTTTATTAATTTATTAGATTAGATCTCCTATTCATTCATGACAGATGAAGCGAAAAAAAAATGTTATTTAAGATGAATATTGTCATCTGATGTGTTCTATTTGAAATGAAAAATCAATTTTTTTTATTTCCTATGGCCAGTCTTCTTCATTGCAGACAAATGTGGGTTTAAGGAATGGTATGGACCATTAATTAGGTATTTAAGTGGAAATGAGTCAATTTTGTTACTCCCTGAGTAAATTCGTGCAATATTTTCTCGATGTACTTTTAGAGGGGGAGAGTGTTGAACTATTTATTTGAAAAGTAGTACCTATTTATGTATGTTGAATTAAAAAATTATATTTATTCTTCCTGAAACATAATTAACAAATGATCTTAAAATTTGTTAATTTCTAAAATAATGGGTTCATGTTACGATTCCGAAATATAAACGTAAAAAAAAAATTTCTAGATTCTTACTTAACTCAATTCAAAGTACAATTTTAATATTTTATCAGATTCATTTCGGTCTACATTTCTTCTGGATAAAAATTTTCAGTATGAAAAATACTGAGGAATGGACGAAGTTGCAGTTAGTTTTTCATTTTTAGCGTCATTTTATTCCCTAATTGGCCTGCTGCCAGGTATTGAAGAAATTATACAACCGTTTGAAATACTAATTGCAATTTTTAGTGATTGTAGGAATTTTTGTTGGCTGAATTTTGTAAATTGAAATGAAATAATAAATTGATATTTAATTCCAAATGTATGTTGAATAATATGGACACGTTAAATCTATCCAATGAAGCTGTTCCGAAAGAAGTTTCAAACATATTTTTCATTTTCCTCAAATTTTTTTGGAGTACCTACATGTTTAGCGAGGATACATCTTGGTATAGTAAATATCAATGCTTGAAACAGAGAATGAAGCTGAAGTAAAATCCCATTAGAGAGACTGACGCGGCATTATTTCCAGAGGGGGAGGCATAAAGTAGTAGGTATTCCCAAAGTTGAAAATTTCCTGATAAAATGGGTCTGTAAGAGAGAAAGTCCTTCATCTAGAAAGCTGTAATTTTATGCATAATAACTACTGGAGACTCAAGATCATGTCACAAAACAAACTGTTTTACTTCAACGAAAAGTGAGTAACTGCGTTTTGATTTATCATTTATGGAAATTAACGGTGGGAATTGGCTAGGAAAAATAGTTATTTTTTTCTAAGAAAGATGGATTCTCTAGACAATTTGTTCCCATTATTCATAATATGAAGCTCAGTAACTGGGATCCAGGAAAGATGAAGTGCATGAGAACTCCTCAGGATTTGAGATGGTCATGACTTCTTTGAAAACAGTTCTTCAATTTTGTGTCACCCCTAGCCTTTCAAAATTCTGCCAAAATCTGAATGTCACAATAATATAATTAACGTTTTAAATTTTCAAGTGAACGATGCTTTGAAACCTGTTTGCGATTGTATATTGTACGTGTTTTATGATTTGAAAATTCACCATGGGTAAAAAAAGGCATAAGCCCAAGAACAATATCTTCAAAAATGTTGAAAAACAGAAAATTAAATTGAAAGTAAGTGAAAAAACAGAAAAAGAACTTCTGGCTTTACTAGATGAAAATCTTGAGGGCGAACCAATAGAGGAACAAATAAATTGTCAGAAACAAGGAAATCGAACGAAGATTTCATCACGCAGAAAATATCGCAATCTTTTGTATTTTGAAAATCCTAAATCATTCGATATAGCGATGAAAGAATTCGCAGAACGGTTGGAAATTCATGATGACATGGCAAGAATATTTGGATTTCACCTAGATATCAGTTGTATCGAAAAAAAAACTAGATGTCGACATAAAGCAGTCGAAGTTCATTGAATATTCATTTTTCCGATTATAGTTCTGTTCCCTCAACACGAGCTGACTAGAATTAAATTTCTTTGATAAAATTGTATTACTCATTATTGGTGGGGTTAACAAAATCTCTTTCGGTTTGTAAGAGGGTCCGCCTAAGTCAAGCTACGCCACTGCCCATGCCCTTGCACCGTCATACTGCGAACAGTGCAAACTATATTTTATTATTTTGGGCCTTCGCAGGAGTATCTCAGAAATTCATTCAATGCTGATGAAACGGTGTATTAAAATCAAAAATTTATATACATCAAGATTAATACAGGACAGGAGGCAGCATCAAATTTGAAATGATGGCGTCGACTACCTAGAACCGATCCTGCACACATTACGTGGAGCTGTGCACAAGGGATCATATTAGTTTTGTTTGAAAGATACTTCAGTTGAAGTGAATAACAAATTATTTTCACAGCGAAATTTTAAATGTCATATTTTTCCTTAATTCCGTTATAGCTGAAACTCCGTTGCTAAAATAATAAAAATATCTTTCGGGGCATTTGTCCTAATATTGGTGATAAATACAATGTTGCCATGTTTATTTTTGGCCCTATATAACGGATCTCGAAAAATTACTAATTTTTTCGATGATTCTCGGAATAAACCCTTTTCTTTTTCTTTTTTTGGTTGAAATTTTTGGATAATTGTCAATTTGATTGCATTCATTGTAGATCCCTATACCTGAAAGAATTTCGAAAATCATTTATTCAGATAGTTTCCTATCCCAAACTGACCCAATTATTTACGGAAACATGATTTGTTTATTAATACAGAATAAAGAAACATACTCGTTATTGAAACAAAAACTGATTAAATTCATAACTCTTTGAAACTGTGTTAAAATAAGGAAACGGCAACAGTGGCAACTGTCACTACCCCAAGTAGGTTGAATGTTGCCAGATATACTAGAAACTAATTTTCAAAATAACTAAATCGTCCTCACAAATTTGTAAATATAAGATCATTATTTACATAGGTATATATATGGAATTTTGGCCATATAACATTCCGAGTAATGCTGCTTCTGCTTTCTTGAAACTAAAAGAAGAGATCGGTATAAAGAAGAACGCTAAACTGTAACTTTCCATATTAAAACAATTTTCGAATTAATTGATGGAAATATATTGACCCTTTTTAATAAATAGATATGAAATTCAATTATTGAATAAAAAAAATTTATCATTTTCATACTGATATTGTTATATTAAATGGATGATAAAATAAATGCTGAAAAGTAAAAAACCTTGGCAACATCGCTACACTATATCAGCATGCGCTTTGGTGTTCTTGTTCACGAAAATGAACATTCCAAAACAAAATGTCACTTCTTTGACTCACGTTCGCCATCTTGTTACGGTTAAGAGCATTTCATCTAAGAAAATCCAGGTTGTTAGAATACTCTAACAGTCTTCAAGTGTGAACGATTATAAAGACTGTTAAATATATGTTTCGAGTTCTTTATTTTTCTAGTAGTCTGACGAACAAGTGATATTTCTAAATTTCGTTGTTTGTTTTGATCAGTCAACGGTAATTTCGAGCAATGGCGTGTGCAACTTTGAAGAGATCTTTGGATTTGGACTGGGAGCCTGTCTCTGCCAAAAGGAGGAGATGTGCCCAATTTTGTACTAGTCCCACACATACTAATACTCCATGTAGTTCAAATTCAGCAGTAGCTTCAACACCGAAGCAAGTTTCCGTTTTTCCCGATGTCATGGGCAGAAAACTTACGCCAGGTAATATAATGAGTTTATGTTAATTCCAACTATACGAATTCGTTCGAGTCCTGTCCGAAAGTGTTCTTCAAAATCTTTAGAAACGGAATCGAAATTGGACAAATGATTGACAATTGAATGACATCAGCTGATTAAACAATTATTTGTTTATAAACTTTCAGGATTGCGAGTTTATTTTGTTAAGTGACGAACAATTTTCTGTTGGCCAATTTCTTTTTCTTTAATTTTATGAAATAAATTATTTGTTGCGTAATTCGGTTTTCTCTACCTATATATTTGTCAATCTTCACCTAAGAAATTCATTATCACCGAAAATTTCATTTCTACTCCTTGAATTCAAAATTCACGACCGACCCTGTCAATAAGTGTTTGAGGTCTACTAACTCGTTCAAAAATCCACTTTTGAAGTGGCTTTTCTTTGTCAAAGACATTTTTCACTACGATCTCCTTACAACAGTCACGAAGACGTTTCAGGAATTTTCAATTTAGTACAACATTCGTGCTTGTGATACATACCTACCAATGAAATCTAAATTTCAGTAATTTCCTCGATATTTTCTCCTGCTTCAAATTGAGTATTATTACATAGAATTATTCTACCTGAAAAAAAAACAATCAATAAAGAGTTCGTTTTGGCATTTCAACTGATTTGAAAAATTATTGTGAATTTTGAAGCTCATGGAAAAAGATACTACTTCACAAATTATATCTGTAATTTTGAGCGCTCGTTCTTCTTACACGAGGGCTATATCATTTCGTCACGATGTCTGAATTTTGAGCCGACAATGGTCTCAATCGACAAGATGCTACTCGCGAATCCGTCGAAGTCTGTCCGTCCGGCTGTATACACGATAACTCTCGAACGGAACGACCAGGAAACTTGAAAGTTTCAGGGTAAGTTCGTATCTCGAATGCCGCAGTTAAGTTCGTTATTGGGCAAAATTTGACCAGGGGTTCCGTAAATATGGTCGTTTGAAATTTAGTCTTCTTCATAATTTCAAAACTACGGATTCAATTGTGACGAACTTTTGTATACTAATGGAGAATGATATATTCAAGCTACATGTTTTTCAGATCGCATGACCAGAATCATAAAAAAATATAACTTTCCAACGAAACATTTTCAGGATAGATGTGGATCTCACATGTCGCGGTCACGTTCATAAATGAGCAAAATTAAACTATGGGTTCCGTAATTATGGCCGTCCATTTTCCTGATAATTCCGAAACTACTGATGGATTGGAATGAAATTTTGCACATAGTTGAAGAATAATGTATTCAAACAAATTCAAGACTGCCCGTCCGGCCGTCCTTCCGAATACACGATAACTTTCGAACGGAACGACCTCACCTAACCTAGAAACTTGAAATTTTCAGAGTAGGTTCGAATGCCGAGTTTCAGTTCGCTATTAGGCAAAATTCTACCAGGGGTTCCGTAAATATGGTCGTTTGAAATTCAGTTTTCTTGATAATTTCAAAACTATGGATTCGATCATGACGAAATTTTGTATTCTAATGGAGAATGAGCTACATTTTTTCCAGATCTCATAACCATAACCATGAATTCCAACGAATTATTGAATAAAAAATCCTTATATTTCTGTAACAGCTGATTCGGCGTAATTGACAAAGAGCTGCTGTCATTTTTTTTGACATTTGGTTTCTGAAACTGGAAAATGTGAATCTACCTACAAGTTTGATGAACAAGCGCTCAAAAGCTCCTGACTTCATGTTAGTGCTTTTTATAATTTTTTTTAAGGTTCTGGTTGAATATCATCAATAAAATCCAAAATCAAGTGCTGAATTTATACAGATAAATAACAACAGATGACACAATCACAAGAATTTTTAAGTCATTTTTTTTTTGTTTTTTTGCCATATTGAAAAAACGTAGAATGTTTGAAAGGTTTTGCTCAGCAGCTTAACTAAACATTCTTAGATTTTTTTTTTGGTTTGTACCATCTTCAGAGAATCTATCACAATTTCTGTAATTTCAAACTAATAGAAGTTTTCTAGCTCTTGGAAGTTTTTTAGATTCAGAACTTGTAAAATCCATCTAGGTAGAGAAATGTTTAAATTCCAGCCACTTTTAACGCTGAATGAATAGGTCCTTCAGGATAAATGCTGCAACTTTCACATAAAGGTTTATTATCCCCATATCATTTTGTTTCCTCATCTTATTCACACGAAATATCAAAAATGAAATACCGACAATATGGTACTTTGATTTTTAAGAATGATGGGTCACTTTTAATTCCAAACTGACCTACTTATTCACGACTCACGAACTGTTGATAGTAGAGTTCTGCGTTGAAAAAAATGGGATTTAGGAATATTATATTTCAAATCTCACGATTCTATGTTACTTATACTATTGTTTATGGAGGGATAGTTAGTCGAAGTGGAGGCTTTTATATTGGATGTAATTTTGACTGCCTTGTGTTGTTAAAATGAAAAAACAACAAAAAATTCACTGGGTAGGTGGCGAAACCTGTAGCAAATCATATTTTGTTCCACAGAATGTTGAGAAAATATCTATATTCACTACGATTTTTGTTTCTGCCTTTGATTGCAGAGGCGGGCTGGAATTCATTGGATTATATCTGGCTGTAGGTATTCATATAAATTATTATTATTTTATATGAACGAACACAACGGAGACCACGCCAAATTTACCATTCAAAAGATTTGAATTCCCATAATGGGGACTCATCAAGTGGCGCCTCTGGTGGCGGTACCCATTCTCGTCCACATTTGAAAGCTGGCCATCATTGCCGCGAATGAGCATGCCAAGTTATATCAAAATCAACCAAAAGGTTTTAGAGTTATTAATAAAGTACCGACCATTTCTTGAATTGAAAATGAAGCCACTCAAGACACATGCTTATTGGATATTTAAATATTTTTATCTAAGAAACTGATCGTTATCATTTGACGATTTGATCTGCAGAATAACTTTAGGTAGATGTAATGAAACAATTTCTCTGAAGAAAAAATTTGTAGAAAATCTAATAAGCAAGCCAACAAATCAATCCATGTAACCCCAGAAAACACCAAATCCATCATTCGCATCTGTAGACCGGTTTCGACTTTATCAAGTCTCATCAGTATAGCTCAGCGAAGATAAATTCGATGTAATAAACAGAATTCCTTTAAAACCAAACGCAACGGCGATCGGAGAAAATTTCTCCACTTACGCCACCTGTCTGCTCAAAAAGCAATCGTGAAGTAGTTTTTCATCTTTCGTAGCCCTATCTGCAAATTTTTATTTTTTCAACTCGAAACTCGGAATTTTTAATCTTTCAATCCTTCATATCTCGTCTTCTACTTGTCAGGGAGACCAGATATTTGATCTTAGTGGAAAATTCAATTCCCCTCCTTTCAGTACCGTCACAGTCAATTTTTAAATTCAATTTTAAAGAATTTGTCTATCTTTGGGCAATGATTATAAAGGTTATTTTGTAATGGTGAATTTTGGCAGCCTTGCCCATGATAAAATCATCTACTCACAGAACTTCAGTACAAAAAAATCCAAATCCTTTTGATCTGATCCAATGAATCAGAATATTTAACATTCACCCGAAGAAAATCAGAATCTTATAAATGACATCGATTTCTTTTCTTCAGAATATATGGCTGAGAGTATCAAAGCAGAGCTCAGGAAAATCCAAAGACGCAGGGAAATGAAATACGGAAATAATATGGAAAATTTGGACTGCAGTTCAGGTGGAGAATCGCCTTCTCGCTCTGATATACCTCTTTTCACTTTTAAGCAGGTGAGTCAGTTTTTTGTTGAACCATATGCATTTCAAATATTGATTGTAAATAATTACAGGTCGGTATGATTTGTGAGCATATGCTTAGAGAAAGAGAATCTGAAATTAGACAGGAATATGACAATGTCTTAGCTGCCAAGCTCTCAGAACAGTATGATGCCTTTGTTAGGTTCACTTATGATCAGATTCACAGGACTTATGATGCTGCACCAAGCTGTAAGTATATCTTAAACAGGTTTCTTTTAATTGAGGATATGAATCAATTAATTTTTGTTTGTTTCAGATTTATCGTAAAACTGACATGTCGCCGCAGCGAATGTTTTGTTCATAATTATCATCTAGCTATTGATAACTATTTAAGGACCGTTTATTACAGTTATATAAGAAGTCGTACATCAGTGTGAGATGCCTTAGATCATAATCATATTTGCTCTTACGCACTACTCGATTTGTATATATATATAGTACATAATATATGATTAATATTATATATAACCTAACTGTCACATCATATATTTTTTATGATATATTGTTTTTGTCAGAATCGATACACAAAACTATAAATGTTGTCATTATTGAATTTATGTACATATGTTTTAATATGCCTCAACAACTTATTTTTTAATGAAGCCTATTTTATCATGATTTTTTCCTTTATTTCTTGAACAAAGGCTTTGAGAAATGAATTTTGATATCTGTATTCTCTAGAACTTTCATATTCCATATGACTTTTAACATAATTTAAACAAGATAGTATTTGACTTGAAATATATGTAGATAAGACGGTCTGCCATTGAAGTGTATTCGATTCTAGTTCATTTAGAGTTACTGATGATTTTCCCTTAATTCAATTCCAATTTGAATATTTCTCCTCTTCTTTATTATTTATAAGCATTTTTGTTGATGTGTAATGAAAATGTCCAGTAAATTTCATCAGTTATTATTTTTGCTAGAATATAGACTGAAAAAAAACCTAAATGATATATTCAATTTCATGAGAAAATTTTTTAATTGGAAGGTTTTCAAATTGCTGATGAAATCTATTGAATTTTTTCCTCTGGTAGTAGTTTCATACCGAAGGATTTGAAAGGAATTATTGAGACATGCATAATTTTTGTCCCCTGAATACTCTCAGGATGAATTTTTCTACAAAGAATATATGAATTTCATATTACTAAGCATTAATTTAAGGAACAATTTTTGAATGTAAGTTTGGTGGAGAAGATATTAAGAATTTAAAAAAATATGTAGTAAGCTTGATTTCAGATTGAATTCCATAAATCAGAATAGAACGTTTGAATCTTCATCATAAGATAATTCACTTACCATTCTTTTTGAAGATTGATGGTTATGCCCTTTCTGTTGGGAGTTATCTTTTTTTTGTTTTGATTAATTTGTAAAGTAGTAGTTTCGGATTATAATTTCCAATAAAAAATAAACTGTTGAATGGTTGTTCAGATTCTTTGTCAAAAAAACCAACTCCAATCAAATTAGGGTCATCCTGTTACAAAAATCGTGGAAGAAAACCGCGAGTGTGGGGGTACGTGGATGTTGAGTGGTTTTCGACTCGCAAATATGATTACTTTTCTTGTAATTTCGAAAAAACCAAAAGAAAACTGTTTTTTTAATTTAATGCTTGTAAAATCTGAAACAATGGAGCGATGCTGACACTTTCAACACACGAATTGTGGTGAATGAAAAGACGAAGGAAATGAATGCTAGTGCAACTTGATCGGGTCATTATTATCGTAGAAAAGCCGGAAAACCCGTAAAAATCAGCGTTTTTTCAAAAATTCATAGTTCAAGGTGTGCTGGTTTTCGATGACTAACTCAATTTTGGAAACTGATGGGGCAAACGGCTTTGATTTTTGGAATCAATGAGAAAAGGCTACAACATCTCTGGCACCAAAATGCCTGTGTAATCCATCTAATTCTGTTTACTGCAGAGCTCCGCTAATAATTCGTGTTCGTGAGATATGACATTTTGGATATCTGTTCAGGCAACTAAATTGGTTTTTCTTGAACATCTGCATTGGACCACCTGTATATAAAGCAGTAAACCCTAACTTGCTTTATGCTCATCTTTCAACCTTGGAAAGATTTGAAGATTATTAGCTTCCGATTTTCGCGAGAGGAACTGGGTAGATTTCCGAAAGGTTTCTTATGAAACAAGAGTTAATTTCTTATTCTGAAATTATTCTCTTGTCTAGGACCATCTTCTTGTGAAGAATATCGTTAAGGAGAATCACCATGCGAAATAAGCACCAACTGATAGTATATCCTTCATGGCAGTTATGGTACTCCTAGGTTGAAAACACATACATAGTTTTTATCATATAAGGTAAAAGAAAGTAACTGCACGCTAAACAAAAATATTATAATCCGGAAAAAATCAGTATATTACTACTGAAGAGAGATAACACATCATTAAATTTCAAGAATAACAATCATAATCAGTAACCGAATTCACAAATCAGTTACAATTGATAATTTTGCTAAAAAAAAATGCCTAGAGTTTGTATTTCTAATAAGAACATTATTAGAAACGCCTTGATTCATTAGAACTTTTAAGGCAGAGCCTGCAACATATCCTAAACCTTTCGAACAGCCTAAAGTATAACTGAAACCCCCTTCTCTAATGAAACCAAGAACTTGTCTAGAACAAGAATCTTTTACATTTTCAGTGTCCGGAAGCCATAATTTCCTCATTTCTATATGATACTTGATTAATTCTGGCAAATCAATATTTTGTAGTTTTTTTTGTAAATCTTTGGCTTTTTTCCTTCTATTCCTGAGTCGTTTGAGCATTGCTTTATGCTGTTTCCTCATTGCTGTTCTTTTCTTTTGATTTGGATCGGGACATTTAGGCTCTTCAGGAACTTTTTTGAGATCTTCTAATTTCGGAAGACAAATAATGGAGAATTGCTTTGGAACTCCTTTGATGCACTTAACTTGTACTGGGACTAAACAATTGTCCGGTAAAGCAACATCTGCCCCTGATAACAATCTATCTTGTAAAGTCATCAAAGATTTTTTTTCACGTAAAACCATGTATGTTTCTATTTTCCGTTGCAACCAATTTTCTATTAGTAATTTCCAATTAAATTTGAAAGGACTTACAATATTATATTTGCTGAAATTAGTTCTTCTATTCGGAGGTTTTCTGAAAAACTTTTCTATATGATTTTCACTGATACTTTCCTCTTCTTTCTGACCTGCTGGTGTATCAGGAAACAAGAGGTCTAATTTGCCCATCTCAAAGTTATTATTTATATACTCTCTCAGTCCACCACTTCTTGCACCCCACATTATCAAGGAAATCCATACTGGTTGTGCCCATGATGATGGAAGGATTATATCCCAGCCTGAGGAATATCCTATGTTATCATTCCTGCTTCCAGGTCTTTGTATCAATAGAAGAGGAACTGGGCTTCCCATTTCGCTCAAATCTGACCCAGGAATCAAGCACTCGTTACGTATTTTCGATACCTCTGAATTTGATATTTTATTGGAATTAATTTTTTTTCTCAGGTTTTCATCCCATAAAGGACTAAAACCGAACTTGGGAAGAAGGCAATTCACTTCTGAATCTAAACTAAAGATTTGTTGAGACTTTGTTCGAACTCTTGGTGAACTTAATCGAGGATCATACGCAACAATTGGAACAATAATATGTGGAGATAAATTATTAGTTGTCACTGTTTTGAGGTCTGTCCAATATTTTTGCTGTTGTTCGATGACTTCCGAAGCGGATTCATCATCTTTGAACCAAGCATCAACAATTTTTCCTGAACAACATGAAGTAAAACAGTTTTGAATAATACTATTTGATAAATCACCACTCAATCGGAAACGACTCAATTCAGTCCTGAGTTCTTTGAGCTGAATTTGTTTATTGATATCATAATAATGATCATCTTCAATATGCACTAATTCAAAACATTTCAGAAGTGTTTGAAGAACATCTTCATGAAAAGCAGTATGATTCCATATCCAAAGAGATGTATTGCTATTATTAGTATTCTGTGAGAACTTCCAAATAAATCTGACTTTACCTAAAGCTTTTTTAACATTTGAATTAAATTCGTATATTGTTGTTTCTCCTTCCCTTAGACCACTGACAAAAACTTTACTTCCAATGGATAAGCCATCTAACAGATTTGTGATACTTTTAAATTTTTCAATAATAATATCTCTTTCAGCCCTTATTTCAATACCCTGAAAATAAGAAATATCTTGAAGGAGGCAATGGTTTTTGGTGGCTCTGTAACAGGCAGTAAATGCTTTATCACATGGACTATAAGGTATCTTATAGCCCCATTTAGTGATCATATGAAATCTTTTCGCATACCATACATGTGTATTCAACCATTTAATTTTAGACTGTCTCTTGGTATATTCTTCTAATAGGTTTGGGGGCTTTCTTCTATACTTTCTCGAAGGTCTTTTCTGCTTCGGAGGTAAACCAGATTTCTTCATTTGGCTCATGTGCTTCTCACGTAGACGTCTTGGCAATCTTTTCACATTGTGTGACATTGCTCTTCTTCTCATATGTCGAGGTAATTTTTGGAATGCCAATTTGGTACTATAATCAGAAGAAGATAGAAACTTCTTCATCAATTGTACCTCTTTACATCTTGCATAACTGAGTTTGGCGAGTAGAAAAGATGACGGCAAGTCATTTCCAGTCTCGAAGGTATCAGGAGTTGGATCCATTGTTTATGTTGATTTTAATTCACTTTCCACTAACTGAAATAACTTTTCTATTCAAATTATGATAACTTGGAATAATGGAGGTTAATAGGGATGGCACGAAAAGAACGGAACAGGTTATTGGGAATAGGTATCATCAAACTGTTCCAGGAACCTGTTATTTACAAAGAACGGAACCTGTTCCGCAGAACAGAAACTAATATCCATGCGGCGCGGCCACGGCGTCCCTCGTTCGAAATTCACGTAACTGTTCAAGTATGAATATTATGAATGTGTTATTGTTTTCGTGTTCACGTTGCCTGTTCCTAATGTACCTATTCTTTCCCATCTGGCATTTGGTTTGGTAACAGGAACGGAAAGTGGTGAATGGGTAGACGCCAGATAATATTGGAATGATTGATTCAATATTGAACGAATAGTTTGAACTCCGAAAAGTTAACTTGGAGACTTTTTTCTACAGTGGCATTCGCAGAGAGGAACGACTTGTACGCGTCGAATAATTTGCGATATTTAAAATTTCGAATTTTGGTGGTTGTTTTGAATTCAGCTGATAAATGTTCATTTCGCTATTATTGGTTGTTATAAGACTATATCGGATTTCAGAGATGCGATGCCAAAAGAATAACTTGTTATTGAATTATTTGGGCATCTTCCAGGGTTTTTTGGATTAAGTCTATCCAACGTTTCGGTCCGAGTAATTGGATAACAGAAATTGAGAGTTATGAATAATTAGACAAATTATATGATAACGAGTTTGTGAAAAAATTCCAAACCGGACTAGATCTCCTACTCATTTTATTTTTATAATTAGTTCGACAAAGGACAAAAATAGAAAACAAAAAACTTTTTTAAAATTGCGAGCGATCTTCTTCCGACAACAACTCTCAACGCTCGACAAAATAAAATGAAATAGTAAAAAGTAAAATACACCCTAATCTTCCTAGTTCCTATTCGTGTACATGCCCCAAACTCGATCGAAAGCGCAAATAATGCACTCAGTCCTCATTATTCTTGAATCATATAAAACAACGAATAAGAATAAGCATCTGTTAAAACTTAAAATAAACCAGCAGCCGACATCCATGCTGCAGATCGATCCCGTACGTAACCTACGTCACTGTTCTCTCAGACGAGGCCGACTATTTTTTTTTTTTTTTATCCCGACTCTCCTAGTTCTCTGTGAGACCCCTCAGAAGCTCAGAGCTTGAACGAGTTTGGAGGAATAGGAAAAGGAACGGAATCGAGACCGTTCCTACGCGTTGAGCGTTCTAGACATAGACTAATAATAAAATATTATTATAAGTCTATGGTTTTAGATAATATGAATAACAGGTTACCAAAAGAACAGGTACGAGGAACAGGTTCCCGCTCAGGAACGGAACAGGTTGGAACTGTTCCCTGAATTTACCTGTTCCGACCCATCCCTAGAGGTTAAAGCCACAGAACACAGAATAACCTAAGATTAATAAATAAACGTAATTCCAAAGAGATAATTTCTTTATATTTTATTATTGCAGCTTTCGATTTGCTATTTGAGCTCTTCCAGTGCCCAGAACGGCCGAAACAAAGACATTGGCGCATTCGAATTACTTTCTAAGAGCGTGCGCGAAGCAACAAAAACCGAGATTCCCGGTGAACGAAACTTCAAATCGAAAGCGGCATATGGCATATGTGATCATCAATTTAGGAAAGTGTTTGGTTTTCTCAAAATGAAGTAACATTCTAACATCAGCTATAATTTGGAAATCACTTTTTCGTCGAGAGAAAAAACTAGAACAAAATCTAATCAGTGGCAACACCGGGGTTTCCATACGTCTTTCCGCAGAGTGTCTAAGCAAAGATTAGACAACAAGATGGATCACTCCGCTTTTACGCCTGTTCACTATCCTATGACCTTGAGTTCATCTGAAAATAGAGAGGGGTGAATCGGAGAGAGACAACCACTTCTAAGTTTATTATGATTTTTGAATTTTCAAATAATCTTAACCTCAACATTTCATACATTAAACGCAGCAATATGTTTATTGAAACAGAATGAGGACATTTTCAGGATTTCATTCTATTGAATCTATATCCCGAATGTATTATGTATGATACAACTTTTATGTTGGCTGCTTTTTTTACATAATATTGTAGAAACTAGATTCTTTACACATTTCATTTGTGATCATACTGTGATAATGTATTGAAGAAAGTTTATATTTCAGCCTTCCAGTATTTTAGTAACAAAATCCAGTTTCCAAGATTTATATCCAAAGTAACTAGGTATATCCATCAATAACTATTGTCATCGAGTATAAAACAAATTCCATTCATTCAGCATTAGTATCACCATGGTAGACAATTCAAAATTCAGTGTTTTCCCCCGGATATTATCTGATCTTGGCGATATAATGAACACGAACTGAAGGAAACAAATCTATTGTTCATATAGCACG
Source organism: Aphidecta obliterata (assembly GCA_963966015.1). Classification (NCBI taxonomy): domain Eukaryota; kingdom Metazoa; phylum Arthropoda; class Insecta; order Coleoptera; family Coccinellidae; genus Aphidecta; species Aphidecta obliterata. Next base: position 20,631,046 of record OZ014430.1, on the reverse strand, counting down.
TTCACAGCAACAAAATCTAAAAATTCTAATTTTATGTTACAAGTAGCAATCCTTCAATTTTCATTAGTCGTATGGAATATACATTAAATATAATTTATTTAGCAATATATTCATCATCGAATACGATACTAATTTCAGTTTTTCTCGAAAAAATTACACATTTTCATTGAATATTCATGTCAACAGCACCAGAATTTGATATTTGTATACATTGAAAACTCCCTAATACTCAATTCACGAAGAAATTTCTAGATTTTCCGAATAGTTTTTTGCCTGTGAATTCATTTAAAGCACAAAATATTTCTACCTCCATTTTCATCATTAAAATCGACAAACGTCAGATTTCAAACCTTCAATCTTTGGCGCGGTCCACGAGATGTGATGTGATTGGCTTGCCCAACGCTTACCAGCGCTTACCCAACTCCTCCATCAATAGCGTTCGAGCAGTTTCAAGGTCACCACCACTTTTACGGGCGATTCAGTACTAATTTGACAGAGTGATCTCTCTTGTTACTCTTTGGTCTAAGCATGATTACGTTAATGCAGTGTGTCGAATCTTGACTGAATGCAGCCTCTACTCCGAAATGCTGATTAAATTTTGATTCAGTTTCACAGATACGTTGACCTTTGAATAAAGATATACCACAGGAAGGAGCATTCGACTACTTTTCTTAGTATAAGAGCGAGACGGAAACGGCCATATCGAACAGTCAGTTATGAGTCATCAGTGTGGTGTCTCTTCACCTACATCGTAAACAAACGCACATGGGCGTAACATGGATGAGATTGAGATTGGTTTTTGTTATTTCTCAGTTTTCATCATGTAATTATAATAAATTGTATTTTGCAAATTATGAGCCGGGAAACGTCTCAACTGATGGAGTTGGAGCAGCTAGCTGATAAAGTATACGCGGATATTGTCGATTAAATGTGTCTGTATGGCATAATTCACAACGAATGAATTATATTTCAATTTGTGGGAATGCAAAAGGAGGTGAAAATATCAGAAATATGTATCTTCATATATTTTCATTTCTTTTGATCCTCCTCCTTTGTTTTTCATTTTATTTCATGTTTGAAACGGTCCATTACATCCTTGCAAATGGAAATTAAATAATGGTTCAATTCATCTGGCTTTCTCGTAAAGTTTTATTGATTTGCTAGGGAGCTCACTCAAAAAGCTTCAAGAAATATCCTTTGATCAATGTTTGAAAGCATTAATAACAATTGAAATGAATGTAAGTTTTCTTGTTTCTACACTACTAAAATACTCCACGCCACTGCAATCCGGAAATACGAGTTGGCCATATGCAACAACCAGTTTGGTACTACTTTTTCAGGCCTAATGCTCCTTCCCGTGGTTCTTTATTCAAAGGAATTCTGTGGATGTAACATGCAACATGCAACCAAACCAAAGAGCCTTTGATGCAACTCTGTGTTAGTGTTCTAATCTCTAACCAATTTTTTTTGCATCTTGGATCAAACAAAAATTAATAGTTTGGTTCTATAGGATAAACAAAATGTTTTTGAATAATCAATTATGGAAAACAGTGATAATCTAATAACAACTCTGTATCCTTTAATTGGCTTATGAAAGAATATTACTTTGACCATTTTTTGATTCCTTGACTTGATCTTCAGTAATATCAACGTGCCCTTTAGTAAAAAGAGATTAGCAGAAGTAGTTTACCATACATTAAGGGTAGATCTAGAACCTGGACGTGGCGGTACAAAGAAAACTTTAGAGCTAGATGGAATTTATCTCAAAGCGTAATATATGATTTGAGAGGATAATAACTCGTATTGATAAATTTCTTTCAGAAAATTTGAGGGGAGAAATCTATCTAGTATCAGAGTGTCTGTTAATAGTTTTATCGAAAATATCCACCTTATAACTGAAACCATTCAATTAGTAGGAGAACCTAAAAGTGAAAACTATAGTTATTTTGAAGATGCCTGAACATACTCCAGCCCCGACTCCAAGCAGGGCTGTCTATGGTTTTGCAATGTATTTTAGTTTCAGGTAGTATGTTTAAAAGTACATAAAATAATTATTACATTTATAAATTTCCAGGTTATTTTTTTGTTTGTACCTTATATGGGCTGCAGTACCTGAACATTATTTCAGGTCACTGGGTATAACCTGTTTGCCTCATAGATATTGGGCAGTTTCTCTCCCCATATTTTCACTCACTGTTTTTGCTGCTTTTACTATGGTAATTTACCCTAGCCTAGGTCTTTGTATGACCCCAGATATTGATGATCTGAGAACAATAAGGGATAAAGTTGGCTGTAAGAAAAACATCAAAGCATCTGTTATATTGAGTCCCAAAATTCATGGAAAGAAATCTATAGAGTGTTGTCCAAATTCAGAGAACTGTTTCAAGGAAAATTATGAAAATAGATGTTCAAACTTAAATCATACATCAGTTCCTGTTCTGAAAGATTTGGAAATTTGGGAAGTTTCAAAGGTATTATATCTCAAGTGAATTGCTGAATTGAATATGATTAAAGAACATTGAAACATTTATGTTATTGTTCATTATTTTACCCTTAGGGAATATACATCTTTTAAGCCTGCAGTTTGCTGAGGTAGTAACTGTTTTCTTGTTCATGCTATCCAAATATATATTTTTGAAAAACATTTACGGAATTTTTTGTACAAAATCTTTTATAATTACATAATGTAATTGCCTATGTTCCTGTTCTGTAATTGCGTGTATTCATCAAATTGCATATATGTATATTAATATCTCAATAGCATAAAACGAAGTCAAGTCCCAAGTCTGTTAATTCCAGTAGTTCTTATTGGCTGAAAAGCAACAAATGTGAAGCCAATAAAGGAAAAAACAAATTTCTCAGATTTGAAAAAAGGTCATAAAGTCACAGTCATTTGAAATACGAAGATCAACTCCATAACACCCTTGTTGATAATTATTAAATAACCTTTCTAAATCAACAGTCGAACCTGCCCCAAAATATTGGACCCAAACTAGTAACCTAAAATTCAATAACTTCGTGAGCGTGTTTCAACTGAAGAATACTGGTATAAATATACCTTACCGACTATATTTTATCAATACCAATTACTCTGCTCAGGAAACGACAAAAATTTCTAAATATACCTTACAATTATCTGGTTCCTAGATATAAAATAAAAATATCTGGCTCGAAAGCAGGTGAAAAATTAAAACAATACTCGTTTTCTAGGTTTGGGATTTAGCCGACAGGGGACGTTTAGTCTTTTGGAATCGCGAATAGCTACATCCCTGTTGTCTTGTGAGACTGTAATAGATTTTTAGGACACTATTGGGAAGGTTGCTGAATTCAGCGGATATATATTACCAAAACTGTCCGTAGATTACCGTTAGCCAGAGATATCTCTAGTTAAGCACAATATTAGTGATCGGGTTAACACGATCACTATGGTAAAGCTCTATAGTCGGCTGTCAGAGTTATTTAGAGGTTATGTTTAGAGATGAAATGTTATGGTTTATATATGTTTATTTGTTTTTTTTCGGAAAGCATTCAAAAATTTAGCTCTTCTAATATCGTTGAATTATAAATCTCGGGTAAAAATACATTGTTCTGTTTGGTTGAATTGAAGAGATTTTTGTAGAATCGAAATATGATGCATATTTCCCAAATTAAAAATCATGGAAGTATTTGTACGCCGTCCACGTAGAGCACTTTTGATTTTAACTATTATGTCTATAGTTATTTATTATGTTTACATAAAATTGTATTTGATTCATTATGGGACAGAAAGTACTAACGCATTATTTAGTAGTTCTATGAATCAATCAGATCCTATTAGAGGGCAATACAATGTATGGTTGATATTTACAAAGGTATATGTTGGATCCCCGCTCACTTACAAATTTATAGCTCTTCTTGAAAATCTGATGATAATTAGCTCAGTGCCTTTGAATTTAAACATAATTGTTGACAACTCATCAGAGGTAATCGCTGAAAATGTTATTTCTAAACAAATACAAAAATCTAACAGAAACATTTCCCATAATTTTTACCATATAACTGCAAGTGCAAAACTTATTGAAGATATTGTTAGTGTGATGTCAAATTTCTTTAGTAAACCAGGTATGTGAGAATAAATCCAAAAAGAAAAAAATATAATTGATTCATTATAGGAAGTTACTATAACGATGTATTATTTTATATATCTTTGGGCTTGCATCGTATTGCGCCTGAAAATCAAAAATATGCAATATTGCTGGACTGTGATATTTACTTCAAAAAAGATATAGCTCTTCTTTTTGACCAGTTTAAAAGGTATGTTATTTCGATACATTGTTCTACTTTTTCTATATTACTTATGCTTTCAGCTTCAAAGATACTGCTCTATTTGGAATTGCGCCCGAGTTGAGTCCTGTTTATCGTCACGTTATGAGATCTTATAGAATGAAACGCATCAACACCACTTTTGGCGATTTTTACCATTGGAATGATAGTTCTGATCCCAACATAATTCATTCTCGTGGATTTCAAGGATATAATTCTGGTGTCTTACTTCTTAAACTTGATGCCATCAGAAATTCTGAAGAATATAAATCAATTCTTGATAAATCTGCACTTGACAAACTGACAAAGAAGTACAATTTCAAGCAGGGACATCTGGGTGATCAAGATTTTTATACATTGCTTGGATGTGAGTATCCGCATCTTATTCAAACTATACATTGTGGTTTTAATAGACAGTTGTGTACTTGGTGGAGGGACAATGGTTACAGAGATGTTTTTCATCATTATGCTCGATGTGACCATGAAGTTGTTATTTTACATGGAAATTGTAATACTGAAATACCTAAGTGATATAATTGATTAAGGAATTATAATTTATATTTTATTCTGAAGAGATTAAAAAGTTATTGATATAAACTTCAGATACTAATCATCTTGATATTCCATGATGAATGAAAGCATACCTGGCTTCTTTCATACCTTACTCGTAGTGGTCTAAATATTGTTGGCTAAAACAATATTATAGTCTTGGGCTGATACAGTTTCATGCATCCCTATATTTAAAAGCAATTATAAACATTTTCTCCCGGGGAAGATTTTATTGAACATGTGTATGATCTTGCTGTTCCCTTTTTCAATATAAATGGTTACTAGTTGAACTCGATTACATTAGAAGGAATATGTTGTAATGAATATAGTCCGAGTTGTTCTTCTTGAATAATTTATTTACAGTTCACTAATACTAATTCATTCACACCACTCAATAATTTATCAACACCTACGCTTTAAGTCCTATACTGTACTGTCTACTCCCGTTTGGGCCGATATCGTTTCATATCCGCTCCATAGTTCTCGAAGGGTCGAGAATGGCGTAGATGCATTTAGAAGCGACAGGTCCGGCATAAGTTCGTTACAATATTCTTAGACTTGATTTGACAACTTGACTATTCAAAGCACAAGGTCTGACTCATAGATATTTCCAGTTGGACCGTCTCCGTGCTAAGCATAATGAAATGCCTCGAGTTCGCAGAAGTCATAATTATCACCATACTATTAGCGACATTGCCAGGGGTAAAATTGTTGGTTTGTTTTATTGCGAAATTGTCCCCCTTTCGAATTGTACTACGATCTGATCGAATTAAAACTTTGCAAGTACATAGTTGTAAGATGACGACACGAAGATTTATGTGGAATCACATCACTAGTAGGTTTTTAAAAAATTCTGGTTTGAAACTCGTATATCAGAAAATATTCGTCATATCCTGCTGCAATTTTGTGTTAGGCATCGATTGAATGGGTTATGTGGAAATTAAGCTTTCGAGCTGTTCCATGAAAAAGCTTGAATAAAGTCACCGTATTTTGACAAACGTCAACAAGTCCGAATATCACATATATATCCCCTGACGTTTTTCTCGATAATAATTTCAAACTTTGACGGAGTCATGATTCCTCTCGAAAGTGGATGAAGTCGAAATTGATGATATCGAAAATGCAAATAAGCGAATTGGAGTAAGAAATATAGGTAAGTTATGATTTCTAACCTCAAAATATGTTTTGTTTTACATTTCCAGCAGTTTCGAAAACACCAGGAAAAAAATACTTTGAACGGCCATATTTACGGAACCCCTAGTCTAATTTTGCTCATTGATGAACGTGACCGCGACATTCGAGATCCACACCTATCCTGAAACTTTCAAGACCCTAGGTCTTTCCGTTCGAAAGTTATAATTTTCTATGGTCCTGATCATGCAACCTGGACAAAACTTTGCAGGTAGCTTGAACACTACATTCTCCATTTGAGTGCATTTCATCTCAATCGAATCAGTAGTTTCAAAGTCATCAGGAGAACAAAATTTCGAACGGCCATATTTACGGTCGAATTTTGCCCAATAACGAACTCAACCGCGGCATTCGAGATTCGAACCTACCCCGAAAATTTCGAACGGACAGACTCTAATTATTCGACGGATTCGTCATCAGTGAGTAAGAAAAAAATTTTATTCAGACTTTACGTTTCTCGAGTTTTTGATGTTACTGTAGGATTACTTCAATATCTTAATTAGGGAACCAATAAAAAAAAATAGAATTTTTTTATATATTCTATATAATTAGGTTTGATGTTTATAGAAATAAATTGACAGTTAGAATGACAATCAACTGAACAGAACACAAAAAATGTCTTTTCTGATTATTCAATTAGATTCAATCTTTTGAAGTTTATAAAAATAAAATGACATTCCTACTTGTCATACTGACAATGAACACTGAAAGCCGTCTTGGTACACGAAAACAAGCGCGTAAAAGTTCCTGACTTCTCATCAGAGCTTTTCGAATTTTTTTCAAAAAATATGAAGGAGAAATAAATTGGTTCATTGTGTTTGTCATTTTGTTCTCTCTTCTGGATGTTTCGCGGTATACACACATAATTTAATTTCAACTTTTTTTACCACAACATTTGCCTGCAACTTTTCCGATATTTTTTTTTAGAAATTTTTTTTTTCTCAAATTGTCCCAGGATTTCGGACTACCTTCTGCAAACGGGTTTCAAGGGGCGGAGCCCCTTTGATAACATTCCTTTGGTTTGAGAGAACTGCTTGATATCAACTACTTCTCGAGAAAACGGAAACAATAAAAAAAAAAGATCAATTAAATTCTTCTTATGTATTTCAAGAATAATCGAACAATGAACACTATCAATTATTTATTTCGAAGTTCTTTGCACATTTATGGAATTCCAATTTCCGAAAGTTTACAGGGTTGATTAAATAAATAACAAGCACATGACTGGGATAGGCATGAAGATGACAAATTGTGAGCATCTTTCATTTTCAACAATGTAAATTTTCATTACCATCTTTCTACAATTCACAGTTCAAAATATAGTCTTTCAGTTGGTTTGGCAAATTCAGTTTATTTATATACAATCCCGGTCTTCTATCCAGGCAGATCAAAATTTTCACTCTACAAATTTGCTTCAAACTTCTTGGTTTGTTATATAAATCTGTTATGATATTTGTCAAAGGCTCAGTCATCTTTCCCGGCACTAGACTCAATTGCTGTGTGTGCAGGATCTTCAAACATTCAAATAAAGGCTTGTGATTCATCACTTGGTGAAAAAGATGGATTATTTTAGAGAATGTCATTTTAGGGTCCATTATGAGACTTTCTTTTCCTGATATCAGCATCACATAGTAATACAAAATGAAATTTTTTGTTTTCCACTGTGATTGAAAATGGAGAGGATGATTTTTTATTGCTTCTGAAATATTGAGACACAAATCTGGATTGGCGCCATATTGAATTAGAGTCAGTGTCAAGTCGTACATGTACAAGATATCCTTACATTCTCGTACATTCTGTATCATATCCATGCATGATTGTAAAATATGTTCAGTTCTTCTGTTAACCCTAATGTTTGGATCCAGACCATGAGTCAGTAATAAAATCAATAAATTCTTGATGAATTCAAAGTTTAGTCCTTTTTGTTCTTCGCAGTTCAAGGTGATGTTTTCTGATACAGTGAAAACAAGAACATGAAGAGGAGTGAGGTTGCCTCTATAGCTACAGTTGGGATTTGCACCTCCTTTCAGAAGGATTCTAATACAGTTCAGATAGCAAACCTGCAAATCAGTCAAACATTAAGATATTCTAAATGAAGACTTTTTTGTTCACCTTCATGTTGTGAGTGAAATGATGGAGGGGATCCTTATTTATAAGCGGTATTAAACATACCATCAAAGAGTCAGACCCATCACGTCCTACCATATTGGGATCACCTGTAGAGGAGAATAAATTTTGAAATAAAATTTCATTCAGTATTAGTTGCTTGCTTGATTTGTGATTCATTCAACAGTAAGCTTCATTTACTATTATAGAGATCATATTAGCCTAAACTTGAATAAAAATGCATAACCATATTCCGCAACCTGTGGAAAACCTCCGAGCCTGGGCGTAAAAAACTTTTTGGTAATCAACAAAATTATGGCAAAAAGTTTTCAATTTGTGTCACCTAGACTTTGGTCCTGGTACTCACCACCTTCGTGTAATAGCATGGTCAGCAGTTCATAACAAACATCCCAATCGTGCCGAACATGTCTGAGGACACACGCTATAGCCGAATTTCCATTATGATTAATCGATTGCTTTGCACCTGCTTGTATTAGGTACCGCACCAGATGTAGTACATCCCATTTGTTCCATCTGTCATACCCATATTGCGAATCCTCCAAAGCATAACGAACTATAAGAGCGTGCAGTGGCGTGTTTCCCAAACTATCTGGGGCATTGATGAGCTCTTTGCAACCATGATCTAAGAGTAAGCGTATTGTAGCTAATGTGTCTTCAGCAGATTTATGCGCCACTAACAACACTGGAATGAAAATGATATCATTGGATTTTTGATCCTCCTAATATACTCAGAGACAAAAGAATTGTGAGACTCGGAAGAAATAATTTCCTCAATTTGATTTATTGGAAATGTAGTAGTCTTAATATATAGGGTGTTTTCAAAGATGAGGCTTTTTTTTTAACAGGTGCTAGAACTAATCAAAATACCAAAAATCCTTTATATAAAATATTCACCAGGTCCGAGTAATTCGAAATTTGAGAAATTTCCAGCACGGATCTGACTTAGGTACGTATTGAGGTTTAAATGTGTTCATTAAATGCGTTCAGTTTACGGGAAATCACCTGACAGAGCGTATGATTTTTATGACTTTTCCGAATTTCGTAATGTGTTTCCAAATAGGTGGATAGGACGTGGTGGGTCGATTTCTTGGCATGCACGCTCCCCGGATTTCAACGCCTGTGATTTCTTCTTTTGGGGTCATTCGAAAACCTTAATGTACAGTAACGGTGAGGTGAATAGTGTTGAAAAACTAAAACAACGCATTGAAAATGCTCGTGACATTATTCGTGAGCAAACTGATGTGATAGTTGCTGCATGTAATAATTCGTTATTACGCCAGGCAAGACTTTGTGCACATAAAACGATTGGTGTCCATTTCGAACAATTTCTTTAAACAATTTGGATCAATTTTATCGGTGAGGTTAATTTTTTTTTATTGGCCCTTTCCAATCAATAATTTTTCCTCTCCTTAGATCGAAATCTAAGAATTATACCGTTCAAGAAAAATCTCCTAATACAAGGGTTGAAAGAGAATATACAAATTTGCGATAAAATCCAGCACTTTATTTACGTCCTGGAATGAATACGGCACCGTGATTCATGGCAGATCTACTAACTGAAAGATAACACGATCCAGAGATGTTTAAGATCTTGATGTCCAAGTTTTTTTGCACTTTTTTAAAATTGAATATTTTATATGATCAACTTCCGGCGAAATGATCTCTTTCGATGAGTTCTACCACCTGTCGAAAAACAACCTCACCTTAAATAACACCCTGTATAGGCGCCTAAAGAATGGGGTTTCAACCCTTCGGCCAATAGAGTTCAGACTGAGCTCTATCGTATCATTTCTCAGTCACTTCCAAAGATTATTGTTATGAAATGGGTTTTTTGAATTTGACTCTATTTTTATGACATAAATTCAAAAAATCCTAAATAACTCAAAAATTATTAAATTCAGGAGCATAATCATGTTAGAACACTATCATTACTTTTCTCCGCAGAATTCAATATATTAAAAAAATAGGGTTCTAATTCGAAAAATAAAAGTTATGGGAAAATTTTGATCAAAGTTTTTGACGAAATATATGAAACACCCTGTGACGAGTTTTCCAAAATTCAGGAGATTGTATATATTGTTTATATCCCGACTCTCCTAGGTCTAGATGTACAATATTCCCCCATTCTTCTACTTCGAAAATGTAGAAACGGGTTATGCTTAAGATATCGAGAATAGGAATAACGAACATTATACTGACTACGCTTTTCTCCCTTGGTTTTCATTATTTTTTCGATATTTCGAAAACTATTTCGACGGAATCAACGATTTGAATAGAAAGAAAAAAATGATGAAAAGCACTGCCGTGAAGTCAGGAGCTTTTGAGCGCTCATTTATCCACCTTGTAGGTTGATTCGCATTCTCCAGTTTTAGAAACCAATTGGAAAGATTTTGACAGCTGTCAAAGAAAATTTCAAACCAAGGTGAAAATCCAGACTTCACGTCAGTTCTGTAGGTATCTATGGTCTTGGTAATGCGATCTGGACAAAATTTTCCACGTAGTTTGAGTACATTATTCTTCATCTATGTGCGAAATTTCATTTCAATCCAATAAATAGTTTCGAAATTTTCAGGAAAAAAATAGTTTGAACGGCTATATTTACGGAACCCCTAGTCTAATTTTGCTCATTGATGAAGGTGACCGCGAAATAATCGATCCAAACCTATCCTGAAAATTTCAAGTCCCTGGGCCTTTCCGTTCGAAAGTTATGATTTTTTATGGTTTCTATGTTACTGATCAGGCGATCTGGAAAAAAAGTAGCTCGAATATATCATTCTCAATTCAAATACAAAATTTCATCACGATCAAATCCATAGTTTTGAAATTATCAAGAAAACTGAGATTTAAACGATCATATTTACGGAACCCATAGTCTAATTTTGCTTATTGATGAACGTGACCGCAACATTCGAGATCCACACCTATCATGAACATTTCAATCCCTAGGCCTTTCCATTACAAAGGTATATATGGTTTCTATGGTTCTGGTCATGCGAGCTGGACAAAATTTTGCACATAGCTTGAACACGTAATTCTCCATCTGAGTGCAAAATTTCACCTCGATCGAATCTGTACTTTCGAAGTAATCAGGAAAACAAAATTTCGGGCGGCCATATTTGCGGAACCCCTGGGCGAATTTTGTCCGATAACGAACTTAACCGCGGCATTCGAGATTCGAACCTACCCTGAAAATTTCTAGGACATTCCGTTCGAGAGTTATAGTGTATACGGACGGACGGCCAGACGGACAGACTTGAATTTTTGACGGATTCGTCATCAGTGAGTCGAACATACTCGTTTGAGAGCATTTTCGGGAAAAATTCGAAAAATACAGACATCGTGACGAAATGATATAGCCCTCGTGTAAGTAGTACGAGCGCTCAAAAATTGAAAAATATGTTTTTCTCATTCCTGAAAATGAAAGATACCAACTATAGGTTCCTCCTTTGCAGGTTTAGATCCCATGTCAAGAATGCCAGAAATTTTGTCATTGCAAATACGAATGAGCGAGAATTTCGGAAAGAATATAAATCGCAAAAAAAGAAGAATATGCGCCCCCGCGTTTTGGAGAAGAAACGGGCTTTCCGACGGTACCCGAAAAGTTCCCTATTTCGAATTCCAAACGTTCGGAAAAGGTCGAAAAACCCGAAAAGTTGCCGCCGAACTTTTCATAAGGATATTTAACCACAACATCTCGGGCTCCGCCGACAGTCGAATTTCAAGCTCGAAGGACGTGAGGTCTCAATTAACTATGTGGCTTCTTCTACTTTTCTATCGTTTTCGCAAGAACTCGATTTGAAAAAGGGTCGATTTTTGACATGCCTTTTGAACTCTACTAAAAAGAGTACCTAGTTCATCAATTATTCCAATATTTCAAACTATAGAATAGACTCACCAACATGGAGCAGCGTCATTTGTTGGGTAGTTGTCCTTACGGTAGTGTCACCACCTGCGTTGATCAATAGTTCTAAAAATTTGTTATCATGCAGAACGGCATAATGAATGGGGTAATATTCATCTTTAAGAACATGTATTTCTTCACTTCTCTCTGTTACGATGAATTGAGTGCAACGCCAAGCTGCTCTTTCACAAGCTGCATGTAAGAGTGGCTTTCGACTCCTGAATAAACCATTCTGGAAAGAGTAGAAATATTTATTGCTTTATTGTTATTGAAGTGTTTCTAGGAGTCTCCTTGCGGATATGTTACGAATCATAAAAATTGTTACTTACTCTAACCCAAAGATCTTCAGCTTTCTGTGAAATCATATTCAGTACATTGACATGATCACCATCTAAAGCATAATATATCGCAGATTGAAGCTTGCTAACAGGTGCTCTGTCACGGGAATCCCTTTCAATGCAAGTTTCTTCTTGAGGAATAGAAGCTGATGCTACAATCAAAACTTATGAACAGATTCACAAGAAGGAATGAAAAAATATACATATGTAGTAGCAAAAATTGATAAAATTTTTGCTATTTCATGAAGTATATACAGTTCTGGCAAGGATACATCTTGGCATGGCAATCATGGCCATCAAGTATCAGCCAATTCAATCAGAATTTATAGCATGTTGAGTTTTATATCCTGTAATGGTCTCATGAACTTTGAAAGTTCTAGAAAAACTCACAAAATTTTCCTCTTTCTTCGCAACTGTTACTATGTGGTCCAGGCCAACACATTCTAGCTTCAACATCTATTTTGGCACCATGCTTCAAAAGCACTTCGACACAAGCATCATGACTGAAAATAATGACTTTTGTTTTTAAATATTAGAAATTAGTAAGATAATATATATCTTTTCATATAATAAATAGTACCGAAATTTCACAAAACGACACCGAACTTTTCGTTTTAATTCTGTCTAGTATAAAAAACAATCCAAACAACCTATCACATTGAAAAACAACAAGGTACTAGAATTCAAAGGGATTCTATGAAAATTCACCAATAGACATTAGCATTTTTTTGGAACCTACTATCAATATTTTTTCCTCTATAAAAAAGTATAATATAAAATTTGTCCATAATTATTGGGGAAGTTCTTATGATATTTTCGGAATATATTCCTCCAAAAATAACTTACCCTTTGAGACATGCTATATGTAAAGGAAGACTACAAGGAAATCTATTAACCTCGCCTGCCGAGTGCCTAGCCAATAACCAACGAACAAGATCTACATTGTTGGCTCCAACACATTTCTGTAGTAAGTTGTAACCTGTTTCATCATGGATGGTCAATATATTTTCATTCTGTTGGAATAGTCAAGAATCAAAATATTATACGATATGGTCCTTATGATTATGTAATGGTCATATGTACCCATATCTCAATTAAATATTATTATTATTGACCTGAGGCCCATTCATTGAGAAGCTTCAGAGGAGCTCACCACATATTTAGCATGAAAAAAATCACCTAAGGCCTTATTTTGCAGGGACCGAATATGTAACTAATCAAAAAGGGAAACTCTCAGCAGAGCATAATAGTAGCTGCTTACTTTAGGTATTTGTTGAAGAAGACCTTCAAGTCTTTGGACACCAACTTTAGGATTAGCTCGCAAAGCATCAAAAATTGTCTGAACCTTTTGTTTAGTGGAATCAGATACTTTATGGCCATGTCCGTTCGTTAATAAAGCACTTCCAGTATGAAATACTTGGCTTACTGATCCTCCCATAATTTTTTTGTTAGTTCAACGCTCAAGAATGAATTGAGACATTGAAAGTAGGTGATTCTTATTTGATTTGAGGAAATCCAAGAAATTTGAGTGATGAAACATTCTGAATTTCCTTATCGAAGGTAATTCCATACTTAAATTTATTTGAAAGCAATTATTTCAATGCAAAAAATCTATATATCAGATTGAGGTTAACGTAATTCAGGATCTCAATCTCGAATACAATATTAACAAGCGAAACCTATGTAGTGTTTCGTTGAGGCAGTGTGCATATTCTTTGCATTGGATTGTTTTTTCAATTATGATAATTCACAATATTCACATTTATCTATTATCAAATATTAGCGAATTTCGTTGACATTTTACAGGAATCATAGAGCCATCAGAAAGTTAGATATTTCTTCTATACCTAAGTGTTCTTTTTAGCATAAATTATTTTCAAGTTTGCCAAATATTCGAAATGAAAGAACAGCTACGATATCGGATATATACAGTGTCCCATATCGCTCCTCTGGTGTACACTCTGAAAGAAATTGAAGCAGATCCTAACAGATGGTGCAAATGTTAGATCGGTCATTTTCAATTGATATCTCGCAGATTTTGAAAAAGGAAATGTTTGCAATAGTATGAATTTAAATATGTACCTATCTTGCCTTCGAAATCTCTTTATATGAATCAGGTTCATGAGATTTCTACATATTCCCAGTATAATAGAAAGACTTAGTTTGAGGGTTTGTATATCTTCAGATAATTGATAAACTCAGAGTGACTGATTGTTATATTATGGGAGATTTTAAATTTAGTTTTGGTGGTTGAGGCGTTTAATGAATGAAGGTATAAAATTAAATGCATGTAAGTTGCCAAAACCATACTATAAACATTAAAGAAAATTGGTGATATTAAAATAAATTAATTCTTCTGCATCTTGTTGGATTTGAAATTTACCAAAATCATTCAGTTATGCATAAACTTGCGACATAAGCTGCAATATAGATTTAGTTTTCACAAAATAAATGCTTACTTGATATGTTACCAAATTAATCCTAAAATATTTAATGATCAAATTTCTCTCAATCTATTTATTTCGAATCAATGTATCTTACATATCAATACCTAAATTTGTAGATACAAAGTAACATGGACAAAAATGAGCAGGTAGTAATGCCATTTTTGTGTACTTTCAGGAATTTTTAACACTGGGTCACACTTGCCACATTATCATCTCTTTTTCTTGATATTAGGTGGTGCAATTGTGGATTGTAATTCACTAATGGCCAAAAGAACAAATTTTATATGCACTTTAATATCCACAGCAAGTTTTCGATAATGTTCAACTTCTTTTTTCAAGACATTTTTTCTAATTCCAGCATATTTTATTGCTTCCTCTGGTTCCATTTTCAAAATATGACCAAGGCCTACATCAACAAAAACATCATTAAAATTTGTTACTTCACCTTGAACCAATACACCCTTGGCTAATTCCAATTTCAAAAGCATATCTCTATCTTTTGCTTTGAAATCCTGAATTATTTTGGACATACTTTCCACCTCCTCCCATTCTTGGTATATACTATTTTTCATCTTTAACGCATCATCTACTTTTTTCAAATCACTTTTAAGTTTGTCTTCAATGAATAGTTCATACTTTTTAATTTTCTCTTCTATATCTTTGGTGTTCATTAGGTTAGAATATGCTTTCTTCGCTGTTTATTGAGTGGAATTTTATGACACCAGTTAAGAGTGTTAAGACTTTTTCAAACACAATACTCTTTTGATTTGTTGCACTTTCACGTTGCATTTATTGCTTTTATGCTTTTATTCAAATTTAATGTTTCCTCCTATCTCGTTACCTGAGCCGGTTCAATTTTCAATCATAGATAAAGGAATGTACATTCCTTGATTCCTTTATCTATGTTTTCATTTAGTTTAGTACACCGGTTCTTTCGGGTTATGTTACGTTTTGCCAATATTTTAGACCACAGAATTACAGATTATTTTTCTCGGGGAGTTCCGAGATGATATATTATGAAACACATTCAAGAAGTAAAATACTTTTATCAATTTCTCATTTTATATTCGAAATTCTTCTTTTAATAGATATCAAAATAAATATCACAAGTGAAGATACTAAAACAAATATTTCATCAGTCATCAAAATGTCAATCACCGACAGCGACAGTATTCGGTTCTTGTCAAATAGAATAGATAGATGAATTCAAATATTTGGGATCAAAATATGAGATAGTTCATGTTAGATTCAATTTTTCACGGAAGTAACATAAGTCCATCAAATGACTCCTAAAAAAAAATTATTTGCTGTTATATTAACAGTTTTTTTAAATGGTCAACTCACCGTTGGAGGTGTCATGCATAGTCATAACAATGAAATACACAAAGAAAGAGAAGTTGATGGGGCTTATAGTCCCAGAGATCATTCACATTATTCCGAAAGTGGAGAACACAATACAGCTTTTGACCATGAAGCAATCTTAGGTAGTCATGCAGAAGCAGAAGAATTTGATAGCCTTCCGCCTGAAAAAGCTAAGGAACGATTAGGTGTACTTCTGAAAAAAATGGATCTCAACGGAGATGGTGAAATAGACCGACGAGAATTAAAATCATGGATTCTCAGATCATTCAGGTGGATATTAACTCATAAACCCACATTGAATTAAGTTGCTCGTTAAAAGTCTTATAAAAGGAGTCATCAACTTCTGCACAAAGAAGATATACTGTTGTCTCAATGAGTTTTTTCAGTAATTTTAAAGGACAACTATGATAGGTTATATGAAGAATACAGAAATATTTAGTAAAGTGATTCAATATGAATATTTATTTGTCGTGCAACCTTAAAGCCTAAACAGCGTTTTTGTTTCATTTCATGTGATATATCGACCATTTTGTCCATTTTTTCTGATTGTACTCTCATTCAGTTCTTTGTGAACCCGTAAATTTCTAGTATCATGGCCCAAAATTCTCCATAGTATCTTATTTTAGTACGCTTTCTGAAGAAGAAGCTGCCGAACGATTAGAAGATGTGGATGAAAACAGAGATGGTTTAGTGAGTTGGGAGGAATATAAAGAAGATACTTATGATTCTGAAGAGGAAGGAAACAGCAATGTAAGTGTAATATATTTATAAAAATGTTATTCAAACGTGTGTATCAAGGTTCTATTTTAAAATAATTCTCAGTTGGGGAATGGGGTCGATTAGTTACATCAAAAAAATTGCGAAAAGCACTGCCCTGAAGTCAGGAGCTTTTGAGCGCTCGTACATCCACCTTGTCGGTAGATTCGCATCTTCCAGTTTTAGAAATCAATTGAAGGAATTTTCGACAGCTCTCAAAAAAATTCTGAAACTTAGGAGAAACTCGGTATCTATGGTCTTGGTGATGCGATCTGAACAAAATTTCGCACCTAGTTTGAATACATTATTACCCAGCTAGGTGCAAAATTTAATTCCAATGCAATCAATAGTTTTGGAACTATCAGTAAAAAGATATTTTGAACGGCAATATTTACGGAACCCCTAGTCTAATTTTGCTCATTGATGAACGTGACCGCGATAGTCGCGATCCAAACCCACCCTGAAAATTTCAAGTTCCTAGGCCTTTCCGTTCAAAAGTTACAATTTTCTATGGTTCTGGTCATGAGATCTGGACAAAATATTGATTTAATATATCATTCTCGATTAAAATACAAAATTTCATCTCGATCGAATCCGTAGTTTCGAAATTATCGAGAAAACAGAATTTCAAACCGTATTTACGGAACCCCTAGTATAATTCTGCTAATTGATGAACGTGATCACGACATTCGAGATCCACACCTATCCTGAAAATTTCAAGTCCCTAGGCCTTTCCGTTCGAAAGTTATGATTTTCCATGGTTTCTATGGTTCTGGTCAAGCGATTTGGACGAAATTTCACATGTAGCTTGAACACCTCATTCTCCATTTGAGTGCAAAGTTTTATCTCGATCGAATCTGTAGTTTCGAAGTAATCAGGAGAACAAAATTTTGAACGGCCATATTTACGGAACCCCTGGTGGAATTCTGCCCATGAACGAACTTAACCGAGGCATTTGGGATCTGAACCTACACTGAAAATTTCGAGTCTCTAAATTGATCCGTTCGAGAGTTACCGTGCTTACGGACGGCCGGACGGACAGACTCGAATTTTCCGACGTATTCGTTATGAGTGAGTCGAACATAGTCGATTGAGACCATTTTCGGCACAAAATTCGAAAAATACAGACATCGTGACGAAATGATATAGCCCTCGTGTAAGTAGTACGAGCGCTCAAAAATCTGTAATTACCCGTACATGGACGGTTAATAAATCATAACCGAGTACGCAATTATTTCAGAAAATATACACGATTCAAAATTCTTATTGATTTGCTTTCCAGAATTTTATGTAGATACGGCAACAGCGCCTTTAGAACTTTAGTTTCTTCGGTTAACGTGAGAGCGCTTAGTAAGGCGTTTATATATAACTAGAGCTTTTCTATTTGCCAGGCGTTTTGAGTTCACACCTCAACCAAAGAGTAACAGTTCTTTGTGCTCAGTTGATCAATACATCAAGAGAGATCGCTCTATCAAATTAGTCATGGATCCCTATTCCCCCCGTCTTTGTGAAAGAGCTGGTTACCACGAAGGCAGTCTGACCATTTAACGGGCGGGGGGGGGTGGGGGGGAGGGGGGTGTGTTGGGGGGTAATGAGTATCAAAATCTTGAGAAAAATTATTTTATGCAATAGAATAGTTCATTTTCGTATTTTTTTTTGTTGTATTTTGATTTTTTTTTGTATTTGAGTTTTGAAAAAATGTTTATTTCGAAGTTTATCTGAAGTAATTAAATGTTGTGTACCTGATTGATTGGTCCTCAATCGTTATGTTACGCCCATGTGCGTATGTTTACGATTTTGGTGGAGAAACACCCCACTGATGAATCCCAACTGGACGTTCGAAATGGCTGTTTCCGTCTCGCTCTTATACTAAGAAAAGTAGTCCAATGCTCCTTCCTGTGGTTCTTTATTCAAAGGTATTTGCAATGGAATTCAAAGTCCAATGTTGCCAATCGCCGTATTTTTATCCTGATTTTTTTCTTATTTAATGACTGGTGTCATTTCGACTATTCAATACTTACTTTTGATTATTCTATTGTTTGTTGTTGATCAATGTTTTTGTTGTTTTTTTTTCTGAGAACATAGTACGACTTATAAGACTCGGTAGATTGTTTTCAGTTGAAGTAAAAAATTTACTTTGGATAATTATTATGTCAGTCCCATTTCGAATATTATCTTTCAACCAGTGATAACCACCAGAAATCCCATCAGATTACCGTTAGATGACAGCACAGACGACAACCGACGAAGCTTTTCAAGTGTTTTCACCCTAAATAAATAAGAAAATAGTAATTTTTCTCTTCTGAGTTAATTTTATGGTTCGATGATCGAGCAGATTTCTTCGGATATGTTTACAGCTGCGTCGGATTTTATTACGGTAAGTTCGGATTTTTTGGTGGAGCGTCATTGGCAACACCGTCAAGGTCATAGAATCGCTTCCCGCAAAAGCGGAGTGATCCATCTTGTTGTCTAATCTTTTTGTTGTTATTATAAAGCTAGAGCTTTTTGAGTTCACACTTCAACGGTTTTCGGTCGTTTGTTTTCTTCGTTCAAGATGGAAGGTGTAGCAAGTGTGGACGATATTGTGGCTTTCTTTGCGAACAGTTCCGAAATGGACTTAATTGTTGAACTTCAGCGGATAGGTTTGATCAAAAGTACCTATAAATGCCCTAAAAACTCGTGTCGAAAGGTTTGTTCCCTTTGGAAGCGTCCTTCGAAAAAGCTGCGTCATGCGTTTGTCTGCAAGAAATGCCGCTCAGAATACGGTCTTCTGACTGGTTCTTATTTTGCGAATAGTAGGATGGATTTGAAAGTACTGTTCGAAATCATATGGATGTGGTCTTGTGAACTGAATAGTCTGGATACCAGCAACGTTCTAAATGTGCCGCGTAAATCGGTATATCAGCAGTATCGATTTATCCGAGATATCTGTTCGTGGAAACTGTTGGAAATTGAAGAAATCCAGTTAGGTGGTCCTGGAATTGTTGTGCAAATTGATGAAAGTGTGGTTAGGCGGCGGAAAAACCAAAGAGGACGTATGGTTTGCACAGGGTGGGTGCTTGGCATGTACGACACTTCTGCAAGAAAGGGGGTTGTCGTATATATCCCAAACAGATCTGCAGAAACCCTTTTGGGCAAAATCTGTCATATTGTTAGGCCGGGTTCTGAGATCTGGACTGATCAATGGGAAGGATATATGTCCCTACAAAGTCTTGGCAATGTTTCTCCCTACACGCACAAAACGGTGAACCATAGCCAAAATTTCGTAGATCCTGAATCTGGGACCTGCACCAATATGGTGGAAGGACTATGGCCCAAGATGAGAGGATATTTGCGAAAGCAACGGGTTATGCATTCACCGCGTCTGGGAGAACACATTGACCAATTCATGTGGAGGCAATATTTCGGTGGTACTCCAAAGGAGAGATTCCGAAATATCCTCAGGCACATCAGCGAGAAGTAACCACTCTGAAAGGTATGTTCCTTTCAAATTTAAATCTCCCGCTCTTAACCTAAGCCTCCAACCACCGAATTTCTCTTTGGATGAAGAACCACAGAAAGGAGCATTAGGCCAGAAAAAGTGGTACCATAATGGCATATTATGGCCGACTCGTATTTCCGGATTGCAGTGGCGTAGAGTATTTTGGTAGGGTAGAAACTAGAAAACTACCATTCATTTTAATTTTTTTTTTTAATGCTTTCAAACTTGGATCAAAGAATATTTCTTGAAGCTTTTTGTGAGAGCTCTCAAATCAATAAAACTTTTCGAAAAAGCCAGATGCATCGAACCATTATTTAATTTGCATTAATTATTTAATTTCCATTTGCAAAGATGTACTGGACAGTTTCAAACATGAAATGAAATGAAAAAACAAGGAGGAGGATGAATAAAAGAATAGAAATTATATGATGATACATTTATTGCTCTCTAAACAAAATTAATTTTGTATCCATATTTCTGATATTTTCACCTCCTATTGCATTCTAACAAATTAAAATATAATTGATTCTCTTTGTATTGTATGCCATACAGACACATTTGATCAACAATATCCGTTTAATCTTTATATTAGCTAGCAGCTCTAACTTTATCAGTTGGGGCCATTATCGGCTCAGAACTTACAAAATACGATTTATTATAATTATATGATGAAAACTGAGAAATAACAAAAACCAATCTCAACCTCATCCATATTACGCTCATGTGCGTTTTTAACGATGTTGGTGAAGAAACACCACACTGATGAGTCATAACTGGCCGTTTGATATGGCTGTTTCCGTCTCGCTTTTATACGAAGAAAAGTAGTCGAATGCTCCTTCCTGTGGTTCTTTATTCAAAGGAATTTTTATAGTTATCCTGGCGGCAGCGTTGCCATCCGTACGGTAATTACCGTACATGTCCGGTAATTTACTAATTTAACTCAAAATTAGAAAAACTACGGTATACGGTCCGAATGGGCTACCGTACGCTGAAATACGGTAATTTCAGAATTCTAGGGGGATTCCACAAACATAATATTTTATGTGAAGTTTTCAACGTCTGTAGATGTGAATGAAAATATTTAAATATTGGTTAATTTATTCATTATTTTCATATAATTTATGTGTAATTGTACGATATTTTGATGATAATCAGTGTAAGGTAGAGTCACAAATATAATGTTTTCTTATAGTATTTTTTCCCTTCGAATGTGGAGACTTTGGGACACCTCAAACATGACTATTGGAACTGATGGACCCCGTAACTGTGTACCCATCAATTTTTTTCTTCATTATTTCAAATTTTTTGATTCTAAGAAATTCAATGTTGAATCTGTTATATTGGCGATTTATCGTTCATTGCATTTAGTAGTGTGACATAATCACCTAATAAATCGCCAATATGATATAAGAGCCTAAGTCCTATTTTAGTTAGCAGAAATAGTACAATCCGCGTTTTATAACTTGGGCCAAATAGTTGAAGTTTAATTCTAACCATCTGATATAATTCGTTATAGTTGCTGGACGATGATAGAACCATCTGGAATGCGGCTGATGTGAATAAAGATGGAAACTTAGATCTCAAAGAATTTACGATATTCACTCACCCTGAAGAGCATCCAACAATGCTTCCAATATTTTTGGAACAAACTTTGAGGGATAAAGACAAAAACAAGGATGGTTCTATAGATTTTCAAGAGTATGTAGGTACACAAGCCAAAGATCATGACAAGCAGTGGCTTACTGAACAGAAACATTCTTTCGATGATGATTATGATAAAGACAAAGATGGAAAACTGACAGGCAACGAAATATTGTCTTGGATTGTTCCCAGTAATGAGTAAGTTGAAAAATTAATCATTTTCTCAGTAGTATTTTCTTTTGATTTCCATGTAGGAAATTGAACGATTATTCATTTATTAACTAGGTACTTCACCTAATTAATTAAAAATATAGTGACAATTACTAGGTTTTGCAAGAATGGGCTAAATATGCGAAATAAGAATCAGTTTTCACTTCAACCAATTGTGTTAGTGTGTTTTACTGCATAACTGTTCTATTGTCACTATTATTTATTTGTAGAGAAATTGCCGAGGAAGAAGTTAACCATTTGTTTGCCGAAAGTGATGATGATCACGATGATTTACTCAGCTTTTCCGAAGTTATAAATCATTATGAAACGTTTGTTGGAAGCGAAGCTACAGACTATGGAGATCAACTGTACAAAAGCCACCATTTTCCAGACGAATTGTGAAAGGATATCTGCAAGTATTACTTATAACTTCAATTGAACAATGATCTGTGTTACCAAATAATTAATTTATTCTTAGTTTTAACAGCATTGTGTAATCTTGAGTTTTTCGGATTATTTTTTATATCCTCCTTGTAAGTTATTGTGCCATAATTTATTCTACAAATAGACTAACTGAATTGTTTTACTTCCTTTTTCTTGTGTTTGGGATCGAGCCACCAGACCAATCTTGTGTGAAGTTGTTCAAATAATGAGAGGAACTCAATAAAGAGAGAATTCAAACTTGAGACATTTGGACCATGTCCCACCCTTTGAGAACTGCCTCGCAGTGGTATTATAACAATCTTTGATGTGCATCTATCACACCATTGAAGTTATCTTATGTATGATTTTCAAAAAGGGTGTTTCCTTGAAGTATATCTCAAAATAAAAACGAACAAAAAATAATGAATTATCAAACATGATCTATTTATGCTCTCATCTTTCAAAATTTCATGAATAAAGAAATGATGGTCAACTCAAAGCACCCTCTTTCTTTTCTTTCTGAAACGTGTACAACAGGGAACAAAATAATGATGGATACAGTATGAACTACTGCAGCAATCATATGCAAGAATTTCATAATTTCTTTCCATATACTTGGACTCGCTTCCTTCCATATAATGCATAACGTCTCTATTGTTCCAGTCAGGCATATAAAGGCCTCCAATGTAGTAAACACCGCTGTCGAAGACCCTAGCAACATAAGCTACATACTTCTTTCCACCTTTATGGCCGTATCCACCTTCCACAAAGCAGCAATTTTCCTCCAAATTGTGTAGACCCATCTTCGAACGTACGCGCAACCAGCCAAAACTGGGACTAGGTTGTTCAACCATTAAAAGCTGAAATTTGAGGCACTTTATTATACCTGGATACACTTTTGTGGGGGTGAGAAGGAACCAAGCTTTCGGCAATTCGGAATTCTACGCGAATAAATATTGTTGAACGTCGTCAACAGTTGACTCTGATTCACGAAATTCTTTACATTTTCTCAATTTTCTGGTACAGATCGAAGCCGAAAAATAAGTTTCTACAATCGCCAAAAGATGAACACTACTAGTAGACTGAGAAAAATAAAAATTAATTAGAGGAGATCGGATTGTATGCAACATAAAAAGCTGGAAATATGCATAAAAGTGCTCGAACTATACATAAAAAAATTATAAAAAGCACTGCAGCGAAGTCGGGAGCTTTTGAGCGCTCGTTCATTCACCCTGTAGGTAGATTCGATTTTTCCAGTTTTAGAAACCAACTGAAGAAATTTTTGACAGCTCTCAAAAAATGAAAGCAGCTCTTTGTCAATGCTGTTACAGAAATATAAGGATTTTTTTTCAATAATTCGTTGGAATTTGAAATGGTTCTGGAAAAAATGTAGCTAAAAAATAATTCTCCATCAAAATACAGAATTTCGTCATGATCGAATCCGTAGTTTTGAAATGACCAAGAAAACAAAATTTCGAACGGCAATATTCACGGAGCCCCTGGTCGAATTTTGCCCAATAAAGAACTTACCCACGGAATTCGAGATTCGAACCTACCCTGAAAATTTCGAGTTTCTAGGTCGTTCCGTTCGAGAGTTATCCTGTATACGGACGGACAGACTCTAATATTTCGACGCATTCAGTGAGTCGAACCTTGTCTATTGAAAACCATTTTCGGATCAAAATTCGAAAAATACCGACATCGTGACGAAATGATATAGCCCTCGTGTAAATAGAACGAACACTCAAAAAGTATTTAAATGAAATATAAAAATTTTTGAGATTTTTATCTCAAAATCAGCTCACTCTACGACTAGTTAGTGATTAAATAATAATTAATCCCTATTAATCAGAAACCCAGTAGAAAACCGGTTGCTATATTGATAAATTCGAATTTTGTATATCCTACTGGACCTCATTATTCTTTTTTTTGAGTAGTTTCATAAACAGTTTCTCAGAGTTACTCACTTCAATATATTTTGTAATCATGTCATTTGTTTCGCCTTCCCACCCAAAAAACGTCCACATTTTAGAGGCGGAAAAAGTAGTTGGGGCTGACTGAAACATACATATTATATTTACAGGATGTTTCATAAACATCGACAATCTCCAAGGGGGAATTATATAGCCTTTACTATATGTAATATGATATGCTCACTTTTTTTTTGTAAGAAAATGCCATAGAATCACCTCTTGAAAAATTGTGTATTGTGTAGGGTAGGTACTCGAACAGTGAAATAAATAATACATTCAAGAGAAAACGACGAATGTTACAGGTACTTACCCAAGTGCGTCCATCGATAGAAAATATTCGTGCTATATATTTGACTTCGCCATTTTTATCAACTCTTGCGTTATAACTTTTGGGTGGTATAGTTCCATAAAAAGGTTGCCAATAATGATATTCTGAAAAAATTACCCTTCTGTGAATTATATATTACCTACACTCTATGTATGAATAGTTCCTGAACCCTTATTTAAACGGGTCGTTTAGGGTGATTCAAACAGGAAAAGGCGTAATCTCTCCCAACACTTCGTTTGTCAACGACTTCGCCTCTATCATCATGATACAGATATCTCGCAATGAAGCTTCTTTCAGTTGAATAATCTAGGATTTGGTTCGACCCGAAATAAATTATGTTCATTGCTTTTTGAGTTTTTCGCCTCGTTGTATCTAATATTTCTATCTATGATAGTATAGCATATTATTCAACAAATTCAATATTCGTAAGCATCTCTGTATATTTTTGAGGTGTATTGTTGCAAATCCTAAAGAGATAAACTATCGTCAAAATAATGAGGTATCTGTCCTGAACAACAAGACTAGGTGTACATTTTTCATGATGGTCCGAAGTATCCTCTTATTTGAGAAGCCGCTGGAATAAAGAATGCATAAAACTTTTTACTACAGTAAATCGAAACAAATTTCCGCAAGATTCGCTTAAGTATTTCAATGTTTACTTACTTGGTACACATTTTTTTCTAGCATAACAAATCTCAAAAAGCCCGAAAACACAAAGGATTGTAATGATGTTCATAGTCCAGTTTTCATCGAAAAGAACCGTTTGTACTTTCAATAATCACAATACAAGAGGTTGAATTTATAAACATTCATCTGGGAAAAGAATTACTCACAGCAGAATCATATCTAGATTTCATTCAAAGAAAACAAAAAACATTACGTATTGAATGAGATCGATAAGCGTTTGAAACAAATAACACGTAAGCGAGTTCTTTGAAAAAATTTCCTGCCAACTTTTCTGATGATATTTTATGCGTTATCATTTTGGTCGGCCCTCCGGAAACACATTTTGAAATTTTTCGAGGTCTGAATGTACCGTTCAAGTTCGTAAATAAGCAACGGGTTTCATAGATATAGCCATGTGATTTCTTTCAATAATTTGGAGAAGGCTAAACCGATCAAATTGTAACGTTGTAGTTGGTTGTAAAATAACGACACGAGATTCATTTGAAATTTCGTGAGGGACTGTATCACTAGAAGCTTGAAATATTCATTTTTTTCAAATTTCGTAGAGTAAACTGTGAAAATTTACCTTCCAGACAATTCCAATGGTTGCAAATAATCAAATAAAAACGATATTTGACTATACTCAAGCCGGCTATGATTTGCATTCGAGAAATTAAAGATTCATTCAATATTTAAGAGCAGAAAAATATCAATTGGATATTGTTAAAATGAGATAAGAATAGAAAATCATATTTTTATTCATCAAATATTAATCCTATACTATCCACTTGACTTGTAGATATTCACATAAAATTATAATACACTTAATTTAAATTCAAAAAATGGACAGTGGTCTCACATGTATTTGGTAAAATTACTTTAAATAAATTATAGTCTCTCATGATGGCACAGAATAAAAATATTTAATAAATTACAATAATCACAATGAATCTTCGTACAATAATTGAATAAACTATGAATACATGAATATACACAACAAATTAAACAAATTTGTTAAAATATAATTGTAAAATAGGCTCTTACAATTCAAACATTTCGTACCCAATTAATTATAATGAAAAAATATAATCTGATTCAACATGGTACTTCATTGAGCAGATAATCCTTCTTGTTCACATAACCACTCATTCCACTATAGCAAAGAAAAGTGTGGAATTAGGATTTTTTATTAACTAAGTTATAGTTCAAGTATCGGCCATTTTATTCGAAAATAATTAAAACAATAAAGCTACCCACGGTTCCAATATTAAGAGATCAAAATCGTCTTGTACCTTTAAAATTGCTTATTGCAGATCTTCATTCATATATTCTCATATAAACTTAAAACATTTCTGTTTGTCATGGGGTATCCGAGTTTTGAAGAGAATCGAATCTGCTCTGAATTGCGTGTTCAATAACGGAGTGTATCCAAAAACCTGAAAAAATACCATGATCTAAAGAAAAATATCTTTTCTACACACTAACACACACACATACATTATACATATTTTCCGCATCAGGAGGATATTATCGACAGGCAAATATTAGTAAGTAAGTGATATTACTTAGAACATGATTATTATAATTCAAAATCTGTTTTTTAGATTCTGTACATGAATTTCTCAATACATTGAGACCAAGTATGACAATGGGTGATCATTTTGCATACAAGTATAATAATGGCACATTTTATTTCAAATTATCAATAAATAAAGTGACACCGCCATTAGTTTCTTCCCAAGCCCATCTGATTGAGAAACAGCTGAATTCCCAAATCCTAACATTAAACACACTCACCTGAGAAAAGAAATTGATGCACTTATGTCTCTCCTGGAAATGAGTATCATCTTCGGATAAGCTCTGTGGACATCCAGGACATCTGAACGTCCACCTAGATGTCACCTTCACAGGAGGCTGCCTGGTTATATGGCTGACCAAGAAGTTCATGGCTATGTCTTCACAGTTCATGTATTCATCAACCTTATCTCTAATAGCTTGAGGCAACCATTTCCAGTATAGATGGAGGTAATGGCTGTGCAAAAAAGCTGCGCCCGTTAAAACCATACTGAGCTCACAACTGTAGTTCGCGTTGTACAACCAACTGTTTTGCGTGTTTATATTCCAAGCATGGTACCTGAAATACATATAAGTATTCTGGAATGAATTCATTAAGTTCGTAGTTATCGAATTACCTTCCCGGAAAGCCGACTATCCTATGTCTATTCTCTCTCCAAACCCTAAATCCAAAAAGGATCTCGTCGTGCCTTAGATGTGCATCGTCGTCAACTGACAATATTGCTTCAGTTTTCAAGATGTCCAATGGTAGGAACCTATTGTTCAACGAATTTCTAGCAGCGTTCACCACGTGCACAGGGGCCCCTATATCAGGCCATTTAAGCTCAGCGCTAGGAGGTTTAGGAGAATTCCACACAACTACTACCGAGTGTAGATAGGGAAGACCTCGCAGTCTAGCTATCGAATCCAGGAGAACTTGCTCCCTTTCATAGGTCAAAAGGAGAACGGTGAATTGTTCCCTGGGCTGGTTACCACCCAAGGCTTCCGAGAACTCTTTTCCTGCACCTGAAATTTGTCAAATTCTGATTTGATGGTTTAAACTCAAATACAGCTACTTTACTGGGAAAATCATGTTGTGATGAGAAGAATTATAATTTTTCGAAGGAAAGTTCATTCGAGGTAACATCGCTGGAATCACATATCGTCGCCTTTCAAAGTCAGAACAATAACTGTCAATATTACCGATTTAGTATGGGAAATACGGGAGTTATGCATTTTTCCCAAACGCTTCAACGCGGTAGGAGATAAGTAGATTTCATTTTCTAAAGTTTAAATTATATAGATAATAGATTGCACCAAAATACCATTTCTTGAAAAATATGGAGTTACGTAGTTTTCTCCGGAACACGACGATATATTGAAAAAAAAACTAAACTTTTTTTAGTCGAGAATGGTCTCTAACGATTAGGTTGGACTTTGGACTCGCAGATGAAGAATTCTCGGTCAAATTCAATTCTGTTCGTCCGTCCGGCGTCCATAAGCACGATTACTCTCGAAAGAAGTGGCCTAGAGTTGTGGAATTTTCAGGGTACTTTCGAGGTCTGAATGTGCCAGTTGAGTTCGTCAGTAGGCGTTAATGGCGGAATCCGCCAAAGAGTTCCGTAGATAAAGCCATCCGAATTTTTGCTTCTCAATAATTCGAAAAACACCGATCCGATCGACTTGAAACTTTGTAGTTAGTTGTGAGATAACGACTCATAGGTTCATGTGAAATTTCTTGGGGATTGTATCACTAGATAATTTTTGAATTTTTTTTTTTGAGCGCTCGTACTACTTACACGAGGGCTATATCATTTCGTCACGATGTCGGCATTTTTCGAATTTTGATCCGAAAATGGTTTTCAATAGACAAGGTTCTCAGGACTCATGAATGCGTCGAAATATTAGTCTGTCCGTCCGGCCGTAAGCACGATAACTCTCGAACGGAACATCCTAGAGTCTTGAAATTTTCAGTGTGGGTTCAGTTCCCGAATGCCTCGGTTAAGTTCGTTAATGGGCCAAATTCCACCAGGGGTTCCGTAAATATGGCCGTTCAAAGTTTTGTTTCCCTTATTACTTGAAAACTACAGGTGTGGATCTCGAATGTCGTGATCACGTTCATCTATGAGCAACAGTTTACAAGGGGTTCCGTAAATACGGTCGTTTGAAATTTTGTTTTCTCGATAAATTCGAAACTACTGATTCGATCGAGATGAAATTTTGTATTTTAATCGAGAATGATATATTGAAGCAATATTTTGTCCAGACCGCATGACCAGAACCATAGAAAATTGTAACTTTTGCACAGAAAGGCCTAGGAACTTGAAATTTTCAGGGTGGGTTTGGATCGCGAATATCGCGGTCACGTTCGTCAATGAGCAAAATAAGACTAGGGGTTCCGTAAATACGGCCGTTCAAAATATTTTTTTCCTGATAGTTTCGAAACTACTGATCGGATTGGAATGAAATTATGCACCTAGCTGAGGAATAATGTATTCAAACTACGTGCAAAATTTTGTCCAGATCGCATCACCAAGACCATAGATACCGTAGAAAATTCTAGCGAATTATCGAAAAAAAATTGATCAGCTGAAGCACTGACATGAAGTCTGGAGTTTCGCCTAAGTTTCAGAATTTTTGTGACAGCTGTCGAAAATTCCTTCAATTGATTTCTAAAACTGGAAAATGCGAATCTACGTACAAGGTGCATGTACGAGCGCTCAAAAGCTCCTGCCTTCACGGCAGTGCTTTTCGTAATTTTTTAACTTTGCCATCTCCACAACTTTTCGCCATATCCTACTGAAATTTGTGTCTATATATGAGGCATCGATTATTTGAGTTATGTGGATATTCAGCTTTCTAGCTGTTCCATGTAAAAAGAAAGTGCAAGTTGGAAATTGACCATTTTTCGACAAATTTGTACGAAGATCACAGATATCCTATGACGTTTCTCTCGATAATTATTTCAAACTTTGACGGAGTCATGTATAAAAATGTATCCTTAAACGTTTCTTCAACGTCCACGTGCAGTTTCCAGGAATTTCCGATCAATTCTGGCAAGTTGTGAACGTTATTCCAATGACGGTGCATTTCAGTCGAAATTGATGATATCAGAAAGGGAATGGGTTGCATTGGTGTAGAAAATAAAAGTAAGTTACATTTTCGAGTTTTTACAACCAAAATTTCTAACCCAATACCATACAGGTAATTTTCATTCTGGACAGTGAATCGGATTTGAGGAAAAACAGGGATTTTCACCCTGAAAATACGAGAAAATGATTTTTCGAAGATTTCCCAGCCCTACGATAAGTTTGTTTACAGGTTTCGAGAATTTCTCCATATTTTATTTTACATAATAAGGTAATTCTGGCAGATCAATAATAATAGTTATTTATTTTACAAGACGATAAAATTGTACTTTATCTTCGAGAGTGTCGCTAATTACGCTCGAGAAGATAATGCGATTTTATCGTTGTGTGCAAAACAACATTTTTGAGCGCTCGTACTACTTACACGAGGGCTATATCATTTCGTCACGATGTCTGTATTTTTCGAATTTTGAGCCGAAAATGGTCTCAATCGACTATGTTCGACTCACTGATGACGAATCCGTCGGAAAATTCGAGTCTGTCCGTCCGGCCGTAAGCACGATAACTCTAGAACGGATCAACCTAGAGACTTGAAATTTTCAGTGTAGGTTCAGATCCCAAATGCCTCCGTTAAGTTCGTTAATGGGCAGAATTCCACCAGGGGTTCCGTAAATATGGCCGTTCAAAATTTTGTTCTCCTGATTACTTCGAAACTACAGATTCGATCGAGATGAAACTTTGCACTCAAATGGAGAATGAGGTGTTCAAGCTACATGTGAAATTTTGTCCAGATCGCATGACCAGAACCATAGAAACCATAGAAAATTGTAACTTTTGAACGGAAACGCCTAGGGACTTGAAATTTTCAGGATAGGTGAGGTTCTGGAATGTCGTGATGACGTTCATCTATGAGCAAAATTATTCTAGGGGGTTCCGTAAATATGGTCGTTTGAAATTTAGTTTTCTTGATAATTTCAAAACTACAGATTCGATCGTCACGAAATTTTGTATACTAATGGAGAAATATATATTCAAGCTACAATTCTCTAGATCACATGACCAGAACCATAGAAAATCATAACTTTCGAACGGAAAGGCCTAGGGACTTGAAAATTTCAGGATAGGTGTGGATATGAAATGTCGCGTTCACGTTTATCAATGAGCAGAATTATACTATGGGTTCCGTAAATACGGTCGTTTGAAATTTTGTTTGCTCGATAATTTCGAAACTACGGATTCGATCGAGATGAAATTTTGTATTTTAATCGAGAATGATATATTATAGCAATATTTCGTCCAGATCGCATGACCAGAACCATAGAAACCATACAAAATTGTAACTTCTGAACGGAAAGGCCTAGGAACTTGAAATTTTCAGGGTGGGTTTGGATCGCGAATATCGCAGTCACGTTCGTCAATGAGCAAAATTAGACTAGGGGTTCCGTAAACATGGCCGTTCAAAATATTTTTTCCTGATAGTTTCAAAACTACTGAATGGATTGAAATGAAATTTTGCACCTAGCTTAGGAATAATGTATTCAAAGTACGTTCCGTAAATATAGCCGTTCAAACTATTTTTTTCCTAATAATTTCGAAACTACTTATTGGATTGGAATGAAATTTCGCACATAGATGAAGAAAAATATATTCAAACTACGTGGGAAATTGTGTCCAGATCGCACCACCAAGAACATAGATACCGTGGAAAATTCCAGCGAATTATCGAAAAAAAATTGGTCAGCTGAAGCACTGACATGAAGTCTGAAGTTTCGCCTAAGTTTCAGAATTTTTTTGACAGCTGTCGAAAATTCCTTCAATTGATTTCTAAAACTGGAAAATGCGAATCTACCTACAAAGTGCATGTACGAGCGCTCAAAAGCTCCTGCCTTCACGGCAGTGCTTTTCGTAATTTTTTCTATAGCAAGACTTCAAATTCAGGTGAAAAATAAAATTTCAAAGAAAATTGTAATTTTTGGCACAAAAATCGCAACTGTGTTGCTTCGTTACAATAGAGATATGAATTACTATGTCAACTAATAATGTGAAACAAATTTTACATTCTGGTTTTTGCATTATTTTTGCGATTTGTTTACGAAGTGAATACAAAATGTATGGAAAAGAATTAACACACTGCCATCAGATGTAGAAGATGAAACGTTGGAAGCAGAAAGTTTATTGTAGCCTCAAAAATTTAGGATGATTTTTGAGAAGTAATACCAGTCCTTTAAAAAGTGGAAAAGCATCGAGAATATCCATGTCATGAGTGAAAAAGTGCTTATGGCGTATTTTTCTGAAAAGTCGAAGAAAGCGAAACCATCGTCATTATGGTCGTTGTTAATTCGTCAAAATTATGAATTAATATCTTTCAATTTCAAGGTTTAATTGTACACCAAATTTTAATGACAAAAACTGTATATCGCCTGATTCTCAGGACACCAACTTCACTGTCCTCCTATGATATGAACAACTTATAAACTAATCCTTATTTACATGGTGAAGGAGCAACAGTCGTATTATTCGATGCTGAATTACGTTGTTGGTGAATGAAAATTGTAACATTTCTTAATTCAGCAAGCTCACCACCTTACTGAAAAACCTGCAATAAGATTGCTGTATCCAAGTGTATACTTGGTGGACCTGAAAATCAATCCAGTACCTCGATTCAAGTGTCTAAGCAAACTAGAAAAAGTTGTGGTGTTCGGAAAATAGATGTTTCTAATAATGTTAATTGTAAAATTACACTTTTTGTAAATCTTCCGAATTCATGTGTTTGAATTTTTGAATTGAATTGAATAAAAAAAGTTAAAACATTTTATCTACCCTTGCTGTTAAAGTGCTACTTCATCTACCCTTGCGGTTAAAGTGATACTTTATCTACTCAAAAGAGTTGCTATAACAACATTTTAACATAAGCTATAGAAAAAAAAATAATCATTTAGACTTAACGTTTCGCGTGTTGTAGATGTTTCCATGGCACCACTTAAATAAAAAAATTTGGGCCCAAACAAGGTTTTTCTGATATATTCAATATAATTCAGTAATTTCATCTATTGACGCTTATAGAAATAAATTGTCAGTATTTTTCAGGCTGATAATGAACACTTAGAGACTTTTTATTACCCAAGAAAAAAGTTTTTCGGATTTTTCAAATATAATGCGGTGATTCCATCTTTTGATGGTTATTCAAATAAAATGACAGTATTTGTTTGTAATTAACTTAACCACCTGAAGATGATGCTTTGCATCGAAACATGTGTCGTGGAATTTAACCAAATGTAGTGGAAATCATATTAGTTATTCTATTGCAAGTTTACAACAGTATTTGTCATACTTAAACGTAGTAGATTAACTGTAAGGGAGCTTTGATGCCAAAGAAAGCTATATGAAACTGTGAATTATTTATAAAAATAATATTATTTTGGGTTCCTCTCAAAGTGCTGCCATCTATTTTCTACCTCCATCGCCATCAGAGCGTTACCCTAAGATGTTATCTTATGCAATGTCCAATAACCACTTTAAATTTTAAACCCTACAGTTAGGAGTTTTAAAGTCAATTTTCACTCACCACCTAGCCCTTGGCCGATCGGTCTGAATCCTCTTCCGGAGCCCGTGAATTTTGCATCAGATGGTAGCCAGGGATCAGTAGGCAGAGCAGGATAGAGTCGAAAAGGATCAGCCCAGTCATTCCAGAGCTGATGGCCTTGTGTCAGAATTAAACTATAATTTCGTCTATATGATAGACTGTCAAATGGAGGTTCTATGGGGCCCAAGCTTTCCTCTTGCTCCCCTTCAACTGGAAATTACCGGAGGTCATAGTAAAATAATGCCTATTTCCTAGCTGAACTGTCAGAGACTTGTAACTTCTGATAGAAATGAAATTTACACATACATGATACAGTCTTCCGGTCAGATGGTAAAGTACAAATATACCTAGACAAGGTCTCCAAGATGTAACTAACAAACTCATAACTGAAATAATCTGCAAATTCTTCAATTTTAAGGAAACTTTTCAGTAATTACAGCTTATTTCAATTTAACATTACCATAAGATTGAATACCTACTCACCAGCAGTAGTCACATAAAGCGGCTGAAAAGTCTCATTGAAAACGGATGATGCTGATACGGTATCCACAGGCAATGGTGGAATATTCAACCTATCCCTCAAAACGGCAATGATAGTATCTAGCGTACTCTGGACCGAAGCCAAATACTTTTCCCAAATCAACCTGCATTGCCTTCTCATCAACAGAACATCTTCGTCAGGTATGGTCCTCAACAAAAAATGAAGTTCTGTTATTCTAGCTTTGGGCAAGAAAATTGCCGCCCTCCGCCATTGAATGACCTCGTCATAAGCAAGACGTATCTGGTCGCCGCCTAGTATAACAGGAATTGCGCCAGATCTCAGAGCCTCATAGAGTCTCGCCTGCAACAAACTAGTAGAAACTAGTTCGTTACTAGGAGCGAATATCAACACGAAGGTAGATTCCTTCAAGATCGTCTTCCTAGAGCCATCTGTACCGCATAAGGCCCAATCCTCTGGCCCTACATTGCTATTATCCTCATTAGCCAGGCTACACCCGAATTCGAACAAGAACTTGTCGGACGTGCCGGTATTCAACAATCTCTTCAAATGTTCTATCACAAAGATGTCTAGATCAGAACGTTCCACATTATTTCCGGAACTGGACTTCATTTCTCCTTGAAAAGTTAATAGGTGTTTTCTTCTTGCAGGGAGCATAGGACTACATTCTTGCCAGACGTCACCACCTGGTGGCCCCAGCACAGGTGTTACTATCAGATCGAAGCCAGGACGAAAATTTTCATAGGGAAAAGTTGACTGGACTATGATAGCTCGTCCTGAAACATTATACAGTGTTGAAGAGAAATGAACATATAACTTCTAGGACTATATCGTAAGTTTTTGTGTTTGAACATTCAAACTGGAATTTTTCTTGAAAACCGAAATGATAGAAATGTCAATGAAAGTAGATAAGAAAAAGAATCTGAATATTTAGAGTTGTATTGGTCTTGAGTAAGTAATTATAATGAAATACAACATGAGCCTACCTGTATCTACAGATTTGAAAATATTTCCGGTCTGTACAGTCAAGTCTCTTCGGGACAAATTCAAAAGAATGTGGTTCCTTCCATCACCTCCCCAATACTTCAATTTCTTCAATGCCATAGAATCAATCGAAGGGACTGGATTACTAGCATTAGAACTTATGCTTTCACTATTTTTCAAAGCTTCACCAACTAAGACTAAATAAATACAAGCTTCTTTAGGATCATTTGTGAGATGAGGATTATAGCCAAGAGCTTGTTTCAATGTTGTCTTCAGAAATCCATCTACGTCCCAACCCTTCTGGAGTATCCTAAACTCATCAGGTTCATATAAATAAACTGGAAATCCTGAAGTCAGAGAGCATCGCGAATGATCAAAACACGAGAACATCCTGCACTTTTTTGATATAGTAGTGGTTGGAAACTTCAAATCTTCCATCACATCCTCAGCTAATAATTTCATAGGCAAAGCCAAGTCTGGTGTATTTTGTTCCAATGCTTCTCTTTGTGCAACTTGTGCTTGCTCCACAGAAATTTTTAGTTTATTCAGATTTGTTTGTTGGTGTGCCAATTCTTGTTTCAAATCTTCAATAGATTTCATGTAAGATTGTATTTCCACCAATAACTTTTGCCTTTTCGATTCCATATCTCTGAGCTCACTCAAAACTGAGCCTTTTATTCTTAATAATTCTTCTATGTTGACTTTTAAATCTGAATCACTCATCTCAATGAACTCATCTGGTAAGTCTAAGTGTGAATGTGCACTATGTGTTATTGCACCTATATTTCTTTCTATATTCGATAGATAAAAATGTGTGAATAATGGAGTAAGAATCAAAATAACTAATACCATCAAAACTATTCGTGAGAGACGCATATGGGTTGGCCATTGGCATACTTCTCCACGTTTCTCTCCATACTGAGAATATTTGAACATATCGAATATTCAAATTTGAGTTGCTGTTATTATTTGTTCAAAATTCATCAATTTTGAAGTTTGTCAGGTTTATCAAAGACGATCTGATATTCAGCAATACTTCTGACTGAGTTATATGCATGTCTAAGTTAACGTAGTAATGATGTCTGAGGAGTTATAATATAAACCAAATATTTCAAATCATTTTCTGCTTTTACGAAGGATTTAAAGTATCCTTTTACTTGTTTTGGTTCAAAAAAGTTTTGGTTATTGATAAACAGTAATAAACACATGAAAATGACATTATATCATTCTATGATTGCGTGACATATCTTCTTTGTTTCCCAAACTTTTGGGAAACCTTGGGCTCGGTTCTTTATGATTGCGTGATTTATACAGAGGTGAATAGAAATCTCTACTTTCCAACAAAAATTTCGGTAAATGGAAATTCGATTTCTAAAATCATCGCTTAATAAGTTTTATAATAGACCAGGCAATAGAGCAGATGAAGGTTCATTCTGTGACAAAAATCGTAGAAGAAAATCGCGAGTTTGGGGGTACGTGGGGTGGTCCGTGGAAGTTTAGTGATATGTTTTCGACTCGCAAATATGATAACTTTTCTTGTAATTTCGAAAAAACACCGAAAAAAACAGTGTTTTTTTTAGTTTTTTGCTTGTAAAATCTGAATCAATGAAGAGATACTGACACTTTCAACAACATAATTGTAGAGAATGAAAAGACGAAGAAAATTAGTGCCACTGCAACTCAATCGGGTCATTATTACCGCAGAAAAGCCAGAAAACCCGTAAAAATCAGCCCTTTTTTCAAAAATTCATAAGTCAGCTATTTTCGAAGTTGTAGCGCTGGTTTTCCAGCTGAAAGTAGTGGTTGATAGGTACTTTGAGTGTGCATAACCCGGACGTTGTCGGATAAATAGTTTTTGCGTAATTGCGATTTGAATTATTTTTGCAGTATTTTCCGGAAGGGTTGGATGCGTCCGATTTTAATTTATGAAACGCATCTTGAAAGAAAGAGTCTAGTATGTACTACAAAACGTCAATCTTGATGTTTCGTTGAAATGTTGCAAAATAGGTGAAAAATACGTGGAAACATGATCAAAACTGGT
The DNA here is from genome assembly GCA_963966015.1 of Aphidecta obliterata. Taxonomy (NCBI): domain Eukaryota; kingdom Metazoa; phylum Arthropoda; class Insecta; order Coleoptera; family Coccinellidae; genus Aphidecta; species Aphidecta obliterata. The sequence goes on along the minus strand of OZ014430.1, from coordinate 20,593,601 downwards.
CCAACGCTCGATCGCGGACGAATAGTGGAGGTAGCCGGCCGACGCGGGGAAGTGCGTTTTCTAATCTTCACATTTATACCCCCACTCCTCGAATGCAAACGAGCGTACGGCCGGTTTTGGTCATGTTTGCACGTTTTTTTATTTCATATTTTGCAAAATTTTAACGAAAAATCAAGATTGACGTTTTGTAGCACTATACTTTTACTTTCAAAATCTTTTAAACAGACAACTTCCGACGCATCCAGCCCTTCCGGAAAATAGTGCCTAAGATAATTCAAATGGGAATTACGCAAAAACTATTTATCCGACAACGTCCGGGTTGTGCACACTCAAAGTTTCTATCAACCACTATATGGCCGAGTTACGAATTTTTGAAAAAACGCTGGTTTTTACGGTTTTTCTACGGTAATAATGACCCGATTGAGTTCCACTAGCTTCCATTTTCTTCGTCTTTTCATTGGTTCAGATTTTACATTCAAAAAGCTCTGCCGTGAAGTCAGGAGCTTTTGAGCGCTCGTACATCCTTGTAGGTAGATTCGCATTTTCCAGTTTTAGAAATCAATTGAAGGAATTTTCGACAGCTGTCAAAAATTCTCAAACTTAGGCGAAACTCCAGACTTCATGTCAGTGCTTCAACTCACCAATATTTTTTCAATAATTCGCTAGAATTTTTTACGGTATCTATGGTCTTGGTGATGCGATCTGGACAAAATTTGGCACGTAGTTTGAATACATTATTCCTCAGCTAGGTGCAAAATTTCATTCCAATCCAACCAGTAGTTTCGAAATTATCAGGAACATAATATTTTGAACGGCCATATTTACGGAACCCCTAGTCTAAATTCGCTCATAGATGAACGTGACCGCAACATTCGCGATCCAAACCTAACCTGAAAATTTCAAGTTCCTAGGCCTTTCCCTTCGGAAGTTATAATTTTCTATGGTTCTGGTCATGCGATCTGGACAAAATGATGCTTTAATACATATATCATTCTCGATTAAAATACAAAATTTTATCTCGTTCGAATCCGTAGTTTCGAAATTATCGAGAAAACAAAATTTCAAACGACCGTATTTACGGAACCCCTTGTATAATTCTGCTGATTGATAAGCGTGAACGCGACATTTCAGATCCACACCTATCCTGATAATTTCAAGTCCCTAGGCCTTTCCGTTCGAAAGTTATGATTTTCTATGGTTTCTATGGTTCTGCTCATGCGATCTGAAAAAATGTAGCTTGAATATATCATTCTCCATTAGTATACAAAATTTCGTCACGATCGAATCTGTAGTTTTGAAATTATCAAGAAAACTAAATTTCAAACGACCATATTTACGGAACCCCTAGTATAATTTTGCTCATAGATAAACGTGATCACGACATTCGAGATCCACACCTATCCTGAAAATTTCAAGTCCCTAGGCGTTTCCGTTCAAAAGTTACAATTTTCTATGGTTTCTATGGTTCTGGTCATGCAATCTAGACAAAATTTCACTTCGATCAAATCTGTATTTTTCAAGTAATCAGGAGAACAAAACATTGAACGGCCATATTTACGGAACCCCTGGTGGAATTTGGCCCATTAACGAACTCAACCGAGGCATTCGGGCACTGAAACCACATTGAAAATTTCAAGTTTCTAGGTTGTTCCGTTCGAGAGTTATCGTACTTACGGACAGACGGACGAACAGACTCGAATGTTCCGACGGAATCGTCATCAGTGAGTCGAACATAGTCGATAGAGACCATTTTCGGCTCAGAAATCGAAAAATACAGACATCGTGACGAAATGATATAGCCCTCGTGTAAGTAGTACGAGCGCTCAAAAAACTAAAAAATTATGAAAAGCACTGCCTTTCAAAATTAAAAAAAAAAGAGCTCTGTCAAGAAAATTTTCAAACAAAGGTGAAACTCCAGACTTCACGTCAGTGAATTGATTTTTTTTTTTTTTATAATTCGCTAGAACTTTCTACGTTATCTATGTGATCTGGACCAAATTTCGCACGTAGTTTGAATACATTATATACGGAACCCCTAGTCTAATTTTGCTCATTGATAAACGTGACCGCGACATTCGAGATCCACACCTATACTGGAAATTTCAAGTCTTCTAGCCTTTCCGTTCGAAAGTAATGATTTTCTATGGTTCTGGTCATGCGATCTGGAAAAAATGTAGCTTGCATATATCATTCTCCATTAAAATACAAAATTTCGTCACGATCGAATCCGTAGTTTTGAAATTATCAAGAAAACTAAATTTCAAACGATCATATTTACGGAACCCCTAGTCTAATTTTGCTCATAGATAAACGTGACCACGACATTCGAGAAAATTCGAAAATTTCAAGTCCCTAGGCCTGTCCTCCGTTTGAAAGTTATAATTTTCTATGGTTCTGGTTATGCGATCTGGACAAAGATTTGCATGTGGCTTGGACACGTCATTCTCCATGCAAAATTTCATCTCGATCGAATCTGTATAGTTTCGAAGAAAAACGAAAAAACGGCCATATTTACGGAACCCATGGTGGAATTTTGCCCATTAACGAACTTAATTGGCGGCATTTGGCCGTGAACTGAACCCACACCGAAAATTTCAAGTCTCTAGGTTGTTCCGTTCGAGAGTTATCGTGCTTACGGACGGACGGAGACTCGAATTTTTCAAAACCGGAGACCATTTTCGGCTCAAAAATACAGATTATCATCATCATCATCATAGGTCCTGGTTTTTGAAAAGGACTGGAATTTACTTCCCTTCGCCTTTAATATAATTTTTCCTTCTATTGATTACTTGGAGAGGTCCTCCTCTCTTCTGCGTAGTTCTTGGCTATCCGTCATTGGCTTCTTTGCAAGCGATATTTCCTCTTGTCTGTTGTTCTGACTGGTATCATTACCATCCTTCTTATTTCTTTGTTTTCGTTTTCTTTCATCGTTTCGATTGTCTTCTTGGTTTGTTTGTAAATTATTTCCTCGATTGTTGGTATTTTCAATTCTTCTCTTATTTGTTTATTGCTGACGTACCATGGGGCACCTACAGCTATCCTTATTATTTTATTCAACGTACTTTGTAGATCTTTCTTTTTGCAACTTTCGACATTGAACCAAACTACTCCTGAGTCCTGCGTACGTTATGCTTGGTATTAGCACTGTCTTGATTATCTTCATCTTGTTTTCCAGCGAAAGTTTGCTGTTTGCATTTAGGAGCGGATATAAATACCCATGTAGTTGTCTGGTCTTCTTTTTGATTTCTTCCATTTGTTTGTTAAATTTCAGCTTTTCGTCTAGGGTCACGTTCAGATATTTCGCTTCATCTTCCCAGTCTATCTTCTGGTTTTCTATCATGACGTTTCCTGCTTTTTCCTTCTTCAGTTTTGTGCCGCCGAAGTATATGGCAACTGTTTTCTTCGCATTTATCTTGAACCTCCATTTCTTGAAATAGCTCATCAGTTTGTCTACATCTATCTGGATTGAAATCACCGGAACAGTAGAATACTTCTCGTGTTTCCTTCATCCGAAATCTAAACCTTGAGCCTATGATCTGAACTAATTGATGTTCCTGAATTCAAGATCACTAAAAATAAATTTGAGACGTGAATAAAATAACCACAAAACATAAACCAAGGGTTTATCTTAACTCCCTTTGTGTTATCGATCAATAAGTAATTAGCATATTTTTCTATAACCTCACTGGATTTTTATATGTATTAAAAAAATTTAAAAGCACTGCCGTGAATTCAGGAGCTTTTGAGCGCTCGTTCATCCAAATTATAGGTAGATATTTTTGACAGTTGTCAAAAAAATTACAGCAGCTCTTTGTGAATTATGCCGAATCAGCTGTTACAGAAATATAAGGATTTTGTATTCAATAATTCGTTGAAATTTAAAATGGTTCTGGTTATGCGATCTGGAAAAAATGTAGCTTGATTACATCATTCCCCATCAAAACACAAAATTTCGTCACGATCGAATTTGTAGTTTTGAAATTATCAAGGAAACTAAATTTCAAACGATTATATTAACTGAACCTCTTTTTCGACATTCCCTTGAAATCTCAATGCTTGTGCTTTGACCTCGTTTTTATTTACACGCATGTAAAAAAAGTTACATAAACGCTGTTTCTGAAACCCCTAGTTCAATAATTATTTGTGGAAACGATCTAGAAACTATCATACATTTATTAAAAAAGAATAACTTAAAATTCAATTATTAAAATACTTGATTCAGGCATTTCACGATCAAGATATGAATTTAAAATAGAAACGAAAGAAAAATATAATTCTAACATTTCCATTTTATGTTACAAATTGCTAGATCTACAGTATGTTGAATGTAACTGTATTCTTTGTCCTGTTGCCGCATGTATTGAAGAATAGTTATTATTCAGATTTTAGGAACGCCCATCTTTTGCTGTATTATTTTTCCATAACCACTTCTTCCTGCATCATAGTCTGTTCTGTATTCATCTCTGACCTGAAAAATATATGAATATATCTTTGTTTCACAAAAATATCAACAGATACCAGATAAATCATTTAACAATTTGTGGATTATGGAAAAAATAAATATTTTGGCATTACTACGTGAGTGAGAAAGAAGTTAATACTCAATATCCAGGTATCCACCAGTACTTCCAAGTTATAAAAGCTTGCAATATCCTGCCTACTATGAAGTTGATTTTGCCTGTTTTGAGAATTGAGATAATTTTAAGTGAAGTGATCTTATGAAACATACTTGTCCTCCAGTTTTTCCTCTACCATATTGTCTTCCTTCAACAAAACCAGCATCCCAATCAGTTCTTACGATGCGATCATCTAATCTAGTTCCATTAATATATCTAAAAACAAACGAAGTCAATATAAATTCATGAAAGATATTAATATAGTATAATAGTACCTCAACGCACATTCTGCATCATCTCTTGTGTAAAACTCTGCAAAACAAAATCCACAAGGTGTTTTTTTATATTTGTCCAAACCCATTATAACCCTTCTGATATCTCCACATTTTGAGAATAATTCGTAGATTTGTTCCTCCGTTGTATAGAAAGACAAATTTCCAACATATAATGTAGTTGATAACCTCAATAATTTGTCTTGCTCTGCTCTTGTACCCTAAAAAAGAAAAATATAGATAAATCAATGAATACGTTAGTATTAAATAGAAATCCTATTACATAATGTAGTGAAACTTATCGACTTGCAAGTTACCTTAAAATGTTGATCTCTATAGGAACTCAGTTCGATTGATGGAGAATTTATTGTAACCATATTGAAATGATATCCGATGGGAATTTCGCCTATAGTGGATTACAACAATATTAGTCCTGCTTCTTCACTGAAATAATTCAACACTTCAGTTTCGCACTACAAGAAACCTCACAGAACTAATTCTTTAATTCAAGATTCAACTAACAGAGCTTGAAAAAATTGGTGTTGTGTTGTTGTTTCTGCAACCATAGAAAACTCTTTAACATAGATTAAAGAATTTTTTATCGATGCTCTCTTATGCATAGTTTTCGTAAAGCCCTAAGAACACAAGTCTTTTCCTTTGTGATCATAGAACATGATTGTTGAATGATTCTATGAGCTTCATGTCTTTTTGAGCGCTCGTTCTACTTACACGAGGGCTATATCATTTCGGCACGATGGCCGTCCGTAAGCACTATAACTCTCGAACGGAACAACCTAGAGACTTGAAATTTTCAGGGTGGGTTCAGTTCCCGAATGCCGCAATTCTTTCGTTAATGGGCAAAATTCCATCAGGGATTCCGTAAATATGGCCGTTCGTAGTTTTTCTGATTACATACTTCGAAACTGCTCGTTCGATCAAGAAGAAATTTTGCACTCAGATCACTCAGGATTGAATGGACATACTCAAGCTACATTGTTCCAGATCGTATAACGTACCAGAACCATAGAAAACTATAACTTTCGAACGGAAAGGCCTAGGGACTTGAAAATTTCAGGATAGGTGTGGATCTCGGATGTCGTGTTCACGTTCATCAATGAGCAAAATTAGACTAGGGTTTCCGTAAATATGGTCGTTTGAAAATTAGTTTTCTTGATTATTTCGAAACTCGGGATTTGATTGTAACGAAATTTTGTATTATAATGGAGAATGATATATTAAAGCTAAATTTTGTCCAGATCGCATTACCAGAACCATAGAACAGTATAACTTGCGAACGGAAAGGCCTAGGGACTCGAAATTTTCAGGGTAGGTTTGGAACGCGAATTTCGCGGTCACGTCTATCAATGAGCAGAATTAGACGAGGGCTTCCGTAAATATGGCCGTTCGAAATATTCACTATTGATTGGATTGGAATGAAATTTTGCACATAGATGAAGAATAATATATTTCTCAGTAAAAAAAAAAGGGGGTAATGAATAAATAAATGATTTATTTCAACTGCGTGCGAAATTTTGTCCAGATCGCATTACCAAGACCATTGATACCATAGAAAATTCTAGCTAATTACTTTGCACAGCTAGGTATCATCATCACCATACTTTCAATTTATTCTTCGAAGGGACTGTACTCATTGGCTCTGCCCAATCGTGGGAGAAGGGAATGTTCTCATTGAATATCACCCCAACATGCTTCAAAGGAGACGGTTCTCTTTGGCCCTCTCCTCACCACTGGACATCAATCGTCCAATGATAGTTGTTTTCCTGACAAGTTTCCTCACATCACGGGAACCTCACATCATCACCAATTAAGGTTGAGTAGTTATTAGGGCAGCATTTAACTTACTCAACCATCTTTAAACATCATATGAGAGAATTCTCACCAGTCTATATACCTATTGTTATTGATTGTACAGAACGGGTTTTCTCGCAGGTCTTTCCCGATTCTTATTATTCGACCTGAAGTTGGGGAACCGTCCCCAACAGCACAAATAAACTTCTAATTTCCTGTTTTGGGTGCTAAAAATAGAGATAGAAAATAATAGAATATAGAAATAGTTCTAGTTCTTTGCAGTTTTCAATAGAAAACTGTCATGTCGGTAATAGTTATACCACATAACAGTACAACAACAGAACAGCTGTCAAAAATTTTCTGATTTTGTTTCTCAAACTGGAAAATGCGGATCTACCTACAAGGTGGATGAACGAACGCTCAAAAGCTCCTGAATTCATGGCAGTGCTTTTTATAATTTTTTTTGATGTTATGAACTTAATCTTAATGCTGAAGAATATATTTCGAATATGTCTGTACGAATCTTTTTGTCGTAGTTCTTGAATGGCAACCAACCAAAAACGACATAAGCTATTTTTCAATAGGAAAGAACAAGAAACATCCATCATAGAACACAAACCATAGATCCACATTCCCAGAATTCTGTGGACCATTTTATTGTTCAAAAATCAAAATTAAGAAGCTGGACAAAGTTTCAAAGATACTGATGACATTGAGAATTGAGATTTACAATATTTATGTTCAAGTCAGCTTAAAATGAATACGTCTGGATTAGGAAATAGTAGCGTATCAGTACCAGAATTGATTTTAAGGCTTTGCACACATCTTTCGAAAAATGACCAAAGTAATTGGATCCTTCATACATTAATTACTCTTAATTTGACCAAGTTATTTTATTACAGCCCTTACTTCGAGATTGTATCAGTTGGCTGTACATTTTTTACAAGGTTCAAATCAAGTTTATATGAACGATGCAGAATTTGATCTTTCTGAAATCAAATTGCACTTGTCTAGTCAAAAAGAAGCTGAAGTTTCTCTACAACAGTTTGAGATACTCTATTCAAAAATAAATAATTCGGTAATTTTTGGTGATTTCTATAGATACTTGGAATATAATTATTTGTTACCTGCATTTTAGGCTATACTACATAACAAAAATGCCATAATGAGTTTTTTACTGAATATTGTCAAGTTGGATCTCCATAAAGATAGCTTTAAACTGAAGCTTGTTCAAAATTTGGAAAAATTACCTGGTCCACAGTCAGTATTAAGTACCAAGTCCCAAACAACAGTTAATAGTGTACCATCACAAGAAAGCATACGAAATTTATACCAAGGCAATATGATTGATAGGCCTTTCAGTAGGTCATCTAGGAATGAGGTGATACTACTTCCGATTTCAGTTCGAAAGTTGTTACAAAAATTTCCTTTAATTTTAGAGTACTTCTAATTCAAACATAATGAGTTCTATTTGGTCAAGACAAGAATTTGGATCCTCCCTATCAAAAACAGCTAGTAAGTAAATAAATGACATGTAGAAGTTATCACACTACTTGTTTCAATTCGAAGTTGAACACTTTGGATATAAGATGTCTCAAACAATGTTCAAATTATTTCAATATGTAACAAAAGATCGGATCACGTATCGGTTGAGGACATACAACCAAAGAATAACTAATTGTTAATGATGAATTGACAAGGAAATTTTGCCTTAAATGTTATTTTTCTGTTTCCTCTTAATTTGAAAGGACATAAGACATCCACCCCAATTTTTTAGAGAAATGAATTGTATGTACTTCATCGACTAATTGTTAGGGTAGAATCGGCTGATTATGACAATTTGTTTGAGTTCCGGTTTTGTTGAATATGTACTTTTCTTATATTCAAAAAAATATGAATTTTGTACGACTATATTGAGCTCAACTAGCATTCTTATATTATTTCGAATGATTTCAGACTTGACTCTTGTTAGTGAAACAGATTTACTTCAAGATGTAATATACTCCTTACAAGGTATCGAAGGAAGGTTCATAAAACGAGAACCAGGTGGACATGGTTTTTTGATTGACCAAAAAATTGGTAGGAATTTTAGTCCCATTCAGAAGAGTATTGCATCAAGATTATTAGGACTGAGCTTTTTACACAACAAGTTGAAGCAGTATTGTGAGGAGAATGATAAACAAAAGGGTGCAATGAGTCAAGCACTTATTTCTATTGTAAGAGATGAATTATCAAGTTATTATAAGACTATTGCTCTTCTGCAAGCAAATGTGAGTAAATTCTTATTGATTTCTAGAATATACAAGCTTGCCTAACTAAAACTTGATATGGAGGAGGTTTTAGGTTATGATATGGTAGATATTTTAAAATACTCAGACAGATCGATAATTTACCATTTATTTGAAGTATTACGTGACTTTTATTTCAAAAAGTGAACAATCTGTACTTTTATTTCAGATGAAAAAACATGGGTGTGACAAACACTCAGAAATGTCCCTTAGAAGGGCACTTTATATTGTCCAGGATCACATTACCAAATTTGAATGGCTGGCTTATATCACTGAGGAATGTAGCGAAAAGAAAGGAGGAGCGCTTGTTACAGCAATACATGGTTATCTCCAACATGGTTCAATCTGTATACAAGAGGTGAGCTCCTTAGTTATTATCACATTACAGACCTATCATTTTTTCGAATTAAACATTTGCATTCAAATTAAATCTCTTTATTTTATAAGAACTATAACTTCTAACGCCTTCTAACTCAAATGTGATACAGTCAAAACTTTCAGATTTCAGAGAAGGTCCTTACGTCAGTTTGCAAACCTCTATATATAATGTTATCCAGATGGTTGTTGGATGGTGAGATCAATGATCCTTGCAATGAATTCTTCATCGAAGCTCGTAGTATAAATGCTGCCGAAAGGTTGTGGCATGATAAGTATCATGTGAAGAAATCGATGATTCCCTCTTTCATTTCTATGGATCAAGCAAAAAAAATTTTGGCAACTGGGAAAAGTATAAATTTTCTCAGACAGATATGCAAGGACAATGGGCAGCTTTCTGGTCGAGAGAGTCTTCAGAAGTTCTTCAAAAATACTACAGGTTTGAAATTCGAAATCATTCTTAATATTATTTCAGTTGTTTGGCTCGTTACTACTTGAAATATGCATGTTCACATATTACTCTAGGTCCCTGCTACCAATAAGCCGTATAAAATCATACTCTATGGCGTACCTTTAAATCCGTGGTAACTGATTGAAGTTTGGGAACGGAGTCGATTAGTTCCAATAGTCATCGAAGACTATTTTTGAATGTTTGAGGTTTCCCGAAGTCAAAAACACATGTCAAGAGAAAAAATATCATAAGAAAACATTATATTTTTGCATTTGAAAATTGGATAATACGACAAACGGCAAATGACAATGACAATGTTGTCGCTGTCGGCTCGTAAAGGCAGAAGTTCAACTACATAACACGTCCATTTCGGAATTGTTTTCAAAATATCGCACACTTTCACCTTCCAAACCTTCCATCTATAATGAAGAAAAAAACTGTAAACGCAAAAGGCTTGAAAAAAGCTCTATATAATAACGCATTAGTAAGCGCATGACAATCACATCACAAAAGAAACTGAAGTTCTAGAGGCGCTGTTGTAGTATCTACATCAAATTCTTGAGAGCAAATCAATAAGAATTTTGAATTATATTTTCTGAAATAATTTCGTATCCTCGGAAAAAACTTCACTATATTAAACGTTTGTGGATAGGAAATTTCATATTTTTGAGCGCTCGTACAACTTACACGAGGGCTATATCATTTTGTCAAGATGTCTGTATTTTTCGAATTTTGAGCCGAAAATGGTCTCAATCGACTATGTTCGACTCACTGATGACGAATCCGTCGGAAAATTCGAGTCTGTCCGTCCGTCCGGCCGTAAGCACGATAACTCTCGAACGGATCAACCTAGAGACTTGAAATTTTCAGTGTAGGTTCAGATCCCAAATGCCTTGGTTAAGTTCGTTAATGGGCCAAATTCCACCAGGGATTTCGTAAATATGGGCGTTCAAAGTTTTGTTCCCCTGATTACTTGAAAACTACAGATTTGATTGAGATAAAATTTTGCACTCAAATGGAGAATGATGTGTTCAAGCTACTTGTGGAATTTTGTCCAGATCGCATGACCATAACCATAGAAACCATAGAAAATTGTAACTTTTGAACGGAAACGCCTAGGGACTTGAAATTTTCAGGATAGGTGTGGATCTCGAATGTCGTGATCACGTTCATCTATGAGCAAAATTATACTAGGGGTTCCGTTAATATGGTCGTTTGAAATTTAGTTTTCTTGATAATTTCAAAACTACAGATTCGATCGTGACGAAATTTTGTATACTAATGGAGAATGATATATTCAAGCTACATTTCTCCAGATCACATTACCAGAACCATAGAAACCATAGAAAATCATAACTTTCGAACGGAAAGGCCTAGGGACTTCAAATTTTCAGGATAGGTGTGGATCTGAAATGTCGCGTTCAAGTTTATCAATGAGCAGAATTATACTAGGGGTTCCGTAAATACGGTCGTTTGAAATTTTGGTTTCTCGATAATTTCGAAACTACGGATTCGATCGAGATGAAATTTTGTATTTTAATCGAGAATGGATATATTAAAACAATATTTTGTCCAGATCGCAGGACCAGAACCATAGAAACCATAGAAAATTGTAACTTTTGAACGGAAAGGCCTAGGAACTTGAAATTCTCAGGGTGGGTTCGGATCTTAAATATTGCGGTCACGTTCATCTATGAGCGAATTTAGACTAGGGGTTCCGTAAATATGGCCGTTCAAAATATTTTTTTGCTGATCCGAAAATACTGAGCGGATTGGGATGAAATTTTGCACCTATCTGAGTAATAATGTATTCAAACTACGTGCAAAATTTTGTCCAGATCGCACCACCAAGATCATAGATACCGTAGAAAATTCTAGCGAATTATCGAAAAAAAATTGATCAGCTGAAGCACTGACATGAAGTCTGGAGTTTCGCCTAAGTTTCAGAATTTTTTTGACAGCTGTCGAAAATTCTTTCAATTGATTTCTAAAACTGGAAAATGCGAATCTACCTACAAGGTGCAGGTACGAGCGCTCAAAAGCTCCTGCCTTCACGGCAGTGCTTTCCGTAATTTTAGTGTAACTAATCGACTCCATACCTGAACTTTTCTCTAATCAATATTTGTATGTGATCGAAGTCTCGGTAAAAAATTTCGATAGGGTAAATCATTCGAAAACTTGGAGAGAGCATTGCTTGGATAACAAAAATTGTTTCAACAACAAGAAATACGGAAAAAAATTAATTCCAGTTTACTTTTTCAGCTGACGCATTGTTTGCTCCAGAACAGAGTTTAGAATTCCACACAACATTGGAAAATGTGTATAGAGAAACATCTTTAAGGGTTTTAGATTTACTGAAAAATAAATTTAGACTTATGGAACATCTGCATTCTTTGAGAAGATACTTGCTGTTGGGCCAAGGCGATTTTATCAGGCACCTATTAGAGTTATTAGCGTAAGTTTGAATAAGACTGAAATTAATAATATTTTTGATTTTGGAATACCTGCATTCTTTGGGAAAATATTTGACGTTTGGCTTATTTTTTATTAAAGTGTTACAAATTTTATTATTGATTCTTTTCAGTCCAGAACTGAACAAACCGGCCCAAGATATATATGGACACACCCTTACAACAATTTTGGAGTCCGCTATCAGAGTAACAAATGCTCAGTTTGAAGATGAAGATACTTTGCAGAGACTTAATGTCAGTTTTATGGGACACTCGCAAGGTGATACTGGTTGGGATGTTTTCAGTCTTGTTTACATAGTTGATGGTCCTGTGAGCACAATATTCCAACCAACAATGTCCACGTATCAGTGCCTTTTTGGAGCATTATGGAAAGCTAAAAGAATGGAGTTTGTTTTGGCAAATATGAAAAAACAGCAAATAACCATATCAAAAGTGTTCAAATATCACCTGGGTAAGTGTAGGCTTGAAATTGAAAAAATTCTATAAAATCCCTGAAAAGTTGGGCATCGCCAAAGCGTTCACCCATCACTGGTTTTTTGATAAGTTCTTTTAAGCCAATCTGGTGATCATCCTCATTGTAAACAATAGATTTATGTCCTATCACATTTCAGAGTTGGTACCAGTTATGCATACATTCCACGTACTGACAAGTGAGATGATTCATTTCCTACACCAAACACAGTACTATTTTCTCTTCGAGGTGCTGGAGTGCTCTTGGGCTGAAATGTTATGTAACGTCAACCAGGCGGAGTGCTTAGACGACATAATTCTAGCCCATACTCAGTTTTTGAGTTCCGTACAAACTGGTGTATTACTAGAGGAAAAATCTAAAGTGAGTTTTCTCAATTTACTCTGATTTAAATCTTTATCATGTTTTGGATACAAAATGTTGGAGTTTTTCTAATTTTTAATGTGGTATAATATATTATATCCTTGTCCTTTCAGCATCTTTTCTCTCAGCTACGATCTATCTATAACTTCGTACTCAACTTGGAAACACATCAGGAAACCTTATATATAGCAGCAAGCAAAGAGCACGAAGCGGAAACAGAATATAACAGGAAACAGGAGCGAAATGATCATTTTGGTTTGACTTTAGATGAAGAATTGAAGGCCAAAGAAAGAATAGCTAATTTCAGACATTTTCTGAATTCAATGAAAGCAACTGTTAAATGTCTAGCACAAACATATAAGAGCTTTGTGAAAAACTATTTGAGATCTCTGTCGTCAAGCCCTAACATGAATTTGCAACTTTTAAGTGTTAGACTGAGCTTCAATGATTATTATTCAGTCATATGACCATTGGAAACGGAAGTTGAAAGCTGTTTTTCGAAGGTATGTACAAGAGAGAGTATGGATTTTGTTAGCATACATACTCAAAAGAGGATCTTGAATTTAGATGAAAACATGAAAGAATCTATTGAAAATAACATTCCCAGTCAACCCATTGTTCAATCCAGTTCATATACAAATTCAGAATTAAGTAATTATGGTAGTATTGATAAATTGTTGCAACCTCCTAAGAAAAAGGAAAAATCCATATGATGTTGTGTCGGGTGAAAATTGGAGACTTACTGATTTTCACCTAATGTCAATTTAATATGTACATATTCAATATATAATTTAAAATGCACCCTTATTTTTATATTGCTGTTTTATAGAAATAGGTTTATTTCAGCACAGTTTAATCCATGGAATTCCCATTTCATGAAGTAAACAAATCTTGTACATTTAACCAAAAATTTGATTAAATCACTTGTGTTGAAAATAGATTAACAGAAATTTTTAATGTTAATTATTTATCTAGTTTACCCTTAACAGATCATCAGATTATTTAAGCATCAATTGAGATTATTCATTCATACATATATCTGCGAGTTGAAAATATCTTCCATAAGATTCTAAAGATATGCTGCAATGTTGCGGGTATGTCATACACTGCACCTGCTTTAATGTGTAAATATAAACCTGTGTATTTATAATATAAAATTGAAGGAAAGAAAAGAAAATTGCAAGTAAATGTGTGTATAGAAGTTATTTCTCTATATGGAACTTGAAATAATTATAATAATACTTCAAGAGTTTTCAATTTTCAACACTTCATTCTTTCTACACTGACAAAACCCTCCGCTTATCAGTTTGTTGTGATTGCCATCCTGGAAAGTTACATGGGTATCTACAGGAAAATTGACTGAAAGCTTCAGAGAACCTCTGGTCAACACAAGTTTTTGAGGCGATGAGGATATCAAATTATTCCTCTTCGGTTTAATCCTATTTGGCTTATTTTGATCGAATTCTTTAGAAACGCAAGATTTAATTCTGCGGAATGGTGCGTTATAAGTTTTTTCTTCGTCTATTTTCTTCAAATTGGCTGGATGACTTTTCTGAGTGGGTAGTGACTTACTCCTTTCCCTCCTTAATAATATTTCCTTTTCTTCATTCCAGGGTATGCGTTCTTCAGAAACCTTCAATAATAAATACAAAAATTTACACCATATTGCAAAATGATTACTATATTTTATCATTCGAAATAGAAATGGCATTCAACAAGAATTCTCGTCGTTACCAGAGTAGTTTGCCTTTGAATCCTTCTGTGTATGAAAGTAAAGCTACCGTAATAAATTGAATTAAACTCTTTCAAAAATTTATATTGCCAACTGATCAAAACGAAAAAAACTGAAATTGTCAACAAGGACAATTTTTATATGTAATTCGATTCATCAGTAGAACCCCAAAGAACATTTCAATTTTGTTTCATTTGCTTGTGTGAAATTCATAGTTAATGAAATAGTTCACCTTTGGTTCTTTAATTGTTTGGGGACTACAAGCATTGCAGTTGGCTTTTCGTATACCCAATTCTTTCAGTCGTCTATCAATTTCTTCCATTTCGTCATCATTTTCATCAAGTACATCATAATCTACGATATCTGGTAGACATATATCATATAGAGCTACTTTGTTCTTTACCATCCTGAAAATACTGGAAATAATAGAAGGAACTTGATAGCGTTTTTCATTACTGACTGTGGTAGAGGGCTACTCCAGTAATGATCAACTCTGCATTTTTTCCTTATGTCTGTCAGTTTTTGTAGTAACAGAAAGTTATGTCTTTGTATTCTATCCATCTGATCCTTCTCCATGAGAAATTTTTTGGATTTAACACGGACGTGTTGTCTTGAATTTGGTGGTCGGTTGTCTATAGCCGGTATCGCAGATTTTACCTATAAATTTGCCTATATATGAAATGCATTGCTCAAATAATTCAACATAATTATGTTTCTGTTTCGTCACCCTGAACCCCGAAAATAATGAAAATCTTCTGTCTTATATATAGGCATTGTCGCTCCTTCGGTCTTGCATACAATGTTCGTTTCATATGGGTTTGTTATAGTTTTCCTCCCAGGGAGCCTTGCCAAGAAAAAGAACATTGTATTCAAATCCGGAGATTTGCGAGGACACAAGATCATTTCATCAAAAGGCTGGTGCGTCCCGAAGGCCATTTATGTCGATTTATCTCAAAAAAAATTATATATAGGTATATACATTTTTGAGATGGATTTTAATTTACTAAACCACTGTGGTTTAGTAAATCTCTAAGTAGTGAAAATCGTAGTCTGATGGATTGGTGAGTAACTACTAGGAAAATTAAAAATAAGTGAGTTAAACCAAATTATCAGTAATGGGAGAAAATACAATTAAGACGAGCTATTTCAGAGAATATTTAATAAATATTCCCTCCACTTACTTTTCTACGATGATTTTCATACTTTCTCTCTTCATACGGTTTATTTAAAATCATATCTTTTCTGGAAATCATTTTTTTAAGGGGCTAGAAGGCCACCAAGATTATAATGAATGTGTATGTTTCGTTGCCTAGCAATAAAACAGTTCAATAACCTCTAAACCGTGCCATCTTACGTTCAGATATTGTACTTATTGTGTTGTGACATCTGATAAGGATAAGACGATCAACCGGAACGTCCGGAACCGAGACAACTCGTCACATCACATGTGTGGAGTGATAAATAAATAGAATAAATTCCTGCTCATAGCATTGCGGTTGATTAAATTGAAAATGAAGTGATACAATTCATGTACATGCGCATGCAATGAAGATAAATATTGTCTGATAATTTTGGTGGATCCTCAGATATTGTTCTAAAAATATCGGTTTCGCGCAAAGTTGTTCAACAACGAATGAGATCATCTTTCAACCTTCGCGAACAGAAACAATCTGAAATACGAAATAGTGAAATGTAATTAGTTTAGTGGAGACAGTAAGACAATCACAACATGACGTCTTAATGCTGAGTTCGCTATAAAATTTTATTTTCGTTGGAATACAGTTGTATATAGTATATGATTATTTTAATATCTTCAGAAGACCGTCTGGTACAATAAAAATTAGAAAAAAATGAGTGTTAGTAAAGAAGCAGCAGCGGTTGCCGTGGCAAAGAAAACATCAAATGATTTCAATATTGCTGGATTTGCTTATAGTGCCTTGAAAAAAGTAAGTATAGGTATATTATATTTGGCGTATGTCGTGTATGATTTGATTTTAATGAATTAATCTGGAGCGAGTTGTTTCATTTGGTACTGAACTGACCTGTATTAAATGAATGATAGGCGAGGCAGGTTTGAACTATGTATAGGGTGCGTCGGAAAATAATTTTGCCACGATCTGAACCAATATGAGGAATTTTTTTCTGTTGAATCCAAAATTTGAAATATTATATCCTTATCGATATTGCGTCTCAATAGAAAAATGACGAAAAGCACTGCCGTGGAGTCAGGAGCCTTTGAGCGCTCGTTCATCCACCTTGTAGGTAGATTTTAGCATTCTCCAGTTTTAGTACCCAATTGGAGAGATTTTGATAGCTGTCAAAAAAAATTTCAAAATTTGCCGAAAATCCCGACTTTAGGTGACCAATTTTTTTTTCGATAATTCGCTAGAATTTTCTACGTTATCTATGGTCTTGGTAGTGCGATCTGGACAAAATTTCACACGTAGTTTGAACGACCATATTTACGGAACCCCTAGTCTGATAATGCTCACTGATTAACGTGACCGCGACATTCGCGATCCAAACGTACCCTGAAAATTTAAATTCCCTAGGACTTTCCGTTCGAAAGTTGTAATTTTCTATGGTTCTGGTCATGCGATCTGGACCAAATGTAGCTTTGATATATCATTCTCCATTAGAATACAAAATTTCGTCACGATCGAATTCGTAGTTTTGAAATTATCCAGAAAACTAAATTTCAAACGACCATATTTACGGAACCCCTAGTCTAATTTTGCTCCTTGATGAACGTGACCGCGACATTCAAGATCCACACCTATCCTGAAAATTCCAAGTCCCTAGGCCTACTCCTTCGAAAGTTATAATTTTCTATGGTTCTGGTTATGCGATCTGGACAAAATTCTGCATGTACCTTGAACACGTCATTCTCCATTTGAGTGCAAAATTTCATCTCTATCGAATATGTAGTTTCGAAGTAATCAGAAGAAAAAAATTTCGAACGGCTATATTTACGGAACCCCTGGTGGAATTCTGCTCATTAACGAACTTAACCGCGGCATTTGGGAACTGAAAATTTCAAGTCTCTAGGTTGTTTCGTTCGAGAGTTATCGTGCTTACGGACAGACTCGAATTTTCTGACGGATTTGTCATCAGTGAGTCGAACACTGTCGATTGAGATCATTTTCGGCTCAAAATTCGAAAAATACAGACATCGTGACGAAATGACATAGCCCTCGTGTAAGTTGTACGAGCGCTATAAAATAATTTACAGTTGAAATATTAGACCTACGAAATGCTAAAAACCAACAATAGAAATTCATGTTTGAGCGAATACTCAACGTTCATTGGTTAGATTATTCTTAGCATGTTACTTTAGAACTTCACTTAAGACCTAAGAAAAACAACCAATAGAAATTTTCGTTTGAGCGAATACTCAATGTTCATTGGTTAGATTACTCTCTGCTTAGGTTGGTTCAACTGTCTGTCTCTCTTTAGAACTTGACCATTATGTTGCCTAAGATTAAGGCTAGTTCAATCAATGGTACACTTTTTTAACTTTTTTGAGCCCTTTTCCAGATAGCCACAGTAGGATGCATTTATTTCTTCGGTTATATGAACTGGTCGGTTGGCTGGTTTGTGGCACCTATAATATTTTTGATAATGCGTGAGCAATGGAAAGAGACTGCAGATACCAAAAGGAATATAGCGAAAACTATAGCTTCATCAAACGAGAGAGATGTAGTTTTAGCGCGATTAGATGAGTTACCATCATGGGTGAGTTCTTAGTAATAATAATAACAGTTATGTCCTTTAGCCTGTTAATTCATCCAATCAATTCTCATTTTCCATTCTATACAATAGACTCATTATTTTTATAATTCATTTTGTTTGTTTGTTTTTTCTCGATTTCAGGTGTTCTTCCCAGACGTTGAGAGAGTTGAATGGTTAAACAGAGTAATGCGAAGTTAGGAATTTAATTAATTCATTCTGAAGAATTGATTTTTCAGATCATTCAGCAAGTTTGGCCTAATGTCAATAATTATACAAGAGAATTGATTCGAGACACTATACAACCAATAATTAAGGAAAGTTTGGAGGCTTATAAAATGAAAGGATTTAAATTTGAAAGAATAATTCTTGGCAGTATTGTGAGTAACATTTCATGAACCAGAGATAACTGTTCAGTTGGCTATTGAAAAAATTTTAAAACTAATGTTATTACATACTTGAAAACTTGGCATAAGGTCAGATGACCTTCGAGGCCAATTGAAATCTGTGTTTTCTGAAATTATATGCTTTGTGTGGTATTTTTAATTTTTTTGTGTTGGCATCTGTGACTATCCATCAGTATCAGTTATCACTCACTGTGTCAAATTGTTCAAAGAGTTTGCTTATACATATCTTTTTGATTACGATTGATATTGATGGTTATACCCCAGAATAATGCGTTTGAAAAGCGCCTCCACTTGATTCTACCGGAGCCATCTGATATTGAGTATTCAATTTGAACTATATTATGACACCCAGAGATGTCAACAATAACTAATGTGCTACCCAAGCGATTGTTGTCTGATATGTTTCATTCGGAATACAAAAACAAGTCTTCATGCAAAATCCTTCACTAAGAACTACTTATTAGATATGTGCAGTTTGTACAGTTTTTGATCTTCCACTTTTCAGTTTATCCATAAAGTTTCTTCGATTTTTTTTGCTAATTAATGAATTTAAGATTCAACCTTCTTTTCATTTTAGCCCGTCAGAATCGGTGGCGTAAAAGTTTATGACAAGAACACTGACAGAAACGAGATCATTATGGATTTGGATATATTGTAAGTTGAGGATTCATAAAGAAAATCTGCCATTGCTTTATGTCTACATTTTTTAGATATGCCGGAGATTGTGATATTTCATTTTACGTCGCAGGTATCAAAGGAGGTATAAAGGATCTTCAGGTTAATATTCACATAACTTAATAATATCCGCAATAATTACAATACTTTTCAGTTAAAAGGGATGATGCGTGTTGTAATGAAGCCTTTAATTTCTTCGATTCCTTTAGTGGGGGGTGTACAAGTGTTCTTCCTGAATAATCCAGAAATTGACTTTAATTTGGTTGGAGTAGCAGATTTACTAGATATTCCTGGTCTGGGGTAGTTATATTCATATAGATTATTGTCATTTTTGAGAATTTTTTTTTGAATGAATACTATTTTTTGATGTATTGTTTTTCAGAGATTTGTTTAGGAAAATAATAACAGAAATAATTGCTTCAATGTTGGTTTTACCTAATAAATTCACAATGAAATTGAGCGAAGAAGTAGAAACAATAGAAATGAAGGCCCCCGAACCTGAGGTATTTGATCTTCACTGCATCGTTGATGAAATGAATAACTAATTTAATTTATGTTGAATTTTCGCGCAGGGTGTATTGAGAGTACATGTTGTGGAAGCTAAACATTTGATGAAAAAAGATCTTGGAATGCTTGGTGGGGGAAAATCTGACCCCTATGCGGTTTTAACTGTTGGAGCTCAAGAATACAAAACCGGGGTTGTCAAGAATTCTTTGGACCCAAAATGGGATTACTGGTGTGAGGTGAGTTCCCTAAGAATGTAGTTTTATGTTGTGGAAATTAATCAAATTAGATTTCTTTCCTTATAGTTCATCATAACAGAAGTATACGGACAGCAACTTTTTGTTCGTCTTTGGGACTTGGACGATGCCCTCGATGATGAGAATCTTGGTAGGCAAGTACTTCACTCTAACCCATAATCCCAAAATACACAGGAGTAGTAACTTCAGAAAGGTTGTTCGATTTTAATGATGACATCTACATAAGCTAAAGCAGATCAACCAGAACAACGCTCGCAAATTGTTGAAATTTTTTATCAAAATAAATAAAAAAATAATAAAAATAAATCAAAATAATCAAAATCTCATTTTGTTAAGTCAAGAGATATTAATCCTCACATAACATAAACTGAAGAGATTTGTTGGTACGGCATAACTCCAGAATCAGAAAGGTTCAATAAATTTAGAAAATTCGAAATCGAAAAATTTAGAGTCCATAATTTTGTTCGAATCATGAACTTGATTGACAAAGTACAAAATTATTTGATCTTACCGAATACTTCCACAGGGCTACGGTGGATATTTCCAATATCGTCAAGCAAGAACAGGCAGATATGGTAAGGCGAATTCAGTCTTTTTTTTAGAAACAAATTACATTCAGAATTTTTCAGTGGCTCACTCTGGAGAATGCCAAACATGGAATGGTTCATTTGAGATTCACATGGTTGAGTTTGAGCAACAATGTGAATGATTTGAAGGCTGTATGTTTATCTTTATATCTTACTTTGATTGAAACTGAATGTCGTTCTTTTTTAGGCTCTGGTAGAAGCTCAACTGTTAGGCTCTGAGAAAGTGAGCACAGCCTTATTGTGTGTCTTTGTTGATTCTGCGAGAAATTTACCAGTGAGTAAAATTTTAGTTTAAATTTTTTTTATTTATCAAGATTTTATTTAGTCACTTTAGACTTATCTGCACTCTTGTGAGAAAAGAATAGTGTGGGTCTAAAGTGAACAGACAATTTGATTGCCGAAATTACTGAAATCACCTCGCTCATTACAGCTTGCAAGACAATCTAGTCAGCCTGATCCCTATGCAATTCTGAGAGTCCGAGATTCTACAAAACAAACACAAATTATTATGAGGAATCCAGATCCGGTGTGGGAGGAAGGGTTTGTATTTCGTGTACAAAATCCAAATATTGATATTCTTCATTTGAGAATAGTGGACAAGAAAACAGGTCACGACATTGGTAGTTTTGAGTACAGTGTTAAAAGTTTACTTAATAAAGAAAAAATGGAAGTGAATAGAGAACCGTTCCGGTTGCAAAAATCTGGAACTGACAGCAGAATTGTATGGTCATTGAAACTCAAGGTAGGTGCAGATAATTAGTGCTTTCATTCCTTTGATAATGTCCATAAGGGGAAGAAATTTTTATTTCTGCAATGTTGTTCATTTATTGTAGGTCTAATTAATTATTAATTTTTCAGGTTTTGAAACTCAGTGGTTTAACGCATGAAACAGTACAGAAGGACGAACCAGTCATTGTAGTGGATGAAACAACACCTCTCCTTGCGCAACGTGAGTTATTTTTGATCCCTTAAATTCTCCAAGAATATCACACCACGTGCACCCTTTGAATGCAAAATTTCAGAAGCATCTAATTCTCCAGAACAACAAAGTCCGGATAAACCTAACACTTTATCCAAACAACCAAGCAGCGAGAGTCAGCATGAAGATAAAATTGATGATTCATCAGTACATCTTGAATCTGCAGTGCCGATCAATGATACATCTTGTGACAGAATTATCCATCGTAATCCTAGCCAAACATCGTTAGTATTTTGTATGAATATTTTTTTTACCAAAAGGCTCTAGTCCTAATTGTTCATGAGTTATGAAATTTTGCATATCAATTAGGAACAAATTGTTGAATTGAATTTTGTTAAATTATATTCAACGAATTTGAGCACATTTTTTTGAGGTTTTCTTTTGCAGATCATCTGGGGAGGCAGGTCTAGGTCGTTTACAGCTTACTCTTCAATATAGTACACAAAGGCAAAAATTAGTGGTTGTTGTTCATAAAATTGCGTAAGTACCAAGAATTACATTGAAAACCCCAATCTACAGAAGTTTTACCATCAATAGGCACATACCACTGAGAGATCCGTCCAACATCCCAGATCCTTATGTCAAACTATACTTATTACCGGGAAGATCTAAAGAAAGCAAAAGAAAAACGGCGGTAAGAAATTCTAGTAATATAATAATAAATGTAAAGAGTATTTTCAGTTTCATAAAATGTTTTCACTTGGCATTAGAGAGTTAACAGCCATTTATTCACTTTGTATTTCTGAAAAATAATCTATAATCCAGCAGAACTTATTTCTGGCAAGCAATTGAACTTCTTTCCTATGTGCTTTGCCATTTGAGAAATAGTTGTATTTTCCTTTATTTGTGAAATGAAGGTCTTTTCATTTCGAATTACAGACTGTAAAGGACAACTGCAATCCGCTTTTCGAGGAGAGCTTTGAGTATTTGATTTCGCAAAACGAACTCATAAATAGGAAGTTGGAAATAACTGTTTGTACCCAGAAAGCATTATTCTACTCAAGTTCAAACATCCTTGGCCAGGTAAGTTGAAAACCTAATTAATTTATTTGAATTCCCATGTTTTTGAGCTAACTATAAAATTTGAAATGAGTTTCCTCCATAATTCCAGGAAGATTTTTCGAAAAAAATTAGCTCTATCAACATAACTGAGAAAAAAAGGTTTTAGTTTTTTGGGATTTTTTGAATTCATTAGGTATAATGAATATGAAAGAATGGCAAGCGAATGTGTGAACATAATATATTCATCATTGATAGAATATGGATTAGTTGACTATTTCAGCACATAATTATTTAAAAATCACGATATTGATTTGAACATTGATCTTCGAGAATCAAAAAAACAGAAAGTAAATGTAAAATTCGTTAGAAGGGCTTGTACATATTATGATCATTAAATATATTTTGTTCTTTACAGGTAGTCATAGATTTATGCAAATTGGATGTAGATAGATCATACAGCTCATGGTTCGACTTGCAACCTGAATATTCACACAATGACTGAGGTTGATGGAATTTGGTAACATTATTTGCTAAAAATTATATTTTCGTGATTGCATTTCATAAATATTCAATTCTAGGGTGTTTTATCAGAAGATTCTGTTAATTCAGCTTGTTTCAATTTATGTTCATTTCTTTGTGCCTGAGAAATATTTTTCTATGTTGTTTATTCAAATATTTTATATTACTTATTATTTGTTCATTTATTATCACAAATTTTTATCGTTATTTATGGATGTTTTTAATTACCTGTGGATACTCCAATTTATATTTATCTTTATTCCCTATTAATTATTCTTTTAGTGTGGAAAGCCATAATGCATTATGTTTACATTTGTTAAATGCGCTCAAATACAATTTTATAGCATCATCATTAATCATTCAATTCGCCCTGATTTCTGAAAACCCCCTACTGATCGCTCAGAGATGGGCGATATTATCTGAAATATGAAAACTTGACAAGCCCTGCTCTTATAAAAAAACATTTCGCAATTTGCAGCAACCGAACAGATCACTAATTTCAAAGCAGTATTTACACTCAGAAACGAAGTGAAAAAAGTCACTTTGTTATCTTTGCCAAAAGTTATTTGAGTACAAAAATATCGATAATTTTCCAAGAACAATCGTTTCCTATATCATTTTTGTTACAATAATACACATTGCAAAAGAAAGTGGCAAAGTCACCAAACTTGGGGAAACTCCCAAATAATCAACAAATAATGTATAAAAATAATTTAATGCAATTACTTCACATTAATAAAACTTTATTTACGAAAATTGTGAATTTCAAAGTCTTTAAAATATATTTACATATTATTTTTCACAGGAGTAGTATAGAAACCAATTATCAGTACAATAAATCAATGTCATTCTTTCTTTTAAGTAAAAATTCCCTTGGTTTTAGATGAAATGTGGATAAGATAAAAATTGAAATAGTAAAACACAAGGCAAATTTTGGGATCAACTATTCAAATAAAACCACAATCAAAATACAGTCTCTCAATAAAAATATTCACCAAAATCATCTCGTCAACGGAAATCCTGAGAAAAAATAAAGTCATTTCAGAACAAGTTTAAGTCAAAAGGGCAATGAAACAATTTAAGCATTTTAGGAATTTCTATACAAGCATGGGATAATGGATGAACCTTGAACTTTCTGAACAAAAAAAGGTTTGCAGTCTATGAAAACATATTGATGATCAAAAAACAAACGTAAGAATATAGCTTGATTCTATTTCTTGGATTGTTATCTACACTCACCTTCAACTTTCTTCAACTGTGGGCAGCCAAAATGCCATATTAGTGCAAGCGGATGCTAACATCATCAATTTTGGATTGAACTGCACACATTGTACAGGTCCTGGATGGTCAGCATTCAAAACACAGACTTTGAAGCCAGTATCAGCATTCCAGACATGAACTCTTCCATCTGTTGATCCGCTGAAGATAAATTGGGAATCGGGACTGAATGAAGCTTCTATAGGTATTCCTTTATTGTTCAAATGTCCAGTAAATGTTTGGAGAGGAGTGCCATGGAAAGCGTCTATCAATCGAATTATTGAGCCATTTGTACTTATCAATATGGTTTTACCATCACGTGAGAATTTCAAA
The DNA here is from genome assembly GCA_963966015.1 of Aphidecta obliterata. Taxonomy (NCBI): domain Eukaryota; kingdom Metazoa; phylum Arthropoda; class Insecta; order Coleoptera; family Coccinellidae; genus Aphidecta; species Aphidecta obliterata. The sequence goes on along the minus strand of OZ014430.1, from coordinate 20,568,506 downwards.
CCTGTCCAATCGCATTCTTTCTCTTGTGTGAGTTTGAACGTTACAAAAGGTCCCTGGAAAAAAATACCCCAATAATTCTTTATGCATTGCTTTGAAAATTAAATCATATGTTGGGTAAAATCAATTGAATGCTTAGTAATACATGAAAACAAACCAAAAACAATTATATATAACAATGAAAGATTAAAGGATTTGATTCTTATTTGTTGAAAAGCGGCATTGACATCTAGGAAAAATAGTGGTCATAATAATAATTGTACAAAATAATTCGAAAACCAATCAAGATACATATCTCTAGAATATTCAATTAACCTAACCTCAAAAATTCACTGAAATTTAGTGCAATATTTGATCAAATTAAATGGAATATAACAGTTTTCGAGGTATATATTTGAAATCAAATAAAAAGTGCTTTCGATACATATTTATAAAAAAATGCTTACCTTATCAAATGATCTAAGGTCATATAACTTTATGCACTCAGAATTCACACCTGCAGCAAAAATTAGTCCTTCTGGATCGAAAGCTGCTACTGGTCTTCCTGCTAAGTGCATAAGGCCCTGACAGTTAGGGGACCTAAGATCCCATAATCTTAGCGTTTTATCTAACGAACCAGATAAGAATGTATCCTCAACTGGAGACAAACACAGTGAAACAACTTTTTTTGTGTGTCCTGGGAAATATCTTAGGTATTTATTGTCATGTAAAGACAAATATCTTATAGTATCATCAACTTTAGTAGAACTATGTATGGCTGTGTCTTTGGCATGCGTGAAATGTATTAAATCAACACCATACTTTTTACTGTTTACAGTTCGGACTTGTGTACCTTTCTCACAATCATATATTACTATTTGATCATCTTCGCTACATGATATGAGAGTTTCTCCATTTGCTGAAAAATCTATACTATTTATTTTGTCAGTATTTTCTCTGAAAACTTTTGCTACTCTGAAGCTCCTAACAACTTGATCTACGAGTTTCATTTTCATGTTGTTCTTATTTTGACTGTTTACCGGTGAAAGCCTGAAAAATAAAACAACCATTAAAAAAGTTAATTTCAAGTGTTGCCATTTAATGTGTATTTATGTATCCACAATCACTAAGATTTTCATTATCGCCGATTAATGATATTTATAGAATTAACAACATAATATTTCTGCGCGAATATGCCTATTAAATAATATACCTGAATTATAACTATGTAGTAACATCAAATGAAAACATAAAACACAAACCAACTTCGTGGAAAATACATGGACGTTGACAATTGACAGTTTTCTGTATTCTGTGACATTCAGTGTTGCCACCTTCCGTACCTACAGTTTCGGTAGAAAGTTCGGAAAAAATCGGTAGATTTCGGTAGATTTTTGAAATACATAACTTTTCACCTATTTTATGGGTTATTCAAGTTTAAATACCATTTATCCGAAATATTGGGCATGTAGGTTATTACGAATGAAGCAAAACTGAAAATAGATTTCATTTATTCAAAAAATTAATATTTGAAAAACTGAACTTTTGAACAAAAATAAATATTTTAACAAAATGAATAGGTATTCAAAAAATTAACACCTTTTGTAAGCAAAAAATATGCAGAAAAAAAAATTTGAAACAATATATATAAAAAATGGACATTTGAACGAAAAATAAATATAATAAAAAAAATATATTCAAAAAAATGAATTCTTTAAGGAAATAAACATTTGAAACAAAAATAATAAATCACATGTGTAATATCATTATAACTATTACTATTAAATATAAATTTTGTCAAATGTCACTCTCTAAAGGTGTGTACAGACATGCTCCGAATATCGTACCGAACCGTGTCGCGTACCCCGCGAGAGCGAATCAAATTCATCGCACGTAGAGGTGCAATTTGAATTCGTGAATTTGATTCGCTCTCGCGGGGTACGCGACACGGTTCGGTACGATATTCGGAGCATGTCTGTACACACCTTATTGTTCAAAGGAACATTTTCCTTTCAGATTGGTATCAGTCAGTTTTGAAATAAGACCATTTTCTATGGGAAAATTTTGGCATACGTTTTTTGCTAAAAATTGCTTCGTATACAACATGCCAGATATGGTTTTCGTTTCCAAACGATTTTTCTGTTTTGTTTTCAACAAATTGTATGTTGAAAATACTCTCTCGCAATTCGCTGAAGAATGGGGTAAACATAAAAGATTTTGTATAAAATAAACTAGTGTCAACGTATAACTTAAATTATGTTTCGAATTATGTTATGGTAAGGAAACCTTTAAAATAATATCGTAAGAGTCATGATTTCCTACAATATCAGAGCATACATTCACTCCATCAAATTTCGGTAGATTTATGTGCTCTTTCGGTAGATCGGTAGATTGAGAAGAAAATCGGTAGATCTACCGAAAAATCGGTAGAGGTGGCAACACTGGTGACATTAAATGCAATAGAATTCTGTGAATTATCATAACATCCATGGTGGAAGACTACAGAAGGTAAAATCTTGTTTTTGAGCGCTCGTTCTACTTCCATTTCATCAAGATGTCTATATTTTTCGAATTTTGCCGTAAGCACGATAACATTCGAGATATGGATCTCGAACGTCGCGGTCACTTTTATCAATTAGCAGAATTAGACTAGGGGTTCGGTAAATATTGCCGTTCAAGATATTTTTGAGCACTCGTACTACTTACACGAGGGCTATATCATTTCGTCACGACTCACGATGTCTGTATTTTTTGAATTTTGAGCCGAAAATGGTCTCAATCGATAGAGTTTGATTCACTGATGACGAATCCGTCGGAAAATTCCGTCCGGCCGTCCGTCCCTAAGCACGATAACTCTCGAACGGAACGACCTAGAGACTTGAAATTTTCAGTGTGGGTTCAGTTCTCGAATGCCTCGGTTAAGTTCGTTAATGGGCTGAATTCCACCAGGGGTCCCGTAAATATAGTCGTTTGAAATTTAGTTTTCTCGATAATTTCAAAACTACAGATTCGATCGTGACGAATTTTTGTATACTAATGGAGAATGATATATACAAGCTACAACGGTTTCATTCTGGATATCCAATTCTCTCTTGTTGAGATTTTGTTTTGAAGAAATTTGACTGCAGGAAATTTTCTTGATAAGGCCTCGAACTGTTCTTTCGTTGATTTGGTTAGAGTTGCATATTTCTCAGGAATTTGCAAGCAATATGCTGCAAAAGTATCACAGTTGGTCCACATCAATGTTGGGGGTAAAATATTCGAACAATTTTTTAGCTGAAAAAAGGGAATTATATCCAAACATATGGATTGAAATTTAGTTTTCTCGATAATTTCAAAACTACAGATTCGATCGTGACGAATTTTTGTATACTAATGGAGAATGATATATACAAGCTACATTTCTCCAGATCGCATAACCAGAACCATAGAAACCTAAATTTTGAACGGAAAGGCCTAGGGTCTTGAAAATTTTCAGGATAGGTGTGGATCTGAAATGTCCCGTTCACGTTTATCAATGGGCAGAATTATATTAGGGGTTCCGTAAATACGGTCGTTTGAAATTTAGTTTTCTCGATAATTTCGAAACTACGGATTCGATCTAGACAAAATTTCGTATTTTGATGGTGAAAGATATATTAAAGCTACATTTTGTCCAGATCGCATGACCACAACCATAGAAAATTATAACTATCGAAGGGAAAGGCCTAGGGACTTGAAATTTTCAGGGTAAGTTTGGATCGCGAATGGCGCGGTCACGTTCATCAATGAGTAAAACTAGACAAGGGGTTCCGTAAATATGGCCGTTCAAAATATTTTTCTCCCGATAATTTCGGAACTACCTATTGGATTGGAATGAAATTTTGCACATAGCTGAAGAATAATGTATTCAAACCACGTGCGAAATTTTGTCCAGATCGCATAACCAAGACCATAGAGAATTCTAGCGAATTATCGAAAAAAAAAATTGGTCAGCTAAAGCACTGACGCGAAGTCTGGAGTTTCGCCTTAGTTTGAGAATTTTTGTTCCTGAAACTGGAAATGCGAATCCACCTACAAGGAGGATGAACGAGCGCTCAAAAGCTCCTGACTTCTCGGCAGTGCTTATCAATTTTTGCTAGCTTGCCCCATAAATTTTTTATTAATTAATTATGTACTCAATTTCGACAAAACAAATTCCTGAATTATGTGATTATGAGCGAAGCCAGTTTTCTTTGTGGCAAAAAGAATTGGCAGGCGCATAAAAAAGGAAATTGTGCTACCATGCCTGACAAAAAAAATTATATGTCCTTTACTTGCTGATGAGGGATTCAGTAATAAATATAAACAGAACTGGAAAACACCAGAGAAATAACAGCATAGAAGATGAAGATAAAAAAACTGGATTGAAAGCAGACCTGTATCGTTTTGGAATAACTTTTGTGATAGGAGTCACTTCACTTGATTTGATGGAGATCCTGGAATTTTTTTTTCATACTGTGCACATGATTACTTTCATTTGTTGGATTGTTTTTTATTTATGATTTACGGCCCACGCACAAGTTTTACTTTTGTGGGAAACCAATGTTTATTTATTTTCAGAAAGGTAAAATGTGAAGAATACTTCATTTGTAAATAAACATTATTATTATTAGAAAAAATCTTATGTATTTATTTGTAAGTTATAGACTCAAGGTTCAACCATAACATTATATCATTATAAAAATCAAATAAGAATATAAAAATATGGAATTTCTCTCATACACATTTGATGTGATAAGTTTCCAAGTCTTTTTCAGCAACAGTAGATGGGGCACCACTAACCAAATCCCTACCTTCAGCACCTTTGGGAAATGCAATAACATCCCTAATACTGTTTGTTTTCAAAAGAATTGATAAAAGCCTATCCAAACCTAAGGCGATTCCACCATGAGGAGGGCAGCCTGAACTGAGCATTTCAATAATGTGCTTCATGCTGCCAACGTCTATATTAAGCAATTTGAAAATTTCCTCCTGTAAAGAAGGATCGTGAACTCTTATTGATCCACCAGCGATTTCATTCCCATTAAGCACCAAATCGTATGCCAATGCACGAACCTGCAAAATGAATTGAAATACAGTTCCACATTAGGTTCTAGTGAAAGATTAATTTGTTCCTTTATCAATCAATGAAAGAATAACTGTAGTCACAATTCTGTAAAATGAAATTACCTTCAACGGTGCTTCATGCAGAAGATGAAGGTCTTCAGGATTCGGAGCAGTGAATGGATGATGGGCAGAATTCATACAACCGCTGACATCCTTTTCGAAAAGAGGGAAATCGGTGATCCATGCAAGATGCATACCTTCTTTCCTAATTTTAATTCCACACTCTTCTAAATGATCAACATAAAGAAGTCTTATTCTCCCCATTAGACCTAACTGAAATATAGTGGATTATAGTTCCCAAAAAAAAATCTGAACGGCGAAAAGGATTTTTTTTAACCATTTTAGGGATAGGATAGATATTTTCTCTGAGACTACTCCAAAGATTCACAATGGTAAAAAACCAATGATGAAAATCTTACCACTTGCTTCTTATCCCCATATCCTAAGAATAAAATACTGTTATCGAATAAGTTCATTTCATTAGCCAAATGTCCAGCTACTTCCTCAGTCAACAACGGTTTCATTCTGGATATCCAATTCTCTCTTGTTGAGATTTTGTTTTGAAGAAATTTGACTGCAGGAAATTTTTTAGATAAGGCCTCGAACTGTTCTTTCGTTGATTTGGTTAGAGTTGCATATTTCTCAGAAATTTGCAAGCAATATGCTCCAAAAGTATCACAGTTAGTCCTCATCAATGTTGGGGGTAAAATATTCGAACAATTTTTTAGCTGAAAAAAGGGAATTATATCCAAAGATATGAAAACACTTCGAAAGTATTATACTTTAAAATCAAAACAAATATCCGGTTTGTCAGAACCGTAAAACTCCATAGCATCATCATATTTAATTCTTTTGAAACTACGAGGTATAGTGTCAAGAAAATCGGGCCAGATATAGTTGAGTAAATTTTCTACTAGTTCCATGATACCATCTACAGTTGTGAATGACATCTCAATATCAAGTTGTGTGAATTCCGGTTGTCTGTCTGGTCTTGAAGTTTCATCACGATAGCATCTTGCTATCTGAAAATACCTGACAAATACTTTTTGTATAAATTAAGTTCCCCACTTACCTATCTAAAGCACCCGCCATCAATATTTGCTTGAATTGTTGTGGACTTTGTACAAGGGAATAGAATTGTCCAGGAAATTTTGTTGGAACTATAAATTCTTGTGCTCCCTGAAAAAGTGTCAATAATAATTTTTATTTTCATTTAAAAAGTGACAATAAATGTAAAGAAGTTGGACAGTGTATGAATTGAATTCAAAAAACTATTGGTAACTGATAGCTATGAAGACTTACTCCAGGGGTAGCTTTGAATAAAGTGGGAGTTTCCACATCAACAAAGTCGGACTCCACTAAGAACTGTCTCATTTTGAATAATAAATTAGATCTAACTCTCAGATTCCTCTGCATCTCTGGAAACCGCAAATCTAAATACCTATACTGCATTCTCATTGCTTCTTTCGGCTTTTGAAAACCTCTTATATTGAAAGGTAAATCAGAAGATTCATTTAATAGTTCTATATCATCTATCAATACTTCTATTTCCCCGGTTGGCAATTTCAGATTAATCATATCCTTTGGTCTTGCAAGAACTGTTCCTGTAATTTTCAAAATAGACTCCAATGGCAATTTCTGAACTTTTCCTCTTGTTTCTTCATCCTTGAAAGTATATACAAATCAAATATTACCTAGGTTTTCACGGAGTGTTAGGAAAGTTAGGAAAATTGGTGATTGAATACTCACATTTTCCTTCAGAAGACATTGTGTTTGTCCGTAAGCATCCCTAAGAATAATAAATTTATTTAACCTTTGAAATTCCAACCATCCACATAAAACTACTGGAAAACCAACATTCTGAAGCGTTAATTGTCCACAAGTAAATGTACGGAAAGTATATTTATTTGTATTGATTTTTGGTTTCGTATTCTCATTAACTTCATCCATTAAATATACGGACTTAGAAGAATAGCGTCTAGTAAGTAACTCTCCATGTTTTGAGAATTTTTGTAGATATAACTTTTCTATCTGAAAAAAATTCAATTTAGTACTTCACGATCTAGTGACGAAATTATCCTTACTTGTTTAAATATTTTTCGGGCGAACATTTTCAACTGATTAAAAAATATTCTTCACATAAAAGAAAAACTATATGTAATGAATTTATGAATGAATATGTAATAATATGTATTATTATTGATATATCAAAATCCAATTTATTTAAATTTATAGGCGCTTTTCGTTTCTTGCACCGGATGGCTCTGTTTTTGTTGTTTTGCGCACGCTTTTCAAAGCAAATCGAATGCGCGAATGTCATATTTCGTGCACTGGAGGAGCTCAAATAGCTAAATCGAAAGCTACATATTGGTTATCTCTGGCTATGGTCACATTAGGCGCTTTCGATTTGGGCCATTTGGGGTTTCGTGCAACGGAGGGCTAGGTTTTTGTTGTTTTGCGCACTTTTTCGATGCAAATCGAATGCGCGAATGTCATATTTCGTGCACTGGAGGAGCTGAGATAGCCAAATCGAAAGCTACATCAGTGTATTCTTTGATGTGGCGCACTGCAGATGCGCATCAGGTGCGCCCCAGACGGTCGCTGGAAAGCACTTCATGTCAATAATTCTATTTCTGGTCATTTCAGTGTTCTTTCTCATAGATGAAAGAACAACTTCTGTATCCATGGGTGTTCTGTGCTTCCAGATGTCAATAGATCCAGCAAAGCAAAGAGTAACAACAAGAGAGATCACTCCATAGACAACTAGTTTCGAAATTATCGAGAAAACAAAATTTCAAATTTTCACCGTATTTACGGAAACCCTAGTATAATTTTGCTCATTGATGAACGTGAACGCGACCTTTCAGATGCACACCTATTCTGAAAAAAGTCCCTAGGCCTTTCCGTTCGAAAGTTATGATTTTCTATGGTTTTTATGATTCTGGTCATGTGATTTGGAGAAATGTAGCTTGAATATATCATTCTCCATTAACATACAAAATTTCGTCACGATCGAATATGTAGTTTTGAAATTATCAAGAAAACTAAATTTCAAATGACCGTATTCACGGAACCCCTAGTATAATTTTGCTCATAGATGAACGTCATCACGACATTCGAGATCCACACCTATCCTGAAAATTTCAAGTCCCTAGGCGTTTCCGTTCAAAAGTTACAATTTTCTATGGTTTCTATGATTCTGGTCATACGATCTGGACAAAATGTCACATGTAGCTTGATCACCTCATTCTTCATTTGAATTCAAAATCACATCTCGATCAAATCTGTAGTTTTCAAGTAATCAGGGGAACAAACTTTGAACGGCTATATATACGAAACCCCTGGTGGAATTTGGCCCATTAACGAACTTAACCGAGGCATTCGGGAACTGAACCCACCCTGAAAATTTCAAGTCTCTAGGTTGTTCCGTTCGAGAGTTATTATGCTTACAGACGGCCGGCCGGATGGACAGACTCGAATTTTCCGACGGATTCGTCATCAGCTAGTCGAACATAGTCGATTGAGACCAGTTTCGGTTCAAAATTCGAAAAATACAGACATCGTGACGAAATGATATAGCCCTCGTGTAAGTAGTACGAGCGCTCAAAAACACATTAAATAGAAATAGTTTTGAACCGGGATTTACGCGAAAAAATGACTCTGGAGTAGCAACTTATTCCTGAAACAATTTGGGATAAAGTTGTTGTCCAATTCGGCACTCCCGATTTTAGATCATGTTCTAGTTCCGCAATATTCCGCAGTATTCCATAGTCATGGCGCTAGTAACTTTAGAAATAGTATAAACTTATTCAAATCTTATATTTTTTTCCGAGCATCGCTTAACAGCTCCTTCCATAATCCTGTTACCTAATTCATCGAATAATTGTAGCATTATTCAGAAATCATGAAGTCTACAACAATTTCTCGCATTTATTGCTTATGGAAAATTAAAACCCCCTTTTTCAGGAGTAATGAAAAGTAGGTCACGATATCAATTTTTCGGCTGACAGGAAAAGTTGAAACAAAATGTAATCAGTGCCAACACCAGAGTTTCTATTCATCTATTCATCTCTGTTCACTAAAAAACTATGTTAAGAGTGTTATGGACTATTCAAAATAGGGCTCTCATTTCGCTTGTATCAAATATAATTACATTTTATGTTCTCTCATGTAAAACGTTTTCTCGTGATATAAGCTAAGACATACATTCGAAATCGCAAGGATTGCTTTGACCTTGCTTTTTTGAAAGTACGTTACTACTCGTAGTATAGACCTATACGGTTCATATAAGGGAACACATGATGCAACCTGAGACCTACTATAAAAGTCCATGGCATTTGGCAGCTCTTTTTTGAGCGCTCGTACAACTTACACGAGGGCTATATCATTTCGTCACGATGTCTGTATTTTTCGAATTTTGAGCCGAAAATGGTCTCAATCGACTATGTTCGACTCACTGATGACGAATCCGTCGAAAATTCGAGTCTGTCCGTCCGTCCGTCCGGCCGTCCGTCCGGCCGTATACACGATAACTCTCGAACGGAATGTCCTAGAAACTTGAAATTTTCAGGGTAGGTTCAGTTCCCGAATGGCTCGGTTAAGTTCGTTAATGGGCCAAATTCCACCAGGGGTTCCGTAAATATGGCCGTTCAAAGTTTTGTTTCCCTGATTACTTGAAAACTACAGATTTGATCGAGATGAAATTTTGCACTCAAATGGAAAATGAGGTGTTCAAGCTACATGTGAAATTTTGTCCAGATCGCATGACCAGAACCATAGAAACCATAGAAAATTGTAACTTTTGAACGGAAAGGCCTAGGGACTTGAAATTTTCAGGGTGGGTTTGGATCGCAAATTTCACGGTCATGTTCATCAATGAGCAAAATTGGACTAGGGGTTCCGTAAATATGGCCGTTCAAAATATTTTTTTCGTGATAGTTTCGAAACTACCGATCGGATTGGAATGAAATTATGCACCTAGCTCAGGAATAATGTATTCAAACTACGTGCAAAATTTTGTCCAGATCGCATCACCAAGACCATAGATACCGTGGAAAATTCTAGCGAATTATCGGAAAAAAATTGATCAGCTGAAGCACTGACATGAAGTCTGGAGTTTCGCCTAAGTTTCAGAATTTTTTTGACAGCAGTCAAAAATTCCTTCAATTGATTTCTAAAACTGGAAAATGCGAATCTACCTACAAGGTGCATGTACGAGCGCTCAAAAGCTCCTGCCTTCACGGCAGTGCTTTTCGTAATTTTATTTGAACGCTTGATATCTTTTATATTAGATCTATTACTTGAGTAATTTTAATTCTCTGTATAATTTCATAAGAATATTTTGATTTCAGGGCATTACATATATGAAGTGCTTTCCATCGCCTCGGGAATGCGCCACACCTAAGTTTGACCGTTCCTGTTTCCAGTCATAGACTAATAATAAAAAATTATTAGTCTCCCATTAGTTTCCAGTACATCGACAGCTGTTCAACGCCAAACCAGTCATATTTGCTTTTTTTTTATGTTTTTTGACAGTTTAGTTTTGGCATGTTCCCGTGATAGCGGAGCGTGAAGCTCCGGGGCTTGACGCCCTGAAACGGTCAAACCTCGGTGTCCGCACTCCCGAGGCGCATCGGGTGCGCCTCAGACGGTCGCTGGAAAGCACTTCATGTCAATAATTACCCAATTCTGATTCTATGGTCTATTGGCTTTTTAGTGTTCTTTCTCATAGATGAAAGATAAAGAAAATTTCTTTATTCATGAGTGTTCTGTGCTTGCAGATGTCAATCGGGAGTTATTCAATATGCGAGTTATGCGATGCAAGTTTGTTACTGTTGCGGAATAGAAGCTTTCGTAGATCGACTATTGATTGCCCAGACAGTTTTATAATTTTAAGGATAAGCTCTTAGTTGACTTTTTAATTTGAAAATGGGCGTGGAGGAAGAAGTTATGAAAATTCAGAAAAAACTGAACAAAATGACGTCAGAGGATGGAAGTGTAAGTTAAACCAGAAATCAAACAAAAATATATGAGCTTAGTAGACATAACCTACCTTTTTGAACTGGACCTGATATATTTTTACAAAATTTCCAACAGGGTCAGGAACAGGCATTAGATTTGTTGAAAACATTACAAACACTAGAGGTTAATCTTGAAGTGTTAACAAACACTCGTGTAGGTATGACGGTAAACGCATTGAGGAAATCCAGTAAAGATGAGGAGGTCATAAGTTTGTCTAAAACATTAATTAAAAACTGGAAAAAATTCTTATCAAGCTCTACTCCTTCGAAGCAGTCATCTAGCAGCTCTTCTTCAAAGCCTAAAAAGGAAAAAGAAAAGAAACCTATCAAGGATGAAAAAGAAGCTTCAAATGATAACAAAATTACTTCTCAGTTTCCCCCAGCAAGCACACATGTCACTACTGATGCAGTTCGACTGAAATGCCGTGAAATGTTAGCTGGAGCAATAAGAACAGACACATCTGAAGATTTTGAAGGTGAGTTCTGAGTATTCTGCAATATTTTTTGAGACAAAATGCATTAAGTTACCATATTATGTACTTACAAACGCAAGCTGGATTTTTACAGAGAAATATCAATATTCACCTTTTATCCATGTTTATTCCAGTTGTACTTATTTTGATTTGTATGTTAAATTAGTTTTGAACTTCATAACTTCAAGGTTCTTTCTATGAATTTTATGTTTGATTTCAGTGTGGTAGTACAAATTTGAAAAGTGTTTTTGGTGAGCAGGTGAGTTGGGGAAAAGATGATAAGAAAATGTAGTAAAACATAAATTCTGTATGGTGGATTTTTTTAGAGAAGAAAAGGACTATCACAAGAATAAAAAAATTGCATAATTCCAGAGTGAAGAAGTTACTCGTGCGTTAGTTATGTTAGTTACTCATTTATACTCATAGTTTTGCATCTCATGAGTTTGAATGAGTATCTCGAGTGTTTGACAGCAATATGATGAACTTTTATATGAACAAAGTGAGAATGATGAAATTTGTTGTTGGTTTGTTTATTTGTTGAAGTTTTATCAATTATTCTGTAGAATTTGGGCAGATTGCATTAATTCTCTATTACAGAACTTCTGATTTTTTCATATGGGATTATAGGGGAACCCTAATTCATGCTATTACTGAAAAATGCCTTATAACTTTTATATAAAATTTTTTTCCATATATCTCGGCATTATCAACATATCGAGCAAATACACCCGTTATACAAAAAATTCAACGATTGAATTTGAAAAGAATCATCACCGAAATACTAATTTGAATTGTATATTTGTAAAGTATTACCCAACGACTATAATGCAAAGCTCTATATCTAATCGTTCATGAATTATGCATTAATTCGCAGGCTATTAAGATGGCTCCGTAGAGTGAAGGTTTAAATGATAAGTGACCTTATGTCATTGAAAATGATAAAAAAATAAGCTATTTTTAAATAATCTGAAACGATCATATTTTTGTATACTTTTATATTTATTGTTATTTCGGGTCATATGTGGTGGAGCACCCAGTAAACTCCGTGAAAGCAACAAGTTAGGATCATCCCTCACGCCTTTTCTTTTTAGTTTCACTAATATCAAATATCTCCTTTTCAATGGATTATATCTTTTCAGGTTGCGCAAGCCCGGAAGAATTAGCTGAGGAACTTGAAGAAGCCATTTTCACAGAATTCAAAAATACAGATATGAAATACAAAAACAGAATTAGATCTCGTATTTCGAATTTGAAAGACGCAAAAAATCCAACACTCAGAACAAACTTCAGAATTGGAGCTATATCTGCAGCAAGGCTGGCCGTTATGACCGCTGAAGAGATGGCGAATGATGAAATAAAACAACTGAGAGAAAAGTTCACAAAAGAAGCCATCAATGATGCCCAACTGGCAACAATACAGGGCACGAAAACTGATTTACTTAAGTGTGGCAAATGCAAACAGAGGAATTGTACATATAATCAAGTCCAAACTAGGTCTGCTGATGAACCCATGACTACTTTCGTCCTTTGCAATGCATGCGGCAATAGGTGGAAATTTTGTTGATTTATTACTCTTCAATTTTATAGGTTTTACTTATATTACCTAATCAATCATGATGATTTTCAAAACTATTTATGAAAATTGATTAATTTTAAAGTTGTATTAGCATGGAATTTATCAATAAATTATGTGATCCCTCTATGGTTTCCTCTGCTTCCTGGAATCACAACTAGGTCTCTCAACCGAGTTCCACCTGAAAGGCAAGATATTACAACGACGATGAGCTGTTCTTATATGATTCAGAACAGAACATATATTCCTGGGAAGATCAAATCCAGGATCTCTATTGGAAGGAACAGTAATTAGATCTTGGTGGAAAAAGCCGCACGTATTCCATTCGGATTCCAAAATTTCTTTGTCGCTTCAATTGGAATATCGAAAGAATGTGGCTGATACTTGATGAGAATCCATAATTTACTTATTATTCACTAATCGACTAGACTACGTTTTTTTTGGCCTTTGTAGAAACTTGAACATTATCTGCATGTTGGTTTATATACTGCCGATTTATCTGATTGTTTCGTTAAATCTTGATTATTTTTGATGAATTTACCTAAGCTGTTGTCAGTTCTATACGCGATATTGCTTTGATTTTGTTCTAACAACAATGAAATTTTCTCTGACTTTTCCGGAAAAGGTAATTATTTTGTAATTTTGTTTCAATTCTTTTTGAAATGGTTAAACTTCATTTATGGCTTTTTACAAGGGCGGTCCTAGGTTGAAATTCTGGGGGGGGGGTAATTGAATGAACACCCCCCCCCCCCTCCTCGGGTATATTTTCTATGTGTAAACTATTTACCTTTATAATCTCAGTAAGTAAAGATAAAATAGTTTTTTTTTTAGATATTCAGAATTTATTTTTGTTGTTGATTTTATTTCATTATTATATTATTCCGAAGCCTTAATCATAACTCTATGATTTAACACAAAGTTGATTAAATTTCGAGTCCCTAGGCCTTTCCGTTCAAAAGTTACAATTTTCCATGGTTTCTATGGTTCTGGTCGTGCGATCTGGACAAATTTTTGCGTGTAGCTTGAACACGTCATTTTCCATTTGAGTGCAAAGTTTCATTTCGATCGAATTAGTAGTTTCGAAGTAATCAGGAGAGAAAAAAAGTTCGAGCGTCCTATTTACGGAACCCCTGGTGGAATTCTGTCCATTAACGAGCCTAACTGCGGCATTCGGGAACTGAACCCACACGAGAAAATTATAACTTTCGAACGGAAAGGCCTAGGGACTTGAAATTAATTTTCAGGATAGTTGTGGACATCGAATGTCGCGGTCACGTTCATCAATGACGCAAAATTAGACTAGGGGTTCCGAAAATATGGTCGTTTGAAATTTAGTTTTTTTGATAATTTCAAAACTACGGAGTCGATCGTGACGAAATTTCGTATTTTTTCCAGATCGCATGACCAGAACCGTAGAAACCATAGAAAATCAAACTTTCGAACGGAAAGGCCTAGGGACTTGAAATTTTCGGAATAGGTGTGGATCTCAAATATCGCGTTCACGTTCATCAATGAGCAAAATAATACAAGGGGTTCCGTAAATATGGTCGTTTGAAATTTAGTTTTTTTGATAATTTCAAAACTTCCGATTCGATCGCGATGAAATTCTGTTTTTCATCATAGAAGCTATAGAAAATTATAACTTTCGAACGGAAAGGCCTAGGAACTTGAAATTTTCAGGATAGGTGTGGATTTCGAATTTCGCGGTCACGTTTATCAATGAGCAAAATTAGACAAGGGGTTCCGTAAATATGGTCGTTTGAAATTAAGTTTTATTGATAATTTCAAAACTACGGATTGGATTAGAATGAAATTTTTCACATAGATGAAGAATAGTATGTATTCAAACTATGTGCAACATCTCAAGAAAATGAATATTTCAATATTCAGCTAATGCATGAAATCGTCCGTTTCACGAGAAATGGAGTACCTTTTTCTTCAACTTCCAATATCTCAGATTTGCCTGATTCGATCGATTCAAGTGTAGCGAAAAAGTTGAAACATCTCAACTAAATGAATTCTTCAATATTGAGGTAATTCATGAAATCGTCCGTTTCACGAGTAACTCTTCCTTCAACTTCCAGTTTCTCCGATTTATCTGATTCGATCGATTCGAGTGTAATGAAAAAGTTGCAAAATCTCAAGAAAATTAATTTTCCAATATTCAGCTAATGCATGAAATCGTCCGTTTCACGAGAAATGGAGTAACTTTTTCCCCAAGGCCATAAATTCCGTAGAATATTCTAGCGAATTATCGAAAAAAAAAATACCACCTGAAGCACTGACGTGAAGTCTGGAGTTTTGCCTCAGTTGAAATTTTTTTTTTACAACTGTCAAAATTTTTTTCAATTGGAAAATCTGAATCTTCCTACAAGGTGGATTAACAAGCGCTCAAAAGCTTCTGCATCACGGCAGTGCTTTCCAAAATTTTCACGATTTATTCAATGTGCAACACAGTTTCAGGAAACAAATAAAATGTTCTCTTCTTCAGGCTGAATAGATACCACAACATGAGCAGGTTAGATCAATCTTATCAAACAACAAATTTACCACTATAAATTTTATGCAATATGATCTTCAAACATAAAACGTATAATAAACTACAATTCTTTGGTCAACCATCTGATAAACCTCTATGAAAGAAACAATCTCGAAAAACAACGACTGAAAATGTATACTTTAGAATGTTTTATTTATTTTACTGATTTTTCTCTTTTAATTTTTTTTCAGCTAATTTTATTCCATTATTATATTATTTTCTCGTTGGTTTTCTTTCCATAAATAAAATTTTGCAGTGCTCTGGAGGGGGTAATTACCCCCTTTACCCCCTTTTAGGACCGCCCTTGGCTTTTTATGTACCTTTTTCGAGAGAATGAATCTAAAAGGTATGAAACTCAATCTTTTGGAAAGCATAGAAATCAATAAAAACTACAAAAAGCACTGCCGTGAAGTCAGGAGCTTTTGAGCGCTCGTTCATCCACCTTATAGGTAGATTCGCATTTTCTAGTTTTAGAAAACAACTGAAGAAATTTATGACAGCAGACAAAGGTCAATTATGCCGAATCAGCTGTTACAGAAATATAAGGATTTTTTATTCAATAATTCGTTGTAATTTGAAATGGTTTTGCTTATGCAATCTGGAAAAAATGTAGCTTGAATATATCATTCTCCATTGAAATACAAAATTTCGTCACGGTCGAATGCGTAGTTCAGAAATTATCAAGAAAACTAAATTTCAAACGACCCTATTTAGGGAACACCTGACCTCATTCTTCATTTGAATGCAAAATAACATAACAATAACGAACCTAACCGCGTCATTCGAGATTTGAACCTACCCTGAAAATTTCAAGTCTCTAGGTCGTTCCGTTCGAAAGTTATCGTGCTCACAGACGGACGGGCATACATACTCGAATTTTTCGACGGATTCGTCATCAGTGAGCCGAGCCTTGTCGATTTAGTATAACTCACCTGAAGAAGCCATGGTTATGGCGAAACACGTGCCGTGGTTTTGTAAAACTCTTAAATAGTGAAAATCGTAATCTAGTTGATTAGTGAATACTAAGCTTTTATTCGATTTGGGAAAGAGATTGCATTAAAGCCTGACTTTGAACTCTTCATTGCGAATCCAACCTAATCGTTTGAGACCATTCTCGGCTCAAAATTCGAAAATTACAGACATTTGGGCAAAATGATAATGCTCATTTATATAGAAACGAGGAAGTTCCACCGTTAAGATCCCAATTGATACGGAAAAATTATAAAAGAACTTCTTATTTTCCTGTTCAATTCGGCTTTAATGGGGAAAATGAACATGAACGGTAGGGAATAGGAAGTATAAAAACATAAAACCCAATACTCTCATTTCACATTTTAATAAGAGTTCTATTTCAGTTACACAAATATGGACATGAGAATACTAATGGCAGTGTATCTTATTAGATAGAGCGTATTACATAAATGTATGGCGTATATTAGTTAAAGCTAGGTCTAAAAAGTCACATTTCCGCCGAAAAAACATTTTCTGATTTCAAATATTGTCTGATCTATTATCAGTGTGAAAAAGTGAGACCTGAATCATAACCTGCGAAATTAATATTTCCCAATATAGCGTGGGATCTCCCGAAAAACATCATCTCATATCGACATCACAAAATAATAAAGTCTAACTTTGCTTCCATTGGCATCTTGAAGAACTAAAAATAGTTATAATACAATTCGAACATACATATTCACATAATTACAGTAATTATTGGCACTATAAAAATCACACATTATTCTGAATGACTTGTTTCGTGGTATGTTTCTTATGTCTCCTCATCCCTTGCCGAATGCGCCTTCCGCCTTGTTGCAAGTTCCTGTTATACCGGTCGTAGGCACCGCGGTAAGGATTATAGTTACTTCTGTTAGGGTAAGTTGCTGCAGCAGGTGGGTAAGGTCTTCTTTCAGGATATCTACTGGGTCCCCTTTGATGCCCTATGACTTCGTTTTCCCTTGAATCATAGTTTCTTCCAGCGTTAGAAACTGAAGATTGGGAAGGTCTTCCCTGTGGATATCTGTTAGGTGGCCGACGAACTTCTGGTGGAACTTCTGGAGGGTTGTATGCGTTGGGGTTAACATTGTACCTCCTTCTTATACAAACCGAACATCTACTTATTCTGGATGTGAGGTATCCTGCTTTCAGTGTTTCCTGTCTAGGTTTCTTGAACATATTGTTATCTTCGATGGTAGCCAGCCAATAGGAGGTGGCTGTCGCGAAATAATTGCACCTTCCGTGTCCATGACATTCGATGAAGGGTTTGGGTCGGAATTCCTCAAGACAGGAGCCGGGGGATACTAAAGATTGACCTGCTCCCTCAGCGTTGGCATCGGTGTGCTATGGAAGAAAAAGTTTTATTTATAATCATAATCATTTGAATATTTAAGGGTATGGAAATTCCTAGGACCCTCCAATCCCGGGGATCAGGGGAAAATAGGAGGAAAGAGACTCAAGATCCTTTTGTAGGATTCCAAAGAGTTGGTTTGTTATATTCTTACCATAATAAAACTGTATCCAATCCATAATTCGTCCCATCCACTTGGACACTGAGGAATTGTTGTCGTTTGACTATGAATTGCAATCGCTCTGGTTGGTGCTTCACATACAGAACATCTGAAAATAGTTTCTTGTAGAATGAAAAATAATTTCATTTATCCCCACCGCAATCACCGATGTGTCAATGGCTTTACTATTATCTATCTATTTGGCTATTTACCTTGATATATATCTACCAACTTCTGGAGATGGTATAGGAGTCATCGTAGCGGGCATTGGTTCAGTCGTGGATAACCAATAACTATAGTCGTTGTTTTGAGCATAATTACATACATCATTCTGATCACAATGCAAATATGGCATTGTGTTGAATTTACGGAGACAACTTCCAGGAGCACCTGTGAAAAATTAACATTTATGTTCATAAAGTGAAATGATCCAGAAGTTCGGACTTCTCTTCAGTAGGTTAATCTCATATAAGCTAGCTTGTAGTGATTTATTTAACATTCCATTATGTTCGTTCTTCCATAAAACATAAGTAGTTACAGGTCATACTTATTAGAGTTTCTCTTACCTAAATCTTGTCCTTGAGCTTGGGCATCTCCCATTATATGTAACAAAGAAAATCCATCCCATAGTTTTATCGTGTCTCTCGGACAAATCGGGATTTGCTCCGATTGAGAGTGCCTCGTGAAGTAGAAACCTCTACTTTTCGGCCCTGGAGGTCTTGGAGCCGAATCTCCTCTAGGTCCTTTTTGTCCAGGAATTCCCCTTACGCCTGTGGCCCCTTGTAATCCTGCATCACCTCTATGTCCTTTGGTACCTTTCAACCCAGGTAATCCATCGAAACCAACATCACCTCTGAAACCTTTTTCACCTCTTCTTCCTTGCAGGCCTGGACGTCCTGGAAAACCTGGTAAACCTTTTCTACCATCCATTCCAGGTAGACCTTGGTCTCCTGGGGCACCAGGGAATGTCGTGGTGAACCAATCACCAGGTTCACCTTTCGGACCCGTGAATCCATCGATTCCAGTCAACCCATGATAACCTTTATTTCCTCGCAATCCTTTACTTCCTTGACGTCCTTGGAACCCAGATCTCCCTTCATTGCCTGATTCGCCGCGTTGTCCTTTTTCACCTTGGAATCCCACTTGACCTCGAAAACCTACGTCACCCTTCTGCCCTTTGAAACTGTACGATGCTATTCCATAGTCTCCCTGAATTCCTTTCTCACCAGGAACACCGGGCAAACCGTCTTTACCAGGGAACCCTTCCATGCCTAATTCTCCTTGAAGACCTGGATACCCTATATTTCCCTGCATTCCTTTGGGGCCCCTCAAACTTATTCCGGGAATTCCTGGTGCTCCACGATATCCGTCGTCTCCAAGTTCACCTGGAGCACCTTTTTGTCCAATCTTTCCGGGAGGACCTTCGAATCCATCAGATCCAGAGTCTCCATATTCTCCAGTTTGTGGATTTTGACCTGGTAGACCGGGTTCTCCTGGCAAGCCATCCATACCTCTTGCGCCCTTCATACCTGGAAATCCTGGTTCGCCTATGAGACCATCAAATCCGTTATCTCCATTATCTCCTTTTCTTCCGATTCGTCCAGGATATCCTTCATCGCCACGAATTCCTTTTACACCTTTCAATCCATGGAAACCAGTGTCTCCCATATCTCCTGGTTCTACATTACCGAATGATGGAAAACCAGGCAAACCTTTATTTCCTTTCAATCCGGGAGAACCAACTGGTCCTGTTATTCCTGGTGGTCCTATTTCTCCTGGATATCCTGGTCTTCCAAGTTGACCTGGTTCACCATCTAGCCCTCTCTGCCCTTTTCTTCCCATTATACTGTGAAAACATTCATTAAAGTTCACACATATTTTCTCAGAAAATAAGTGTTTAACTTACCCCCTATAACCTCTATCTCCAATTTCTCCTTTTATTCCGGAGAGGCCATTCAATCCGGACGATCCCATGTATCCTTTGAAACCTTTATCTCCTATTAGTCCAGGCAATCCATCAACTCCTCCTTCGCCCCTTTCTCCTTTCAATCCAATTGCCCCATTCGATCCAGATAGACCAGGTTCCCCGCTCACACCCTTCAGTCCTAGAAATATTGTATTATGAAGAATACTTCAGAAGGAAAAACGAAAATTACTCACCATCTATACCAAAAACGTCATATCCTTTCAAACCCGGTGAACCAGGCTGCCCAGGTAATCCGGGAGGACCATCATAACCAGGTGGTCCTACAATTCCAGAGTCCCCTTCTTGCCCTTTTGGTCCACTAAAAGATGAATCACCCCGAGCACCTTTAAGCCCTGTAAAACCTATATCTCCTCTTGGTCCGGGTAAACCAGGATCCCCTTCTAATCCTTCATATCCCTGCAATCCTTTATCACCTCTCTGCCCCTTGAATCCGGCTCGTCCTAGTAATCCTTGTGGACCTGGTGCTCCTCTGTTTCCTCGGAATCCTAAATCTCCTCTCTGACCGATTGCACCAGGTAATCCAGCATTGCCCACATATCCTTGATGGCCAGGAAAACCTGCTTCACCTTCATCACCAGAGGCGCCTGCGAGTCCAGAAAATCCAGGATCTCCCTTAGAACCAGGTGCACCTACTGCACCCAGCCATCCATCTGGGCCATCTAGCCCAACTTCACCAGGGGCACCTCTTTCTCCAATATCTCCAGTAAATCCATCTTGACCAGGTGGTCCTCTTCTCACTTCGCCTGTCTGTCCTTTCATTCCTGTTTGTCCAGGTGCACCAGCAATTCCAGGGGCACCTTTAGCTCCTGTTTCCCCTTTAATTCCTGGATAACCACCTCTCCCAGAGAAACCGTCGAAACCAAAATCGCCTGGTTGTCCCTTTGGTCCAGGAAGACCGGAAGGTCCTTGTTCTCCAGCTAGAATCGGCAAACCAGCACTACCGCGATCCCCCTTTTGTCCGGGATTTCCTGCATATCCCACTTCACCTGTGACTCCAGAAAGTCCAGTTTGTCCTTGTGGTCCTCTATCTCCAGGTATACCAGGGTAACCCTTCGAACCTTGTGGTCCAGGAACACTTCTTCCTGAAGGTCCAGGATAACCTAAATTACCTCTTGCACCAAGATCTCCTCTGAAGCCTTTGGGTCCTTTCTCACCATCAGTACCTGAAGAAAAAGGTTTTTTGAACAACTGAATTATTATGTTTGCATTTATTTACCTGGTTGTCCTGGTAAACCTAGGTATCCCTTCTCTCCGGTTAATCTGATATGAAAACTTAATGCATCTCCTCTTGCTCCTTTATAACCCTTATTTCCTGTTTCTCCCTTCCTTCCACTGGAAAAAATTGAATTGAATTCAAAAAATTTTGATTTTGGAAATAATATTTACACTCTTCCTTGAACTCCCTTATCACCCATAAGCTCTTGTTTAGTTTTATCAGAAGCAAACCCCTTTGGTCCTCTAGGACCAGCTCTTCCTGGAAATCCATCCTTTCCATCCTTTCCATCTGGTCCTGGTGCTCCTTGTTCTCCCTTTATGCCTTGAAAACCATCAGCGCCGATAATACCAGGGGCACCCATTAATCCATCATCACCCATAAATCCAGGAAAACCTTGATCTCCTATCTCTGCTGCTTCTGTTTGTCCTGGAGCTGGAAAGATTAATCGTCCATCCTCACCAGGAGCCCCAGGCAATCCTTGTACTCCTGGGGATCCCGAAGCACCATCTAGACCAACGGGTCCTAGGGCACCTCCTTTTCCTGAAACCCCGCTTTTTCCCCTCGGTCCAGGTAATCCAACAAATCCTACTGGACCGGGAAAACCAGGTCTTCCACTAACACCTTTTTCACCCTTGAAACCAGGTAGTCCTAAAAGAATGTTTCAAAAATTATTTACAGTTTAGTGAAAATGAGATTTTAATGGATATATTCTGCCAGTAGAGTGAAATATGAAAAAAAAACTCACCTGGACGACAAACTCCACAGTCATCTCCGGTCTTTCCTTTAACACCATCCACACCATCGTATCCGGGTATACCATCGTCTCCAGGTAAACCTGGCAAACCTCGTGGTCCAGGTTCTCCAGGTGGACCAGTCATATCTTTACCAATTCCAGGAAAACCTTTTGGTCCAGTTAAACCTACATCACCTCGACCACCGCGGGCTCCGCCTATTCCTGGTATTCCAGGCATTCCCGGTTCTCCGGCGGGACCATAAACATCTTCTCCTCTGAATCCTTTTTCTCCAAATCGCCCTACTGGTCCTGGAGGACCACGAGGACCAGTCCTTCCAGGTTGTCCTGGTAAACCACGAGCACCATGTTCTCCTTTCCAAGTAATACCTTTTATACCAGGTGCACCAAGTTTTCCAGGAGAACCAGGTACTCCTGGGGAGCCCTGCG
Source organism: Aphidecta obliterata (assembly GCA_963966015.1). NCBI lineage: Eukaryota > Metazoa > Arthropoda > Insecta > Coleoptera > Coccinellidae > Aphidecta > Aphidecta obliterata. Next base: position 20,545,911 of record OZ014430.1, on the reverse strand, counting down.
GTCCTGTTGTTCCTGGTAGGCCAGGAATACCTGCCATACCTCTATTTCCCGGTAAACCAATAGGACCTTGTGGACCTTCTACACCTGGGACAATTTTATCTAGGGTTGGATCGTAAAGACCTTTGGGACCTTCAATTCCTTGAACACCAGGTAGTCCTTGTGATCCATGTTCTCCGATACCACCTTTTGAACCGTCTGTGCCCGGAATTCCTTCATATCCAGGAGCTCCTTTGTCGCCTTTTTCTCCAGTTGGGCCATGTGGACCTTGACGTCCATCTTTTCCTCTGGACCCCTCATATCCTTCATCACCTGGTTCTCCACGTTGACCTTTGAGACCTGAAACTCCCTAGAATTTGCATGAGATTACCAATTCAGTGCGGTAGACAGCAGTTTACTTACTGGAAAACCTTTTGAACCGAGCTGGCCCTTGAGTCCTCTGGGTCCTGTTTCTCCCTTTTCTCCTCGTTCTCCACGTCTACCGCGTAGAGTTTGAAATACTGGAAGAATCCTCAGTTCGTTTTCTGGAGACTCCCCTGGTTCGCCTGCAGGACCAATATCACCAGCTTTTCCCGGTTCACCAGCTACTCCTTTCGTATAATCTCCGCGATCTCCAGTAGGTCCCCAATATCCAGCTTCTCCAGTTATACCCTGGTTATGGAAGCAAACAAATATGAGCTAAAAAGCAACAGGTCTATGTAAATCGCTCACTTGCAATCCTGTGGCTCCTCTATAACCTTGCGAACCCATTGATCCTCGTGGTCCTTGCGGACCTCGACGACCATCAAATCCTGGGACACCACCTTCCCCCTTAGTTCCAATCGAATTGCCTCCACCTTCTCCTGGTTCTCCTAGTGGACCTTGCGGTCCTTCAGGACCTGGTTCTCCCCTTCTACCGGGATATCCAGCCAATCCTTGAGATCCTGGCGAACCGTCGGTACCGTTACAACCGTCTAAACCCGGTGGTCCGGAGAATCCTTGCTCCCCTTGGTTTCCCTGATCAAAATGAACCGAGTTGATAATTATAACTTCTGAATTATTGAATCAAGAAGAATTTGAGTTAATCTTCAATTTAACTAGTGAAATATTTCTACTCACCGGGAAACCCTCAGTTCCTGGCAATCCTCGAAATCCATCGTCTCCCCTTGGTCCGAATTCGCCGTGCCCTCCTATTTCGCCTGCCATTCCCTTTTCACCCTTTGGTCCATATGGTCCAGGAAGTCCAACATCACCGTACTCTCCTGACGAAGCTGGTGGACCAGGTAAGCCTTGAGCTCCAGATCTACCCTTCAGTCTTGCGCAGTTGCATCCTCCATAAGCCTTCAACGCGTTGGGGCAACCACCACATCCACGCTTGAAAAGAATGAGAAAATTGTGAAAAACATATTATGTAATTTCTCTTAGAAATTTATATATTTTACTCTTTTGGGTCTTATTTTCAACGATTTTTCGAGCTTTCTTTTCGAGAACATTCTTGGACAGAAAGATTTCATCTACATAAATGAGTGTCTGACATAAATATCATGCAATAAATTTCAGATGTAAATGCACCGTTTGGATTCTAGAATGGCAAAATGGATCATTAAAACGTGTCAATGAGCTGACTTATTCATATTGAAGGGCTTCTTTTTCATCAAAACCGAAAATTCTTCCTCCTCTTCGTTTTTAATAACCAGAGACCGAAAAACAAAATATTGTAACGAACTTAAGCTGGACCTGTCGCGACTCCCGAGCTTTCTAGAACCGACAAAGGAGACAGTAGGGAATATTCTAGAGACTGCAGGACGCTTCTGGAGACATCGCGAGAGTTCCATCCCAATACATAAATGATCATCGGCCCGAAGCAGGGCAGTACAGTACTAAATAGCGTCAAGATAAATTAGATAGTGTGTAAATAAATTAGTGTGTTAGTATACTGTAAATAAATTAGTTTATAATTTAGACTATATTCATTACAATATGAAAAAAAAAGACAGAAGCAGAAAAAATTAACGAAAATAAAAATTATTTATAATACTTATTTTGAGTCGATTTATAATTGAGCACCTATTCCAAAAATGAAACAGAAACTGCGAGTATAGCCCTAAAAATATCCTGAAATTTTTACTTAGGAATGTAAGACAAACTGTATAGCTCGAAAATGTTTTTTGGAACTTTGCTTATAGACGTTTTCAGGTGTAGCAGGTAGATTCAGAAGAATATAATCAACAAGAAAAGTGTCACAGAATTGATCAATAATGTAGTAGAAGCTTCAAAAATCTCCCCCGTTGGTACAAAACAAGATTTAAAAACAATATAGGTATATTAATTTATTTCCATATCGTTTGACCTGCTATCGAACTTCGACAGGTGAATTTTTTTATTCTCAATAAATTCGGCTTGGCCCTTGTACATAATTAGAGAATCATTTCATGATTGAGTAAGGGTCTAATAGACTCCGTGAGAATCGTGAGATGGTTAGTTCGAAGCAGTAAACTGAAGAAAATAATAATATTTCAGGAATTGATCTCGAACAAGTCGGCATCTTACTAACTACAGATCTGTTCAGTTAATAGAACTAAAAATAATGAATTGCCTCATCAAAACTGCATATAGTATTTCATGTGACTCATATATTATATGCGTGGATTTCTATAACAAAACCATCAAATGGGACTTAAGCAAATATTTCGCTTCCTTTTGAGAGTTGAAGGTTGTTTGTTCAACCATGTCGTTTCGCCTGACTAAACATATGGTTTTCGCATCAAGCATTCCTTTTTATTAACCATTTCACCAAGCACACCCTTCGCCGCCTAGAGATTTGGGACAATTCTTCCAATTATGGTTTCGAAATATCCACAGTTCAATTTTAAAAAAAAGTAGAATCCGAAAATCGGAATAAAAAAGTGGCGGATTGCTCACGGGGAAGTTTCGTAGTGACAGCTTTTTGTCGACTTTAGAAGCTTATACAGGGTGATTCCAAATTCGACGTGAAACTTGAAGTACGTGTTAATATGACACATTTGCTGTCATTTGAGCCATATTTATTTATATCCAAAAATCAACAGTTTACTAGTTATTTGAGTTTTTGTGTTTTTTGAAAAATTACTCACCTTACGCCATTTTTCATCAATTTTTTCTACGATTATCAAGTTTGATTATAATTTCGAATTATATTTATCAGAGGAGGATATAATATGTATGGAAAAAGCGAAAATATGATGTAATAGATGTTGAAAAAAAATTGGAATGATTTGAAAGTTGGTATATGAAGAGAAAAATAGTCAATTCCTAATATCAATTCGCCTGCAACTTTCGAACTCCACATGTATGACAAAAGTATTTTAAAAACTTGCCAAATTCCTTCTTTACTTCCTAAAAGAGTTTCGTTATAATGCAGGCACTAGTTTCGTAAAAGCTGATTTTGATTTGAAAGGGGATGTAAGCAAAGAAAGAAAAGTAACGTATGAAATATTTTTTATTGCAATTCAACTCAAAATTTCATTAAGAACTAACTTTCAAATCATACAAATTCTTTTTCAACATTTATTACAGCATATTTTCGCTTTTTTCATACATACATATCATATCCTTCTCTGATGAAAATAATCCAAGATTATAATCAAACTTGCTCAACGTAGAAAAAATTTACGAAAAATGGAGTAAGATAAGTACTTTTCAAAAAACACGAAAACTCAAATAACTCGTAAACTGTTGATTTTTGGATATCCTTAAATATGGCGCAAATGAGTCATTCACGTCCTTCAATGTTCACGTCGAATTTGGAATCACCCTGTATAAACTCGCAAAACATCAGAATGTAGGCTAGCCAAAGACCTGAATTTTGCTTACAAAACATTACAAACACTCTTGGTATTTTCAGTCGACTTCTTCTCGAGAATTATGAGTTAACTCAACACAAAATCGTTTCTCTCGCAGTAAAAATAATGTAATGGCATCCTATTGTTAACCAGTAGATACAAATAGTTCTGACACATGCTTCATACATATTAATATTCCCCAACTAACAATAAGTAGAACAAATCCTTATGATGCCGGAGTTTATTCTTAATTCTGATTCTCCTCAGCATTTTCATTTTCGAGTGGAAGGCACAGATACGATTTTTGTCGATATTCGAATTCTCCATCGGTATCATTTTATTCCAACCGAAAAATACTCCAAAAATAGATACCGATGAAATTTCTATTTAGGAGTTGGATCGTTATATGCTTCCTACGGTTAAATGAAAATCCGAATACGTAGGAAGACTGGAATCCCAAATCGAGTGTCACATTTGTAACGACCTTTAAGACTCCAATATACATACTATAATTTGAAAAAAATTGGTAGATTGGAAATGGCCACAATAATAAGACTCTGAATCTTCAAATAAGAGTTGTATTTCGGACAGCGGGTACATTTTACTTATTTTTGTAGAACTTATACGAAATGATCGATGAAAAACGTGAAATATCGGATTTCTCATTTTGAGAATACAAACAATAAAGACATGCATGTTCAAAACATGCTTGTTTCCAACACATGAAGATGATGCATGAAAATTATTTCATAACCCTAAAAGTTTGCAAAATATTTCAAGAAATATCGGAAGAAATGAAGAAAAAAAACACTCCAAATTTTATACAGAGGTTCGTTATTTCTACATCACCTTGATTCCTGTCAATTCGCTAATCAGATTCTAAAATAGTTGAAACTTAAACTGTGGAAATTTCGGAAGAGGAAGGGGGTTCGTATTGATTTTTACTCTAAAGGTTTCAAGAGTTTATTCTCTCTATTATAAAAAACTTCAAATAAAATCAAGGCTCATTCCTCGTGAATCAATTCCTGGATTTTTGATCAAATTTTAATAGATATAAATTATCATGTATTACTCTGAATTTTTGAATAACGACTGTGAATTTTGGAGAATTGTATTTCGGAGAGCGGGTAGAATTCTACTTGTTGAACATATTTTCGTGAAAAATATACGAAATTTTTTCAAATGTCAAGAAAAAACGTGAAATATCGAATTTCTCATTTTAAGAATACAAACAATGAAGAAATGCGAGTTCAATACATGCATGTTTCCGAAACATGAAGATGATTAATGAAAATTATATCATTACCTTAAAAATGCTGAAAATTTTGCAATATACTCATCACGAAATACCGGAAGAAAGGAGAAAAACGCTGCAAATTTTACACAGAGGTTCCTTATGTCCACATCACCTTGATTCCTGTCAAGATTGCACGAAATATCCCACATCAATAAAAAAAATTTATATTATTTTCGAAAACAAAAAGTATGTTCTATTGAGGCTTCCAACCTAGGGTTCGAGCTTCGCGTTGAAGAATATTCGATTCTACGAACACAGATTTTGGCGATTTTTCCGCGATAATTCAGTCTCTCGATTTTCACCTCTACAATTCAAAATTCATGGAATTATAGTTTTGCAGGGGAGGAGGTTATAATTTTGATTTTGCATTTTTGATCACATTTTAATAGATATAAATTATCACGTATTACTCTGAATTTTTTAATAACGACTGTGAACTTTGGAAAATTGTATTTCGGAGAGCGGGTAGCATTTTTCTTGTTGTTGATGATATTTTTGTAGAAAATATACGAAAATTATTCAAATGTCAAAGAAAAACGTGGAATATCGAATTTCTCATTCCAAGAATACAAACAGTGAAGACATGCAAGTTCAATACATGCATGTTTCCAACACATAGAGATGATAAATGAAAATTATATCATTACCTCAAAAATGCTGAAAATTTAGCAATTTCCTTTTCACGAAATATCGGAAGAAAGAAAAAAAACGCTGTCAATTTTTACACAGAGCTTCGTTATGTCCACATCACCTTAATTCTCCTGTCATGATGTCACGAAATATCTCAAATAAAAAAAAAATTTATAATTTTCGAAAACAATCTTTGTGTTCCAATCAAATCAAGGCTCATTCCTCCATTTTTGATCAATTTTAATCGCCATCATTATTCTAGATTACTCTATAAAATTATTATTTTATTCATTTCTTTTCAAAACGATGTTGTGGGAAAATAAGGACCAACTTTTTTTTTCAATTTAAAACTTGCAGCTTTCAATAATATGTTGCAACTCCATTCGTCGTTTCTTAACTTCTGCAGGGCATAAGGCGAATATGACGTCACATACGCCGACCAAATTCCTAGAGCTATAAAATTCGGAAGAACGGGTTGGTGGATGACGCACCGGCTACGTTTTTTTTTCTCAATGGTTTTTTAGCCTCCACGACCAACTTACAAGTGCCAATTTGGTTTTGAAAATGTTGCTAAATCTTGGGTTCCTGAGGTTGTTTCTTCTGTTGTAGGTAAAGATAACAGTTTATTCTCATTGAATAATATAATCTTCGACGATTATTATATCTGAATTGACTTTAACGCATAATTAAACTGGCTTCTTCCATTTTATTCCAATTTTTTCGATTGCCTTAGATTACGCGAAATATCTAGGCAGACAGCCCCACGTGGGCTCAGACAATTCATAAATTATATTGAAAATTTCATGAACCCTTTTCTCTTATTAAGCAAAAGTGGGTATTCGACGAACGTTTCAAATGAAATAAATATTACGATCATCATTTGAGTTGCCTGAAGACGTACCCGAATTTTGTACTCGAGATGAGATCGAACCATCAAGTAGTGAATACTAAAATAGCTCAGTTCGTTAACTTATATATGGAAACTTCAAAACAAAACGCTTTTATTTGTTTGTCTTGAACATTTTTTCGTCTTCCGCGATCGATCTATATGATGATGTAAAATAGGAAAGGAAATTCAGAGTTCTCCAGATGTTCTGGCATGCTGCAGATATACATTTCCTAAACGATTTGCTTTATTTTTAGAAGTCTCATGTTTTTCTCTCATTCAAGAGGAAAGTGCAAGATGTCATCGTCAGAGGAATTGGACAATAATTAAGTGTTTCCATAATTTTATATGTGAATTGAAGGAGGAACACATGTTTTTATGTTGAGAGCCCTCAAATCCACGTCCATTCATGCATTGTCGAAATGTTGTCCTTCCACGTTTATATAATTAAACGATAGCAGATCTGTACTTAGAAAATTTACACCGATCGAGCCTTAGGCTCCGAACTGTAGGGCTATGGAAGTATGGATTCAGACAATACATCCAAAAAACATTTGAAAAAATCGAAAAAAAAAATTGTAGGTACCTAGTATATATTTGAAATGTCCGGAAATGTCGCAGAAAAGAATATTCGATTAAGTAGATTCCAGCTTGAATTTACATTGAAGGTTTTCGTTTGTATTCGAAGGAGTCATACTTTTTGTTGGTGGTATCCCACAGTGCAATGGCCAGTGAGATTTCCATTAAAAAAAAAATCCTTTTTTTCATCAAAGGCAAGACCTTCAGAACCTCCCACGGTTCCATCATTGATCTTAATTCGAAATTATCGCTCATTCATTCGAATGTAGTACATAGTGGAAATGTCAAAGTCCCACACACGTCTGCCAACCCACATAAAAATTAGGTTAGTCCGCCCCTGTCTTCTTCATATCGTGACCGGTCTCATTCCAGATTATCAATGAGCCCGGAAAGGAAACGGGCCCGTTCTGATGTGCGAAAATAATTCTTTTTTATCAATTGCACGATGCATGGAGGTCACTTTGTCTTCACTGTGACGACGATCGTGAGATTTTTTTATCTCGCTCGGTAATTGGTGGTTCGGGTATCTTAAATTTGCATCCCGTTTCTGAAATTCTTTTTTTGGATACAAGTTATCGGGTTCGGAATGAAGAGGTCAATTATCTCCAAACGTGTCGATAACTTTTGACCTTAATTTTGTGACACTTATTGTTATCTTTGTTATGATATTCGGCGTAAAGTGGAACAGTGGACCGGAAAATGACCCATTTTCAAAAATAGCCTTTTTTTTATCAGTGGAGCCAAAGAAGAATTCACGGAAATTATTCGATCGAAAAATAATTGGAATTGGAATATCGCATATGTCGGATAAGAATAGCTTTGGTTGCACATTTGATATCCTTGCGATGGCATCCCTGCTTGTCATTCATTTCGAATCAAATACTTCAATTTCTTCAATGCCATAGAATTAATTGAAGTGACTGGATTACTAGCATTAGAGCCTATGCTTTCACTATTTTTCAAAGCTTCAGCAACTAAGACTAAATAAATACATGCTTCTTTAGGATCATTTGTGAAATGAGGATTATAACCAAGATCTTGTTTCAAGGTTGTCTTCAGAAATCCCATCCCTTCTGGAGTATCCTAAACTCATCAGGTTCATATAAATAAACTGGAAATCCGGAAGTCAGAGAGATCAAAACACGAGAACATCCTGCACTTTTTTGATATGGTAGTAGATGGAAACTTCAAATCTTCCATCACAGCCAAGTCTGGTGTATTTTGTTCCAATGCTTCTCTTTGTGCAACTTGTGCTTGCTCCACAGAAATTTTTAATTTATTTAGATTTGTTTGTTGGTGTGCTAACTCTTGTTTCAATTTTTCCATAGATTTAATGTAAGAATGCATTTCCACCAATAACTTTTGCTTTTTCGATTCCATATCTCTGAGTTCACTCAAAACTGAGCCTTTTAATCTTAATAATTCTTCTATGTTAACTTTTTAATCTGAATCACTCATTTCAATGAACTTGTCTGGTGAGTCTTAGTTTGAATGTGCACTATATGTTATTGCACCTATATTTCGTTCTATATTCGACAGATATAAAAATTTAGCAGAGCACTGCAGTGAAGTCAGGAGCTTTTGAGCGCTCATCCATCCACCTTTTAGGTAAATTCGCATTTTCCAGTTTTGAAAATCAATTGAAGGAATTTTCGACAGCTGTCAAAAAAAATCTCAAATTCCGAAACTACAAACTTCATGTCAGTGCTTCAACTGACCAACTTTTTTTCGATAATTCGCTAGAATTTTCTACGGTATCTATGGTCTTGGTCATGCGATCTGGACAAAATTTCGCACGTAGTTTAAATACATTATTCTTCAGCTAGGTGTAAAATTTCATTCTAATCCAAGTAGTAGTTTCGAAATTATCTGAGAAAAATATTTTGAACGGCCATATTTACGGAACCCTTAGTCTAATTTCGCTCATTGATGAACGTGGCCGCGATATTCGCGATCCAAACCTACCCTGAAAATTTCAAGTTTCTAGGCCTTTCCCTTCGGAAGTTATAATTTTCTATGGTTTCTATGGTTCTGGTAATGCGATCTGGATAAAATGTTGCTTTAATATATAATAATTCCCGATTAAAATACAGAATTTTATCTCGATCGAATCCGTAGTTTCGAAATGATCGAGAAAACAAAATTTCAAACGACCGTATTTACGGAACCCCGAGTATAATTTTGCTCATAAATAAACGTGATCACGAAATTCGAGATCCACACCTACCCTGAAAATTTCAAGTCCCTAGGTGTTTCCGTTCAAAAGTTACAATTTTCTATGGTTTCTATGGTTCTGGTTATGCGATCTGGACAAAATTTCACATGTAGCTTGAACACCTCATTCTCCATTTGAGTGCAAAATTTTATCTCGACCAAATCTGTAGTTTCCAAGTAATCAAGAGAACAAAACTTTGAACGGCCATATTTACGAAACCCCTGGTGGAATTTGGCCCATTAACGAACTTAACCGAGGCATTCGGGAACTGAACCCACACTGAGAATTTCAAGTCTCTAGGTTGTTCCGTTCGAGAGTTATCGTGCTTACGGACGGACGGACAGACTCGAATTTTCCGACGGATTCGTCATCAGTGAGTCAAACTCTATCGATTGAGACCATTTTCTGCTCAAAATTCGAAAAATACAGACACCGTGCCCCCCTTGGATCCGCCAGTGATTGTATCGTTGGCCACACTCAAGATCTTTCACATTGACTGCTTTCCAGCCACCGTCTGGGGCGCTCCGAGAGTGCTCCACACCAAAGATTGACTATTCCAGTGCCGGGGCGTCAGCACTTGCGCTACCTTCCCCTTTCCCATAGTGCACCGCCCGAATTTGTGGGGCTGTTCAACGCCAAACCCGTCATATTTGCTGTTTTGTTTACGTTTTTTAACAGTTTGGTTTTGGCATCTTCCCGCGATAGCTAGGGCGTGACGCCCCAGTACCTTGTAAGTAGATTCGCATTTTCCAGTTACAGAAACCAACTTAAGAAATTTTTGACAGCTGTCGAAAAAAAAAATCAGTTCTTTGTCAATTATGCCGAATCAGCTGTTACAGAAATATATGGATTTCTATTAAATAATTCGTTGAAATTTAAAATTGTTCTGGTTATGCGATCTGGAAAAATATAACTTGAATATATCATTCTCCATTTAAATACAAAATTTCGTCACGATCGGATCCGTAGTTTCGAAATTATCAAGAAAAATAAATTTCAAACGACCATTTTTACGGAACCCTTGGTCGAATTCTGCCAAATAACGAACTCAACCACGGCATTCGTGATTCGAACCTAACCTGAAAAGTTCAAAATCCCAGGTCGTTCCGTTCGAGAGTTATCGTGAATACGGACGGACGGCCTGCAAAATTTTGTCTAGATCGCATGACCAGAACCAAATTATAACTTTCTAACGGAAAAGCCTAGGAACTTCGAAACTACTGATTCGATTGGAATGATTTTGCACTCAAATGGAGTATGACGTGTTCAAGCTACATGCAAAATTTTGTCCAGATCACATGACCAGAACCATAGAAACCATAGAAAATTATAACTATCGAACGAAAAGGCCTAGGGAATTTTCAGGATAGGTGTGGATATCGAATGTCGCGGTCACGTTCATCAATGGGCAAAATTAGTCTAGGGGTTCCGTAAATATCACCGTTCAGAATATTTTTTTCCTGATAATTTCGGAACTAGTGATTGGATTGGAATGAAATTTTGTACATAGATGAAGAATGATGTATTCAAACTTCGTGGAAAATGTTGTCCAGATCGCATCACCAAGACCATAGATACAGTAGAAAATTCTAGCGAATTATCGAAAAAAAAATGGTTACCCAAAGCACTGACGTGAAGTCTGGAGTTTCGCCTCAGTTTGAAAATTTTTCTGGCAGATGTCAAAAATGTCTTCAAATGGTTTCTAAAACTGGAAAATGCGAATCTACCTACAAGGTGGATGAACGAGCGTTCTAAAGCTCCTGACTACACGTCGGTGCTTTTTATAATTTTTATATTACACCTTCATTTTATGTTCCCTTATCTGAAACACAAAAAAATGTCATTGAATTCAACCTCTAGCGGAATAACTTTGATATCTTTACGTAAACTACTACACAAAAAGCAGGAATATATGAAAAAACCAAGGCTAGTGAAAGGACCTTTATAGAAATACTTATTTCCACTGATGATTGTGAAACCCCTCCGAATATTAGTTGAACCTGAATTCATCAGTGACCAAATTGCTAAAGCAATCTGTAGATACTCGAAAAAAAGGGAATGGTTTTGTAGCGATAACGTTATTGTAATGTAAACCTATTTAATGTCTATTTGACGTTGTCTAGTCGCTGTGACCTTCACGTAGAACAAACGGTGAATAATAGCTTAGGATGCTCATTGTCCTCATGAAATATCCATACGTATCATCTCAGTCCTGTTATTTTTGTGCTCCCAGAAGCCCAGAGGGAAAGAATTCCAAAGTTTAACTGGAAGTGAAGTACTAAAACAATATGAAATAATGCGTAGGCTTCCTTGTGGGATGTATCTTTGATATTGAAGCCACCCACGATAAAACAGATCATTTTCACGCTCATAAAAGTTGATTTGAGCGTTTTCTTATATTCGAATACAGATTTGATTTAATCCGCTGGTCGTTGTCCTCCTGGACGCCATGAAGTAATTAAAATCCAGTGTTGATTGATACATCAAAATATTCGAAATAATATCGCAAGTTGTTATGATTTTACGCAAATTATCGAAATGATCTATAATTTGAACAACAATGTGTTGAAATATACATCCGGGATTAAGAAATTTCATAGGGAATACTCAAAATCATTTTGATCTCGATGAATCTTTGACAAATTCAATATTATTCGATGATTCCATTTTTTGAAGGTTATAAAAATGAAATGACAGTATTTGCCATAATGACAATAAACACTGGAGGTTCGTTTTAGTATACAGAAAGAATCGTTCAAAAGCTCCTGACTTCGCGTCAGTGTTTTTCAATTTTTTTTATTTCATCACGTACTTGCTTTAGAATTATGATCATTCCATTTCATTCTCATTAACTACAGTGAACATTTAAACATTCCGGGGAAAGCTCAAGAAGAAGTTGATCTTGATGAAAAGAGACGAATTTTGCAAAAAAAAATTTTTTTTAGTAAGTCTACAGACCTATTGAGTGATGTATAGTGAATTCCTGTGTCGGGCCACAGAATCAGATATTATCTGAAGATGAAAGCCAAGCTATACGTTCGAAAGTTCATGACTCACTTAACCTGTTTTTTTTTAAATTCCGGTATTTGAAAAGAGAAAATGGGGATGCTTTTCAATACCGTTAAAATGGGGTGGATCAAAACTGTGTGGTGAATAGAAACAAAAAGTAAGAAAGTTTTGTTATAATTCCGTACTCTTATACCATATTATTTCTGAGGGAACAAAGAATGCCAAGCGATTCCCAAGAGCGTAACTAACGAACTATACGAAAACCAAAGTTTCAAACAGTAGGTAACACTGACCAACTGAGAATTAGATTCAGTTGTTCATTCGGTGAATTTTTGGTACGGAATTAACTTTGCTTGTTAGGTGTTTAAGAACATAGGTTACCGTGTCAATTTTTCTGTTTGTTGTAGTAAAAAGCATAGTGTTCATGTGAGTATAATTATTTTCGTGATATTAATACCAGTAAAGAAGGAAATTAAATGTTAGCGAACTGTTACCGATTGGGGTCAATAGAAACACTTGTTCCTATCGTATATGTGATCAATTGATGAAGCCATGGCAATGGCGAAACACGTGTAGTGGTTTTGTTAAACTCTCAAGGAGTGAATATCGTAGGCTAACTGTATTAGCGAATATTAAGTTGATTTTCGAACGCATAAAACCTCGAATGTGGCCTCTTGTTAGTTAAAGACCGAAAATTTCGAATATTATGTTGGAAGGGTGATTTCTTGTGGAGAGGAAGACATTGAGGCAAGCTTCCTCAGATCGAAACAATCTAAAAAAATGCTTTATCCTGATGTTCCAGTTGTTTGTATGGTTGACATAAATCAAAACATTGACCAGACATCAGTTTCTGTCCACAAGAGAAACTTTGACATTTGACATGGTGGGTTGGTCTTAGGTGAACCCATTATTTCATTTAATATTGAAGAATATTCGATTTGTATTCCCTGTGCATTCAAATATCAATGGAGTTGGCGTTCATGAAATTCAATGATTTTATTTTGCTTCCAAAAACTAAGAAAAAATATTGATTTGTTGTTATAATGTAAACTCGATTTTATATCGGTTCCCATACACCCCCACTGCAGACCAAAAGCAATATAGTCGAGTTTTCAACGTGTGTTTCCATTCACCCCACCTCGAAGGCGAATAGAAATAAACGAAATAATAATTTTTTTTGCGAAAATTATCAATTAGGTACACACACATTTTCTAAACAGGGGTCTATTGTATCAAGTGTGACCGGACTTTTTCAAAATATGGATATTGAATTATTTTCGTTTCAAGAGATATGGGCATTCGAAGATCAGAATGTGTTCCTATTCACGTTAATTATTTGTGTGTGAATTCCATTGAAGTTCGCGACTTAAACTGAAGCTAAAGCTAGGTATGTTTTGGATTCATTTTAAAAATGTAGGTTCGATATAAGGATGTGTCATTTTCCGCCACGTTTCGAGGTTATTGAAACCGGAAACATTATCAGTGCAGTTTTGTTCTGAGAAATGAGATAGTTCTATTGTTGTACGCGTGTCAGATAAAATGTTCACGCATTTGTTTCTAGGGGGGATTAAGTACACCTACTAACATTCAGAATTGTCGAGGCCCATCCGTTAGTTTCGGAAAATTGCCCTCAACCAAACGAAATTTGGACTATTTCGAGGAAGTGAATAAAAAATTCAGTTACATATACAGAGCTTTATTTTTTAGTTCATATAGAGATACATTCATGATGAAAATTATAAGGCCTTTAATTTAATTGGACCCCACAAGTCCCACCTTGTGTTTTTACGTATCAGACATAACAAGTCGGAAAAATAATGAGGCACTTTTATAGTTTTGTACAAAGCGATAAATGAGAAGGTGAGGTTCAGTGTCATTTCAAGAAGAAGATAAACCCGCACTACTCTATTTCGGCCTCTAGACCTAAGAAGACAATAAAGTGGCATAATTTACGATAATACCCGACATTTATTAGCTAGCTGGGGTGAAGAACTGAAGTATGAATGAAATCGCCGTACGTTCCGAAGAGACAAAAACGGACGCATGGGTGGGCAATCGGGTTGAGGAATACTACTCGGTACTATGATCTTTGATGGAATAAAAAATGGTGGAATATAAAGAGCTCGATAAATATCATACAGAAACGGGGTCATATAAGATTCTGGACAGTCGAACGTAGCGCGTAAATTGACACGAAAGTTTTTTTCGAAGTATAAAAAGTCGTTCTTAATTATCGTCTGTGAAGTGTCAACTTTTGGCACTCTACAAAGAATATAAGTTGGTTTTTATGTAATTTTCATGTCATCTGGCTGACTTATTCTAATTTAATTTTTTTTCTATTACCTGCAAATCATTCTTGGAAATCGAATTATTTTTTATATTTCGAGAGTTTGTCTTAGATAAATTAATATCTTTTCGAATTTCCATCGATATTTTGTAAATCTCCAAAATCTTTGTGTTAAGGTGATTTTAAACACTGGAATAACATAACATGACAAATCATAAGCATCTGCATAAAAGAGCATAGAAAGTTAAATGTAACAAGCGGAATAACATAACATAAGAATCAGCAAAAGCATTTAAATTCAACTAATATGCTCATGGTGCACTCAAAGAAATCTTCCAGGATATACAACAGGAATTTCTACAGGAAATTCCCCCTATATAAGCGACAGCAGAAATATTTGTTGATTTTACGTGACAATTCCGGTCGTTTCATTCCTCTAGAAATAAAAACCAAACTGCAGTTTGTCATTTCAACAGGAAAACGATACTGTGACGAAAGCCGGAATATGCGTGACTACTTACAGGAATTTTTTGCTCAGTGAAAAAACTAGATAGTTGTATTCCAAGCTTCAAACTTCAATTTATACAAGAATTTTCTGTCGCTCATATATTACAGTACTAGTTAGTTGTATTCGAAACTTATAACTTGAGCTTCTACAGTAGTAATGCATTCTGTCTTAAGATAAAGAGTGACTTCGCGAATATACATAATTTTTTTTTCTGATTCCGGACTCATATCAGTGAATTTGATTACAGAATCACTGTCTACAAATGCTCACACCTTTTCTCTCGCTTCTCAATCCTTTGGATACTGTCTCCTGAGTTTTGTCTATTCGGTGGCGCCCTCTGTTCAGCGGTACGGTAAATGTTGGGCCTCGGTGCAAATCGCTACAAATCTAATCTTTCTTCCTTCCTCTGATCTGATCTCACCTGACTTTAACCTCTGTTTTTCTGTTAAACCCCTATTTCTCTGTTCCTTCCTATACTACATTTCTTAAACATCTTTCTTTTTTTTTGTATTTCCTAGGAAAAGTTATTCAAGAGTTAGTATCAAACGTAGATCAAAAATATTGAATTCTAGGTAGTATGCCAAAAAATGCAAATACATGCCATATGCTAAAATCGAATTTTACATGTTGACTGACGAAAATATGCTAGATTTTGCATCAAAAATGCCAAATCGGCAACAGTGCGTTCGATATCATAGAGATGATTATCGAATCGCTGTTCGTTCCTTCGTCGGCAACCGATATTTTATTCCAAAATACCATATGTTACAACATGGATTAAAATACTTTTAGCTGAACAAGATTAATCCGGTAGAATAATCTGAATTGCTGTGAGAAATACCAAATATTCCTGTTTAATTCAATGTGGCTTGTGAATATATCAAAATATTTTTGTATATACTTACACAGGAAATATTCTGTTCGAAATGAAAGTATTGCAAGTACATATTGTTCTCAGAACAGTCTTTTCTTGTTGTAATAATAATAGTTGCGTGTAAACAACCGGAATTCATTAAACCGGAAATTCCTGCAATTTAGTTTTTTCAGTGTGCGAATGTTGAACACTGAATACTAGTATGTATTAAAGTTTGTCGAATTTGGAATTTTCTTTATTCGAATGAATTTTGAAATTAATTCCCAAAATAGCAAAGATCCCCTTGAACGGATTTATAATTTCTTGAGTCGTATTTTTGAGCGCTCGTACCACTTACACGAGGGCTATATCATTTCGTCACGATGTCTGTATTTTTCGAATTGACGAATCCGTCGGAAAATTCGAGTCTGTCCGTCCAGCCGGCCGTAAGCACGATAACTCTCGAACGGAATAACCTAGAGACTTGAAATTTTTAGTATGGGTTCAGTTCCCGAATACCTCGGTTAGGTTCGTTAATGGGCCAAATTCCACCAGGGGTTCCGTAAATATGGCGGTTCAAAGTTTTTGTGAAAACTACAGATTTAATTGAAATGAAATTTTGCACTCAAATGGAGAATGAGGTGTTCAACCTACATGTGAAATTTTGTCCAGATCGCATGACCAGAACCATAGAAACCATAGAAAGTTGTAACTTTTGAACGGAAACGCCTAGGGACTTGAAATTTTCAGGATAGGTGTGGACCTCGAATGTCGTGTCGTGATGACGTTCATCTATGAGCAAAATTATACTAGGGGTTCCGTAAATATGGTCGTTTGAAATTTAGTTTTCTTGATAATTTCAAAACTACAGATTCGATCGTGACGAAATTTTGTATACTTATAGAGAATGATATATTCAAGCTACATTTCTCCAGATCACCTGACCAGAACCATAGAAACTATAGACAATCATAACTTTCGAACGGAAAGGCCTAGGGACTTGAAACTTTCAGGATAGGTGTGAATCTGAAATGTCGCATTCGCGTTCATCAATGAGCAGAATTATCCTAGGGGTTCCGTTAATACGGTCGTTTGAAATTTTAGTTTCTCGATAATTTCGAAACTACGGATTCGATCGAGATGAAATTTTGTATTTTAATCGAGAATGATATATTGAAACAATATTTTGTCCAGATCTCATGACCAGAACCATAGGAACCATAGAAAATTGTAACTTTTGAACAGAAATGCCTAGGAACTTGAAGTTCTTAGGGTGGGTTTGGATCGCGAATATCGCGGTCACTTTCATCAATGAGCAAAATTAGACTAGGGGTTCCGTAAATATGGCGGTTCAAAATATTTTTTTGCTGATAGTTCCGAAAATACTGAGCGGATTTGGATGAAATTTTGCACCTAGCTGAGTAATAATGTATTCAAACTACGTGCAAAATTTTGTCCAGATCGCACTACCAAGACCATAGATACCGTAGAAAATTCTAGCGAATTATCGAAAAAAAATTGATCAGCCATGAAGTCTGGAGTTTCGCCTAAGTTTCAGAATTTTTTTGACAGCTGTCGAAAATTCCTTCAATTGATTTCTAAAACTGGAAAATGCGAATCTACCTACAAGTTGCATGTACGAGCGCCCAAAAGCTCTTGCCTTCACGGCAGTGCTTTTCGTAATTTTTTTTGAAATGGAATTCTGAAATAGCCGTTACGTGCATCAAAACTAAAATTTCATTGAATAAGATGTCAAAGTGAAATCTAATGCCATGGCAAGTTATTCTTATGCTGTTTTATTTTTATGTGATGATCTTCCGCGTTCACCTTCAATGAAGTTTCAATTTTCTATAATCCTTGTACGGTCATAAAATGTTCATTGCATTTCGAATTCACAGATGGTTAATTATAAAAGATATATCATTTAAAAGCCAATTGATGAAAATTGAATGACATCTATCTACATTTATCAGTGTTTCTCCATAAAATATTGTATAAAATTCCTTCTGTTCCCAAAAGTCAAATGGATTTTTATAAGAGACTCGACCCTCATTCCCTTTTCATACAGGTTTTCCTGACATAAATCAATTTTTTTGGTGAGAAATCTGCCTGTATCAACACTCTCAAGATGTAATGTATTTTTCTGGTAGCAAGATCTAAGGAAATCCCATTTCCTCCTCATGTTGAAATAATCAATAGCACTTCGCTTCATTAAAATTGCTCCCCATGCTTCGAATTGTACGATGCATCTGGAATTAGATCAACGACTGGACCTACTCTCATTGCGAAACTTTTTATGACCGGGATATTTTTAGAGGTTACAGTTACGAGAACGTTAGATTACTTTTAATGTTTATAACGAATATATCCGATTTCGACGATATTTGTTTTTCGATGCGCATCTGTTTTTCAAAGGAAATTGGTTCACTCAATACAGGAACTCCTAAAATTCGCAATAGGTTATTGGTCTATAAAGAACACGAATAGTTATAATGAAGTCCACAAGTCCCGACAATATACCTACAAGTTTCTTCCATTAACTGAACATTTTCGAGTACAAAGGATATTTTAACTACTACTGAAGATATTTGAATATAAAAATGATTTTCAATTAATTATCAACTGAGCAGCCATACAATATTGGACAATTGTATGGTTTGCATTTTCGACTTTCCAGCTCATTTTTCATACCTGAAGGTATGAATATGACGAGTATGATACATAGTCATTTTCGCCCTGGCACGAAAATGGAGTTATAATATCACAAACTCGAAGCTCTCAAAGCAGAAGAATAAAATAATCGGCAAGCCCCAGCCATGAGCCTTTTTTGCTGCATCATGTGACCGAAGAATGTGAGACGAACGGATGGTAGACCAGCTTACCGTGCGTCTTCGAAACCGAGACAACGAAGATATTAAGTTCGGCATTCTTAGAATGATCCAAATTGCACAACAATAACTGCTGGAATCGAACACCAAGAGCAGTAGGAAACTGTTGAGTTGCCATTAAATAAATGCATATGACCGCAATAATCCCCTATAAGCTTACATAGTGATTGAGCTTTTCCTCATTTTTTCGTCTGGTGATTGGTAATCCAATCTAGCAATAGCTCACCAAGTTCCTGAGGTGTTTGTTTTCTTCGCGAATATCGAATCACTTAACGAGGGAGATTGTTCGTGAATTCGGTGGTGAATTTTTTGACTGAAACAATTCGTGATAAATAAACACGATTATTGGATTTCTGTCAAGATTTTCTGGGGGTTTTTCAATCAATGGGAGCGTGAATTCTTGTGAAAACCTAAGAAATTCAATTCAACTCCAGGAGATTCCAACAGTCGATCAAGCGAGAAACTGAATCATTCCATAATAATATTTTTTACAAGGTGACCTTAGGGTTGAACCATAAAATGGCCAGGATCGGTATTTTAGGAAAAATTAAGATTCTTTATTCCCGTGAATGTGTCCCAACTTGCTTCGTTTTCCAGATGTTTTTCGAAAAAAAGAGTTTTTTATGAATTGCTCAAAAACATTTTAGCGGATTTTCTTTGGCACTTGGCACAAAAGAATTCTCAATTTTTGTCGATATTATACCCGGCTATCCTTTCCGATTTTCGTCAAAATGGGTTTTTCCTGTAACATCAGGAAAACAGTTTTTTTCCCAGAAACGAAGCGACTGAATTCATATTTTCAAAAGCTTAGTCCAAGAATGGTAATGAAAACAAATGAATAGTGGTGTACATACATAGATACACCTTTTTTTTTTCTGGAAAAAAAATGGTTTTGTGTATATCTCCGAATAAAACGACGAGGCAAAAAAATTTTGGCAATTTCTATAGACTCATGAAACGCCTGATTAACATTCCTTGTCCATATTTTGAAAAACAGAATGAAGGGATTGAATAATATAAGTACCTAGTAAAAACTCTCAATAGGGTACTGAGTTCGGCGCGATTCATTATTGCAATGAAGGAATTTTTGCAATCCAACAGATTGAACTTGTTTGGTTAACTATATGATCAACAAAAAGTCAATTTTGATACGTCAAACCGTATTTGCTCAATTTTGCATGGAAAAGTATTATGGGACATAAAACTACTACACAATGAATTCGAAGCAGTTCTCAAATTCATTTCATGATGACATAATATTTCATCTAGACAATATCTTAAACTCAAGGTCAACATCAACTCATCGCTATATTCACATAATTCGCCACAAATGAAATTTGACAAGTTATGAATCTTCAAACTGATCCATAACACCCTTTAACTACCAAGACACGAATATGACATTCCATAAATTAATCAATGATGATCAAAATAAAACATATTGAAGCGGATTAATGACTGCCATGATATATTTAACCCAGCGCCTTGCTTATCAGTCTATTATTATCAATTGAGAATTCATTCATAAATCGAATAATAATTATTATTGAGTTCATAGAAAGATTTGAAATTGGGGATCGTTAATAGAATCCAGGAAGTACATTGATTGATATAAATTGAAAAAAACGACGCAAGAATTTGTATAGAGAAATAATGTTACTTGAAAATTAGCAGGAATAAAAGACGAATTACGTAAAATACAAAATAATAATTGGTTTTGTCGGTTTTTTTCATCTGTTTAAGCGACAACATAAATCCACAACTTATAACAGAAGAAGTTGGTGACATTACTTTTTTTATTTAATGCAATGTTATTTCTTATTCCTTTCAGGACCTGATCTGGGGGGGGGTCCGGGAAATTACCCAGGGCGGCAAAAATGAGTGGCGCAAAATTAAGGGCAGTCCCCTCATTTTTTCCACTAGGACATAATAATTCCTACATTTTTGCTGGTCGCCTTGGGAATATGACATAAGCTGAAGAATAACAATAAAACATTATACGCAAATGAGATCAAGAAAGTATAAAAAATACGGTAAGTAAGGATCTCGACTTTTCGAAACATAGATATCCATGTACGCAATTAAAATGCACTGAGGTGAGAAATGAGAGAAATATGGTCCAATTATTATAACAATTTCAAACGTGCCGCGCTCTGATCATAAATATTACAGTCGGCAATGTCAGCGTGCGATTCCCTGCACGGCCCTTTCACGAGTCTTTAACGATACATCTCATCAAGCTTACTTTGAAGGGCGGCGTCTTTGATGATAGTTCAAAATGATAGGTTTTTTCAGATTTGTAGGCAAAATTTGTGATATTAAAAAATAATTTTCATTTTCAATTCACCAATCAGAATTTTGAGGCTGGGAAGAGGGAGAAAAATTGGGCAATCTGAGTCTATTCTACATAAATATTTCTATATTCCTTTTCCTAATTGTGATGAGAAAAGCAAAAATTAATATTTCAATGATCGTTGAGTGTCTGTCAGATTTGAAGTGTTATATATTTTTGTGCCATTGTGCCTTTGGATTCGAGCATTATAAATAATGTTATTGAAGAGGTGTTTTTCAACTGAAAATCATTGAATCTTCAATCTCATCTGGAAAATGATTCATTATGCAGAGATTATTCTTCCTCAAGAAACTTGTGAGCAAATTCCCCAAATATTTTTCATTTTAGTCCGACATATATGCCTTTCAAAAAATGAATGGTTAAAATAGACCAGGCAATAGAGATATTTTCATGACAAAAATCTTAGAAAAATACCGCGAGTAGGGGGGGGGTGCGTGAGTTAGTCTGTGGATGTTGAGTGATATGTTTTCGAACCGCAAATATGATAACTTTTCTTGTAATTTCGAAAAATCTTTTTGTGTGTTTTTGCGTGTTTTTTAGTTTTTGCTTGTAAAATTTGAACAAAAGTAGGAAGGCCGGAAAGTCCGTAAAAATCAGCGTTTTTCCAAAAATTCATAACTCGGCCATTTTCAAAGTTGTATCGCTGGTTTTCCGGATGAAAGTAGAAGATAATAGGTACTTTGAGTGTGCATAACCCGGACATTGGCGGATGATTTTTGCTTAATTGCGATTTGAATTATTTCAGGCTTTATTTTCCGGAAGGGCTGGATGCGTCGGAAGTTGTCCGATTTTGATTTACAAAACGGATTTTGAAAGTAAAAGTATAGTACTACAAAACATTTGCGTTAAAATGTTTCAAAATAGGGGAAAAATACGTGGAAACATGACCAAAACCGGCCCAGCGCTCGATCGTGGTCGAGTAGTGGGGGTATAAAAGTAAATATTCGCGCTCGGCCGCAGCGCGATTTTATTATAATACTCACTTCCCCGCGTCGGAAGGCTTTCCCCACTATTTGTCTGCGATCGAGCGCTGGGCCGGTTTTGGTCATATTTCCACGTATTTTTCACCTTTCAACTAAAAACCAAGACATTTTGAGATTAATAACTGATTTGAGATATGGTCCCATTATCAGTTTTGCGCTTCGGAATCTTTTGACCTGTCTGATTAAAAAAATGATTAGCATATATAAAGGAAAATAGCTGCAAAAGGTATGAAATTTCAGGTATGTAGTTCTAACACGTGTGGTATGCATTATGTTTATTCAAGTATAAACTTGATAACCTTCTCAAGAAATTTCACTTGACAATACTCCAGAACGAGCTCCTTCAGAAAAAACAAATATGTATAGGAACATAATAAATATCCAGTCTTCCGAAAACCAAAAGAAATGCTCTTCAAACAGAGATGAACATTTTGCTTTTGTGTTATGTAGAATATGTGAAATTTATTGTCACCTTGTACGAATGTATCACCCACGTAGGATGTAATTCGTCCTACGTCCTACTTACCGATTCAACATTTGAGTGTGTCTGCTTTTGACTCCAATGATATTATATGACCATCTGTTCAATCTGAGATGGATTTCGTGCAATTAGCTCTGATATAATCCCCGAGAAGAGCCCCGGAAGGCCGACGGAAAAAAAATTTTATTCGATTTTGGGGTTCCATATTTCTCGAAACATAAAATTTCCAAATATTTATATCATTGTGAATTGTGACATGGCATGTTACGCTTTTAATCAGGAGCACATAATGGTCGATTTAAAAGTTAGTTCACTATTTTAAAATTATTACATATTATTGTAAGAATTTAAGGCATCATTCACATTCATTTCCTCCAATTCAAAATTTTCTTGCTCTATTGATGGAAGATTGAGAAAATTCAACAAATTTATACTAAATTTATATGGTTACTTAACAACAATTCGAATTTTAAACAGAAATATGATCCACTTCAGAAATGCCAACGAAACCTATGAATACATTTGATTTACCAATTAAGGGCATTTATCTAGAACCTGTTTTAGATTCTTCTTCAACATCCAACGCAAAGAAAGGCTTGTCGAAACGAAATCATAATCCTGCTAGAAAATTAAAATGATCATACTGATCATTTTTTATCATCACTGCCGAATTAATGATGAATTTTGTTGTTGTAGCTGTAACAATTTGGATAAGCGAATTTTTATCTGCAAAAATTTGCCAATTATCATCGCCAAGTGTAATAGTTCGAGTGTCAATTGCCATTTGTTTCTAGAACAAATAAATAAAATTCACTTCATTTATCACTCAATTTGAGAGTGAAGAGAGATAACGGATATAATGTTTGAATGAAGACAACTTATGGCATAGACCGCCAAAAACTGCGATATCATAATCTCTGACCCTAAATGAACCCATCTCAGATGTCCTGAAAGTCTCATTCGTTTGATCTGACAGAGTTTTATCTTTTTCTTGAACCCCAGGGTTATTTATTAGGTTGTGACATAATTTGAATGTTTTCAAATTTTCACATGATTGATCGAATACATGGATAGTGAGGAATCTTCAATTCTATAAGTGTTACTGTGCTTACAATGAATTCTCATGGAGTCGACTGAACGATTTTGATCAATGAGTATGACCACGAGACTTTGTGAAGGAGTTTTCAATGATCGGTTCTAAATTTAACTTCTGTTTATATTCCATACTTAAGATCTTATAGAGAGGTAGACGCTCTAAAACATAAACATTCGAGAATTTTCTTGAAATGAAGCTTAGCGCGAGTAAACAATCGAGTTCCTGAAATAAATGTATGACGAATAATAAAGTTCGTATTCAACAACTCAATAAAAATGAGCACGGCTAAGGTTTTGAATGAGATATATCTATTATTATTCAACCGTTGGGAGACAAAAAGATGTGGATTCCATTTTGTAATTCTACTTTGTACTCGTTTTCGTAAAAAAATATCGAATGATAATTATGATAAGATGATTCTCCACTGATGAGTAAATAAGTAATATAATAAAATCAGGGAGCTCTTATATGTGAAGACCTTGAAACTTGAAACGATTTGTTTGACCTAAAATTGTTCATTTCGAACTACTTACTAACTAGCGACAACTATCGTTGGAGCTTTGATTTCAATAATATTTCGTTTTATTGTTGTTTCGATATTTCGAAAATCAGTGACCTAAGAGTCGGTTGAAGAGATCGAAAAAAACGAATGAATGTAAAATTTGAAAAGCACTGATTTCACGTCAGTTCTTTCCTCGATTTTTTTTAATGAGCTTGTTAGGCGAGCTGGCCCAATTCTCAGCAACCCCATGATTGAGCAGTCAATTTTGATTAAATAAATGCTAGAATTTTCCAGTTTTTCCTATGCACCAAAAGATCTCCTCTAAATAATTATGTTATTTTTTCATTCTCATGACAGAAGAAAAGAGCATCTTGACTGTCTGAGGGATCAGAAAAAAAATGAAAAATATGCTTTTTGAAGCAACATTGTCAGTCATTTCCAGAATTTTTCCATATTTACAAACAAGTAATTCGAACGTTTCCGTATTCATTTTGTTTATTGTGCATCGGCCCAACACAACGTATTCATTTCCCACAAATTTTCGCAACATTGCATCCGCGCGTTTTCCATTAGAACGAAATAAACAATTCAGCTCCTATGGAAGAATACAAGCTGATAGAGAAACAGAATGAATAACCATCCGTTGTCGAATAATCGGCTTCCTCAACGAGAAAACCGTAAAATTTATTTATGGACATTGTCGGATTCGCAGAAAGAGCATGTGTTCAAGTCATCATCCTTAATATAAACAGGAAAAAATTAACAATTATGTCACTGATATAAGTTGGAAGAACGGATCGAAACAGTGACAGTGACGTAATTCATCTTGAAACCATTTAACCATTGATGTGATCTAGTTTCGATGATTATTCGGTTGACCGCAATTTAATCTTTATATTATTTATCATTTTAATTGAGGAGATTTATTCATGAGAGGCATGCATATGCATTGCTCTGCAGTACGCAGATCGGGTATAATGATTATGTGCTGACGATTGATTGTGACTCATGTAAAGAGCTTTTTGCCGCAAATGCTTCAACTGTTACAAGCTTATCTAGAAACAAGACATCGGTTCTTGTATTCCATCATTTCGATCTAAGCCCAGTGTGATGAACATTCTCAGTTCTTTACTGGATAGTTCTTTTGTATTTATGAATTGAAAAATTGTTTAAAAGAGGTACAGAAAAAAATAATTTGATCGACGTGAAGTGGAAATAATATAACAAATAACATTGCGACAAATTCGTTTTCCTTCTACAGCAGGCTATGGGCTCCATGCTCCATTGCAGCGTTTACTAACTCAACACAACATAAGGTTAACTAAGAACAGAAGTTAAAATACCCTGCTACATAATCTTATAACCAAGCACGGGATCAAATATGAAATGTGGTTGTATGTTGTTATTTTAAAGGGAGCTCCACAAATTATCGCATTTTAAAGTGTATCTATCAGGTAGCCGGTTGTTCCAGATCGTTATCTTGTACACTTGTTCGACGTCTGCTTTCTGAAGATTATCCTAATCGGATTTGATGAAAGCTCTCCACTAGATTTGTATACGCTATTAGGTCTGACAATTTAAGATCTTGACGGCAGATATAAAAGATTTTAATGAAATGCTTCAGGTGATTACGGCAATTTGGAGCACATTCGAAATTTCATCCATTGAAAAAAATTATTAAATTAGTTATGCCCAATAAAAATCCGATAAGGTAACAGTTTTTCAGATCGGCTACTTCAAGCTGGATCTAACAAAATACCTCTTCAACTGGCGAAAGCGCGATTTAAAAAACAACAAAATGATGAGGCTCGTTGTAATGCAAAGAAACTAACTGTAACTAAAAATAGTGTTATGGAAATCAAAAATGGTCATATTTCTTAACGTTTCAAGAAATTAAAATGAAAAATAAATTCAAATAATATCATCAAAAAGTCAAGAACCTTCAAACATCTTAGTCAATTCAGTAAATTCAATTTATAAATTATTGTAATATTATATTTTCAAGAGGGTTCAGATTATTTAAAAATAAGAAAAATATGAATTTGTTCAAATGATTAATTGTAAATAGTTAAGTTTATTTAAGTTATGTTTATAAAGAATATCAAAATGAAGATGTGCATGTGAGGATGGAAAATGTGTCAAGAATGTTTCCATGGGAATGCGATATCAAATAATATGGATGGAAAAAGCAGGCCAGTGAACAATTGAGAGAGAAACGTCAAGATGAAAGGAGGATATTTTAAAAAAGTTTGCAGAAGGATTGGTTTTGCAAGAAGAAAGATAATGAATGGTATTTTGACATATTGAAACGGCGTGCTGCTTGGAAGAAGCAAAATTGAAAACTGCATATAATGAGTGCACTCACCAATCGAACGTTATTTTAGAGTTTAGAAATATTAGTTATAGGTTCTTTTGATAGTTGTTTTTTTTTAGAATAAGATTGCTGATAATATACTTTTGTGAGAAAATTTCTTTTGTTTGTTTACCTTCCGAACCCTCCTTAAAAAAGAGTCTGGGAAAAAAATATATATATATATACATAATTGACAAAACTCTTTGAATATTGTTAGTGGTTTTTATAAATTTCAAAATTTAATAATATTAATATCTGGAACGAACCCTAACAATAGGTACCATTCATTGCACAACAAAAATTCGAATAATTATATTCAATCCCAAGTTATTCATTCAGCAAAATATGGAGAGTAGTTTCTGAGACAACGAAGTTTTTGAAATCAATTTTTCTAGTTTCAAAGTTTCAATTCGATCAGATCGTAATTCTCGTTATTATTGAGAAAAATTCAGGAGGATACATCCACGAAAACCTTCGGCGGATTTGGCTCATTAACGAACTTGACCGGCGCATTCGGACCTTGAACGTATCCTGAAAATTACAAAACTTGCCTCTTCCGGACATGAAACGAAATGATAACGCTCTAACTAATTTTTGAGCGCTCGTACTACTTACACGAGGGCTATATCATTTCGTCACGATGTCTGTATTTTTCGAATTTTGAGCCGAAAATGGTCTCAATCGACTATGTTCGACTCACTGATGACGAATCCGTCGGAAAATTCGAGTCTGTCCGTCCGTAAGCACGATAACTCTCGAACGGAACAACCTAGAGACTTGAAATTTCTCAGTGTGGGTTCAGTTCCCGAATGCCTCGGTTAAGTTCGTTAATGGGCCAAATTCCAACAGGGGTTCCGTAAATATGGCCGTTCAAAGTTTTGTTCCCCTGATTACTTGAAAACTACAGATTTGATAGAGATAAATTTCGCACTCAAATGAAGAATGAGGTGTTCAAGCTACATGTGAAATTTTGTCCAGATCGCATGACCAGAACCATAGAAACCATAGAAAATTGTAACTTTCGAACGAAAGCGCCTAGGGACTTGAAATTTTCAGAATAGATGTGGATCCCGAATGTCGTGATCACGTTCATCTATGAGCAAAATTAGACTAGGGGTTCTGTGAATATGGCCGTTCAAAATATGTTTTTCCTGATAAATTCGAAACTACCGATTGGATTGGAATGAAATTTCGCACATAGATGAGGAATAATGTATTCAAACTACGTGGGAAGTTTTGTCCAGATCGCATTACCAAGACCATAGATACCGTAGAAAATTCTGGCGAATTATCGAAAAAAATTGGTCACCTAAAGCAATCTCTCCAATTGGTTTCTTAAACTGGAAAATGCGAATCTACCTACAAGGTGGATGAACGAGCGCTCAAAAGCTCCTGACTTCACGGCAGTGCTTCTCATCATTTTTTCACTAAACCTTAGTTTTCTTCGATAATAACTTTCATTCTGGTTAAGGTTGATAAGTGAGGAGAGAACATTTTAGAATAGCTCATTCCTACAGAATAACTTTTGCGAAAAAAATGATTCCCATCACCTTCTTAGCAAGCAAGCTATAAAACCAAACAGATCCGTCAAAATAAATTTTCCGTTCATAAAGAGTACGGCGAGATGAATGGGAATTTAGTTGATAAGATTTTTTTTTCAATATGTAGAGGCCGATCGACATTTCCTGTGACATAATAGCTCTGTTTATGTTGGAATGTACATCGCTACATCCACAGTCGTTCACATACAGGCCATATGCGCAAGTTTCGACCTAATTGCGCCAAGAAACTGGTCATAAAGGAGTAGATTCGGTTACAATGCGTTGATTACACTGATGGGTCTTTCGGAATCGCGGCCAAATATGGAGAGAAAGGGACCATGCCCGAAAGAGCGAATTATCGAATTTTCTTATGATTTGCATATTATAATACGTTACGAATTTATCAATTCCTCGCATGATTTGGTTCGGAACGGATTTACCATGGATTTTCTTCGCTGGATGATTTTATCGAAAATGGACAAAATTCGAGAAGAAGAAATTCATCCACACCAACTCGTTCACATATAACATTTAGTCCCTACTTGAATTCTAAAAGAAAATTCATGTTCACCGAGGAAGTATAAAAGCTTCTCTCAGAATATGGACTATTTATTTCAGTTGTCAAGCTCAAAAATATTGGATTGGATTTGAAATCAATGAATAGGATGCTCGAGGTAGGAGGATCAATGCCGGATAGCAACTGACTTCTGTAACAAAATTCATCCAATTAGCTCTCATCAGTCTTCTTCTCGAAGAAATATTGTTCATTTTGAAAGAAGGTGTTTCCCGAATTTTGACAGAAACATTAGAATATCTTCAGAACTCTCTTTATATCGCTATTAGGACACGCTGTATATTATTTCATTCAATGTTTTCATTCCCTATTTCATGAAATTTTAATCGAATTTATTTGATTTTGCTTGATTTGATTCCATAACAATAAGTTATAACATTTTTATCTATGAAGGAATTATTTTGCATTGTTTCATCATCAGCTATGCATTAGAACGTCAGAACGGCAATAAACAGCCAGCACCTCATTATATCGTAGACGTTATTTCGTTGAGCTTTAGTTGAATGCCGAAGAATATAAGGATCATTGAACTTGAGATAGGATGTTAATTCCGAATTCCTGAGATGCTGCTCTGATTCAAATCGTTTCAGCGAAATGCATCACTATTTTCCTTGAATTATAGCCCTCATAATGTTCATTGTTCGCGATTTCGAAGGTAGGTCCTAAGGATGTCAGAAAATGGACGGAATAATTCAAGTATCTAACTTGTATCTCATACCATGTACTAATATTGTACTTTCATCAAAAGTACTCGTATATTTTCGAGAACTTTTCAAATAGTTCAAGCAATATATAATCATATATATATAATCAATACTCCTCAGAACAGTGGCTAATAATCAGATTATTTATTCAAAACAATCGATCCACGTCTGGTAAACTTGACGTCTACATCAGACTAATCTGAACCACGAAATTTTTTATAATTTTAAGATCTCAGACACAGATTTGAAACAAAGCAGAGTTTACCTTGTCGTTACAGGTAACATATACTTTTTTCTTCAACTTCAAAGATGATAAAACCTCCTATTAAAACCTTCTCCAAGAATTCAAATACCTACCCTCAGACCTTTAAAATTGAGGAAACTTTAAGAACCAAATTTCAACTCGGACGTTGTCGGATGAATAGTTTTTGCGTAATTGTGATTTGAATTATTATTTTACGCACTATTTTCCGGAAGGACTGGATGCGCTGGAAGTTGTCCGTTTTAATTTACAAATCGGATTTTAGAAGTAAAAGTATAGTACTACAGAACGTCAATCTTGATTTTTCGTTGAAATGTTCCAAAATAGGTGAAAAAAACGTGTAAACATGACCAAAACCGGCCTAGAGCTCTATCGCGGACGAATAGTGGGGGTAGCCGGCCGACGCGGGGAAGTGCGTATTATAATTAAAGCACGCTGCGGCCGGTTTTGGTCATGTTTCCACGTATTTTTCAACATTATAACGAAAGATCAAGATAGACGTTTTGTGATTCTATACTTCTACTTTCAAAATCCGTTCTGTGAAATGAAATCGGACAACTTCCGACTCATCAAGCCCTTCCGGAAAATAAAGGCTAAAATAATTCAAATCGCAATTACGCAAAAACTATTTATCCGACAATGTCCGAGTTGTGCACACTCAAAGCACCTATTAATCACTACTTTCATACGGAAAACCAGCGCTACAACTTGTTAAATGGCTGAGTTATGTACTTTTAGAAAAACGCTGATATTTACGGGTTTTCCGGCTTTTCTACGGAAATAATGACCCGATTGAGTTGCATTACCACTCATTTTCTTCGTCTTTTCATCTCTACAATTCTGCTATTGAAAGTATCGCTTCATTGGTTCAGATTTTACAAGCAAAAATTAAAAAAAACACCGATTTTTTGGTGTTTTCTCGAAATTACAAGAAAAGTAATCATATTTGCGAGTCGAAAACATATCACTAAACCACTAGGATTTTTGTCACGAAAAAATCTCTATTGCCTGGTCTATTAAGGAACAAATTAAAACGCCCGTTAACCTAGAAGGAATTTTTTCTGAAGGTTGATTATGAAATTGGGCCTTAGCTTCATATTTCGTGGGTAATGAAATTTTCAATCTTTCATTTAATTCAAACTTCATTTGGATAAATGGCTGTTCATCTGAACTAGTAGATCTTGAGGTTATATTTTTTCTTTAAAATTTTGGATATTTGATGTTTGGAACCGAGAATTTTTAATCATTCGGGGTGGCCTCTGTAATGGTCAATGGCTTACTTCAGATGTTGGATTTCTGCATTCGAGTTTCTACCGCACCAACCTCCCGTCATAAATCAAGAAACGAATATCAGGTTTCTTGTGTCGGTGAAGAGATCACACATAATAATATTAATCACGAAAAGTGGAACGCAAACGACGTAACGTAACAACAGTTTAACGTATGCACAAGTCCATATAAATACATAAAACCAATATCTACGTTTTTGATCGAACATATCGAAATATTTATTACATTGTTAAATTGCATTTGGGATTTATACCGTCAGGGCTCACGTTGGTACCACTGCAGACCGTCTGGTACGCGTATACGGTTATCGTAGAGGTAATTGCAGTACCTTTAAATTGATGATGTTTATCGTAAATCCAAATGACCACGTGATATGTGAACCTGGAGCTTGAGCAGGGTCGCACTATGGCGTGAAGTCATCTTTTGACCGCTCAGCTGTTGGATGAAGAAAGTTCTCCCCACTTAAGTACTCTGAAATTTCCACAGTTCATGTTTTGAGGATTGCAGAAACAAGAATCGAATGAAAAACTCTGCAACAAGTAGAATTTTCAAGGAACAATTAAAAGCGTCAAATTCAATTGTGATCTGAAAAACGCTTAACAAATTCTTAACGTCAATTACTTAGAGCGATTGTATTTTTATATATCTAATTGTGAAAGTGATCTCATAACGGAGGAGCAATTAAAGAGACGATAAAAACAAAGCGGGAAGCGTCGAACTTGTCGTCTTACTTCACGAATTTAGCTTATTGGCTCAAAGATCAGTGACAAGATCATTTCGGAGATTTGGAAAATTGCCTTCACTAAAGAACCTTGAAAATTTGAGCATCCTCACAGCTTAAAACATGAAGTAATCTTTGTGATAAATAGGCTGGTCACTTGAAACTTGAACTTTATTCACTTCGTAATGGACTTTTTAATTGTAAAGCATTGATACTAGAAAATTAGAGAAACGTCGTTCGTTGAACTTTCACGTTGTTTTCATCGTTATCGAATCTCGATCTACATGGTTATTCGCTTGATCAGCGTGGTGGTCTTCGCGTGCAGAGCCTTCCTTCGCTCTGAACGCGAATTTGGTATACTTTTTCTTCCAAGGTGTTCAGACATAAAAATCCAAAGGCGTCAGGTCGGGGCTCCTTGGTGGCCATATTAACGGGTCGTACCCCCCAATGCATTGAACCCCTAAATATTCATTCATCAAGTCCCGCAAAATCCGGCGTTGGGAGTCATTAGAGGTGAACTTTTCGGTCCAGTAATACTTCCCGATCGCCTCAACGCTGAAGAATTAATTACATCAATCCAAAGCAGCTTAACGGACATATTATTATTGCATGAAATGCTAACAGACAAAATCTGTATTATTGAAATTCAGTTTATGCCTTCAAAATCTTTTGAATCTACAGATGAATTCATGATTTCCATGAGAATTACTTCAATATTCAATCATGAAGTGCTTCAAAATAGAGCAAATTCAGTTTTGGAATATTTCGACTTTTCCGTTTTTATCTTGTTGCTATGATATTAGGGCAGAAGATAAGCAGCAAGAACAAAAGTTGATATGCCATTCGAAAGCCAACTAAATGGGGTATGTTTTGCTGGAAAGAAAACATGTCCATAATGAATGATTTTTCATCCATAAAACCATTGGAGAAATATGACTGGTTTTGTTCACTTCAGAATCGTGATAATCATCTCCTTACCACGCCCGCAATAAGGATTTTTTTGGAACACAGAAATTCTTATCTTGTAGCAAATTTTTTACTGTTTCCAGATATGTGGTCATCTTTGATGAGGCTACAAGTATAACTGGAGTATAATTGATTTTATGGAAAAACTTGGGATATTCCGTGAAATCAAGAAATGTTAGATTGAAGAATAAGCGTCAACATTTCGACCATGTGTTAAATGACAATTTTTGTTGAAAATCTCTTGTATGATCTCCCACTGAAGTTTGGCCCTTTTAAAAGTAGACACCATGTATAAAATCTTATAATTATTTGAAGGATGCCTCCTTATTTGCACAACCCATGACAAAATACATCCAGAATCGACCCCCACGCTGCTCCCAGTGCAGTCGAAACTCCTACCAGTTTCTTTGTCCAGGAAATATGGCTGATTATAACATGAAATAAAAGAGGATAGGGTCATACCTGAGGGAATTCCAAATTGCAGCTGCAGCCCTTTAGAACAATATCAAAAACGGCAACTCCTTAGAGTCTCTCCACCTTGCATATTTCTAAGAATGATTCACTTGCTTTTGGAAGACGTCGAGGAAGAACTCCAGCACGCGTTTTACGTTCCCCGGATTCTACTCTCTTGACAAATACTCAAGTCGTGTCGTTCTTGTCAGATTTAATCGATAAAGTGGGTGCAGAAGCTGGCTCCACCGAAGAGTGTTCAATAAATCACGATGGGCATTTGCATCTTACTTGAAGTCGGTATCCGACAATGATATCAGCAGTGATTTCGTATGAACAGTTCAACAAACGTATTCAAGTTCAGCTGAGATAAGAGATGCGAATGCATGACCGGCGCGACAGGAGTATAAATCATCCTGTCCGAAGATACTGCCCGGCTGGTAATGTGCTGAGCAGCTGGATTCCAACTGGACAATGAGGATGGTCAGAAGAGAAAAAACCACGACGTTTATAAGTTACCCGAAGCGTCTCAATAAGGGAATATCGGCGATACGCCCTCTACCGGACATTCAGATAACTTAGCTATGGGCTATCGAAATTCACCATGTCGTTTTGGTTTCATTTGCCAACTAAATATTTAATTCAGGTAATTCAACTTCATGCCCAAAATAACATGTAGAATCTAATGGTCCATAGCAATAATTCAACTATATATAACCCCTGCATAAGAACCCTTAACATTGCGTGGATACCTGAGGAATTCGGTGTTGACGATTTCCAGAAAAAAAAATCTAAGAATCTCGTTACGTTCTTAGTCAAATTGAATTTCTCTCTCGTTATCTCAATATTTCCAAACGTATGCACTTCTCCTGTTGATAAATGAAGATGTCTCGAAGTTTAATCTTGACCTTCGTTTCATCACATCGGCTTATGCTGATCTTCGAATTTAAATGCTCCATCGTCGTCTTGTTTGACCAAGCTGACATGCAGAGATTGGATATGGAGGTGGTCCATTTTTTCGCAGAATAACTTCAAGAGTCAATTTCAAGAAAAAAATGTCTTATAAACGAAGGTCTGCAAAAGCTTCATAATCAAGCTACAGAGTGTTCAAGTTCACAAATTCGATCTTCGAATCAAACTGGAAGGATGTGATACTTCTTGTGGATTAATTGGAATAGTAACCAGGATTGTTTTGAGAATCTGAAGTTGATATTTTTTTCAAAGTTGCTCTTCTTTTTAAGGGTGTATACTACTTTCCTTTGTCCTATGCATCACAATAATTGTTTCAATGATTTCTCATAAACGGCATGTTGAATTCTTTTCATTTTTGAGCGCTCGTACTACTTACACGAGGGCTATATCATTTCGTCACGATGTCTGTATTTTTCGAATTTAGAGCCGAAAATGGTCTCAATCGACTATGTTCGACTCACTGATGACGAATCCGTCGGAAAATTCGAGTCTGTCCGTCCGTCCGTCCGGCCGTAAGCACGATAACTCTCGAACGAAACAACCTAGAGACTTGAAATTTTCAGTGTGGGTCCAGTTCCCGAATGCCTCGGTTGAGTTCATTAATGGGCCAAATTCCACCAGGGGTTCCGTAAATATGGACGTTCAAAGTTTTGTTTCCCTGATTACTTGAAAACTTCAGATTTGATCGAAATGAAATTTTGTACTCAAATTGAAAATGAGGTGTTCAAGCTACATGTGAAATTTTGTCCAGCTAGCATAACCAGAACCATAGAAACCATAGAAAATTGTAACTTTTGAACGGAAAGGCCTAGGAACTTGAAATTTTCAGGAAAGGTGTGGATCTCGAATGTTGTGATCACGTTCATCTATGAGCAAAATTATACAAGGGGTTCCGTAAATATGGTCGTTTGAAATTTAGTTTTCTTGATAATTTCAAAACTACAGATTCAATCGTGACGAAATTTTGTAAACTAATGGACAATGATATATTCAAGCTACATTTCTCCAGATCACATGACCAGAACCATAGAAACCATAGAAAATCATAACTTTCGAACGGAAAGGCCTAGGGACTTGAAATTTTCAGGATAGGTGTGGATATGAAATGTCGCGTTCACGTTTATCAATGAGCAGAATTATACTGGGGGTTCCGTAAATACGGTTGTTTGAAATTTTGTTTTCTCGATAATTTCGAAACTACGGATTCGATCGAGATGAAATTTTGTATTTTAATCGAGAATGATATATTAAAGCAATATTTTGTCCAGATGGTATGACCAGAACCATAGAAACCATAGAAAATTGTAACTTCTGAACGGAAAGGCCTAGGAACTTGAAATTTTCAGGGTGGGTTTGGATCGCGAATATCGCAGTCACGTTCATTAATGAGCAAAATTAGACTAGGGGTTCCGTAAATATGGCCGTTCAAAATATTTTTTTCCTGATAGTTTCGAAACTACTGATCGGATTGGAATTTTGCTCCTATCTGAGGAATAATGTTTTCAAACTACGTGCAAAATTTTGTCCAGATCGCATCACCAAGACCATAGATACCGTAGAAAATTCTAGCGAATTATCGAAAAAAAATTGATCAGCTGAAGCACTGACATGAAGTCTGGAGTTTCGCTTAAGTTTCAGAATTTTTTTGACAGCTGTCGAAAATTCCTTCAATTGATTTCTAAAACTGGAAAATGCGAATCCACCTACAAGGTGCATGTACGAGCGCTCAAAAGCTCCTGCCTTCACGGCAGTGCTTTTCGTAATTTTTTGAATGTACATTCAGGCGAGTATGCAAATGACTTTTTCCGAAACTTTTCGAAAAAAATTCAATATTTTTGCGTGTAATCCAATCCATCCAAGGCGGATAATTTAAACTTACTTCAACAATTACTGTCGCTAAAGAAGAAAAAAATTGAAAATTAATAATTCTTTCAATATCAGAAAGTTGTTCTTGTCGCTTTCTTAGTTTGATTTCAATCCATCACCTTTCAAATCGGATATATTACGTTCATGTATAAATATTCGAAAGGTTATGGATTAAAATCAAATTAACAAATCGATGACTGATGAGAACAACTTTTTGATATTGAAGGAAATTCCAATTTTTTTCTT
The DNA here is from genome assembly GCA_963966015.1 of Aphidecta obliterata. Lineage (NCBI taxonomy): Eukaryota > Metazoa > Arthropoda > Insecta > Coleoptera > Coccinellidae > Aphidecta > Aphidecta obliterata. The sequence goes on along the minus strand of OZ014430.1, from coordinate 20,509,602 downwards.
TTTCATCGCCAGTAATTGTTGAAGTGAGTTTGAATTATCCGCCTGGGATGGATTGTATCACATGGAAAAATATTGAATTTTTTTTCGAAAACGTTCCAGGAAAGTCTTGTGCGTACCTACGAGTCTGAATGTACATTCAAAAAATTAGAAGAATTCAACATGCCGTTTATGAGCAATCATCGAAACAATTATTGTGAAGCAATGAAAGTAGTGTACACCCTTAAACCCCAAAATTGAGTTCATTTTTCGGTTTTTTCAGAAACTTTCTTGCACCGTGCGTTTTTTTCGTACAAGAGGAAATCGAAAAAGGGTTTCGGTATGCGTCGGAATTATTCAGGGAATTTTAATATATACATACCCCCAGAAAGCTTGACTCTAAAAACTCAACGAAAAAATTTAATTGAAAGTTCGAAATGTGATCCAATGATGTTATGTGGTAATGTACGAGGCAAGTAGAGGCAATCGAGCTAGATGGACAAAAGACATTCACAGTTAAATGGTAAACTGAAAAATGTTTGCCTGAAGGGTTTATTATTGTTCAAGAAAAGGGAACAAATTACATTGCATCGTGTTAATGAATTCTACCGTGAGGCAGCTTCAACTCTTCCAGTTTTTTTGCCTGGTAAAAGGTAATATCCGTCGTATTCGCCCCACGAGGCTACTTTTTGGGCTCAATAGTTTTTTTCGGGCTATTTTTAAAACATTCCGAAGTAAGATTTAGGAGATTTTGAACAGTAAAGAGAAAGAATGGTCAAAAAGTTTATCATGGATTCACGTTTTTTATTCCAGATAAATTTAGCCTTGCCCATAATAAACATGCTTATAGGTATTATCCTTGCTTGGAATTGGGGTTTTAACACGAATTGTTTTAACACGAATGCTACGCGAGTCAAGATCATTGGTCCAACTGGTGGATTCCTCGAAACCAGATGGGCCTTAAGTGCAGCTGGAGACGATAACCACCGATTCGCATGCTTTTGATGTATTGAACCTTATAATTAAGCGTTTAACCGCATGCTGGGAGAGCATGTTAATTAAAATCTGGTCGATTACAATACTGTTGAAGGTTCAAGATGTACTTTTGTCTAGAGTTACATTTCGAATATGGAATGAATAATTATCTACTTTCCAACTTCACTCGAATTACTTGTTATAGCTGTAGGTGTTCCATTGTTACATCCTCCTATCATACTAGTGTCTGTTCCTTCGTCCGTCCGATCTAAAAGACGTAGGGTTCACGAGATAAATGCAAGTCAGTCGAGAGAAAATAATTATATGGGCTTCCACTTTTTTCTTTGTTGTATAAGTATATGGGATAAATCAGTTTAATTTAGCTGTATCTCGAAACACGTCAGGAAATATTGTTCTTTGACGAGAATTCCATGTGTGATAATCGATTGTTACCGAGGTAGTTTACATGATACTATCAAATTTTCCCCAAAAAAAAACTTTTGCCGGGAAAATATTTGAATTGTCAAGAACAAGTTCGAAAGAAGCGAGAGCTTGTTCTGTTTGAAGATTTTCTCTCGGTGAAATCAAAAATTTTGAAGTTACCGATTTGCAATTTTATTTTGACATCACATTACAAATGAAAAAACCTAAGTTTCGAATTTTCCGCTTCAGAATTCTAAATATGGGTCTATTCGAATCAAGTACATATTACTTATACGTAAATTGCAGGTTTTGAATCAGGAACTGTTGCGTCTGATCTGAATATTCCTCACACAAAGCGAATGCAGAATTCCTACTCCAAGGAAATGAAGAGCAAATTTGCATTTTAACATTTCTACCGACTCAAAAATTTCATCGATATACCGTTTGAACCAATTACATCGAATTTTCCGGATGAATTGACGTTCTCGTTCTTGTGTGGTCCACCAATTTCGTATTCGTTATAAATCACTGGATGCATCTTTATGTTGGCCAAGTTAATTTCAGTTGAATGATGAAGCTTTTCGGTTATAATGTCGGGCTGGTGCAAGTACCGACCAACCCATTCATTTACCACTTCTACAAGAGTTGATATGAAAGAGCGGTTGACCTCTTCAATTACCGAAGGGTAATTATTTTGTCTCAATTTGAGATTTCTTGCGTCGACCTGGTTCATAAAATTCCAATGAAAAAAATATTCTGAATAATTTTCATCAGAAAAAGATATTATGATATGCATGAAAAAAGCAAAACTACCCTGTATTAGCTGTTGAAAAAGAAAGATTTCAAAGTTGGTATCAGAAGAAAATAAAAATCAATTTCTAATATCAATTTGCCTGCAACTCTCGAATTCCACAATTTAATGTATGAAAAAATTATTTTGAAAACTTGCCAAATTCCTTCTTCATCCCTGAAAAAGTTTACATTTTCTAACAAGATGGGTGTCCCGCACACTATCGGCTAAACGTTCGTATGTTTTTTGAACGAATTGTTTCCTAAAGGATGGATAGGTTGGGGAGGAGCTATTTCATGGCCAGCGAGAAGTCCGGATCTAACACTGTTAGATTTTTATGTTCGGGGCAGTTTGAAAAAAAAAAGTATATGAAAGGGAAATTCATACACGTGCACAACTTGTGGAGAGAACAGACGCAGCAGCGAGAAGATTGAGAGTAAATTTCAGGAAATTGGAAAGAGGGCACGTTCTTGTATGCGGAATGGTGAAGGACCTTTCGAACATAATTTATGAATGAATTTTCTAATGAAATTTCAAGTTGCAATAAAGAAATAATATTTAATTCGTTACTTTTCTTTCTCGGCTTATATCCCCTTTCAAATCAAAATCTGCTGAAACGAAACTAGTGCCTGCATTCTCACGGAAACTTTTTTAGGAAATAAGAAAGGAATTTGGTAAAATTTAAAAAAAAATTGTTCATACATAAATTGTGGAATTCGAAAGTTGCAGGCAAATTGATATTAGAAATTGATTTTTATTTCCTTCATATACCAACTTTCAAATCATACTAATTCTTTTTCAACATCTAATACAGGATAGTTTTGCTTTTTTCATACATATCCTATCCTTTTCTGATGAAAATAATCCAAAATTATAATCAAATTTGGTCAACGTAAACAAAATTGACGAAAAATTAAGTAAGGTGAGAAATTTTTTTAAAAAACACAAGAAAATGTTGATTTTTGGTTATCAATCAATATGGCTCAAACGACAGCAAATGAGTCATACTAAAAGTCCTCCAAGGTTCACGTCTAATTTGGAAACACCCTGTATATATTTCATAGGACAAGTTGTAACCTAGAAAATTCGGTCTTTGAATTTTCTAATATGATCTTTCCACTTACCATCAAGTGCGTTGATAAGTGGAAGGTAAAGGAAGTAACTACCCTCCCATCCAGGATGCCAAAATAACAATGACAGAATAAGTTTTCGTATTATTACTCATCCCAAAGATGTAGGAGAAATATTTTCTCTCTTTCAAAAGGCAGTTTCATTTTCAAGTTATTGGATACATGAGGTGAGGGGTTATATTCCCCCAATGGCCAATGTTAACAAAATTCTCTATCAAGGAATAATTTTTTTCATTATTTCCCCTCTCCTAAAGATGTAGGATGTATATTTTCTCTCTTTGTCAAAAAAATCTTTAAATTTCAAGTTGTTCGTTTCGTAATGTTCGTATGTCTTATATGTTTGTATTAATAACCTACCTTTTATCTCATATAGAAAAAAAAGTTTCGAAGAGATATTATGTAGTTATGACTGAATTTTGATGAAATTTTTGGAATGATTTTTTTCCTGATTTCAAAAATATACCAAAAGTAACCCCTATCTTCTACCATTTTTGAAACTCCAGGGATTGGTTAATTTTATTTTAAAATAATTTTATAATGTTGGGAATGGTAAACTCAAATAGACTTCTGTTCATATTACCTCGATAATAATTATGATTTTTCAGGATTTTCTGACGAAACTCAGTTTTTGATGAAGTCTCACTTAAATCCGATGTATTGAAAATTACTCAGAAGCTATCAACCATTCGTTTATTTTTGTTTCCGGAACAGAAATTCAATATATTCAAACTCTCGTAATTGAACGGAATGCGTACAATTCGAATCAACTTCTATAAACAGATTCAGTTGTTGATGAAGTAATCGTTTTAACGACTTTTTCGAAGCTCGTTACAGTCCTTTTGAAAATTGTAGAATTTCTACAACTGATTATGCTTTTATTCGTGATTATCTAGATAGAGAAAACAAAGTGACTTGGAAATCATAAACATTCGTGTGAACATTGCAGCGGTTTTCATTGAGAGCTCGATAACATTATACTAGTGCTGGATGTTTAATTTCATTCAAAGGGATATTTTTTGGGGAAACAAAAGTGAAAAAAATTGAATCGTTGAAAAATGCGGAGTCACAATAAGCGGACATTCATTTATTCATTACATTAAACTAAAAAACTGATGACAGGCGGTCGATCCATCATTCGAAGTCTGGAGGAACAACTTTTATTTAATGAAATCTCTGATCAAAAACCCGCCAGAATACCAATTGACAAATTATTAGTGGTCTGTTGAATGGAAAAGTTGGTTAGCTGATTGAATATCGAACAAAGGATAGAATAAAATCCTGGCGAATAATTCGGATTTGTGAAAACTGAATAGAATCAGAAATCTTCGCGAAACATTATGATATTCGTTTATTTTTCTCAAATTTGAAAGAAATATGGAATCATATAATAAGTTATACTTCATGTAATAAACGAAACTCTTCAAAAATTTAATGAAGAGAATTCCTCACCCAATTGAACAAAAAATATCACATATTTTTCGAAATCACCTTCATAGATGCAAGTCGAAATTATACAGAAAATTACAAGAACTAAGAAGAGTCGAATGATACTAGGTATGTATTCTATGAAACAGGAGATGCAATTGGTTGTTTAATTTTTTCTGTGTTGATAGGGCTTATGTTTTTTCTTTGGGAAAATTTTCAGGTTGCCAGGAATGAAGGAGGCAATGTAAAAACGATTTATTCGAGGAATAGATGGAAGGTCACGTGTTTTTGAAAATTTTGAAGATTATATTCGACAGAATCATGGGTATCAACTTATACAGGCTGAACTGAGTTTTTAAAGTTGATTATAGTTTTCTAGCTTATTATTTCTTATAAAACCCTGGAATTGATGAAAGCATAAAAAAATTAACCTCCCCCCCCGAAATTTTCACAGATAACGTAAAGTAGTAAAGAATCTAAATAGCGAAAAAGCAAAATTTGTCCGTCCGACGTCCGAAGCTCTCCTCAGAAACTATAAGAGCTAATTCCATGAAATTGTACAAAAATCAGTTGCCATCCGGCATTAACCCACCTAGCTCCAGAATCAAATACATTGATCTTAAAGACAAAAAATTAAGGGATAAGATTTTAAAAAATTCATTGCAGAAAATCTATCCAACATAAAATCATGAATATTTTTGACCGCAAAGCTCTAACTAGTAGTTCTTGAGTTATGACATTTCGAATTGCCGGTACGTACCACGTGTCTCATACATTTTTTCGAAAATATTCAATTTTTTTCTTATATATTAGGATATTTCATTAACTCTAAACGGAAACCAAGGAAATGTGAAAATATTGAACCTTTGTGGAAAATTTTCATCGCCTAAAGAGATGTTTTATTCTCAACCAATTATAATATGTACATATATGCAATAGCATCAAACTTGACGAGTGATTATTTTGGATTTTAGACTAAAAATCTAAAAAAGCTATGTAACTGATGAACTTTTTAAAAATTGTCGCTCCCAAACCAAAAATTTCTATTTTTTGAATGTTCGAAAAAAAATTGCGTTATTTAGACTTATATACTCGATATGGAACGAAAAATTCATATTATGAGTCTTTGACTTTGGACAGGAGTTTGTTTACTTTTTTAATGTTTTATTCAGAATCAATACGTCTTGTTTGGATCCTCCCATAGGAGTGATAAAATCAAAATAATTCCTAATCTCAAATAAAATTTTCTTTGTTTTTCAAGAAAAATTTCAACATAATCATATGAATTCCTCATTACTGAGGAAGGTACTTTTCCATCTCATTCATATTGATAAATTAGTTCATCAACCCAGATATTTCAGAAAATTATTCTTTTCTCTTTTTATTTTTGTTGAAAATAACTTGCTCACACTCAAATTTTTTTCATTGACAGCTAAGTATGTGAAACATAGGGACATAATATAACCTTATCAGTCCACCACAACGTATAAGGGTCAGTCGGGAAGTTTCGGGCATATGTCCTGTCATAACATCCCCAAAAATTCAATACGAAAACTTACCAGAGCTTCGACATGGTGCACTAACGTGAAAACAAAATAAACACCGAGGGCAAACGCCCTGCAGTAACCGAGCCGCAGCGTCATAGCCTACTAGCGGTTTGCTGAAATTCGTGAAGAAACAGATGAACTTTCTCCCACCATCATATCACTGAGCTTACTTAAAGCTCCGCTGACTTAAGTCCAATACGCGTTTTTTTTCAAAATTGAGTATTATTTCGATGTTTTTTCAGGTTGTTTGAGCCTTAACTAATGTTAAGTATCACCTGTGAAATTTCAGTGCTTTATCATTTTTTCTGCGTAGGGTTTTCCGATGGGTTTCGCGGATCTACTTAAGCATGCGCTGGTAGTTTAAGTTGGGATTCTGTGTCCACTTGAATCTCGCGAGTGACTTCTTGCAAGGGATTTCAGTACGCGCCTAACCGCGTGTGTGACTTAACATTAGTTAGTGTGGAGTGCACTTCCCTTTCGGGAGGGAGCTGAAATGTCTAGTCGCGGACTAAGGTTGGTTTTTTTTTTTTTTAAATTTCATGCTCGAACCTATTTGTGCACTATATCGATCTTGAATTTTTCCTAGTGTTGATGACCACAACACATAATCACAATATTTTTTGTTTTGTTTGTTTGAAAAAAAGCTGCGAAGGTTCATTATTTTCAAATCATCAAGATTCCTTCATAGATTCCAGGAAATATCTCAAAACATTAAAAAAAATTGGTATTTATTCTCGAAAAACAGATTTGTTACAGGGGGGGCTTCAAATCCGCTCCGGAAATTCCGAAATTTAAGATGTCATAACTCAAGAACTATTAGGGTTAAAGCATTGCGGTGAAAATACTCGATTGGGTGACTTCATACAAATAAAATTTGATATTTCACGATTCTATGTTCGAGCTTGCTTTTTTTGAATTTTATCCTTCGATTTTTTGCCTTCAAAAATCAAGGATCTAGTTCTCAAGCTGGGAGGATAGATTGCGGATTCTTGTACCAATTTTCATGGAACTAGCTCTCAGAGATTCCGAGAAAAGCTCTGGATGGCGGACAGACGGATTTTTTTTCTCGATCGATTAATTTTTGGGGATATGTAACACTTAAACCAAAATTGAGTTATATCGATAAAAATTAATCATATAAAAAATTCTATGTTCGAGTAGATTTTGATTCTTATTTTAGAAGAATTTATTTCGAACGGAATAATTCCCTCGAAAATTTCAATTTGATTTCGTGAGGTTATCTGCGGGGCCATTCGATTGTTCATCACTTTTTTGTTGAATAAACTGATTTTTAATACGATTGAGGGTAAAAAATCTGTCGAAAACTTGAAGTGTTGAAATTTTTCTATACCAGATAAATTGAATATTCGAAAATGAAAATTTGAGTGATTCTTATGATTATTACATAACAACACATCCCAAAAATTTATTATTTCACTGAAAGTAATAAACAAACGACAAACGATGAACAAACGAAGCATGAGGCTTCTCTATTTTATTTTCAAATTTTTCAGAAGAGAAAAATTACACAAACAAATGAATTTCAAGTTGAAATGTCATCTTATTTGTTTTTTTTTAATATCATAAATGAACGATTCTCATTCCTTTTTGACAATTTTCTCCCTTATTTTCAACAGACTTATCTGTTATGAATATTAATGGAAATTTTCCTGTTTTTCTCGTAAACTTATGGTTCCATTTTCTAAATCGATTCATAAAACCATTTGCTGAACTTGATTACATGAAGAATGCTATTATAATAAAATGTGCACATTGACCTTTATGGTTTTGATTACCCCCTCCACTGATTCTGTTCGCAGTAATGAATGAAAATGATTATGTATACAAAATAAAGTACATTAATTAATGTATATCCTTCGGGTCATAATATTCCCGTCATATTTATTTGAGAATACATTTTATACTTTATACAAATGAGGGTCGACCAATAAAAATTAAGGGAGCTTTTGAATGGTTGCTTTAGAAGATGATTACTAAATTATTGTTATGGTTCGAAAAATAGTGAAGGATATTGACTTTTTATTCACAACTTTGTTTTCAAGCACCTCATAAAGACCATATGAGATCAATGTAGGTTGAATTCAATCAAATTTTAGGAATTAGGAAATAAAGAAGTTGGAATTTTGTTACAATCCTTTAATTGAGCGTAAAGACATGTTTCGGCATATTCATATCTTTTTCTGTTCACCAGTCGTTCTTAAGAAGGCCAAACATCTCACGTTTGATAATAAATACAACTGGAATTGTTTCAAGACATATTGATGCCTTCTTCTCACTAACTGATAGTCTGAGGAAGGCTTGTTCCTTTTAATTAGTCCTCAATAAATTTCCATCAAGTAAAGGTAGTAAGTACCATTCAAGATTGAGCTCTCTTAAAAAGTAACATTTCGCTCATGATGGTAATTATTGAGTTCCCAAAAAAAACTGGATAATTTGAGTTCATTTGGATAGTAATAAATATTAACGAAATGATGGAGATTACTACTAATGGTAATCAGGTATAATTACAGAAAGGGTTCGAGATTTATGGTACAGAAAGTTTAATTTCCGGAAATAAATTATTTTTGGGGATTTCTTTGATTATCAATAGTACCCATATGTTTAAAATATACAGGTTGACTCTTTCAAAGGTCAATTTGTGGTTTTCCATTAAAGATATAGATTATACAGCGTTGATCACCCTAGCTCGAAAATGTGATTCCATGCAATCTAGGAGATTGAAATTTGCGACAATTCTCACAAATGTGAGTTTATTCAAATCTCAATGCATATCGCTCTAATATGTCGTCGAAATTGGACAATATTCGGTGTCAAAGGACACAAATATTATCGGCATTAGATATCCTTCAATAACATTTCCAATTAATTCAGAAACCGAAAGTTATAAAATGATTTAACTATATCCGCGTGACCATTCCACAACTGATTGAATTCGTTGATCGTAATAGTTTGCAAATCATTTCCCATTCTAGAGGTTCAAGTTCTCAGAATTTTCCTGTGGCGGTGTTATATTACAGGCCTTTGACACCAAGGAGGTGATAAAATGCTGCCATTTCAACAGAAAGAAGGGAATCGAATTGTGATTTTCCTTGTAGTTATAGCTTCAACACTCTTTAGGTGTTTTACATTCCGGAGTATATTGTCCAAGGAGTTAGTTAGTATATGAAGCTTTGATAGTGTTAAGTTATTTCCCTATTTTGGGTTTTTTTTCGGACTGAATACGAAATTTTTTGACAAAATAAAATATCCAATTGAACTCGATCTGAATTCACAATTTGAGTCGTTCAACTGCGAAATGAGATTTGAAGGAGCGTAATTCGTTGCTCATGGTCAACAATGGACCGAATATTCAATAGGATTCAATGAAATATTCGGTCCACGGGATATTTATGGACACTTCATATTCATCTTATAAATCATGTAAGATGTCAGTTATTAAGGGTTGAAGAATATCGATTCGACAGACTCAAATTTTATAACTAAGAGATATGGAGAAACCTATTGCTGTTCATCTGATTATATGAAAATTATATTAGTTTGGGGATTTCTGATGAATTTTAAATCGATAAATTCACATCTTTGTTACAATTCTCAATACTTGGGATTTTGCTTTCAATAATTATTTCGATTTAAAACATGAAAAGCTTCATAAATACTGCTTAAAATCGGGTGCATCTTAATAAACTTTTCCGGTTTCGTCTTTTCACAGCACCAAATTAAGTCACGAAAATATCGTGAAAGAATAGATTATTAGGTCAGATTTACATGTCGGCTCCCTAGGCTATGTATGCAATTTTTATATTATAACTAGCTGACCCGGCAAACGTTGTTTTGCCATATCTCTCCCTTTTTTCGCAATTTCAAAATTGCTCGAGGCCTTCGGCCTCTCTTACCTTAGGAAAGCCCGTTTCTCCCTTTCGAAAACGCTTCGCGCCCCCGGTCTCTCCCTTTTTTCGCAATTTCAAAATTGCTCGAGGCCTTCGGCCTCTCTTACCTTAGAAAAGCCCGTTTCTCCCTCTCGAAAACGCGGGGGGCGCTTCGCGCCCCCGGTCTCTCCCTTTTTTCGCAATTTCAAAATTGCTCGAGGCCTTCGGCCTCTCCTACCTTAGGAAAGCCCGTTTCTCCCTCTCGAAAACGCGGGGGGCGCTTCGCGCCCCCGGTCTCTACCTTTTTTCGCAATTTCAAAATTGCTCGAGGCCTTTGGCCTCTCTTACCTTAGGAAAGCCCGTTTCTCCCTCTCGAAAACGCGGGGGGCGCTTCGCGCCCCCGGTCTCTCCCTTTTTTCGCAATTTCAAAATTGCTCGAGGCCTTCGGCCTTTCTTACCTTAGGAAAGCCCGTTTCTCCCTCTCGAAAACGCGGGGGGCGCTTCGCGCCCCCGGTCTCTCCCTTTTTTCGCAATTTCAAAATTGCTCGAGGCCTTCGGCCTCTCTTACCTTAGGAAAGCCCGTTTCTCCCCCTCGAAAACGCGGGGGGCGCTTCGCGCCCCTGGTCTCTCCCTTTTTTCGCAATTTCAAAATTGCTCGAGGCCTTCGCGACCTCTCGTTGTTCTGGCTATTAAAAAATGAGGGTTGATCGTAGAAGGGTGAAAATTGGGGATTGTATGTATTTTTGTATGTTGTATCATAAAAAAATAGAAATTAGAAATTTTGTCTAAAAATAAAAAAAAAAAATTTAGGGGTGGACCCCTAACATTTAGGGGGATGAAAAATAGATGTTGGCCGATTCTCATAGATACCGAATAAGCACAAAAAATTTCATCAAAATCGGTCAAGCCGTTTCGGAGGAGTATGGCAACGAAAACTGTGACACGAGAATTTTATATATTAGATTATTTCACACGGACCATCTTGTGAAGATTCTCCGAACTAGATGAATGGGTTGCTTCTCAGTACATAATGATACATAATGGGATATAAATTACTCGAACGGCTTCAAAATTCGTGATGATTATCGAAAAATTGCATATTTCTGGTGAACTGATTACTACACTTAATATTTCCTTATGAATGTGGTGCAGAGAAAAAAGTCAAAGTATTCGCTACATGAACAAAAACATTTTCTTTGGAGTAAAACGAATTTAAACAGTGAAAATGTCCCACAAATTTCAGAATTTTTGGTCAAATAAGTTAAAAAAAAATCGGTCATTTCGAAAAAATAACATATGATCCAAAATAATATTCGAAGTGTCATAACGCATTAACCAATAGGGTAAAAACTTTGCAGGGAAGGATATTCGACAGAGTAACATTATATCAACATATGTATATTCCAAATTTCATGATATATAGATTTTCTGCAATTAATTTTTAAAATTGAACCAATCATATTTTTGCTTTCAACATTCATGGACGAGTTTTTATTGTTTTTGATGAAAGCACTGGACGCCAGGCGGAACTTTTTTTTCGGAAATAATTTTGTTGATAAAATTGTCATCAATTCTCAGAAAACTTTTTCTTTTCCAGGTTCGTGGCCACGATATTGGGGATATGGTTTACCATCTGTGATGCAGTGAGTATCTTTGAAATTTGTTGAATTTTAGCTACCATTCATGCACGAATAACCTTATATCCCATTTGTCATTTTGTGAACACTTCCAACAGTAATACCCATGGGCGTCGATAAGGGTGAGGTAATGGGGATGATCAACATTATTAATTCATTTTATTTTCATTTTGCCTTATTCTGATAGAGGTATTTCATTTTCAAAATGAAATATTCCACATACAAATTCGAATATTATTTTCTTGTTATATTCAGAAAGATTATCCTATCGTATGACCCCTCTTTTCTTTTCAAATTCAAAGGGTTGGTATGCAAAGAGGAGAAGTGATATGATTCAAGTTCTTATTTCAAAAAAATTTCAAGAACAGAATTTTTTAAATTATATACGATCCACTAAATTTGAAGGCAAAATATTGAGAGATCAAACATAAAAAAATTATAAAGAGCACTGACTTGTTGTCAGGACCTTTTGAGCGCTCGTTCATCCACCTTGTAAGTATATTCGCATTTTCCAGTTTCAGAAACTTATTGAAGAAATTTTTGACAGCTGTCAAAAAAATGACAGCAGCTCCTTATCAATTATGCCGAATCAGCTGTAACAGGAATATACGGATTTTTTTTCCAAATATTCGTTAGAATCTTCTATGGTTTACATGGTTTTGGTAATGACTTGGACAAAATTTCGCACGTAGTTTACATTATTCTTCATCTATGTGCAAAATTTCATTTTGATCGAATCAGTAATTTCGAAATTATAACGAAAAAAAATTATGGAACGGGCATATTTAGGAACCCCTAATCTAATTCTGCTCATTGATGGACGTGATCTCTACATTCAAAATCCAAACCTACTTTTATAGTTATAATTTTCTATGGTTTCTATGGTTCTGGTCATGTGATCTGGACAAAAGCTTGAATATATTATTCTACATAAAAATACGAAATTTCGTCATACGTAATTTTGAAATTATCAAGAAAACTAAATTTCAAACGACCATATTTACGGAACCCCTAGTCTAATTTTGGTCATTGATAAACGTGACCGCGACATCATCTAGCATGTAGCTTGAACACGTCATTCTCCATCTGAGAGCAAAATTTCATCTTGATCGAATCAGCAGTTTCGAAGTAATCAGGAGAACAAAATTTCGAACGGCTATATTTACGGAACCCCTGGTGGAATCCTGCCCGTTCACGAACTTAACCGCGACCTTCGAGATTTGAACCTACCCTGAACATAACAAGTTTCTAGGTCGAACTTGTAGATTGAGAACATTTTCAGCTCAAAATTCGAAAAATACAGAAATTGTGACGAAATGATAATAATATAGCCCTCGTGTAAATATAACGACCGCTCAAAAAATCATTGCTTGTGAATTAATCAACATAGAACGTTGAAATGTGTTTTGGAGTGATGTCCAAAAAACCTTGCCACAAAGCTCTTGGTCTAATAATTCTTGAGTTATGTAATTTTGAATATCAATGAAACAAATGATGCTTTATGGGTTGTCCCGGGTAAATAAAGCCGTTTCGTGAGATCTGCTTTGAAAAATCGAAGTGATGTGAAGATAATAAACCTTTGTGTGAAATTTGCAGCCTTTCTATTCGATTCAAAGATTCCATACTACTCAAAAATTCAATTCATATTCAGTATCTCCTCTATAACGATTTACTGTAGGCTGTAGGTACCGGCGAAATATGGTGGCATGTTTAATTTTCTTGTGTTGGAATCCGTGAATAACTGTCAGAAGTATCAGTTTCAGTTTACATTCATTCGGATAGTCAGAGTTGCTGTCTGTACCTTAGAATATAGAATAATTATAATTGATCAAAGTAATGAATTATTTTATACTCTAAGGTCTGTACTAATTGCTTCGCCCTAGAATAATGCGTTTTTTAAAGCCCTACTGTTTGATTTCACTGGTGCATTGCGATATAGCGTAGATATTCAATTTGAACACCCAGAGATGCCAACGCAAGAATATCGAATATGCCCCCAAAACTATTATTATCCAATATGGTCCATTGCATGTATGTTCGAACAATTGGATTGAACTGCGATGCGAAAGATAAAATTTTCAAACGATATTCACACTTTATCAATCATCCCGATTCATAGTGACCTCCAGCAAATATAATCTTTGTTTCGTTCTCTCTAATATTATCATAGTCTACGCCTACGTGAAGTTCTAGTTACGCACAAAATGAGACTAACAAAGAGATAAAAGATGAGAAATCAGGAACAGCTACTATTAGATATACATACTTACATAATATGGTTGGAGGAAAATAATTTTCATGTATTAGATTATCCGAGAAAAATAATATGTTTTTGAAAGTATTTCAAATAATTTTCTTTCATACACTTTTTTTGTGCTTTTTTTCGCAAAAGAATCATAAGATATTTTTTATTTGTTCTCCAGATTACGATAGAACACGATAATATCAAGCAATAAAACTTTTGACTGCATTTCTCTACATCTAAAGTATAAGAACGAATTGAGCGAAATTTGAATGATATAAAGACATCAATTTTTTTTTTAGTTTTTTGCTTGTAAAATCTGAACCAATAGAGCGATGCTGACACTTTCGACAACAGAATTGAAAAGACGAAGGAATGAGCGCTAGTGCAACTCAATCGGATCATTATTACCGTGAAAAAGCCGGAAAAACAGTAAAATCAGCGTTCTTTCAAAAATTCATAACTCGACTATTTTCAATGTTGTAGCGCTGGTTTTCCGGATGGAAGTAGTGGTTAGTAAGTACTTTGTGTGAGCACAACCCGGACATTGTCGGATATACAGTTTTTGCGTAATTGCGATTTGAATTATGTTGGCCCCCCTTTCTCCGGAAGGACAGGATGCGTCGGAAATTGTCCGATTTTAATTTACCAAACGGATTTTGAAAGTAGAAGTATAGTACTACAAACGCTCAACATATAAGTAATACAATATTAAGTTGAAGCAGGACTCCCTGGGGGTGTCAACTACTTTCGTTTCATAAGGCATAAAATCTCATGACTTAATAACACAGATTAAAACTAAATATTCGAGACGAATCAATACGGTGAAACCTTCTCAATTATTAATCCTATACCAGCCCGAGTAGTCGCCGAAAAAGGAGAACGATTATTTGCATGCATTCCTTAAATGGTGGGAAGTAATATTAACTCTTACGTCATTATTCATTTCACTGGCTACTAGCTCAAGAGTAGTCAAACCATACCTACTGTTGACCACCATTCATATCATAATTAAGGATTCTCACGTAGGCTATTTTCCGCTATAAATGTTTTATCCTCAACATGATCTATAATTAAATGTGCATAATAATTTAGAGCGATCAAGAAAATACATATTCCTTCATTAAATATCAATGTATATACTCAGAGCTCTCATCATCTCAGAAGTCTATACTGATGAGTATTTTATGTGGACATACCACGTTTTTTGCTCTCATAGGTGTCATCTTGCGATTATTGCTATCGCCCAACATGAAATGAGGGTGGAAATATCACCTGAAGGGGTTCCCAAATGGATGATTAATCGGAAAACTGGGTGAGGGTCAAGAACAATAATTTACCAACCCAACCAAATCACTTACGGCTTATTCGCTGCACCACAAATATTATAATATGAATAATCACTTCAAAGCACATTAAAATTGTAATAGGTAAAATCAATATAGGTCCAATGCAAGCGATGGTATCGCTGAAACTTTGCCAAAAACTTTTCACATTTTTGGCCCCAGTAGCTATTTGGAACTGAAGTTACCTCATTTGCAATACATTTATAATGTTTTTATTTTCCAGCAATACCAAATTAATAGTAGATCTACAAATCGAACTGATATCTATAGACAGTCTTATGTCAGACCATATTATGAAAGAAACTCTGAAACTACAGAATCACCAGGAGAAGGAACAACAGACCGATACAACGATATATATTATAGACGGTACAACTCAAGACCAAATGCTATAGCACAAAATGGCGATAGGTAAGATCCATTAACTCCTCCCTATTTTCAATAGACCAAGACCAATAGACAAAACAATCGTTTACCAGAACGGAGGAATTATAATCATCTCTCTTTACAGGTATCGGGATGAAGGTCCTTTAAGAGGTGATCAAAGTAGTATATCTGAAGGTGAAGTAGATCCCAATAATATACAAAGCGGATATTCAGGTGGATCAGGTGGCTATGGAAGTGGTTATGAGGCTTCCCGAGGAAGTGGGGAGCAATCATCCCAGAGGTCATATACTCAATCTGAATATGATTCAAGATATGGTGGTCGAAACGGATATGCCCAAAATGAATCCGGAAACACAGGATCAGGAGATTCAAGTCAATCAGGTTATGGATCGAGAACATATAGCTCTAGAGGATCGAGTGAAAGTGGAGCGAATGTGAATTACGGTTCAGACAAATATGGTTCAGGTCAATCAGGAGGTTCGTCTAGAGACCAAGGATCAAGTTCGAGTGGAGGATCAGGCAGTCTCAGTTCGAGTGGAGCAGAAGGCAGTAACAGTTATGGTTCTGGTAGTTATGCCTCTGGTGGTTATCCTTCTGGTGGTTATTCCTCTGGTGGTTACGGTTCTGGCCAACGTGAAGGAAATTCAGTGAGCTATGAATCGAGAAGTTATAGTCAATCCGGAGGAGCTTCGGTATCTGGGGGATACGGCTCTGGCCAATCGGGAAGTTATGGATCTGGAGGTTATGGTTCTGATCAAGTTGGGCGTGAATTAGGAAGTGCTGGCTCTGGAAGAAAAACTGTGGATAGCAGAAATTACAATAGCAGACCTACTTACGGAGGACAAACAGATGAATCGTCCTATAATTCTTATGCTAGCAGTCCTTATGCCAACCGAAGACCTTACTCCAGTAGTTACGATATATACGATGCACCAGAAAGCGGTCTGGGACCACGAAATGGAAGTGAAAGATGCATACCTAAATGTTTCGCAGAAAAAGGAGATAGGGTAAGTTGAAAACATTCGATAAAGTTATTGTTTTAACTATTGTCAATGTTAAGGGGCTTCAAGGAGTCTCTGGAATGCCTGGTGCAAAAGGACTCCAAGGATATCCAGGTGAAGCAGGTGATATGGGACCAAAGGGAGATAAAGGAGACTCAGGACCAATAGGGCCAAGAGGACCTAAGGGAAATATGGGAAAACAAGGTTTACCTGGATATCCAGGTATAAATGGAATTCCTGGCACTCAGGGATTACCAGGCCAACCCGGTATTCCTGGACTCGATGGATGTAATGGAACTGACGTAAGTGTATTACAATAAAAATCAATCAATACTAATGAATTCCATTAATACCTTCATCAGGGAGCAGAGGGTCGTAGAGGAGATTCCGGTGAACCTGGTCCTAGAGGTCTTCCCGGAATACCTGGAGTTAAAGGTAACAAGGGAGAGGCTGCACGTTGTGAAATTAATTTGAAAGGACAGAAAGGAGAACCTGGTAGAGATGGTGTAACTGGACCTGCAGGCCTCCCAGGGCCTTTTGGTCCAATTGGACCACCTGGAATGCCTGGTGATGTGGGACCTCAGGTAATAAACTGATTCAAAATACGTGTTTCGAATGGAATGAAGAACATTTTATCTCGATAGGGTTTCAGAGGACCTCCAGGACCTAAGGGTCAAAAGGGGCAACCTGGTTTAGGAGCAGAAGGACAGAAGGGGCAGAAGGGAGAATCTGGTCTCAGAGGCCCGAAAGGAGATTCTGGAATAGCTAAATGGGCCAAAAATGGAACAACAACTGTAGGACCAAAGGGCGAACCTGGTGCTTTTGGTGAAAGGGGTGCTATGGGACCCCCTGGCGAAAAAGGAGAAAGGGGTATGGATGGTGATTATGGATATCCTGGTCAAGCTGGTGGAAAAGGAGAAAAAGGTTTACCAGGTCCAGCAGGACCTAGAGTAAGTAATCAAATATTTCAATATTCGTCAGTTTTGTTTGCTGCAGATAATGAAGACCGAAGAAACTTTATCAGAAAGATTTATTACTTCAACAGTTTTGAAGGAAAAAGTCCATACTTACCAAATTACTCTTGACCAGAAATACAGATTGATTGAATTGAAGATCTGAACTTACTTTCCGTTGGACCAATTCTTTTCTAGTGAATTTAGTAGATATATTTGGGAAAACTCAACTCTAACAATTCAACCCGAGAGAAACATAATAATTCTATTACACTCAATACCGATAGGAGTAGCATCTGTTCAGAATCTTTACAAGCAGATAAATATTGTTGTTATCAATCGACTGAGATAATTTTAATTTTTCGTCTCCTAGGGACGTGATGGTTACGCTGGTCCGCCAGGTCCCCCAGGTCAGAAGGGTGACATAGGTATGCAGGGATTATCAGGTTTACCAGGTCGTCCAGGTTTGAAAGGAGAACCAGGAAGAGAAGGAGCGCCCGGATATCAAGGACTTCCTGGACCACAAGGACCACCTGGAGGTGGAAATGGTAGACCTGGACCACCAGGACCGATGGGACCAAGAGGTTATCCTGGACCTATCGGACCGAAGGGGTTAGATGGTTTTAATGGAGAACCAGGACCAATGGGTCCTATGGGTCCAAAAGGAGGCTTAGGTCTTGCTGGTGGGCAAGGACCTGAAGGTGCCCCAGGAGACAAAGGGGATAAGGGTGATCAAGGTTTGACTGGTTTTCCAGGCACTGACGGGAGAATCGGATTCCCAGGTGAACCTGGACCTCAAGGGCTTCAAGGACTTCAAGGTGAAAGTGGACGGTCGATAATAGTGAGTTGATTTATTTGAATCAATTATTTATATTGACTTAACTTTGCACTAGGGACCCAAAGGAGATGCTGGCGAACCAGGTAGTGATGGCGAAAAAGGACAAAAGGGTGAACGTGGATTCACTGGTGCCAGAGGAGCACCTGGGGATTCTCTTTATGGAAAACCTGGTAAAAATGGCCCAACTGGAATGATTGGTGAAAAAGGTTACTCAGGAAGACCAGGTTTACCAGGCAGTCCTGGTTTACCTGGTGAAAAAGGTGATATCGGAGGTAGATGCATCGACTGTATGCCAGGCTTACCAGGAAGTAAAGGAGATCGAGGAACTGATGGACGAGATGGTGATATAGGACCAAGAGGACCACCTGGTTCTGTGGGTTATCCTGGAGCTCCAGGACTCGATGGACCTCCTGGAGTGAGAGGAACTCCAGGTATACCTGTGAGTATAACCACAATTATTCGAGATAACTTCGAATAATTTGATGGTTTTCTGTTTAAAAAAATCTGTTTTATTTCTTTAGGGTAAAGATGGATTACCGGGTGCTCCTGGAAATCCAGGAAACCCAGGTAAACATGCTATAATTCCACTGAATCTCGTCAAAGCTGATAAAGGAGACAAGGGAGCAAGAGGTCCACCCGGTTTACCAGGTCCTCAAGGTAGAGAAGGGTTGTCAGGTATTCAAGGAGAACGAGGTTTACCAGGACCACGAGGACACAAAGGAGATATGGGCCCAAAGGGTTATTCTGGACGTGATGGAAGACCAGGAAATGATGGAACAGTTGGTCCAAGAGGAGAACCAGGTTATAGTGTCAAGGGAGAAACAGGTTTTCCTGGTGAACCTGGTTATTTTGGTCTGAAGGGAGAACCTGGATTAATAGGAGATAAAGGAGAACCTGGACTTTGTCCAGCAAATTTAACTGCCCAGTTGAAAGGAAACCAAGGACCTCCCGGAGAACAAGGTTTCCCTGGTGCTTCGGGTATCACTGGAGAACGAGGTGATAAGGGAGACAAAGGCGACTCTGGTCCTGTGGGATATCCAGGAAGTGTAGGACCTCCTGGTCCAGTTGGAAATAGAGGTCTTCCAGGACCTCGTGGTGATAAAGGTGATATAGGACAAATGGGATTCCCAGGAGAACCAGGAAGAGACGGATTGAGAGGTCAACCTGGGTTCCCCGGACTGAAAGGGTTGAAAGGAGAACAAGGTATTTCAGTGCGAGGCCCAATAGGCCCCCCTGGTCTACCAGGATATCCAGGAGAGAAAGGTTTACAAGGATTACCAGGAAAGACAGGATCACCAGGTGAACCGGGTATGCAAGGAATAAGTGGCGAGAAAGGAGAACAGGGCCATCGAGGATTAGACGGATTATCTGGAGCCAAAGGTGGTAAAGGTGAACCAGGTCCATTAGGACCTCCTGGAATATCAGGTTTACCAGGTAGACCAGGACTAATAGGTCCCAAAGGAGAACCAGGACCGAATGGATTGCCTGGTAGGCAAGGATTACCGGGATATCCAGGTGTCAAAGGAGAGCGAGGTATTGCAGGAATCGAAGGACCAAAAGGTGAGATTATATGAAAATTGTTTATATTCACCATAACTATCAATTCAAACAAACAAACCACCAAACATTGTAAAATTGTTTCTGCTTACATGAGAAAATGAAATCATTGATAATTAATAAATTTCACACTTATTATCGATTCCTTAGTATATAACAAATTTTATTCTCAAATTGCTTGATAAAGATTCGAAGATTCGAATGATAAACATATCCTTCAACAGGATTCAAGGGTTCTACTGGACGACCAGGTGCACCTGGTGGACCGGGAATGGATGGAAGGCCAGGATTGATGGGAGAAAAAGGAGATCGTGGATTCCCAGGCTTACCAGGACCAACAGGCTTAGTAGGCATGCCTGGTGCAGCTGGACGAACAGGCGAAAAAGGAGATATTGGCCCAGTTGGTGAACCGGGTTTGCCAGGTCCTAGAGGACCGCCCGGTCTGAAAGGAAATGCTGGAATACCTGGTTTCCCTGGTCAGAAAGGAGAACCAGGACCAGTTTCCCAGAAGGGACAAAAGGGAGAACCAGGAGTACCAGGACTGAGAGGAGCTCCTGGTTTCGCAGGCCAACCTGGTTTATCAGGACCTAAAGGTTTAGATGGAATACCTGGACAAAGTATTCCTGGACGTATAGGAGAAAAGGGAGATATGGGTCCATCTGGTTTGGATGGATTGCCAGGACCACAGGGTATCAAAGGAGAGCAGGGAATATCTGGATATCCAGGAACCAAAGGAGAACGTGGTTTTCCTGGGGACCGCGGAGAACCAGGTGAGTTTTTCGAACTTCAATTCATTCGATTGTGTACTACAGCAGTAATTTGTGTTAGGAATCGACGGTCTGAATGGGCCTCAAGGACCAAAAGGAGATAGAGGATTCCCAGGACTCGAAGGTTTGACTGGCGAAAAAGGTGACATATGCCTTCCTGGCCAGCCTGGATTTGATGGACCTAAAGGAGACAGAGGTTTCCCTGGACCTATGGGCCCAGTAGGTTTTCCTGGACTCAAAGGAGAATTAGGAGATCGTGGTTCACCAGGTCCCTTGGTATCGATCAAAGGACAGAAGGGAGAAGTGGGTCCTTCCGGACCTTTTGGACTTATGGGAGAGAAGGGTGATATCGGTTCACCTGGTATAGATGGTCGACCAGGTGAAAAAGGAGAAGCAGGTTTCCCAGGATTGAAAGGTGCCATAGGTTTCCCTGGACAAACTGGACAAAAAGGTAAAAATTGCATTTCAAAAATCAAATCTTTTGTTTTCACCATAATTATTATATTATAGGTAACGCCGGATTCCCAGGAGTTCCTGGCGTACCTGGTTTGACAATAAAGGGCGAAAAAGGATTACCAGGTTTACCAGGCAAAAACGGAAGAGAAGGTCTTATCGGTCTACAAGGAGAAAAAGGAGATAAAGGTTTACAAGGTTTGATTGGACAAGAAGGTTTTCCAGGTTCACCAGGTCCAGTAGGACCGCCTGGTCCTAAGGGCGACAGAGGTCTAACGGGCTCTCCAGGTCAACCCGGTCCACTTGGACCAATAGGTAGAGATGGATTGAATGGAGTGCCTGGAAGAATGGGAGCTAAAGGTGATCGTGGTCCACCTGGTTTGATAGGAGCTCCTGGTCAAAAAGGTGATCGCGGAGAAACAGGATTAATTGGTTTAACTGGAGTTGCTGGCGAGAAAGGTGATCGTGGTTATGATGGTATACCCGGTTCTGATGGTCCTGTTGGACCATCAGGCGAGAAAGGAGATATTGGGTTCCCAGGAGTACCAGGACTAGCTGGAGTGCCAGGAGCTAAAGGACAGAAGGGTGAAGCGGCTATTCCTGGAGCACCAGGACCCAAGGGAGAACGTGGTCTCACTGGAGTACCAGGGATGCCAGGTGAACGGGGCGTGGCAGGTTTTGATGGAGTGATTGGAATAGCAGGTGAGAGAGGAGAGAAAGGAGACCGTGGTTTCGAAGGAAGAATTGGTGTCGCTGGTATCCAAGGAGACAAAGGAGATAGAGGATTCGATGGTATAGCTGGTTTGGCTGGTGCGCAAGGTTTCTCAGGACAGAAAGGAGACGCTGGTGCACCATGTGAAGTAACTCCCGATTACTTAACAGGAACGTTATTGGTGAGACATAGCCAGAGCGTAGAGATTCCAACTTGCGAAGCCGGGCATGTCAAATTATGGGACGGATATTCCCTTCTCTACATCGAGGGTAATGAAAAGGCCCACAGCCAAGATTTGGGAATCGCTGGATCATGTATGCGAAAATTCTCTACTATGCCATTCCTGTTCTGCGATTTCAACAACGTATGCAATTATGCCAGCCGGAATGATAAGTCTTATTGGTTATCCACTAGCGCTCCAATGCCAATGATGCCAGTCGAAGAAGATACAATCAGAGAATATATCTCGAGATGTGTTGTTTGCGAAGCACCAGCTAATGTTATTGCAGTTCATAGCCAGTCGATATCTTTGCCAGAATGCCCATACGGATGGAGTTCCTTATGGATTGGATACAGTTTTATATTGGTAAGTAGTACTATTTAGATGACGAACTATTTTCATGGATTATGTGTGGAAGTTCCATGCAATATATTCTTAACTATTATCATGCTGGTTTGTGATCAATATATTTCATTTTCAGCATACAGGGGCTGGTGCTGAAGGAGGTGGACAATCCCTAGCAAGTCCAGGGTCTTGTCTGGAAGATTTCAGAGCGACTCCATTCATAGAATGTAATGGAGCAGGTGGAACCTGTCACTATTTCTCGAATATTCTCAGTTTCTGGCTGGCAACTATCGAGAGCAATCAACAGTTCCAGAAACCAGTCAAACAAACTCTCAAGGCAGGAAACGTTAGAGACCGTGTTGGAAGATGCCAAGTATGCATCAGAAACACATAGAGATCAATAATTCGATTGAATCTAAATCACAGTTAACGCCAGTGCCCAAAACGCGGTGTGTTCAACCTTATAGTGTTCCTTGAGGGAAAGTACTTTTCATCTGCGGGACACGCAGCTTCAAAGATGACCAAGTACCGACCCAAAACGTGGTCAAATATTTTACGATAAGCTTTTTAACTCTAAAAACTGCCGTGCCATGATGTAACATTAAAAGCATGTAAAGAATTTTGTATAGTATTTAGTAGAATAAGTTGTATGTATGTAATAATGAATTTTCAGCCTTCAGTGCAATCTTAAACTTTCTCGATTTTAATCTTCCCTTTTAGTTTATTTTACAGAGAAATATTTTTGTAATTACTCTCGATGGTGCTATCGCTGTTATTTTAGGTATACTTTCTACATTTTGCAGTTGAAATTTGTGTTCACCTTAGTAACATTCCTTTTCATTCGTTAGTTACTTCTAGTCAAGAAAAGTCTTTTGAAAAACTGTTCGTCTCTGCTTGAATTTACACCTATCATTCAATTTCTTGTCGAGCACTGCCATTGTAAAATAAATACTTACTACTTTGAATTGCAATTTAATTTCTTCATCTATCATTGTAATGACGCCCTTGAACGAAAATTCGAAAAGCACTGCCCTGAAGTCAGGAGCTTCTGAGCGCTCTTTCACCCACCTTGTAGGTAGATTCGCATTTTCCAGTTTTAGAAACTAATTGAAGAAATTTTTGACAGCTGTCAAGAAAAATTTCAAGCTAAGGCGAAATTCCAGACTTTACGTCTGGTGACCAATTTTTTTTCGATAATTCGCTAGAATTTTCTACGGTATCTATGGTCTTGTTGATGGGATCGTGACAAAATAGTTTGAATACATTATTCTCCATCTATGTGCAAAATTTCATTCTAATCCAATTAGTAGGTTCGAAATTATCAGGAAAAGACTTTTTTGAAAGTCCTTACGGCGAAATGATATAGAGCCTTCGTGTAAGTAGAACGAGCGCTCAAAAAGAATATTTATGTTGATTGTTGGTTTATTTTGGGTTCGGATTGGAAAAATGAAACCCTTATAATTTTGTTGTCCGTCTGTAGTTACATACATCATTTTTACTCGGACATAATTGCAGATAAAATTTTGGAAGCAGGAAGCACTTACATAACGAAAAAAAATCGAAATGCATTGACTTGAAGTCAGGAGCTGTTTAGATTCTTCTCATAGGGGTCGCCCATCCAGATACTTTGAAATGATCGAAAACAAAGGGTAATTTCTTGAAATTTTCGAGAAGAGACGAATTGAATGGTATTCACCCAGTTCCCACGCTCTAAATCGTTATATTTCATGATATTCGGGATGTCAGATTTTGACAAAATTCAACGTTTAATTCTAGAAATATGTTTGGTGAACCAAACCAGTCGTCAGTGTGTCATTTTATTGTCGTGAACTTCAAGAGATGGAATCATAGAATTATTATTGTGAAATTTGTGAACAATAGATCAGAAAAACTCAACTTTTGTTCCACGTGGAAGAGCTGTGGAGCTGAATTTTTATATAACTCATTTAATCGATTCTAGAACTAGAATGTCAAAATGCATTCCAAAGACCTCGAGAACAATGAATTTGAGCCTAGGTTCATATTGAATTTCTCTCCATGCACTCTATTTCTATTCCACTAATCATTCTCCTAAGTATATTACGGGTTGCTGGGTTGCATATGATGTAGGCGCTTAACTATCTGTTCATTTAGTGTAAGATCCGAGTTCGAAACGGTCAAAAAGTAGTAAAATGCTGGGAATTTATTAGATACCCCTAAGAAAACAGGGAACTGTTCGGAGAGCTAGTTTTTCGATTATTATTGAAAAGAACCATTATTCTTCCAGTAATTTTTAATTAATCTCGAAAAAAAAATATACAACAAAATCGGACATCATGTGTCTGAGGCGATTATTGTTGCTTTACAATATTATAATCATTCTTCATTATACAAGGTACTCAAATAATAGGTATAGGTTTTTTTCGTTTCAAGCTGAACACATAAGTCGGAAATCAAAAGGTTAAAGGGAATACAATCGCAACGGTTTGTCACATTGCATAAAATAGTCTACAGCAACTAAAATGAATATAAATTTTCTCTACCCGTACTTCTCGTAGTGTTTTCAATAATTTATTTTATTTTTACATTAGACGCATGCGGCTATTTGAATACTTGAAATGCCGTTACAGGATACTTAATCTTTTAATGAAGTCAGCGCTCATCAATATGTTGCCATAACTCCACAATTCCAAAAATTTGTTTGCGCTATTTTTCTATGAAAAAGAGCATTGCCATCAGATGTCCGTAATTTTGAATTGAAGTTTTGGAATTTTCAGTGTACGTTCAAGGTCTGAATGCGACGGTCTAGTCACTAATAGGGGGAGAGTTTCCAAGATATTGCCATAATTTTTTTTTCTCAATGATCCGAAAAATAGCGATTCGATCGAATTGAAACTTTGTAGTTAATTGTTTAGATGATAACGAAGGTTTATGTGGAATTTCGTCAGGATCGTAAAACTAGAAGAACAAAAAAATTTTCGGTATGTCAGAAAATATTCGCCATATGTGTCTACATATGGGGTATTGATAAAATGAGTCACATAAACATTCACCTCTCTTGATGTACCACCTTGAATGAAAATTGAGTTCCTCTGATCTGGTGCAAAAAATTACATTTTGATTAGAGCAAATGTGCTCTTGGCATTATTTGTCACTTTCTTCTTGATAAGATCTCATTTCAATGGAAAAAATTATAAAAAGCACTGCCGCGAAGTCAGGACTTTTTGAGCGCCCGTTCATCCACTTTGTAGGTAGATTCTCATTTTCGAGATAGAAACCAATTGAAGAAATTTTTGACAGCTGTCAAAAAATTTACACCAGTTTATTGTCAATTATGCCGAATCAGCGGATTTTTTATCCAATAATTCGTTGGAAATTGAAATGGTTCTGGTTTTGCGATCTGGAAATCTGGTAGCTTGAATATACCATTCTCCATTAAAATACAAAAATTCGTCGCGATCGAATCCTTAGTCTTGAAATTATCGAGAAAACTAAATTTCAAACGACCATATTCACGGAACACGTCGAATTTTGCCCAATAACGAACTTAACCGCGGCTTTCAAGATTCGAACCTACCCTGAAAATTTCTAAGTCGTTCCGTTCGAGAGTTACCGTGTATACGGAAAGATAGCAGGCCGGAAAGACTTGAATTAGTTTGAATACATTATTCTTCATCTATGTGCCAAATTTCATTTCAATCCAATCAGTAGTTTCGAAACTATCAGGAAAAAAATATTTTGAACGACCATATTTACGGAACCCCTAGTCTGATTTTGCTCATTGCATACGTGAACGCGACATTCGAAATCCACACCTATCCCGAAAATTTCAAGTTCCTAGGCCTTTCCGTTCGAAAATTATAATCTTCTATGGTTTCTATGGTTCTAGTCATGCGATCTGGACAAAGAATTTCGTCACGATCGAATCCATAGTTCTGAAATCATTAGGAAAACAAAATTTCAAATAACCATATTTACAGAATCTGGTCGAATTTTGCCCAATAACTCACTCAACCGTGGCATTCTAGAACCTACCCTGAAAATTTCAAGTTTCTAGGTCGTTCCGTTCGAGAGTTATCGTGTTTACGGCCGGCCGGACAGACTCGAATTTTTCGACGGATTCGTCATCAATGAGTCGAACCTTCTCTATTGAGACCATTTTCGACTCAAAATTCGAAAAATACAGACATCCCGACGAAATGATAAAGGCCTCGTGTAAGTAGAACGAGCGCTCAAGAACACTATCTTCAGTAATATCTCGAGAACCTGTCCGTCGTGAATAAGCCATCGATGAGAATGCAGTGGTTCGCTAATATTCAGCAGCAGTGAGAATTTAGATTTTCGTAAGACCAGTTCTTACGCATGCATCTGAAACTCTTACTTAAGTTCTAGGACCAAACAGCTTATGAGAAGTGCAGAAATGAAAATCTTGTGAACCATTAAAGACATGATCTAGTTCGTAGCAGTGCCATAAAAGAAAAGTCTGCAAGCGTCGGACGTATTGAGGTGGATCAGATCTAGGAAACGCCAATGGGGGACAGAATGGACCAGATCAATATCGCAAAGTAGACAGACCTGAAATATTCCTTCGAAGATTGATTTTATTTTTGACATAAAAAAAGATATTGCGGCTTCTTCTCGACTTCTTCAACGGACTTTCACCGCTCGTATTGAGCCATTTGCGATGATTGCAATATGCATATGAGACTGTCCGTATTTCACACCTGCTAGTCAGAAGATCTAGAAAAATCCATAAGCCTATTGGGCAGGCTGACAATGTGGATACCAGCATATCGAGAAACAAAGTGATATTTTGTTGAATCATGATTAATAACAAGACATGAACTTTAATAATTCATAATTAAGAATCAAATTGACGCTGATTGAATCGAGTTAATGAAACGGCTGGCATTTGCAATTTAGTCGTTTATGTTGCACTTCTAGTCTGCGTGAAAATCTCATCCAATTGCCTGGAAGCAGGGCCGTAATGTTAATTCTAACGAAACCTCAAATTTTAGTGTGGTATAATGGCAACCTAACTGATAGGCTTTTTTTATCTATTGCCTATTAACCTTTCGTCTCTTTTTGTTCGTATCACTTTCACGATCTTTGTAGTGTGATTTTTGTTTTACTTATATCTTTGATAGGTTCTTCTTGTAATTTGAAATTGAGTTTATTCAATTTCTGCTTCCACGTAGTTAATCTCTGGGTCTTTTGTGTTAGGTTGTTTCATTTAGGAAATCTGTGGAAATGCTGTGGATTTGTCGGATTCTTACGAACCACGACATATTCATTGCTGCTTATTCCCGGTTCCTCGGATCTTCTTTATATGGTTAATGGCTGCATGGACCCATGCCGCCGAACCTTATGTTAGTTGGGGTCTTGCAATTGACTTGATCATTCGTGAATTTGTGTTTTGGTTCATTTGGCTCTTTTTTCCTAGCAGTGGGTGAAGTCTACTCACTGCTGAGTTTTTTTTATTCACTGCATATTTTATATGGTTTTTCCATGTAACCCCTCTATATAGTTTTAGTCCTAGATATTTGACCTCATTTTCTCCATCTATCCTTAGGTTGGAATTTATTTCAAGTCTTCCGCTTCTCTAGTAGAATAGCTTGGCTCCATTTAATGAACCATTCTTTTAAATATGGGGTTAGCAGATTTCTTGGGTTTTTAGGGATATCGTAGATATAGATATTGTAGAGTAGAGGTCCTAGAACTGAAATTTGGGGTACTCCTGCTTCTACTTGTCTGGTGAAAGATAATATGTCATCTATTCTGACATAAAAATTCCTGTTCCACAGGTATTTTCTTATTATCTTGCAGCTTTTGGTAGTGTAGCCTGCCCTCATCATCTTGTAGGCAAGTCCTTCGTGCCATACTTGGTCGAAGGTTCTCTCGACATCTAATAGCACTTATCCTATAGCTTGTTTATTCTGAAATCCTGTGACATATTGAGTGATCCTTAACAGTTGAAGTTCTGTGGAATAATTTTTTCTAAATCCCAAATGTTCCGGTGGTATCAGATTCAGCGCTTCTGCTTCTCCATTGAGTCGTTTTGTGATGACTCTCTCAACGATTTGTGCTGACAGCAGACTTATCCACCTGTATTTTGTGGGAATTTTCTTTCTTTTCCTGGCTTATTGAACACAATTACCTTGGCTGTTTTCCATCTTTTTGGATAGTATGTATTCTGTTCTCATCACTGCGTTTGCTATATTGGTTAGAGCTGCTATTCCTTTTCTGGGCATTTTCCGTAACATAAAGTTTGTTACTTTGTCTTTCCCTGAAGCTTTCCTGTTTTTCAATTTCTTGATGATTTCTTTAATCTCCGTTGATGTTGTTCGGTTTGGGATGGTATCGCACTGCGGAGGTTCCAACATGAATTCTTCAATTCCTTCGACTTCTTCTTCTAAGTCTTCATTGTCATCGTCTTCTCTGTAGTTGATTCTGGCTTCTCTTTCTATTGCTTCGACCAGAGCTTCGGCTTTTTCAAGCTTTGAGCAGGCCATTCCATTTGCTCCGTGTAAAGAAGGAGTTTTGATTTTCTCGCGTCGTAAGCACTTTTGCATCTTCCATGCTGAGTGGTCTATGGTGTTTAGCTCTCTAACTCTTTGGTTCCATCTGTCTGTTCTCAGTTCTCTCAGTGCATTATTCAGCACTTGACTGTGTTTATTCAGCGCTTTCTTGTCTTCTTCTCTATGTGAAGTTCTGTAGTTCTTCCTAAGTTTTATATTCCTCTTTATAAGCTCTTTCATTGCTTTCAGTGTTTCACCATGTGGATGCTTCGGGGCTGGCCTTTCGGTTCCTTCTGATACTTTCCTCGTAGGCTTCTTTTATTCGGGTTTTTAATTTTTCAACTGATCTTCTAGAGCTTCAGGAGTTCTTATCTGTGGAATTTCAGTAATTTTCTCCTGGACTATTTCACTGTACTTTTGCCAGTCTGTGAAGTCTTTCGTTTGAAGTTCTTCTGTTATCGGTTCCCGTCCAAGTCTGAGTTCTATTGGGTTGTGGTCTGATGTGCCCTCTTCTATAATATCAAGTGTGAAAACTTGGGTTATATCTTTCATAATGACGATATCTAAAATGTCTGGTAAGCCATCACTTTTGGACTTTCCCCGTAGGCTTCTTTTATTCGGGTTTTTAATTTTTCAACTGATCTTCTAGAGCTTCAGGAGTTCTTATCTGTGGAATTTCAGTAATTTTCTCCTGGACTATTTCACTGTACTTTTGCCAGTCTGTGAAGTCTTTCGTTTGAAGTTCTTCTGTTATCGGTTCCCGTCCAAGTCTTAGTTCTATTGGGTTGTGGTCTGATGTGCCCTCTTCTATAATATCAAGTGTGAAAACTTGGGTAATATCTTTCATAATGACGATATCTAAAATGTCTGGTAAGCCATCACTTTTGGACAGGTAGATCGGATTATCAGGTCCTAGAACTATAGCAATTAGTTTTTTCTCCCCATTTTGGGTTTCGGTTCTGCTGTTCTATTCTCTTGATTTGCAGTTCATATCGCCGATAATGATGTTCGGTTGGATTCCTTCTAGCATCTTTTTCAGAGCTTCTTCATTTAGATCATTTTGAGGGGGTTTGTAGGCTGACGTAATTTTCATTTGTCCTCGATTTGTATTAACTATAATCAAGACAGCTTCTATTCCTCCATTATTCAGTACATTGTCAAAATAGTGGTCGATGTTCCTTTTGGCTATTAGGGCGGTTGTTCCTCGGATATTATTTCTTCTATTTCAGATCTACGAACTCGTAGACCGTTTGGGTTCCATGAGACTATCTTTAGGTTGTTTTAATTCCGTTATTCACTAGCTCCATTAATTGAGTTTAGTGAGTTTACGAAACATTTCGTCCATCTCTATTTTCAGGAATTTCATGAGCTTGATCATGATATTCTTGGTGAAGGTATCTAGATCCTCAGTGGTTTCGTGTCCTTTCCTGTTTGTCCCCTCTTTCCTCTTTTGGTCACTCTTCTTGGATTTTCCATTCTTTGGGGATTCTTTCTTCTGATCTTGTTTGGGTGGTTGCATCTTCTCCTTTCCCCTGTTCTTGTTGAACAGTTGGCATATTTTTCTTTTCTTATTCTTTTCTTGTTTTGGTCGTTGTCTTCTTTTTGGTCACCAGTTTCCACTCGCTACATCCTCTGTAGCTGGCTGGGTGACCTGCTTTTCCGCAGAGCGCACAGGTAGCATTTCGCTCATCGTTTTCCCTGGTTAGCGTACAATCTTTACTATTGTGCGCTCCAGAGCATTAAACACACCTCCATGGGAATGTGCATTTACTTTGAGCATGTCCGTTACGTTGACATCTATGACATTGGCCAGCTCCAATGCTCTTATTCTTCGGCTCCACCACACAATTCATACCGTAGAGCTGTTTCACTTCGAATACCTTCTTATTTTGGGATTTCACCTAAAATAAGGGTATTGCCTTTTTGCTTTTGTTGGATGTCATCCTTATGACATCCGCGTCGGTAATGACTTGCTCGACTAGGTCTTCTGTGATGATGTTTATATCTGCGTCCAGTGGCAGATAACGTACCACCACGTAGATTCTCTTCTCTTCTTCTCTCCTGGAGGGTGTAGAATTCTTTTCTTGTCAACTCGAGGAATTTTGTCATCTTCCTGTGGTCATCGGGGGAATGAGGTACAACACGAATGCCTTCCTTTGCTGTATTCAGTACACTTCACTTGCATCTCTCTCGAGATTTGTGTCCAGTCGGCAGTGCCTTTTAATGTCACTGGAGGAACCTTTTCTTTTTTGAGCGCTCGTACAACTTACACGAGGGCTATATCATTTCGTCACGATGTCTGTATTTTTCGAATTTTGAGCCGAAAATGGTCTCAATCGACTATGTTCGACTCACTGATGACGAATCCGTCGAAAAATTCGAGTCTGTCCGTCCGGCCGTCCGGCCGGCCGGCCGTATACACGATAACTCTCGAACGGAATGTCCTAGAAACTTGAAATTTTCAGGGTAGGTTCGAATCTCGAATGCCGCGGTTAAGTTCGTTATTGGGCAAAATTCGCCAAGGGGTTCCGTAAATATGGCCGCTCGAAATTTTGTTTTTCTGATTACTCCGAAACTACTGATTCGATCAAGGTGAAATTTTGCACTCAGATGGATAATTACGTACTCAAGCTACATGCAGAATTTTGTCCAGCTCGCATGACCAGAACCATAGAAACCATAGAAAATTATAACTTTGTAATGGAAAGGCCTAGAGACTTGAAATTTTCAGGATAGGTGTGGATCGTGAATGTAGCGTTCACGTGTATCAATGAGCAAAATAAGACTAGGGGTTCCGTAAATATGACCGTTTGAAATTCAGTTTCTTGATCATTTCAAAATTATGGATTCGATCTCGACGAAATTTTGAATTTAAATTGAGAATTATATATTCGAGCTACATTTCTTCCAGATCGTATGATCAGAATCATAGAAACCATAGAAAATCATAACTTTCGAACAAAAAGGCCTAGTGACTTGAAATTTTCAGGATAGGTTCGGATCGCGAATTTCGCGATCCTTTTTATCAATGAGCCAAATTAGACTAGGGGTTCCGTAAATATTGCCGTTCAAACTATATTTTTCCTGATAATTTCGAAAATACTTATTGGATTGAAATGAAATTTCGCACATATATGAAGAATAATGTATAATTTTGTCCAGATTGCATTACCAAGACCATAGATACCGTAGAAAATTCTAGCGAATTATCGAAAAAATGGACCCAAAGCACTGACGTGAAGTCTGGATTTTCGTGTTGGTTTGAAATTTTCTTTGACAGCTGTCAAAATCTTTCCAATTGGTTTGTAAAACTGGAGAATGCGAATCTACCTACAAGGTGCATGTACGAGCGCTCAAAAGCTCCTGCCTTCACGGCAGTGCTTTTCTAAATTTTTCTGATCGATTGGAGTAGGGACTTAAATTCTTTCTCCGGGTGCAGAAGCAGCTTCTACTAGGCGGTTTTTTTTTTGAAATGCTGCAATATACGACATCTTCGTAGGTGGCCCTCCTGTAGCTGTATTATCTCTTTCGGTATGTGTTTTGGGATCTTCTTTTGGGATTGAGGGGGTTGGCACTGTCTCTTCTGTCCCAGAGGAGAAACTGTTGGGCTAAGCAAGCGTACATCTATTTAAGCGATCCTTGGACCTTCCATCGATCTGCGTTCGCTCAGTCCAATTCCGAACCGGTTCTGAACGCTGTGTGAAAGACAAATAGGGTATAAAAAAACTCACCAGTTAATGCAAGTGAAAAATTTCCGAAATTCTAGAACTGGTGAGGAATCATCGCAGAAATTACCCTAGGTCGATTTTGCAAGAGGATTTTGACAGTGTTAAATCCTCCAAGTCTGTTCTCTATACAGTTTTCCATTGCAGATATCTCTCACAATTTCAGATTTCGTCTAGTCATCTGACTGAATGCATCTAATTGCGAATCATTAAACGCTCTCGGATGATCTGGCAACAAATCATGCAGCATATCGTATTGAGAGGAATTAATTGAAGGAATTTATAGTATTTATATCTGCGAACAATACTATATCAGATGCGTGATATGATATTTTGTTGAATGTGAAAAGTTTGACTTTATGTACATATTATTGCCACATCACGTAACAAGCTGTGCATCGAGTTTGACCCATATAAGATCCATACGATCGAAATGTAATGTACTACATATCTGATTCATTTATGAATCGAAAGTTCATATGAATTTGCTTCGTTTTTCAAAGCACTTCCAGGATTTGAAGCATGTTAGCGTTACAATGCCAACAATCTTTGATCTTTCATAATTTTTCAGCAGACAACGCAAATGTCCATATTGATCGTCTAACTATTTACTTATTCCAAGAAGCAGGCGGTGATGTTTTGGCTGTTTGGCCACTCCGTCCACCTGATTTGAATTCAATCGAACATATGTGCGATATGATGGGAAGGAGACACTCCACTTTGCACCGTCCTCCATAGAGTATATTCAGCGATTAAATGTCAACGAAATTTCTTGCAAATCATATTGTCGAAGAATCAAGTTGAAGAATGTATTCCTTCTGGGTATAGTCCGGAACAAATCATACCTAATTACCTGATTTTCAATTAATAAAGTTTCAAAAACTGGTTTATAAATACACAAGATTTGCCTCTACTTTTTTCATTTCACATCTATTCAGTGCAAAAAGGAATGACAAAAACAAAACATAAAGATGTATATAAACCAATTCAATTACTTTCAATTTATATTCAGCCGTTTGAATATTCATGAAGTGCTCAACCACTTAAATCCCCATCATTGAAATGTAACGTTTTTCTGATGCTCCTCAACGTTTCGACATGCTTGTGTGATTCTGTAAACATCACGTGTCATCTGCACGTGCCTTTCACAGTGGATGAACAGAAATTTCGAGTTAATGATTACATATGGGCGTTGAAAAATGACAAAATATCGAAAACGATGTAATGATTGTGCGATTGTTTGACATGTCGATGAAATGGTGAGGATTTTCCCACAAAAAGATTTTTACTACAATAATTGTTTGTATAGAGTATTCACTTTACGCAATCTCCAAAGTTGGTTGCGGTCATCGAATTTTTACAGGAAAAGCTGAACATTTCGACAATTATTACCCCTTTGTATAGAGCTTCGAATATGGTCTGCAAGATCGCCTGGTTTGAACTCAATAAATTTTTTTGGTATTTCTGTGAATAAACTCGAGGAGCTGCAGATAATCGAAGAAATTAAATATCGATTGGAAAGGTGAGAATTGAAAACCAACCCCTAGCATATTCCGTAGCATATTGTCAATGATTTCCCTTTCTCCGAACTTTCTAGTCTTGACGTGGTAGTTCCGAGCCATATTTATGACCTAGAAATAGAGACAATTTCTAATTTCGAAAGGAAAGATTTAAATCCCCAACTTTCACGTTGTTGAAATTGAAAATTAATCGTTCCTTAGTCCAGGGTTGTGCTCACGAGTCGAGGGTGAGATAGGGCATCGCATTATTCGATGCGTAACTCCCTATTAAGAGGACACACGCCTGCCATATGTCGTCAACACTTGCTAATTTTACGGGCTAGAACGCAACCAGAGGACGTCAACGATTCGAAAAATCGGGGGGTATTTGGCCGAAAGAGCGGTAAGCATCCCATAATCATGGGATAATTGAAAAAATGTTATACTGCTGAGTATGCAAAAGTGCTTTCAGTTATGACTTAACAGTACCGCATCATCTACTTTTATTGTGTTCCTCGCTTGAATTCCTTGGATACTACTGGCACAAACCCAATTTTTTTTTTTCAAATGAATTCAACAGAACAAAAACGATGGATATTTTTTCATGAACTTATTCTTCATAAACCTTTTGAATCGTTCCAGGAAAACAAAAATTTAAACACACATCTCCTGAAACATCTGTAATTCTTCATTGGAGCCATGACTTTTTCCCCTTGACCTTCTTTGTTCAAAATCTGCCATTTCTCAAGGTATAATGAAAATCTCTCAGAAAGCTCCAAAATCGATAAACAAAAAACTCCTTTATTATCTTAATGACAGAACCAACATAAATAATTCTGCATTATCGGATTTATTTTCATGATCAGGTAATGGGGGAATCTTTAGTTTTTATCGACTTGGTTCGAATAATGAACCCTGGTCCTTCATATTCATTGCCCAGTTTATTTCACTGAGTAGATATTTCTCAGAATGATAGATCATTCCATTTTCTTCTTCACTTTACCTTCGAATCGATCCAGTCGAACTACTCAAGTTTTTCGTACAAATTCTTGTGCTCTACGATTTTGATATTCTCAAAATATTGAAAACTTTTTTTACAAATGCGAAATTGTGAAAAATGCATAATATTCATTATTTCCATTTATTGCACCAAAATACTTTGCAACTTTTCACTTTGCACTTAGTCAAATTTGCAAAATGAAAATTAATTCTTTTGCATTTCCCCTAACATTTGTTTTTCTTTCATTTCTGCGAAGTTCTATTCACTCTGCATTTCAATCTTCACTTTGCACCTTTCGATTCTGAATGCTTTTCGGGTGAATCGATGCAAAGTAGTTTGGTGCAATAGGCCCCAGTCAATTGAGCAGATGAAGGGTCATTCTGTGACGAAAATCGTGGAAGAAAACCGCGAGTGTGAGGGTAACGTGGGGTGTTACGTGGATTTTTAGTGATATGTTTTCGACTTGCAAATAAGAAAAATTTTATTGTTATTTCGAGTGCAACTCAATCGGGTCATTATTACTATAGAAAAGTCGGGAAAACGACGTGAAATCAGCGTTTTTTCAAAAATTCATAACTCGTTTATTTTCCAAGTTGTAGCGTTATTCGAGTGAAAGTAGTGGTTGATGAGTTCTTTTAATATGCAAAACCCAGACGTTGTCGGATAAATAGTTTTTGCGTAATTGCGATTTGAATTATTTTAGGCACTATTTTCCGGAAGGGCTGGATGCGTCGGAAGTTGTCCGATTGTAATTAACAATATGCATTCTTGAAGAAAAAGTATAGTACTACAAAACGTCAATCTTGATTTTTCGTTAAAATGTTGCAAAATAGGTGAAAATGACGTGTAAACATGACCAAAACCGGCCCAGTGCTCGATCGCGGACGAATAGTGGGGGTAGCCTGCCGACGCGGGGAAGTGCGTATTATAATAAAAGCGCGCTGCGATCTGGCGCGAATCATTACATTTATACCCCCACTATTCGTCTGCGATCGAGCACTTGGCCGGTTTTGTACATGCTTCCACGTATTTTCCACCCATTTTGCAACATTTTAACGAAAAATCAAGATTGTGGTTTTGTAGTACTATACTTTTACTTCCAAAATCCGTTTTGTAAATTGAAATCTGACAAAATCCGACGCATCCAGCCCTTCCGGAAAATAGTGCCTAAAATAATTCGAATCGCAATTATGCAAAAACTATTTAGTCGACAACCTCTGGGTTATGCACACTGAGATTACCTATTAACCGCTACTTTTATCCGGAAAACTAGCGCTACAACTTGTGAAATGACCGAGTTATGAATTTTTGAAAAAACGCTGATTTTAACGATTTTTCCGGCTTTTCTACGGTAATAATTACTCGATCGAAATGCACTAGAAATCATTTTTTTTTCTTTTCATTCTCTGCAATTCTGTTGTCGAAAGTGTCAGCATTGGTTGAGATTTTACAAGGCAAAAACTAAAAAACACCGTTTTTTTGTTGTTTTTTTCGAAATTACAAGAAAAGTAATCATATTTGCGAGTCGAAAACATATCACTAAACACCCACAGACCATCCCACGAACCCCCACTCGCGGTTTTCTTCTACGATTCTTTTCAAGAAAAATCTCTATTGCCTGGTCATCCTGTCGCAGAAAAAGTCTAGGGTCCGAAAAATTATCAATACCGAACGTTCTAATATTTACGGAACCTTCAAGTACGTGACTGTGAATATTAATGATAAGTCCCTTCACACCTCTATAAACGTAATTATTTTATTATTACCCTCTCAGAGAGGTAGATACATTTTCCTAGGGCACAAATACTATTCGATAATCCCCTCACAAAAGAACCGCTTTCTTCCATAATCACTACAGAGAAAGACATGACACTAAGTGTGTATCAGTGGCAACGTTAAGTTTTAGGTCAATGTTTTATTCTTGCGGCCAGTGTTATCCACACAGTCAAACAATAACAGTTTGACACTTGGGAGTATCCCAACTGAAATATGAATGAAGAGACTAAATATGAGTACCTTTTACAATTGAAAACAAAGGGTACCGCTCACTTTACACCTGGCGCCGGTCTCGTAAGATAATATCCTGTTTGGACCATTCAGCGTTCGAAATAGTATTGACACCTCTGATTTTGGACAAATTGGTACCTTCTTGTCGCCGACAAAGGTGTCTAGCGTGACTCCTTCATTGTCTATGATAACAGATTCATTTTTTCACAAATGAGGTAGGTAATATTGAATATTAACAGCAGGCAATGGTCAGAAAGGTTTGCGGCCCTTTTTGAAGGGGACAACTTTCAGTGGGACTGGGGAGAAAACCAAACAGATTTTATTACTCTATGCCTAATTTCTTTGGGTTGGTGTCTATGAAAATCTGTCATTATTGTCATTCATTTGAAGTGTCCGTCACTCAATCCGTCAGAATTTTTCATTTGGCTGATCAGTATTTTTTTGTTGGTATCAATGGTTTTACTTCTGAATGAAACTATTTCAAAAGCATTGATTCCACGGTCGCCTTCTGATATTGAGTATTGGATTTGGACTAAATGAGGCCCAGAGATGCCCACGCAAGAATATCAAATATGGCATCAAAAATTATAAAAGCACTGCCGTGAAGTCAGGAGCTTTTGAGCGCTCATCTACCTTGTAGGTAGATTCGCATTTTCCAGTTTTAGAAATCAATTGAGGGAATTTTCGACAGCAGTCAAAAAAATTCTCAAACTTAGGCGAAACTCTAGACTTCATGTCAGTGCTTCAGCTGACTAATTTTTTTTCGATAATTCGCCAGAAATTTCTACGGTATCTATGGTCTTGGTGATGCGATCTGGACAAAATTTCGCACGTAGTTTGAATACATTATTCCTCAGCTAGGTGCAAAATTTCATTCCAATCCAACCAGTAGTTTCGAAACTATCAGGAAAAAAATATTTTGAACGGCAATATTTACGGAACCAATAGTCTAATTTTGCTCATTGATGAACGTGACCGCGATATTCGCTATCCAAACCCACCCTGAAAATTTCAAGTTCCTAGGTCTTTCTCTTCGGAAGTTATAATTTTCTATGGTTCTGGTCATGCAATCTGGCAAAATGTTGCTTTATTATATCATTCTCGATTAAAATACAAAATTTTATCTCGATCGAATTCGTAGTTATCCGAAATTATCGAGAAAACAAAATTTCAAAAGACCGTATTTACGGAACTCCTAGTGTAATTCGGCTCATTGATAACCGTGAACGCGACATCTCAGATCCACAACTATCCTGAAAATTTCAAGTCCCTAGGTCTTTCCGTTCGAAAGTTATGATTTTCTATGGTTTCTAGGGTTCTGGTCATGCGATCTGGAGAAATGTAGCTTGAATATATCATACTCCATTAGTAAACAAAATTTCGTCACGATCGAATCTGTAGTTTTGAAATTATCAAGAAAACTAAATTTCAAACGACCATATTTACGGAACCCCTAGTATAATTTTGCTCATAGATGAACGTGATCACGACATTCGAGATCCACACCTATCCTGAAAATTTCAAGTCCCTAGGCGTTTCCGTTCAAAAGTTACAATTTTCTGTGGTTTCTATAGTTCTGGTCATGCGATCTGGACGAAATTTCACATGTAGCTCGTTCTCCATTTGATTGCAAAATTTCATCTCGATCAAATCTGTAGTTTCCAAGTAATCTGGAGAACAAAACTTTGAACGGCCATATTTACGGAATCCCTGGTGGAATTTGGCCCATTAACGAACTCAACCGAGGCATTCGTGAACTGAACCCACACTTAAAATTTCAAGTCTCTAGGTTATTCCGTTCGAGAGTTATCGTGCTTACGGCACATTTTCAGTTCAAAATTCGATAAATATATCGTGACGAAATGATATAGCCCTCGTGCTCAAAAAGACATAAATATTGGTGAACCTAACTGTCAAGTGTCAAAATATAATAAATATGTCAATATTTTAGTATTCCAATGAAACTCCCGAAAAAAAGTTTCTTGGCGTTGAGACTAGTACCAGAGGTGGTCTCGAAGTCCAACTCAAGCCTGAATCGTGAATTCTTCCTTGTTTCAAATGCATTTGAAAGGAGTCCTACCAATAAAATGTCAAATAATAGGTGTAATTGCACAGCTAGGTCAACCTAGGTCTATTACCTTTTCATCTTGTCACCATTAAACTACATATATTGAAGATCTTCAGTTTAGAAGCACTGTTAAATAGCCAAATCCTTACTTCGAAGTAAACCAGTTCACGCAATGAATTATATCTCAGATTAGGTAGATATTGAAGGGAAAAATATTTAAAAGCTGTGAAGAGAACCGTTACTCGTTCAGAAAAGTTTTCGCCGAATTAATGACAAAGCTGCACTTGAATGGAATACGAACAATCCGCAGTAAATGTAGTTATTACTTTAAACATCATCATTTACCATAATGGACCACTACAACCCATATGTAGATACCGGCTGGTAATAATGTATTTTGCATATCAGGAATATTATAATATCGAGCATCTCAATCTGATGGCCCGGACTGGTTTTTCGGAGAATGGTGTCGAAAGCTACTTTCTTTGGTTCGTGGATAAACAGTAGTGATCGCTAATAACCGCCCTCCGCGGTTTCGTATATTTGCTATGTTCATCTCTTCAATCATCATTATTCGCCTTATTTGACTGACCAACCTCGAGTTTCGAAATTTGAAAGCTTAACGAATTGATATACGGAATTTATTTCGAGATTGCATGAATTGAGTATCTGGGAATTGTTTCTTCTCCTTTCGCTTTGTTTAAAATGTTGCATTTTTGAAGAAACTATCAATTAACGGGCCTGTAGGCAATTGAAGTTACAGAAAATACAATTCTGATACCCACTGCGAGCTACATATCAGTGGCGGCTCGTCAGAGGAGGTAAGGGACGATATGCCTTCCCTAAAATTTGTCAGTCAGGAGTTCTCTTCTCAATAGAAATATTTTAAAAAACATACGGGGTTTTTGACATTATTTTTATGAACAAATGGAATACAATTCTCAATTTGCCTGAAATTGCTTTGTCCTATGTTTTATGTATTGTGACTGAGACACTCCTCTACGTCCCTCACTTCGCATCAATTAAGTGAGTAAATTGCTTCGAAAGTTAGTACACTAGCGCGTTTCCATCCATAATTCGTTTTCATTGAAGAATAATCTACGTCCTACGCCTACCATCGTACGAGAGAGTCAGGACAGGAGGCAAATCTGCGAAAGAAAGTTCGCTACCCTCGCTAAACATGTCAAAGCACACCCAATTGAGACTTACGTACGTGAAAAAGAGTTTCAACAGAATTATAAATGCGAGTTATCTCAGAGAGGAGGCAGCGTTCCCATGTTGTTTGAGAAATTCATTCGTTCTTTTGATTTCAATTTTACGGCTTTACTTGGGAGTTTAGTGGTGTTTTGATTATGTTGATGATAGGGGTAAGTAATGAAATGGAAAAAAGTAGAAATTTAAAGAGGTGACTGAACCATTGAGTGGGTTTTGAACAAAGTTCGGTGATTTGAACATCGTGAAGTTGTAGGTGGTCCAAACTTTACCGAGACCTTGCCCAAATTTAATTTATTCGAAGTCGACAGAAAATCGTCAAAATAGAGATTTCAATGTGAATTGCTGAAATAAATATGCTTGAGAAAATCATTCTGTTGACCCCGTGCATTGTTTTCACATCCAGAATTCCAAAATAAATCCATTCTCATAATCATCATAAACTAATCATTAAATTGTCAAGAAATATAAGATTATACCTCAATGAAATAGATTGAAACAAACAAAAAAACGTTTGCAAATGATTAGAATGGTGTGCATTTCAGAAACAAATTATCTCTTTATTTGAACACTTTTTCAACAAAATTTCTACTTATTGTAATTCTATCTTTTAATTTTTCGGTGATTGCGATATTCGATACTAGATAGTACCTATATATTTGGGGTTTTGGCATGGCCAGCGCGATGTCCAGAACTGAATCCGATCGACCTTGTTTGGGGACGAGATTCGAAGAAGAATCAACCTACGTATGGGGTAAAATAAAAACAGGATATTCCAAAACAAAAACAGTTTCTCTTATTATTAACTTACTTTTTTTTCTCGGGGTGATTCTATTCTTAAAAATTCCTATATTTATCTACTCCTATTGAATTATATATTCATTATTCAACTACTCTTGAGCAATGAATACTGAATAGTATCTGTAAACAAACACCGTGAGTTATAATAACTCACTACTATAATTTCCTGTCTCTATGCTTCTGAACATACTGATTGGCAGAAAGGGAACGGTCCATTATTGATATTGAGGGGAGGTTACTTGAATAATTAAGACCTTTTCTCAAATTGAGTTGATACCTAATTATTATTGTGAATGTTTTGCTGAAAAAGATGAATTCAGATAGTGGAGATGAATTATTATGTACCCCTTCAGATATAAGACAATCAGCCAATGTTACCATACAGAATTTATTGCCCGAAAAATCCCAGAACAAATATAAAGGTGTATACAAAAATTTTCAAGATCGGTGTAGCAGTAAGAACATTGAGTTATCGTTTACAGAGAATGTGCTTTTGCCATATTTTAGTGAACTTAGCACTAAATATAAAGCATCGCTCCTATGGACTTTCTACTCCATGCTAAGAAGCACAATCAACATAAATAATGCATTGTTATAGGTAACTATTAAGATTTGTGAATAAAGTTCTTTCTCTGTACTTGTATTCTTGGTATTTATTGTTATAGTCGTAGAAAAAGAATAGTATTCAACTTCTGATAATGGTCATAACTCACTTGATGAATTACATCATTCTGCGTGAGTTATGATCTACATTACCGCTCGTTAAACAATATACTATTTTCTATACTTGTCCGATGTGTGCAATTATTATTGTAATAACTCTTCCCTAGCAGTCGATTGCTCCGGTGTACCATTCTTATTTGCAGAAAAATATCTGTATTGTTGCTCTATTCAGAACAATGCTTCCCCTAATAAAATCTTCAAATCCTCTCTATGATGTTAGTGAACCATCTTAAGGGCCATTTTTCATCATCTACTTCCTTCCCTTTCATCGATTGTGAGCAGCCCTCGAACTAATTCATCTATTATTCTCTTTATAATTGGATGTTGAATCGAAAGTGGATCATTCCGTTCCAATGGCACGTGCGATAACAAGCAATTAAGCAAAAAATTTCGAGATACCGATAGATTGACGCAGCATATGCGAACCGAATGTTCCGGCTTGTTTCGCCAGCAAATGTTGCCCACCATACCGTTAGAAGTCCTGTTGACCTATTGTGCAGCTCAGGGAGGATTTCAGGTAATTATTCAATCATCCCCTTGGATCAGGTAGCCGTAACAACCATAACTGTTTTTAGATGAACGGTTTTATTAGACGGGACTCGATGCCATTTCCTGTTATTCTTACTATTATTGGGGCGCGTCCCGAAATTTGATCTATATTTCGAGCATTGGACCATAAAGCGTATGGCTTTGAATGCAGCACGTATGTCAAAAACTTGTTACAGAAGGAATTAGTACTAAGTATATAAATACCTACATCAAGGTGTATACTAACGATAAACGTATACGGAAGCTTAACAATAATGTTATAAAGTTGTGATTATATTATTCATTCTTCTCATTGCTTCAAAATGTATATGAGAACATGAGGGGGTTTTTTAAGGTGAGGCTTTTTTTGAAAGGTGCTAGAAGTCATCAAAATAGATTTCGCCGGAAGTTGAACATATGAAATATCCAATCGTGTTATCTCTCTGTTTGGAGATCTGCCTTGAATCATGGTGCTGATGTATGTATGTTATCGCATAAGTAGATTTTTCCTGAACGGCAATTCTTGAAGTTCAAACTAAGGAGAAGAAAAATTACTGATTGAAAAGGTGCTATAAAAAAAAATAGGAAGTTCACCAACTCACCGATGAAATTGATCCAAATTGTTTACAGAATTTTTTTGTAATGGTCACCATTCATTTGAGTGCATAAAGTCATGCCTGGCGTAATTACGAATTATTACATGCAGCACTATCACCATCACATCAGTTTGCTCACGAATAATGTCACAAGCATTTCCAATGCGTTGTTTTAATTCTTTAACACTATTCACCTCACCGTTACTGTACACAACTGTTTTCAAATGACCCAAAAACAAGAAATCACAGGGCTTTAGAACCGGGAAGCGTGCAGGCCAAGAAATCGACCCACCAGGTCCCATCCACCTAAAGTCACAAAAATCATATGCTCTGTCAGATAATTTCCAACATTCAAACCTCAATACGAAACCAAATCAGATCCGGGCTGGAAATGTCTCAGATTCGCGGGTAACTTTCATTTCGAAATGGTGAATACTTTTTAAAATGGACTTTTGGAATTTTGACTTACTTTGATGAGTTCTAGTACCTGTCAAGAAAAGGGCTCAACTTTGAAAACACCCTGTATATTTTGCGCAGATTAAATGTTTTTGCAACCAATCCGGTCAAAAAGTCAATCTAGGCAACACCAAAATCATTGATCATAACTGCAGACCATGAAAACATTCACATCTAACTTCTTGAATAGGGACTGGAATTTGCTTTCCTTCCTTCGCCTTTAGTTTCATTTTGCCATTTTTGAGCGCTCGTACTACTTATACGAGGGCTATATCATTTCGTCACGATGTCTGTATTTTTCGAATTTTGAGCCGAAAATGGTCTCAAACGACTATGTTCGACTCACTGATGACGAATCCGTCGAAAAATTCGAGTCTGTCCGTCCGTCCGCCGTACACAACGATAACTCTCGAACGGAATGTCCTAGAAACTTGAAATTTTCAGGGTTGGTTCGAATCTCAAATGCCGCGGTTAAGTTCGTTATTGGGTAAAATTCGCCGAGGGGTTCCGTAAATATGGCCGCTCGAAATTTTGTTTTCCTGATTACTTTGAAACTACAGATTCGATCGAGATGAAATGAAAATGAAAATATTGCAGTATAATGGAAAATGAGGTGTTCAAGCTACATGCAAAATTTTGTTCAGATCCCATCACCAGAACCATAGAAACCATAGAAAATTGTAACTTCTGAACGGAAACGCCTAGGGACTTGAAATCTTCAGGATAGGTGTGGATCTCGATTGTCGTGATCACTTTCATCAATGAGCAAAATTATACTAGGGGTCCCGTAAATATGGTCGTTTGAAATTTAGTTTTCTTGATAATTTCCAAACTAGAGATTCGAACGTGACGAAATTCTGTATACTAATGGAGAATGATATATTCAAGCTACATCTCTCTAGATCGCATGACCAGAACCATAGAAACCATAGAAAATCATAACTTTCGAACGGAAAGGCCTAGGAACTTGAATATTTCAGGATAGGTGTAGACCTGAAATGTGGCGTTCACGTTTATCAATGAGCAGAATTATACTAGGGGTTCCGTGAATACGGTCGTTTGAAATTTTGTTTTCTCGAGAATTCCGAAACTACGGGTTCGATCGAGATAAAATTTCGTATTTTGAACGAGAATGATATATTAAAGCAACATTTTGTCCAGATCGCATGACCAGAACCATAGAAACCATAGAAAATTATAACTTCCGAAGGGAAAGGCCACGGAACTTGAAATTTTCAGAGTGCGTTTGGATCGCGAAT
Organism: Aphidecta obliterata; assembly: GCA_963966015.1. Classification (NCBI taxonomy): domain Eukaryota; kingdom Metazoa; phylum Arthropoda; class Insecta; order Coleoptera; family Coccinellidae; genus Aphidecta; species Aphidecta obliterata. The sequence continues at coordinate 20,464,620 of OZ014430.1, read as the reverse complement.
TTCACGGTCACGTTCATCAATGAGCAAAATTAGACTAGGGGTTCCGTAAATACGGCCGTTCAAAATATTTTTTTCCTGATAGTTCTGAAATTTCTGATCGGATTGGAATTTAATCATGCACCTAGCTGAGGAATAATGTATTCAAACTACGTGCCAAATTTTGTCCAGATCGCATCACTAAGACCATTGATACCGTAGAAAATTCTAGCGAATTATCGAAACAAAATTGATCAGCTGAAGCACTGACATGAAGTCTGGAGTTTCGCCTAAGTTTCAGAATTTTTTTGACAGCTGTCGAAAATTCCTTCAATTGAATTCTAAAACTGGAAAATGCGAATCTACCTACCAGGTGCATGTACGAGCGCTCAAAAGCTCCTGCCTTCACGGCAGTGCTTTTCGTGATTTTTCTTCTGTTGCCACAAAGAAGTCGTCTTCTCTTCTGCTTAGTTCTTGCTTCTTTACAATAGGTAAACCCTATTGTCTGTCTTACCTCTTCGTTTTCTTTTTCTTTCAATGTCTGTTTGATTGTGTTTGTTCGTCTATCATTTTCTCGATAGTTTTTGATTTCAATAATTCTCTGATGTGTTTATTGCTGACGTACCATGGGATACCAATAGCTGTCCTCATTGTTTTGTTCAATGTACTTTATGAATCATTCTTTCTTTTATTTTCAAAATTGTAACAGTTGGCAACTGCGTGCAATATGCTCGGTATTAGCACTATCTTGATTATCTTTATCTTGTTTTCCAGTGGCAGTTTTCTGTTTGGATTTGAAGCGGGTATTAGGGTGAAAACATAGTGAAGCATCGCCACCACGACCAGAGTCGTAGTGAGGTGTTGGAAATAAGAAGTAGTGATTTGAATATAAAATATGTTTTCTGATATTTTGTTGCACCCAGTTAGTTGAATATTCAATATTTTTATTCGACCAAAATATAAAAGAGTTTTTATTATATTGGTTTTCTGTTTTATTTACTTTGTTTTTGTAGCTCACCTGATATATTTGTGATATTGCTTATTTCCATTTTTTTATTGCACCCTGTTAATAGAATATAAAATATTTTTATCTGACAAAAATTTAAAAGAGATTGCTATTATATTGGCTTTATGTTTTATTTACATTGTTTTTGTAGCTCACCTGATATATTTGTAATATTGCTCATTTCTATCCATGCTTTATCCAGAACATATCTCTACTGATTGGATTGGAATGAAATTTTGCACCTAGCTGAGGAATAATGTATTCAACCTACGTGCGAAATTTTGTCGAGATCGCATCACCAAGACCATAGATAACGTAGAAAATTCTAGCGAATCATCGAAAAAAAATTGGTCAGCTGAAGCAATGACATGAAGTATGGAGTTTCGCCTAAGTTTCAGAATTTTTTTGACAGCAGTCGAAAATTCCTTCAATTGACTTCTAAAACTGGAAAATGCGAATCTACCTACAAGGTGGATGTACGAGCGCTCAAAAGCTCCTGACTTCACGGCAGTGCTTTTCATCAATTTTTTTTCTCCATTTCAAATCAAACAAGTTATTCACCTCCTCTCACTTCACTATGTTTTCACCCTTACTTAACTTACGACACTGCCCAAAACACAAAACGGCAAGCACCAATCATATGACTCGTTTCGAGCATCATGCCTGTGGAGAGTCTTGAAAATCAAATCGATTTGATTACCCGACAACGGCGATGCTCGATGCCTGGGTTAAGGCGATGGTCGATGCTTTACTATGAATGGTTTAGTCAAGTTACATGTAATTGTTCTTGATGCTTGAGGCGAATCTTGATGCGATGCTTGAGGCGATGCTTCACTGTTTTTACCCTTACCTATCCCTCATCGAAAAATATTTTCTATGGAATATTTGAACATATTTTATAATCTGAAATGGGCATCACATCTAGTGTTGTCATGTCTGTTCTTTGATCGTTCGATGATAAATCCAGGAGTCTATCAACAAACTAGTTCCCCCTGGCCGAAGAACACATATCGGTTATTTACAACGTGTACATGCCTGACAATAATTAAAATTAATTTTCCAACTTGAGAGTCCTCGGTAGTAAAATGCAAATGTATCATTACTAGACTCGGCGGTTTTAAGCAGGTGCGCCAGAACTTCCCACATCGGTTATGTTTGTGGTGGTCTGTTGAACTTCATTGAAATCGCATCCAGAAGGCCCCGCATCTGACCAGACCAACACTCTTGATATTGTTCACACGAGACGTGAGAAAATCTAAGAATACCAGATAAACCCTATATCGCCACAAAGACATAAGTGAAGTTTGAACGTAGATGTAGGAGAACCTCTTTCGTTATTCGGGATATTACGTCAAATATTTTTATGATTGGGAAAAAGATAGGGGCGAAATGAAGCGGAAATAATAAATTTCTGTGTAAAATTCGGAGCGTTTTCTCATATTCCGTTACCTCGATGGTGTTTCAGGAAGTCCACCCAATAATTTCAGGTGTGAAATGAAAAACAAACGGCGATGTCCTTTTAAAACAATTAGACGGGTTGCCACCGTTCCTTGCAACAACCATTAGACGCGTTGAAGATGGAATAATTACGAGATCAGTTATGTAGGAAGACGCCTCGCATAAAAGAAAGTGTAAGTGGAGATCTGGGGTGCAGGTGCTTCTCGAGCACCTGCCCTATGATACTCGTAAGTACCTACCGACAGAGCCCACAGGTGCCCCTCCCTCATCCATCGACGACGTCCGTTACTTACGTTAGTTGGAGGTCCAACATCCAGTCAATCAATATGTTACCCAGGAACGCTGCTTCCTTGTATTATTGCAGTTATTGTGAACATACTATGTTCACAATAACTGCGTTTTGTCTGTTTTATGGTAATTTAGGCCATTTCCATCAACTATGGAATTTGGCATTTCAACGTTCCGGCAGTCTCCAGGGAAGCCCTGAGAAGGGCAGCTTCTCATGAACTGGCATGAATTAACGAAAAATCTATATCAATCTGTCTCGACTCTCGAGGTTTTCCGGAAAATCCATTGAAAATATCCCAGATAGACCACGTGTTTAAATGACCTCAATAGACATTTTTTTCTCAACGTTCTTATCTAGGTGGGTAACATAAAACAAACCCATCTGTATAAACTCTCCCCATATCTAAATGATTACCAGAGCTTACACGCAATTCTACAACAATAAAAAGACAAAAGGATGGGGGTTGAAATGTGATTCCGATGTAAAACGACTGTTGAGTCCGTGAGAAAGAATTGCCGATAACAAATCAACCGTAGGTTACTTCCGGGATGGTGGGAATTGGGAATTAATATAATATTGCCATAAATTGTCTCAATCAAGTGGTAGAAGAGTGTTTTTATGTATCAGAACCATCTAAGATATTAACTGATAACTACTTCCGAGCAATTAAAATACTTTGGTCATTTTATAATTTGAATATATAGTTTCGTGAGAATTAGGAAGAAAGCTGCAAAATTCACAACTCATTCTTCAGCCAATTCCAAAAAAAAAAATTTATTTCTTTCCTTGACTCAACTTAACCGCGCATCGTTATGAACGGTTAAGACTGCGGCGGTTCAATTCGATTTCTTCATTCCTATCTGATATTAAAAATTTTATAACTCAAGAACCATTACCCGACGGCCACGCTAGGACGATGATGAGGAAATGAGCGGGTTGGGACAAATTGAAGCGTCCAGAGACGACCAACGTGAAGATATTGCATCTTCGAGAAATTCGCGTTTTTGTTTTCATAAAAATACTTTTTTATTTCTATGTATAATAAATTTGTATCAAATGTGCTTTTAGAAAATGTTATATAATATTCGAATAAACGACGTTTCAAAAACCCCCGATTCAGCGAGACATTCAAACAACCGAGTTATCGCGGCTTCTCGTGACATCAGGAGTACTTTGGAGTATCTAGGCTCTGATTGGCGAATCAACGAAACAGCGAACAAGTAATTGGTTTTGTATGCTGCGATTGGTCAGTACATGTTACGTCACAGTCCAGCGCCATTTTCCGTAATGTTCCAACAGGATAATTTCTTTAGGAATTATATTGGGAAAACTACTTCGAAAAAAAATTTGACAAGAGAACCAACCATTTTCTTCATCCTTCTGAAGGCTAAAGAGGTAGAGGCTACCTCGCCTATAGTATAATTTTTTATTTATTTCCATTTATACAACCAGAAATCTACTTCCGATTATATTATTCACTATACTACTAGAGAGCAGAAATTTCGTCCGAACTTCCTATTGAGCTAACAGATATGTATATGCAAAATTTAATAATTAGCTTCAAGACTCATCAAAGTCACTCCTAGTCTCTGAAAGACTGCACTCAAAGAAATTCTCCAGGATATACAACAGTAATTCGGTTACTTCTACAGGAAATTCCCCCTATATTTGCGACAGCAGGAATATTTGTTGATTTTACGTGACAATTATTCTGGTCGTTAATTCCTCTAGAAATAACAAGTATTTCTTTAGTTGATGCAATCAAACTGTAGTTCATCATTTCAACAGGAAAATAATACTGTGACGAAAACCGGAATATGCGTGACTATTTACAGGAATTTCCTGTTTGATACACCAACAGATAGTTGTATTCAGAACTTCGAACTTCAGTTCCTAAAAGAATTTCCAGTATGAAACACTAAACTAAAACAGGAATTACTTCACTTATACTGGCAGTGTAGTATCGATTTAACAGGCACTATCGTTTATATATTACAGTACCAGATATGTAGTTGTATTCGGAGCTTATAACCTGAGCTTTCACAGAAATTGTCTGTAGTTACCTAGTATTTAACTGGAATTTCTTGCATTTCCTATTAAATTATCCGTTTAGATTCAACGTAGAGCATTGTTGTAATTCAGGAAACTTCCTGTGAGTATTCGAGTACTATTTTTTCAGTTCTTTGACCTTATTGATTGCAATATTCAGTCACCATCTAAATTTGTTGGGTCACTCCCAATTTTTCAGGCATTCACAACATCCATAGCCTAACCAGGATTCGAACCCAGACCTCCGGCATCCTAGTCCACTCCGTAGTCAAGAAGGCTACCGAAGCGTCCTTGTGATGTATTCTGTCTGAAGAGCGACTTCGCGAATAGGTGTCTGGAATCGGGGGAGAATTGATATTACATTACATTCATTACAGAGTACCTTTCTTAACATTATTCTACCAAATTAAAGAGTTGAATGCCAGTAAGGAGAGACTCCATAATAAATATAAAGAATTTTTTTCCCTGATTCCGGACACATTTTAGCAAATTCGAGTACGGAATTACTTTCTACAAATGCTAACACCTTTTCTGTCGCTTTTCAATCGATATTTCATTCCAAACAACTTCAACCATATGGTACAACATGGATTTAAATACTGGAAGCTGAACAAGATTCATTCCGGTAGAAAATCTGAATTTCTGTGAGGAATACCAAACATTCCTGTTGAATTTAATGTGTCCATACTGTTAGTCGTACAAATATTGGTGGGTTATACTTAAAAAATTATTATATTTTACTAGATATTCCTGTAAAATTTACGGAACTATTTTTTCTAAAATAAAAGTATCTGATCACGGCTATACTTAACGTTTTTCCTGTTCATAGGACTCAAGTCACTTCAACCGGAATCAGCATGTTAGATTGCAGGTACAGATTGTTCTCAGAACGGTCTTTTCTTGTTGTAATAGCGTTTAAACAATAGGAATTTATTCAACCGGAAACTCTCAGGATTCGTGTGTGATGAAACTGTAGTTCAACTGACACAGCATTCAACTTGACAGCGATGTCAAATATATTTGGGTTTCTAAAATTGTTGAGTAAAAATTACGAAAAGCACTGCCGTGAAGGCAGGAGCTTTTGAGCGCTCGTACATGCACCTTGTAGGTAGATTCGCATTTTCCAGTTTTAGAAACCAATTGAAGGAATTTTTGACAGCTGTCAAAAAAATTCTGAAACTTAGGCGAAACTCCAGACTTCATGTCAGTGCTTCAGCTGATCAATTTTGTTTCGATAATTCGCTAGAGTTTTCTACGATATCTATGGTCTTGGTGATGCGGTCTGGACAACATTTTGCACGTACTTTGAATACATTATTCCTCAGCTAGATGCATAATTTCATTCCAATCCGATCAGTAGTTCCGAAACTATCTGGAAAAAAATATTTTGAACGGCCATATTTACGGAACCCCTAGTCTCATTTTGCTTATTGATGAACGTGACCGCGATATTCGCGATCCAAACCCACCCTGAAAATTTCAAGTTCCTAGGCCTTTCCGTTCAAAAGTTACAATTTTCTATGGTTTCTATGGTTCTGGTCATGCGATCTGGACAAAATATTGCTTCAATATATCATTCTCGATTAAAATACAAAATTTCATCTCGATCGAATCCGAAGTTTCGAATTTATCGAGAAAACAAAATTTCAAACGACCGTATTTACGGAACCCCTTGTATAATGTTGCTCATAGATGAACGTGATCACGACATTCGAGATCCACACCTATCCTGAAAATTTCAAGTCCCTAGGCATTTCCGTTCAAAAGTTACAATTTTCTATGGTTTCTATGGTTCTGGTCATGCGATCTGGACAAAATTTCGCATGTAGCTAAAACACCTCATTTTCCATCTGAGTGCAAAATTTCATCTCGATCGAATCTGTAGTTTTCAAGTAATCAGGCAAACAAAACTTTGAACTGCCATATTTACGGAACCCCTGGTGGAATTTGGCCCATTAACGAACTTAACTGAGGCATTCGGGATCTGAACCTACACTGAAAATTTCAAGTCTCTAGGTTGATCCGTTCGAGAGTTATCGTGCTGACGGACGGCCGGACGGACAGACTCGAATTTTCCGACGGATTCGTCATCAGTGAGTCGAACATAGTCGATTGAGACCATTTTCGGCTCAAAATTCGAAAAATACAGACATCGTGACGAAATGATATAGCCCTCGTGTAAGTAGTACGAGCGCTCAAAAATTACCTAGTATCTACGATCATTTTGATTTGACATGAGGTGACACTGTGGCGATACTATCGAACCAAAGATTATGGAACGAACCACAGATTATGCGATCCGAACCATTCGTCAGTGTGACAAATATTGTCATTCTATAAATCGACACTTCAAGAGATGGAATTATATGAACCATATCGAATTTCTCAACTCCAGATAAACGTGGATCAGATGAAGAGCTGAATTTCAGCATAACTTATCTAAGCCATGCCTCTTAATATGTAGACACAAATATTTCCTGAAAGAAGAATTTTTTTTGATACGATTGTAAAGAAATTTTAAATGAACCTTCTTGTCGTTATTATACAACTATGTACTTGCAAAGTTTCAATTCTATCAAATCGGTATTTTTCGTATCATTGGGAAAAAAAATTGGGACGACTATATCTACGATACCCTTCGGCGGTTTTCGGCCATCTGCGAATTAAACCAGCGTATTCATGTCTCGGTTGTACCCTAAGATTTGTGAAACTCTAGGCCTCTTTTACCGCGTGTTTACGGACGGACGGATAGACATAATTTAATTTGACCACCAATGCTTCATCTGTGAGTTCACCCTAATCATTGAAGAACATTCTCAGCTCACAATTGTAAAATACTTGGGACTGAATGATAACGCTCTTGTTCATAGAAAAAAGCGCGGAAAATCATGGCACAAGCTAAAACCAACGAAATTTGTTTTCAGCATTGAGCTTACGAAAGATTGTCTGCCGTTCCACTGGATAATTACAATTTGTTTATGATATATCCATAAGATCCTTTGAAATATTGAAATAGCCTGCGAAAAAATAAATAAATAGTATATTATTCAACGAGCGGTAATTAACGTCATAACTCACGCAGATGAAGTTTGCTGTAATTCATCGAGTGAGTTTATCTAAGACTATAACAATAAATACCAAGATACAAGTACAGAGAAAGAACTTCATTTACAAATCTTAATAGTTAACTATAACAATGCATTATTTATGTTTATTGTGCTTCTTAGCATGGAGTAGAAAGTACATAGGGGCGATGCTTTATATTTAGTGCTAAGTTCACTGAAATATGCCAAAAGAACATTATCTATAAGGGATGACTTAATATTCTTACTGCTACACCAATCTTGAAAATTGTTGTCTACAACTCTATATTTTTTTGAGGATTTTTCGGGCAACAAATTCTGTATGTTAACGTTGGCTGATTGTCTTATTTCTGAAGGTGTACATAATAATTCATCTTCACTATCTGAATTCATCTTTTTCAGCAGAACATTCACAATAATAATTAGGTATCTTCTCAATTTGAGAAAACGTGAAAATTATTCAAGTGACCTCCCCTCAATACCAATAATGGAGTGTTCCCTTTCGGCCAATCGGCTTGTTCAGAAGCACAGAGACAGGGAGTTATAGTAGTGAGTTATTACAACTCACGCTGTTTGTTTACAGATACTATTAATTGCTCAAAAGCAGTTGAATAATGAATATATAATTCAATAGGAGTAGATAAAAGTATCTGATGTGACGCGGTGGCTTCAACGACGCCAACTGCAGCGGCAATTGCCGCTTTATGTTTCTTCGTTCAATTCAATTCGAATTTCATTGAAAGATATGATTTTTCTCCAGAAAATATATTTTCTGTAATCGATAGAGAAAAAAGGATGAAATAATGAACGTTTGCGTAAAATCACACCGGTTTTTTTGCGACTAAAGTCTTAAGGCAGCAAAACCAAATGTCGAAATAATCTTTATAACTTTTCGTTGCACCTTGTCTAGTGCCTACTCATAAAAAACTTGGTTTGAAATCGGTATATTTCGCATATTTGCCTTCGACATAGTTCCAATTCGGAACGAAGATGCAGATTGATATCCTCAAGGGGATCTCAACAGCTTTCGAATTCTAACCGCTACATATCATTATCCAAACATAAAATCTAATTTATGTCCGATTCGAAACAATTGAACAGGTGATTCAACCAAGATTTCGCAAATTAATGTTTCAATTTTCTGCAAACAACCGTAGAATCACACGTGCTGGCAGGTGAACCAATTACGCGTATATCTAATCCTATTCAGATGTAGTAACGCGGTACGGCGATTTTTTTTTAGTGATCCGGACGCATAATGAGCGGCGAACAAACATCTGTCTTTCTTTCTTCAGGAACGACTAGGCGAACCGAAAAAAATTCCGGCGAATTATACGCTGGGGAATGTCCGGATCGTTTAGTGAAAAAGCTTAGCGCCCATTAGTTAAATGCCGATAGTTTTCGGAACCATGTTCTATTTCTTGAATATATCTTCATATCAAATTGGTCACATAATGATGAGTTCCAGAGGCGTCCAATAACTACCATGATATATAGAGGCAAGGTGAACTTTTTTCAAGGTTCGATACAATTTAAGGCGCAAACAAGAAACACTTTTGAATAATCGAAAAAAAAATCCATAATTCAAACTAAATTGGACGGTTTTCAACTTTCAAATATTTTACATGTGCTTCGCTATAACAATAGCCTTTTCAGGTGGAGTAAGATAAAATACCAATTATATCGTGCGTTGAAGAAAACAAGGTCAATGGTACTATGGATTTTCTGTAAACTTTTGAAGTAGAGCGTAGCTTTTATTATTTGAATATTTCTCTTTCATTCTAGGTTCCCCTATCCAAAACATAAACAAAATACTGTTTTTCATATCGCAAAAAGTATTCATCATCGAAAATGGAGTGGATGAAGAGGCTGGTTGAAATATTTGTTGTTAAAATGTCAACTAGAAACCCCCATATATACAGGAATAATATTGGTTCAACAATTCGCCTCAATTGATGGCAACAAATTTTTCTAGCATAAATCAATGCCTCAATGTCAAAATTTTCAGGTCTGCGGCTAGATCACATTCCTATGTTTCGAGGGTTGACATTTCCAGATAAATAAACCAGGATTCATCAAAACTAATATTCCGATTCCTACAGAAATAATTGATTTAATAGTATATTATTCAACGAGCGGTAATGTAGGTCATAACTCACGTAGATGAAGTTTGCAGCGCGAGCCGAAGGCGAGTGCTGTAATTCACCAAGTGAGTTATGACCATTACCGCAAGTTGAATACTATACTTTATCTACGACTATAACAATAAATACTAAGATACTAAGGTACAGAGAAGAACTTCAGATTTTTCCAAGCACTGTTCGTAGAATATTAGCATGTTATTACAGCCTGGAATGAGCAGTGGAAGAGAACCTGTGCAATATGACTATTCACTCAAAGAGACATTGAATGACTCTGTTTTTGCTAAAATTGAAAACAATAAATATATATTTTCGTAGACTCTCCTAGGTCTCTGTGAGACCCCTCAGAAGCTCAGAACTTCAGAAGCTCAGAGCTTGGGCGAGTTAGGAGTCCCGGTTGTGTTCTGTGTAGGCTTTGTTACTGTGTCCTTACTCCACCTGAGGCACAGCACTGTTAATTGTTTATCCAACAGTGAATGTTTGGATATTCTTTTTGAACTGGCTAAAGAGCACCTAGGTTTCAATCAATTGAAGTCAACATTACATTATATCATAAAAAAAATTGGATACAAATACAAAAAAGTTGATCGAAGAAAAATTTTTATTGATAAACAGAAAAATATAATAAATAGAGTACGATTTTGTGGTAAATACCGAGAATACATGGAACAAAACAATTCATTTATCTAAATGAAATTTGGATATTCGAAAACGGTATTCGAATTCTTCAGTGGACACTAGAAAGTAATCCAGAAGGTATGCCGGGTATATTCAAGGGTAAAGGCAGAAGGTACACTATTTTGAATGCTGGAACAATTGATGAATTTGATTTGATTCTTGACAGTATTATTAATGATAAGGATTATCATACAACTATGAATGGTGAATTATTTCATAAATGGGTTATTGAAAAATTGATACCTTCCCTGCAAAAGGATGCTCATCAATAGGATTATGTCAGCTTATTCAATAAACACATCCAAATCACTACTTATACGTGGAGTGGAAACAAAGTTTTCAATTAGATTTTCATCTTTGCTCTTGTATAAATCGTAGATATTTTAAGTCTATTTATTATACTTATACTGTATGGTACCCTGTTCACATTACCTCTGCTAATACTGACATTGAACACATGCGATATTGTTCACAATTCAAAAGTATACTGAATAATTGTAAAATTGCTCATCAATTATAATATTTTCAATAATTCATGGACAGTTTTAATAATAAAAATAAAAATTGTCTTTCTCAAAGTATACAACACTGCGCACTAAATAATTCACAAATTAGTAATAGTAATTTATTCATTTATCACCGTTATTGAGTACAATAAAAGGAAAATACGTCATAACAAAAAAAAATTACGAAAAGCACTGCCATGAAGGCAGGAACTTTTGAGCGCTCGTACTTGCACCTTGTAGGTAGATTCGCATTTTCCAGTTTTAGAAATCAATTGAAGGAATTTTCGACAGCTGTCAAAAAAATTCTGAAACTTAGGCGAAACTCCAGACTTCATGTCAGTGCTTCAGCTGATCAATTTTTTTTCGATAATTCGCTAAGATTTTCTACGGTATCTATGGTCTTGGTGATGCGATCTGGACAAAATATTGCACGTAGTTTGAATACATTTTTCCTCAGCTGATTGCATATTTTCATTCCAATACGATCAGTAGTTTCGAAACTATCAGGAAAATACTATTTTGAACGGCCATATTTACGGAACCCCTAGTCTAATTTTGCTCATTGATGAACGTGACCGCGATATTCGCGATCCAAACCCACCCTGAAAATTTCAAGTTCCTAGGCCTTTCCGTTCAAAAGTTACAATTTTCTATGGTTTCTATGTTTCTGGTCATGTGATCTGGACAAAATATTGCTTTAATATATCATTCTCGATTGAAATACAAAATTTCGTCACGATCGAATCTGTAGTTTCGAAAATATCGAGAAAACTAAATTTCAAACGACCATATTTACGGAACACCTTGTATAATGTTGCTCATAGATGAACGTGATCACAAAATTCGAGATCCACACCTATCCTGAAAATTGCAAGTCCCTAGGCGTTTCCGTTCAAAAGTTAAAACTTTCTATGGTTTCTATGGTTCTGGTCATGCAATCTGGACAAAATTTCACATGTAGCTTGAACACCTCATTTTCCATTCGAGTGCAAAATTTCATCTCGATCAAATCTGTAGTTTCCAAGTAATCAGGGAAACAAAACTTTGAACGGCCATATTTACGGAACCCCTGGTCGAATTTGGCCCATTTACGAACTCAACCGAGGCATTCGGGAACTGAACCCACACTGAAAATTTCAAGTCTCTAGGTTGTTCCGTTCGAGAGTTATCGTGCTTACGGACGGACGGACAGACTCGAATTTTCCGACGGATTCGTCATCAGCGCGTCAAACATAGTCGATTGAGACCATTTTCGGCTCAAAATTCGAAAAATACAGACATCGTGACAAAATGATATAGCCCTCGTCTAAGTAGTACGAGCGCTCAAAAAAGACATTTGATTAATTCAACTTCTTGAGAGAGCAGCAGTGGTCGAAAAATTCTTGAATTTTATAGGGTTCGCGATCTAGCACTTTTCGGATTCTATTTTTGAAGACTTTCTCATTTTGGGTCATATAAAAAGATGTTGGCAGACTGTTATGAAGCTTCAAGGACATTGATTCATATATTGACAGTAACATTACAAATTTCATGTTAAAACTCTTCATGTACTACATAGATTCTTAATTTTTGTTTCCCTCTTATTTCTTAATAAATATATAACGTTTTTTTCAATCCGTTCACTTGGCCCCGTGCTTGTGAAGTATCAAAAATTTTTTTGGTTTGTTGCACCACTTCAACTACCTGCTAGAATTCGATTAATTATCCTTCTTGAATCCTGACATAAAATGGTACTCTTATAGTTATTAGTTAGAATTTTGCAAAATTTCCAATACCAATAAAGATTGCATGGTCTTTAGTGAAAATAAATATTTATTTTAATGTTCTCAACATTGGACTTGCTTGGAAGTTCAGATGATTTCGTGTGAAAGCTTTCCACGATATTTTGGCGCTTTCAAACCTGAATTCCCATGTTTAAACTGCAGTCGGAATATTCCGGTTTAATTATTCTATAATTCGTATACTAAACACTTTTATAGGTTATATTTATGTTTCTTGTTACTTTTTGTAACCAGAAATAAAGCCTCGTCTGGACGTTCAAGGCCTGCATCGATGTCAATAATTCTTGAAAGAACTATAGGTTCACTAAAATATGCCAGAAGAACATTTTCTGTAAACAATGACTTATAATTCTTACTGCTACAACAATCTTGAAAATTGTTGTATACACCTTTATATTTGTTTTGGGATTTTTCGGGCAATAATTCTGTATGGTGACATTGGCCGATTATCTTATTTCTGAAGGTGTACATAATAATTTGTCTTCACTATCTGAATTCATTTTTTTCAGCAAAACATTCACAATAATAATTAGGTATCAATTTATTTTGAGAAAACTTGTCAGAAGCACAGAGCCAGGGAGTTATAGTAGTGAGTTATTATAACTCACGGTGTTTGTTTACAGATACTATTTATTGCTCAAAAGTAGTTGAATAGTGAATATATAATTCAATAGAAGTAGATAAATCAGATTTATGTATTGCGTAGGAGAAAAAGTTCTACACATTCTGCAGAGGTGGTGAATAAAAAAACTCCGAAGACTAATCAGCAGTTGCCACCCGAAACATTATTTTGGTTTCGAATTGCCCGAAGTGAGCCCAGAAGGGCAATGATATCAGTGCCAGCAAGGTTCAAAAATCTTATTTCAGTCGGTTCATATCTGCCTTAGACCGGATACCATTCTGCACATTGGCCATCCAATAATTAAAAGATCATAATACCAAACTGGCAGTCTGTTTAAACATGGAATTAATTCTGCACGTGTTAACAACCTCGGGGGTAATTGGATCAGATGAACACTGGCGGAATGGAGGATGTAACAAGATTGGGAAGAAAAAGGAAGAGTTAAAGCGGATACGTTAAACCTCCGTTGCAGGCATCGAACTATTATCTTGGCAATATATCTCGGAAATAAGATTGAGTTTACGAGGAACCGTCAAGGGTAGGCCGGGGATTAATATAGGGTGTGCATTCTGTTATTCGTGGTTCCATATGCCTTCTTGCTGGGTGTGTTGCTCGTTTTAGCGACACGCTTTGACTTGCTCAACCGAAACAAACAAACGGAAAAAGTCGGCGAAATTTTTTTTGGCACGAGGAACGCTTCTAGAAAAGCTGATGATTCGAGAAGATCTAGTGAGCTTTGGGTCATATTCTTTCGAGGCAATATTTTTTGTAGAGAGGGAATGGGTTTCTGACTTCTAAATCAATGTAACCCTTCATTTTCCTCCACATCCATCGATATTTTACGTGATTTTCACTGAACAGACGATTACCGAAGTGAATATTCCATCAGGAAGTCGGCTTTATATCGAATCAAGGAGCAAGAAGTATCCCATGCCCCTCGCACGCTGACTCGTGCTACAGCAGACAGAATGAATGCCATCGAGTCCACGTATCGTACCATCGAACGGCTGCGTCATATGGCAGACGCCCGCCGTACCATCAGACAGCACGTGTCTCTAACCGACTTCAGAATTCCTCATCCGTATCTGACTACATCATATAAACGCCTCCATTATCAATTTGGGCATACAGCAATACCTTTATCACAACCTTAAGCGTGTGAGAAATTGAGAGTGAAAGGGGTAATAATATTCACAAAAGTTTTTTTGTTTGTTTTCGACTAACTAACCAAAACTAGGTTATAGCTTACTCAAATATTTTCGTTTGTATCAAATCGACAAAAACTCAACAACAACACTACAGAGAGTTCCACGAGGCAGTGTTCTCGGGCCACAACTCGACCCATTATTATATGCTAGACTTACCACTAACTTACCACTGAGACTTTTGCTGAGGTAACTGCAATTCTCTCTTGTTATACTGATCCATCAGACAACCTACACTTTTAAATGCAACTATTGTTATTACAACAAGAAAAGACTGTTCTGGTAACAATCTGTACTTGCAATCTAACATGCCGATTCCGGTTGAAGTGACTTCAGTCCTATGAACAGGAAAAACGGTAAGTATAGCAGTGATCAGGTACTTTTATTTTGAGAGGAATATTTCCGAAAATTTTACAGGAATCTCTAGTAAAGTATAACAGTTTTGTAAGTATAACCCAACAATATCTGTACGACTAACAATATGGACACTTTTAATTCAACTGGAATGTTAAGTAGTTCTCACAGAAATTCTGAATATTCTACCGGAATGAATCTTGTTTAGCACAGTATTTTGATCCATGTTGTATCATATGCTTGAAGTTGTTTGGAATAAAATATCGATTGAAAAGCAACAGGAAAGGTGTTAGCATTTGTAAGCAGTAATTCCGTAATCAAATTCGCTAAAATGTTTGTAGAATCAGGGAAAAAAATTTCTTTATATTCAAGATGGAGTCGCACATTACTGGTATTCAACGAATGTCTCCATTCGGTAAAATAATGTTAAGATACTCTATAATAAATATAATATAATATAAATTCTTCCCCGATTCCAGACACCTATTCACGAAGTCACTTTTTAGACAGAATGCATAACAAGGACGACTCGGTAGCATTCTTGACTACGGAGTGGACTAGGGTGCCTGAGGTCTGGGTTCGAATTCCAGTTCGGCCATTGATGTTGTGAATGTCTCAAAAATTGGGAGTGTCCTGAAAAATTGAAATCATGATTGAATATTGCAATCAATAATGTCAAAAAACTAAATTAAAAAAAAAACTCCTCAAACTTATTGATCATTTGAAATATGTGGAGATGATTCCTTTAATTGAGAATTTGTTATCTGATAGGATGTTTTATTGATGACAATAGTAAAAATTTGAAAACGTTGAATGAAGGACTTCCGCAGGGATCGGGTTTATCTGCCTTCTTTTTAATTTTTGAGCGCTCGTACTGCTTACACAAGGGCTATATCATTTCGTCACGATGTCTGTATTTTTCGAATTTTGAGCCGAAAATGGTCTCAAATGACCATGTTCGACTCACTGATGACAAATCCGTCAAAAAATTCGAGTCTGTCCGTCCGTCCGGCCGTCCGTCCGTATACACGATAACTCTCGAACGGAATTTCCCAGAAACATGAAATTTTCAGGGTAGGTTCGAATCTCGAATGCCGAGGTTGAGTTCGTTATTGGGCAAAATCCGCCTAAGGGTTCCGTAAATATGGATATAGCTCGAAATTTTGTTTTCCTGATTACTTTGAAACTACAGATTTCGATCGAGATGAAATTTTGCACTCTAATGGAAAATGAGGTGTTCAAGCTACATGCAAAATTTTGTTCAGCTCGCATCACCAGAACCATAGAAACCATAGAAAATTGTAACTTTTGAACGGAAACGCCTAGGGACTTGAAATTTTCAGGATAGGTGTGGATCTCGATTGTCGTGATCACTTTCATCTATGAGCAAAATTATACTAGGGATTCCGTAAATATGGTCGTTTGAAATTTAGTTTTCTTGATAATTTCCAAACTACAGATTCGATCGGGACGAAATTTTGTATACTTATGGAGAATGATATATTCAAGCTACATTTCTCCAGATCACATGACCAGAACCATAGAAACCATAGAAAATCATAACTTTCGAACGGAAAGGCCTAGGGACTCGAAATTTTCAGGATAGGTGTGGATTTTGAATGTCGCGTTCACGTTCATCAATGAGCAGAATTATAATAGGGGTTCCGTAAATACGGTCGTTTGAAATTTTGTTTTCTCGATAATTTCGAGACTACGGATTCGATCGAGATAAAATTTTGTATTTTAAACGAGAATTACACATTAAAGCAACATTTTGTCCAGATTGCATGACCAGAACCATAGAAACCATTGAAAATTATAACTTCCGAAGGAAAAGGCCTAGGAACTTGAAATTTTCAGGGTGGGTTTGGATCGCGAATTTCACGGTCACGTTCATCAATGAGCAGAATTAGACTAGGGGTTCCGTAAATATGGCCGTTCAAAATATTCTGTTCCTGATAATTTCTAAACTACCGATTTGATTGGAATGAAATTTTGCACCTAGCTGAGGAATAATGTATTCAAACTTCGTGCGAAATTTTGTCCAGATCGCATCACCAAGACCATAGATACCGTAGAAAATTTTAGAGAATTATCGAAAAAAAATTGGTCACCTAAAGCACTGACTTGAAGTCTGGATTATCGCCTCAGTTTGAAAATTTGTTTGAGAGCTGTCAAAAATGTCCTCAATTGGGTTCCAAAACTGGAAAATGCGAATCTACCTACAAGGTGCATGTACGAGCGCTCAAAAGCTCCTGACTTCACGGCAGTGCTTTTCGTAATTTTTAATTTTTATTTATGTGATATGCCTGATACTTCTGCGCAGAAATTCATTTATGCTGATGATATTGGTCTTGCTTTTCGTTATTCAGATTTTGGAATTATTTGAAATACTTTGAATGAAAATTCACAAATTTTGAAAAAAAATTTTCTTGAGTGGCCCTTATCTCCCAATCCAAACAAAACAGATTTTTCTTGTGGTTATTTGAATAATCAACAAAAATGTAAGAATTGAAAATAACTTCCAATAATTCTGTTCTGAACATAATTTCCCCGCTCAATATCTTGGAGTTGGATTGGATTCATCTTTAAATTTGAAGTTTCATTTGGAGATTTTTCGACTTCAGTCCTCTCGAGGTAGTGAAGACATGTGCACCTCCGAGAATACTCACGTTGATGAAACCTGGGGAGTAGGCAGATAGAGGCGTCGCGTAAAACCAACAATTCTTGAAAATGGCTCCAAAATAAGAATTAAACATTAAACGTGGTCATGATCATGTTATTACCTAAACATCCTATAAGAGTCGTTTATTAAATATAAAATGAACGAAACCCAATCATTACACATCACATCACAAAAAAAATTATCAGATGTCACAAATTTACTATTTACAATGTATCAATTCAACAAACTCAATCAGAGAAATATATAAAACTTTACCCCTTGGCAACAAGCCACTGAAAAAAAAAAAACAAGTAGAAGTCAAAATGAGAGAACTATAAGGTGGTATTAAGAAAAAATTTACGATTATCCGTCGAAAATAAAACAATGATAATAGTAAATTATTTAACGAGTGGTAATGTAGGTCATAACTCACGCAGATGAAGTTTGCAGAATTCGCCTTCGGCTCGTACTATAATTCATCAAGTGAGTTATGACCATTACCACAAGTTGAATACTCTACTTTATCTACGACTATAACAATAAAAACTGAGATACAAGTACAGAGAAAGGACTTTATTTACAAATCTTAAAAGTTACCTATAACAAAGCATTATTTATGTTGATTGTGCTTCTTAGCATGGAATAGAGAGTCCATTAGGGCGATGCTCTATATTTAGTGCTGAGTTCACTGAAATATGACAAAAGAACATTATCTGTAAACGATGACTTAATATTCTTACTGCTACACCAATCTTGAAAATTGTTGTATACACCTTTCTATTTTTTTTAGGATTTTTCTGGCAACAAATTCTGTATGTTAACGTTGGCTGATTGTCTTATTTCTGAAGGTGTACATAATAATTCATCTTCACTATCTGAATTCATCTTTTCCAGCATAACATTCACAATAATAATTGGGTTTCTTCTCAATTTGAGAAAAAGTCAAAATTATTCAAGTGACCTCCCCTCAATACCAATAATAGACTGTTCCCTTTCGGCCAATCGGCTTGTTCAGAAGCACAAAGCCAGTCATAACTCACGGTGTTTGTTTACAGATACTATTAATTGCTCAAAAGTAGTTGAATAATGAATATATTTTTCAATAGGAGTAGATAAACTCAGTCATCAAACCTATCAGTCTCTCTTTGACCATTGGTTTTCTATCAAGTTAAAATATTTTTAGTAGCTTATAGGAAGTAATTACTGGTTGCTGAAGGAAAATTTAATATATTCCAAAAAAATAATAAAAGACAGAAAACAATCTACAGGATGCAATTCGAAGTTTTTCATATTCCTGGGAGACAAGGTGCCCCTAAAAAAAACACCAGGTGAAATCCTTACTAATGATTACAAAAAGGCGAAAATAACAGAAATTTTCAAGAATTCAGAGCCCATTCGAAGATCCGACACCTTTCTTTCCCATACTGCAAACGCCGGAGCGATTGATATGACGTAATTGATTCTAAAACGGTCATTCAACAAATTAGTATTATAAGGTCTATCAATTCAGAATGCCTCTCTATAATTTAGTTTAGCGTCAGGTTTTCATTATTGGCCAAGTTATCATAATCTGGACCAAAATATATAGTTTTCTTCAACCGATTGATTTAAATTGGTCGAGACGGAATATGAAATGTAAAAATTTTTAATATATCCAACCCATAGATCTGTCGAACTTCTTAATATACAGATAAATTTCAGGTTACACCTGGCCAAAAAAAATCTGATGAATTCTCATCTTATGCAGGTATAGCGAATCCAGGTAATATTAGTTAGCAATTTCCGGAAATAACTATCTCAGGAATATCATTCCTGAACACGTCATAAAGACAATAAATAAATATTATATGAAAAAAATTCTGCACTGAAAAAAATAATGTCCAGAACATCCTTATCCGGTTATGGAACCAGTCCTGGAGCCAGTCAACAACGGAAAACTATGAGAGTGTGGCCAACAGAAATAATTTCACTTCACTTCTTTGATGTGAGTTGTAACGAGAGAAAAAATTACCTGACAATATGATAGCCCATGTTGGTGGCGCAAGAATTGTGACGCCATTAAATTGGATAGAATAACCAGGGCTACCATATAAAGAAAGAGAATGGGACTATCCTGGAAGTAAGACACACAAATATTTCAAACTTACACCAAATAGGTAGAAACGTTAAAAAGTTACATTCAAAGGTTACCAACAGTTCGTTTATTACCATTTTCCACATGAACTCTAATCTTCAAAAAAATAATTCGATATATTTTCTCTAGAGTTTAATGCCAACCACCATATGCCCTTCAAATCCATCAAGGTAGGGCATTATTGTATATACTTACCCTGAAATGCTGCTGTTGACTTCGTCATTCAGCCGTATTAACGTCGAAAAGATGTTACCATCATTTCGGTCCATTAATGGTATTATGATCATTCTGAAATGAAAACAAAAATTCTACCGGAAATATTGAACAAGGTGGCCATCGCGTGTTGTGATTTAATATACTGTACCAAGATGTCACTCTAAGCGACCAACTGATGTCTTGAAAGCCAACGAACTCCGGTAATAAATGAACGGCCCCGGTTCCTCTACTTCAGAAGAATTCCAGAAAATTATCGTTCAGTAAGGTATAATTTTTTTCTCCAAGGAAACAGAATTGGAGCTAGTAGAGTTCGTTGGACAGTAAATTAGTGAGTTCTGGTGGCGCCTATATGACATTCTTTCATATAATGGCGTCCAATTCGATGAGTTCAGGAAATTGGGTTGGTATGAGTAAAAGACGCCATGGAAATAAGCTATTCGTTGCT
Organism: Aphidecta obliterata; assembly: GCA_963966015.1. Lineage (NCBI taxonomy): Eukaryota > Metazoa > Arthropoda > Insecta > Coleoptera > Coccinellidae > Aphidecta > Aphidecta obliterata. The sequence goes on along the minus strand of OZ014430.1, from coordinate 20,444,012 downwards.
TTTCCAACGATTTAACTTTTCAGTCATCAGTTTCCCATATAGCCGAGGAATGTGTTCTCAGCCTGAAGGTGCTCACAGACCATCAACATGGTTGGTTGTTATTCTCTGCGACAAGTTGGAAAACACGGTTTGAGGAATTAACGGTGTTAGACACTTTAACACTAAACCTGGATTCCTGTAGATGTCAGCTTTTGACAAATAAATAAGATTGCAAAAGCTCCTCCCTTCGAGTTAGGTAGGTACTTCGAAAGTTCGAAACATTTCTTTCGCTTCTCCCACGTCTGGTACCTAATTACATATGTTTAGAAGCATGTTTATAAGCCGTAGTAAAGAAGTTGAGATTCGGAAGCTTTTTGACCAAGATTTCGAATTTGGTCAGCGTTGATTGATTTTCATGTTTGAAGATGTGCTTTCTTATTTTAAATTAGAAAAATTTTCTTCTATGTACTTTTCAACCGATAGTATTGTTTTTTTAATCAGAAATGTTATTTGTCCTCCAGTTTTTTCATTTTATTTCAATGGAAATTGCTAATCTGTGGAATAACCTGATTCGTTCCTTACGGTTTTAATGCGAATAAATGTATGTAGAGACAAGTATTCCTTATTTTTTCCTGAAGACAGATCAAATTAGGAAAATGACTTATATGAAGTCGAGGGATCTTTTTGAGCGCTCGTACTACTTACACGAGGGCTATATCATTTCGTCACGATGTCTGTATTTTTCGAATTTTGAGCCGAAAATGGTCTCAATCGAATATGTTCGACTCACTGATCACGAATCCGTCGGAAAATTCAAGTCTGTCCGTCCGTCCGGCCGTATACACGATAACTTTCGAACGCAACAACTTAAAAACTTGAAATTTTCAGGGTAGGTTCGAATCTCAAATGCCGCGGTTAAGTTCGTTATTGGGCAAAATTCGACCAGGGGTTCCGTAAATATGACTGTCCGAAATTTTGTTCTCCTGATTACTTCGGAACTACTGATTCAATCGGAGTGAAATTCTGTATTCAGATGGAAAATGGTCTGTTCAAGCTACATGCAAAATTTCGTCCAGATCGCTTGACCAGAACCATAAAAACCATAGAAAATTATAACTTTGTAATGGAAAGAGATTTTCAGAATAGGTGTGGATCTCGAATCTTGAGTTCACGTTTATCAATGAGCGAAATTAGACTCGGGGTTCCGTGAATATGGTCGTTTGAAATTTTGTTTTCTCGATCATTTCAAAACTACGGATTTGATCTTGACGAAATTTTATTGGAGAATGATATATTCAAGCTACATTTTTCCAAATCTCATGACCAGAACCATAGAAACCATAGAATATTATAACTTTCGAACGGAAAGGCCTAGGGACTTGGAAATTTCAGGATCGTGAATGCCGCGATTAAGTTCGTTATTGGGCAAAATTAGACCAGGGGTTTCGTAAATATGGCCATTCAAAATTTTTTTTTTCCGGATAATTCCGAAACTACTCATTGGACTGGAATGAAATTTCGCCCAACTACGCGGAAAATGTTGTCCAGATCGCCAAGACCATAGATACCGTAAAAAATTCTTGAGAGAGTGAGACTTCAAATTTTCAGTGTGGGTTCAGTTCCCGAATGCCTCGGTTAAGTTCGTTAATGGGACAAATTCCACCAGGGGTTCCGTAAATAAGGCGGTTCAAAGTTTTGTTCCCCTGATTACTTAAAAACTACAGATTTGATCGAGATGAAATTTTGCACTCTAATGGAGAATGAGGTGTTCAAGCTACATGTGAAATTTCGTCCAGATCGCATGACCAGGACCATAGAAACCATAGACAATTGTAACTTTTGAACGGAAACGCCTTGGGATTTGAAATTTTCAGGATAGGTGTGGATCTCGAATGTCGTGATCACGTTCATCTATGAGCAAAATTATACTAGGGGTTCCGTAAATATGGTCCTTTGAAATTTAGTTTTCTTGATAATTTCAAAACTACAGATTCGATCGTGACGAAATTTTGTATACTAATGGAGAATGATATATTCAAGCTACATTTTTCCAGATCACATGACCAGAACCATAGAAACCATAGAAAATCATTACTTTTGAACGGAAAGGCCTAGGGACTTGACATTTTCAGGATAGGTGTGGATCTGAAATGTCGCGTTCACGTTTAACAATGAGCAGAATTATGCTAGGGGTTCCGTAAATACGGTCGTTTGAAATTTTGTTTTCTCGATAATTTCGAAACTACGGATTTGATCGAGATGTAATTTTGTATTTTAATCGAGAATGATATATTAAAGCAATATTTTGTCCAAATCGCATGACCAGAACCGTAGAAACCATAGATAATTGTAACTTTTGAACGGAAACGCCTAGGGACTTGAAATTTTCAGGGTGGGTTTGGATCGCGAATATCGCGGTCACGTTCATCAATGAGCAAAATTAGACTAGGGGTTCCGTAAATATGGCCGTTCAAACTATTTTTTTGCTGATAGTTCCGAAACTACCGATCGGATTGGAATAAAATTTCGCACCTAGCTGAGGAATAATGTTTTCAAACTACATGCAAAATTTTGTCCAGATCGCATCACCAAGACCATAGATACCGTTGAAAATTCTAGCGAATTATCGAAAAAAAATTGGTCAGCTGAAGCACTGACATGAAGTCTGGAGTTTCGCCCAAGTTTCAGAATTTTTTCGACAGCTGTCGAAAATTCCTTCAAATGATTTCTTAAACTGGAAAATGCGAATCTACCTACAAGGTGCATGTACGAGCGCTCAAAAGCTCCTGCCTTCACGGCAGTGCTTGTCGTAATTTTTCATTACGAAATAAAGAAAAATTAGGATATTATTTTATTTGTGAAAGCCGGGGTTTATAATTTGTTTGATCGAAAATGTTCATTATCATGTTACTCGCCCAGACAGCACCAGATATTCCTAGAATATTCTCTGAATGTGCAAACAGGGATGGGTATATTCAAAATATTCGATTTATATTTGCGATATGTATTTATTGCAAATTATTTGTTTATTATGTATAACAAAGAGTGATAATTATCCCCGCGGCAACACGGTTCTCAAATCGACGACAGGACATCGCGTCCTCGCTACACCCGATTTCACCACCATAGCGATAACGTGCGAGGAGTGATGCCAAGTTTCTGGGTCCCAAAACTTAAGAGATTTGGGACTGTTCGAGAACTGGGGAATAACTTCAAAAAAATCAAGGTTAGAGTTAGGGTTAGGTGAAGGTTAATAATAATTCCACTGGTTTGAATAGTTTACTTCAATATAATTGTATACCTTAGCCATAGCAACGCGTGACCGAGTCTGCATGTTTAATATAGAATATTCCTAGACTATTCATAGAATATTTCGAATTGTATATTCTTTGTGGGACATCCCTGGGATATTCCGCACATAATATTCCAGACATATTCCTGAAAGAATATGCTGAGAATATTCCAAAATGAATATTCAATATAGAATATTCCTAGAATATTTCGAATTGTATATTCTTCCTGGAACATACCTAATATAATATAATAATCCCGCATATAATATTCCTGGAATATTCCACTAATCATATTCCTGGAATATTCCGCACATAATATTCTTGGAATATTACGCACATATTATTCCAGGAATATTCCTAAAAGAATATGCTGAGAATATTCCAAAATGAATATTTAAAATAGAATATTCCTAGAATACTTATTTATAGAATAATTCTTCTTGGAACATTCTCGAAATATTCCGCATATAATATTCCTGCAATATTCCTGGAATATTCCGCACATAATATTTCTAGAATATTCCGCACATAATATTCCTGGAGAATTCTGCGCATACCATTCCAGGCATATTCCTGAAAGAATATGCTAAGAACATTCCAAAATTTCATAATCATAAATAACCCCACCGTCTTTGAATGCATCATAACAATGTTTCCTGAATGAAAAGTGCTAACTTCTAGGGCATAAATCACTGTCATTGTTATTCAGAAATTCAGAGGTGGAGCTATATGGAAGGCGAATAATTCAAACTTACTTCAACAATTAACTCATTATCGAGAAATTTTGACTAAGTAAAAATGATTCTCATTAGCCATTGATTTGCAAATTTGATTTTGAGCCATCATCTTTCAAACCGGATATATGTTTATGTATGAATCTTCCCATGAATTTATATACATTTCTGTTTTGATTTTAGTCAATCGCCGTCACTCGAATTATTGAATGAAAAATTTTATTTTTCCGGAATGAGTTAAGACATTCTGTTGAACATTCACAGCAAAAATCGCTGCATTTTCAAATTGTAGTTACCCAAGAATCTCTTCAGCGTCTGAAGCGTCAATTAGATGAAGACGGTCACATAATCTATAAAAGCAGATGCCCTAATCATTAACTTCTTCATTCAAAATTACGCGCTCCAAGGCGAATGCCGATTAAGTTCGAATTGGACATGCCTGCCGCAATTTCCTGAAATTATATCATTTTATGTACGGCTACTTGCCAAATTTATCGACAAATAATGATTGAGGTGCGAGCTATTATAACTATCAAACTAATGATTTAATCTCAAGATAAGTTGATAACACCAAACTCGGGATATTTACAACTGTTATTAAGGCTTGAAGTTTTATTACTTACTCTGCTTCATAGTCGACGAAACTCGAAATCGGCTTATTAATCTGCTCGACGATGCTACTGTTCAATTTCTTCATTAATGGGCTAATGAGCGAGAATAAAAATTTCATTTTCGAACCGCGAAAGTGGAGAATTGAGGAAGTGAGATTCAATCGAACAGAGTAACTCTTTGAAATTTTACAGAGGGTCTGTAAATACAGGGTTAGGCAGAAGTCAGGACAAGACAAAAAATGGTACATTATTCAATGTATGCTACAGGATGATCAATTGATGTGTGATATACCACAACACCATGCGGTTTATTTAGTAATTGCGGCGTTTAGTTCCTCCAAGTCTTCTGCCTCTGAGTCTCTCAGCTGACAAAACTCGCAGGGGGCAAGACCTTCCCACAGGTTCATCTTTTCCGGGTGTCCTGTCTTTACGATGTCTGCCACTTCTTACTTTGTTCAGGACAGAGTAACAAAGCCTAGTCTTGCAAGGCCAAATGAGTATTCCCAGAAACCTAAACAAACGGAAATATCGATATGATAATATTATCGCTAGTATAGGGCTGCCATAAATGTTGGAACATTGACCGGGACAAGTGGCAGAGAAATAGTTTAAAATACCACACAAAAATTGAAAACTCATCTGATAGGTATTTTAATAAATTGAATAATAATTCGGGGTTTCTAGAAACGTTCCCGGTTATTGTCTTATTTTTTTTTCTAGACAGTTGGTTCATTCAACATTTTCCGATCAAATTAGACAATTTTATTCAGATACTAGCAGACCCGGCCACGCGTTGCTGTGGCCAAAGTATTGGATTATTATTAACCCTAACCTCACCTTAACTTAACCCAACCCTTACCCTTACCATAACCCTTACCCTTATCCTCAGCCGTATTTATGGAATTTTCATATTCGTAGGTAGGTATATGTTATGATCAATGTGTGAGATGTTCGATATAGGGAAAAAATACCTCAAAAGTTGGATTGAAACCTGCTCCCTCAATTATGTTCGAACCAATTGATGTCATGGAATGTTCAGATGGAGGTTCTTGTCCTGAAAGTAACGAATCCAAAGGTTCTAGTGGCGTTGTCAGTTGTTGCAGTTTGATTTTTCTATTCAAACAACCTAATCCTGGGGGTTCATTTTGATATCTCAGAGCATTGCAGTATTGCCAAAAGACACCAATATATTGCTAGCATAATCAACTTTGGGATCACATCTTAATGCCAAACGCTCAAAGTTGATCATTTCATTGGATTCTATTTTTGTTGTATCTTGCTTGAGATCGATGATATCGATTCTTCCGGAGCTGGGGCAGATCTTGATTGAGAACCTCTCATTCAGTTTGCTCATTGTCTCAATCATTACGAACTCACCCTAAACACATCGATAATATCAAACACAGTGATAAACTTCTAAGCAATTTCTAGAAAAACGATAAACTTCACTCACCCAAGTGTCAAAATTCTCATGAAATATAAGTAATCTATGATTGTTCGCTTGGTCGGAGGAAAAAAGAAAGCCTTTTTTTCTTTTCCGTGCGGTTTTTCCGGGAATATTTCGTTGCGTAAAGTTTGTCGTGATAATAATGAACACAACTCAAAAAAAATTATCGAATTTGGTGCAGTCGTTTGAACGTGATGCTTTTTCATACATAAACCATAGATCCTCTTTTATTAATATAGATATCTATCTATATTTATAACGGGTGATTTTTTTGAAGTTAGGATTTTCATGCATTAGTATTTGCTCAGATTTTTTTGAGGTTAGGATTTTCATGCATTAGTATTTGCTCAGTATGCTTTGACATTTCAAGAACTGAAGCCGAACGATCTGCCACAACGTCGAATTTTCAGTGAATGGGCCCTAGAAAAGTTGGCAGAAAATCCGCTTTTTTATCGACAAATTTTGTTCAGCGATGAGGCTCATTTCTGGTTGAATGGCTACGTAAATAAGCAAAATTGCCGCATTTGGAGTGAAGAGCAACCAGAAGCCGTTCAAGAACTGCCCATGCATCCCGAAAAATGCACTGTTTGGTGTGGTTTGTACGCTGGTGGAATCATTGGACCGTATTTTTTCAAAGATGATGTTGGACGCAACGTTACGGTGAATGGCGATCGCTATCGTTCGATGCTAACAAACTTTTTGTTGCCAAAAATGGAAGAACTGAACTTGGTTGACATGTGGTTTCAACAAGATGGCGCTACATGCCACACAGCTCGCGATTCTATGGCCATTTTGAGGGAAAACTTCGGAGAACAATTCATCTCAAGAAATGGACCGGTAAGTTGGCCACCAAGATCATGCGATTTGACGCCTTTAGACTATTTTTTGTGGGGCTACGTCAAGTCTAAAGTCTACAGAAATAAGCCAGTAACTATTCCAGCTTTGGAAGACAACATTTCCGAAGAAATTCGGGCTATTCCGGCCGAAATGCTCGAAAAAGTTGCCCAAAATTGGACTTTCCGAATGGACCACCTAAGACGCAGCCGCGGTCAACATTTAAATGAAATTATCTTCAAAAAGTAAATGTCATGGACCAATCTAACGTTTCAAATAAAGAACCGATGAGATTTTGCAAATTTTATGCGTTTTTTTTTTAAAAAAAGTTCTCAAGCTCTTAAAAAATCACCCATTATATTGAAAATAAAATATAAACAAAAAATTATAAAAGCACTGCCGTGAAGACAGGAGCTTTTGAGCGCTCGTTCACCTTATAGGTAGATTCGCAATTCTCAAACTAAGGCAAAACCCCAGACTTCACGTCAGTGCTTTAGCTGACCTATTTTTTTTCGATAATTCGCTAAAATTCTCTACGGTATCTATGGTCTTGGTAATGCGATCTGGACAAAATTTGACACGCAGTTTGAATACATTATTCTTCAGCTATGTGCAAAATTTAATTTCAATCCAATCAGCAGTTTTGGAATTGTCGGGAAAAAAATATTTTGAACGGCCATATTTACGGAACCCCTAGTCTAATTTTGCTCATTGATGAACGTCACCGCTACATTCACGATCCAAACCTGCCTTGAAAATTTCAAGTCCCTAGGACTTTCCTCCCGGAAGTTATAATTTTCTATGGTTTCTATGGTTCTGGTGATGCGATCTGGACAAAATGTAGCTTTAATATATCATCCTCTATTAAAATACAAAATTTTGTCACAATCGGATCCGTGGTTTCGAAATTATCGAGAAAACTAAATTTCAAACGACCGTATTTACGGAACCCCTAGTATAGTTCTGCTCATTGATAAACGTGACTGCAAAATTCCAGATCAACAAGAGTGCAAAATTTCATCTCAATCGAATCTGTAGTTTCAAAGTAATCAGGAGAACAAACTTTTCAACGGCCATATTTACGGAACCCCTGGTGGAATTCTGCCCATTAACGAACCCAACAGCGGCATTTGGAAACTGAACCCACACTGGAAATTTCAAGTCTCTAGGACGTTCCGTTCGAGAGTTATCGTGTATACGGCCGGACGGACGAACAGACTCGAATTTTCCGACGGATTCGTCATCAGTGAGTCGAACCTAGTCGATTGAGACCATTTTCGGCTCAAAATTCGAAAAATACAGACATCCTGTGAAATGATATAGCCCTCGTGTAAGTAGTACGAGCGCTCAAAAAGTATAACTCACAACAAAAACAACATTGAGTCCCAACAATGAATAAGTAGGTAACCCAGGCTTGATCCTCGGTGCCACTTTTTTTTGTCCATTCATATTTTTGAAAAGTTTTGGCTTTCTCCAGTAACTTTTTTATCTTTTCTTACATAATTATAAAATTCTATGCGAGTAATTTTATAATTGAAGGATGCTCTCCACAGTGCTTACATTCAATGCATTCCGTTCTTTGGTCCACTGCGAAGACATGATCAAAACATCTCTGACTTCACTGTCAAATTTATCTGATTGTGTTGTATTGATCGTGTCATCATTCTTTGAATTGTTTTGAACTTGTCTTGTCTGGTTTCCTAAATATTTATTCATCAATCTTCCATTCAACTATTTCTTAGTAGCCTCAAGAACAATTTTTACTTCAATAACAGTAATCACAGATTTTTCAATCTTTTTAATCTGCTTTTCAATCAGAAATGCTTGACTGTGCAAGAATAGGGTATAAAGTTCTGATGAATGAAGTAGTGAAACCAATGGACTTCTAGAATGAGAAAGTATATTGCTATACGTTATTTCTGCATAATCACAAAAATCTTTCAGTCGTTCGACCCTTACAGTGAATATCGGAAAATATTTGAAAATTTTGAGAAAAATGGACTCCACATCAACGGACATCGGCAGCAGTGGAAGCAGTATTTTGAAGTATTTGTGCTGGACAACCAATATCTTCGATGTCTTCGGACAAAATCTCTTTAAAAAAAAAACATCATTCACTCCATGCCTTTCTTTTCCTCCAACGAAAGGTTGGCTTACGTTCTTGAACATTGGTCTGCGACTGCGTAGAGCCTACTCTATCGGACTACGGGGAGTCGTCGGGTACTTTACCCTAAACTACTCTATATAAGGAAATATTAATCTCGATAAAGACCAAATTACCGACCGGGACATCTGAATGACTGACCGGGACACCGGGACTCAATGCTTCAAACCGGGACATGTCCCGGTGTACCGGGACGTATGGCAGCCCTACGCTAGTATAACCTGAAACAATTTCTTGAAATGAAAATTATGCCATATTCACATTATCCCAAATGTTCACAGTTAGATAATTTCCAACGCTTGGAAAAATGCAGATAATGGGGAGACATTATGTACATCTCCTCTTGAAACTATGTACACATAACAAATACCTGTTCATTCATTCATGAACTCAATTATCATAATCATCAGAACCTCAATTTATTAAGAGGATACATTTTGATCGGCTTTATTGTATGCAAATAGCAGGTATTTCGAATAATCCATTATCGAATTGATTGATTGGAATGAACAGGAATATTCAGTAGCTACTGATGAATTATCACAATGGAGCCATTTCAACCGTTAAACTGTTATTGATTACTCTATTCTACTATCTAATTTTTTGTTGAGCGTGGTTTTTCTAAATCGAATAAGGAGTTTTATTCATGATGTGCAAATGATGTTCGGTAGACATTCCATCCTTCACTCCGACAACTTCTTGCTATAGTCATTCAGCTTTCATTTTTGGTTTATCATTTCCAATAATAAATATTTGGAATCGGCATAGTTTTGTTAGAGAGTATTTCATTTTACATCGTATTCGAGCTTCTTGGCATTCTTTCCACTGGAAAGCCAAAGTTTTTAGGTATATCGCGGAATTGTAGAAATTTACTGCTCCACAAAAGTTAAGAAAGTTCAGAAATATTGCGACCGCTCCAAAAGTTGCCGATTCTTGGTTTACTCTCTTATATCTGAATGGTTTTTTGCTCCCTGTTAACTTTTTCAGTTTCAGGCAAGTTCTTGTCCTTTGCGCTTTCAATAATTTTTGATCAGTTATTGTTTTACGTTCTTACCTTTAATTCTGATTCGAAATCTGAAAATTTATTTTGCAATAATGCCCCCACGTAAACTTAGTGCGGATGAAGCCAATAAGGCTATTGGTATGATTTCCCCTTATTGGACGATAATGCGCAACCCCGTTGTGCGGGAATGATCGATGAAGCTCTGAATGGAAATCCATGGTATTCCTCATTTGGCCCTGCCCCCTCGGTCGCCAGACCTCAATCCTATTGAACACGCTTGGGATCATCTTCTTAGAGCTTTGGATTCTCATCAACCACCTCCATATAAACTTCAAGAAGTCAGACGGCTTTTACCGCAATTCTGGAGAGAAATAGATCCAGGCTATTTCAACAATCCGATCGAAAGTATGGAAAGGCGTTGCCAGGCTGTGGTTGATGTTCGAGGTGGCCGTACTCTCTACTGAACTCAATTTTTTCAATTGTGAACTGATTTTGTACTACAAATACTGAAAATGAATATTCACCTGAAACTGTGAAACTTATGAAGGAATTGGTAAATGAATGAGTTGAATAAGTGAGTAAACATTTAGAGTTCTCATATTAAAAAACTAAAAAACTTTTGACACAGTCTCAAAATTTCTGAATTCCTTAATTTTTGTTGAGCAGTATTAATAATGGCTCGCTTTCAATTACCCGCCTCACTCCGTTCGGCGGGTAAACACAATCTCGCCATGAAAAGTGACACTTTTCCTCCTTATGAAATAATATACTATTGTTTACATGTGAGAGTTTTTCTATTTCCTTTCGATATTCCTACATTCGAGTCGAGAAACTCTCTCCATCTAAATGGGCCTTAAGTCTCCCCACCTCCATTTAATCAGGTTTTAATGATGGATTGAAAGCAACATTTGTTGATTTGTCTCCTACATTTTGACACGGTTTGGAAAGATGGTTTGATTTCTGAACTTTATACTTGTAAAAAAAATGTTTCGTTTATTAGAAAATATGCTTTCAGAGAGTAAATTTCGTGTTCTTGTTGATAATAATAGGAGTTATTTCCAAACTTCTAATAATGGTTTTCAACAAGGATCAGTTTTAACACCTCTTCTTTTCAATATATATTTGTGTGATATCCCTGCTACTTCCTCTGGAAAATTCACATATACCAATAATATTATCCCGGCTTTCAACCATTTTGATTTTTTCATCATAGGAGTAACCTCTGTGCAAATTTACAAATTATGGAAAATTACTTCTTGGAGTATGGTTTGGGCCTAACCCGAAGTAATTTTTAAATTTTAAAGCCAATTTGGATGATTTACGTCTAAAGTTGAATGAAAAAATTGTTAGCTGGTACTCCATGGGAGTATCCCTAGCCTTGTTTCTGCTTTTCTCTTTGGTTTAAGAGTGTTTATGTGTGAAGAATTGATTCACTGCTGAATTTATCTGAAAGGATCATTACTGGAACTATTGGACTTTCATTCCTATTCATTTGTTACCACTCCTTTCAAATATTGTTCCTTCTCATATTCGCCGGCAGACTTTGCATTTTCGGGATAAATGTCATCCTTTTCCGAATTCATTTGTGAAAAAGTTTTCGTGAGAATGTAGGCACTAGTTTCGTTTCAGCAGATTTTGAATTGGCAAGTTTTTAAGATAATTTTTTCATACATAAATTGTGGAATTCGAAAGTTGTCGGGATACAAACAAAAATAAATAAAATAAATGAATAAATAAATAAAATTGATATTAGAAATTGATATTTATTTTCTTATTCTATTCTCTATACCAACTTTCAAATCATACTTATTCTTTTTCAACATCTGAAACAGGATAAATTTGCTCTTTTCATACGTATTATACCCTTTTCCCAGGGCCGTATCTAGGTGCTATTGCGCCTGTGGCAATATATTAGACAGCGCCCCCCCATTTGCGTAGATTTCTTGTCATCCATCATATTTTCTTATAGTATTTTTTTTTCATAATACTAGTCATATATTTCCGTAGCTTCAAAATAATACACGTAGAGTTTCAAAATAATACACATTTTTCATTGAAAACATTGAAATACACATTTTGGATGAAATGCATAAAAATAAAACAAATTCTGAAAAAAAAATGAAATATTCATATTTATGTAATAAATACGAACATTTATCTTGAAAAATTTAAATTCTTCAACTTAAAATTTAATAATACATACTGCACGTGAAATAAAATTTTTTTGGTAAGTTGACTAGAAAACCATAATCGATAATCACAATCTCTGCAAAAAAAAACCCCAAACTTAGCATACAAATACTATTTTATAAATATTTGAAGCACGTTCTAATAGTTTCGTACAGGGCCCGATGTTACAATATTCAAGAAGCCCATACGTTAAGTATGAAAAAATCACTAGAATAATCTTTGCCATATGAGATTGTAGATTCAATGAAAAGTAACACTAAAATTTGAGTTTTATTAGATTTCAAAAAAGACGCTCTGAGAAGTGAGAACTCAAGTTTGAAAATCCATATTTTCCGCATTGAACCAAACATATTTCTTCTTGAATTGAAAGGAACAATATCATTATGTTCAAATACGAATAATAGAAAATATCCGATGACAGAATGATGTCATAAAAAATAACAAATACTTAGTACAACTCACCTTCAATAGCACAATTTATAATGCTCGAATCCAAACGCACAATGGCACAAAAGGTGAGAATATAAAAAAAACTCAAAACTTATAACACTTCAAATCTGGATACACACTAAACGAACATTGAAATTTAAATTTTTTGCTCTTCTCTTCACAATTGAAAGAAATCAATATTTATGTAGAATAGAATAAGATTCCCCAATTTTTCTCCCACTTCTTGAGCTCAAAACTCTGATTAGTGAATTTTTGGCAATACAAATCGTTTTTAAAATACCACTGATGTGGCCTAAAAATCTAAACAAATCGATAATTATGAACCATCATCATCAAAGAAGCCGCCCAGCTGGATGCGATAAAGGATGAAGTGTAAGCTACTCATAAAAGGGCTGTGCCTGGAATCGCATGACAATATTGCCGATTGTAATATTTATGATCAGAGTGCATTTTTTTTTACTTGGCGCTTCTATTTTTTTATTTTTGATATTTTTTGGCGCCCCTTCGGACCTTGCGCCCGTGGCGAGTGCCACCCTTGCCACACTCTGAATACGGCCCTGCCTTTTCCGATGAAAATAATCCAAAATTATGATCAAATTTGGTCAACGTAGAAAAAATGGACGAAAATGAAGTTAAGTGATAAATCTTTCAAAAATCACAAGAACCCAAAAAACTCGTAAACTGTTGATTATTGATTTCAATAAATATGGCTCAAACGACAGCAAATGAGCACCTAACCTAACACGTCCCCTGAGGTTCACGTCTAATTTAGAAACACCCCGTATAATTGTCTTTTTCAAGGGAGAAAAATCGAAATCAAAATTTTTTGGTAGAAATACCATTGAGCATGGGGGAGATTTTAAGCTGTAAGCTTTTAGCTCGCAGCGCTAAAGAGCAGTTTGAGGAATTCCAGAAATTCATCCTCGAGAAAGCAAAACAATGATAATACGAGTACTCGAGTATATTGAATGTACCTACAATTTACCTTCAACAAAAATCATATAGGAATGTTATAGCATCATTTTCAAAAAAGGGAAATGATGGGAATTATTCAGTTGTATTCAACTCAATATCGCAAATAACCATGTAATTTAACAACCAACAATTTGAACCACAAAAGATTCAGGAAGGCATTGGGTGTAATGGGGCCCAAACAAAAGCGAAATTGTTGGAATAACGGTTTCGAGATCGGATGGCCAAAATGGGCTAGACAGTGGCACGGTGGAGATTCACTTTTCATTAGCAGGTATGATGAAGAGAATAACAGTAAAACAGAATGGGGGGCCGAATCGAACATGATGACATTAGTGCAGGGGCGTAGGAGAGTTTGCGATTCAGCGAAGAAGAGTTTTGAATTACCACTTCGTGTGTTTTGCTATAACAATAGCTATTCTCTATTATCATCATCCTCAAGATGCTTTTGTTATGGAATGGAACATGTGAAGTGGTGTTTTATTCAATAGTTCCATTGAGTCAATGATAGTTAAATTGTTAAATTATGGATTGTCGTCAAGTATATGCTTCCTAAAATCTTCACATTTACTTGGAAAAGAAATATGCGGTTTTCGGAGTTTTCTTTTGGAGAAAAATTGCGACGTTGCCAAATTGATGTTAAATACGGGAATTTCTGTAACTCAATCATTCGCAAAATTTTCGTTATACATTAGCATTAATTTGCGGTTGCAAGAGAAGTTGTAAAGTTTTATAGCAAAGTGAGATGTCAACAGAAAAGTTTTCTTTTATCGATTATGCAGAAAAATTATTTTGAATTCTTGAGTTGTAGAAACACTAATAACCAAGTATTAGTCGAATTCAAAGTCGTGGAAATACGCCACTGCTAATAAAAATGATGAGGACGATCTAGGGTTCCTGTCCACCCGCGTAGATTGCAAGCCAGGTGGAGGATTGCATAGCCCACATGCCACTATTAATTATAACGAGGGGCACGAATATCTTTCATCTGGGCTCAACCACGATTTAATATGCGTTGTTTTCCACGGCGAATTGTCAAATCTATTCTCTCGTCATTCGACACCAGAAGGTTCAAAATTGACGAACCATATTGATGACTCAGACCTCAAACTCCTGGATCTTTCACATCAATTGAATGAAATATTGGCTACAATCATCAATTAAAGAAAAATTTTTTTTTCAATACCTATACAATTTTCCGGCGGACAGAGAATTTCGAGAGGAGTTGATTGTTTCTCTTTCTGGGCCAAGCACTTAGAATGGCAGGTTTGCAATGTTTATTTGTAGGTAAATCTACTTCAGCAGAACGAAAAATTGTCTTATTTCACTTAATAAGAACTATTGAACGATTCACCAATCTTAAATTTGAAAACACTGACGTGAAGTCAGGAGTTTTTGCGCGCTTGTTTGAATTCATTGCCAGAGCGGTCACCCATCCAGCTACTTAAAAATTATCTAAAATACGAGGAAAAGCTGCGAAATAATTGTTTTCAGTCATTTTCCACTTCTAAATCGGTATATTTCACGATATTTTCATTCTAAATTCGAGATATCAGGTTTTGACGAATTTCACGTTAAATTCTGAAAAAAAAGTTCATTGAGAATGGAAAAGCTTTGCGAATTATCACTCACCCCTGTTTCCACCTGTGAATAACTTGAATGTTGTTTAGTGGAAAATTAACCAATCTATGCCCATTTCGAATTGACATGTGGTGACACTGTAGCTAGACTATCGAACAAAAAATTATGAAACGAACCACAGATTCTGTGACCCAAACCGACCTACAGAGTGGAAAATAATGTCATTCAATTTTTATAAACATTACGAGATGGAATCATAGAATCAGTTTCTCAATGCCAGTTCAGAAAAACTCAATATATTTTCACGTAGAACAGCTTTTTTTGAAAAGATTTTTCTAGTGTTATGATCCTCACAAAAATTCACATGAACCTTCGTTTCGTTATTTTACATCTAACTACGATGTTTCAATTCGATCAGATTCGTATTTTTCAAATCATTCAGAAATATAAATCAGATGGCTATATTTACTTACCCTTCGGATGGTTTTTCCCTTTATGAACTTACCCGGCGTATTCAGACCTCGAACGAAATTCTAGGCCCCTTTTCTTCAAAATTGACCGTCTTTAAGGATAGACGGACGGACAGACGCACAGACAGAAACAAATTATTCATCTGTGAGACCAACCTGATCGTTCAAGATCATTTTCGGATCAAAATATAAAATAAAATAAGCGCGCCTAAACTGAAAATGAAAAAAAAATCAAGTTTTTTCCAGACAGAAATACGAAATCTTCAGTACAGATTTCGAAATACGATGTTAAAAAATCTGAATATGAACCCATTTTCACATTTTTTCGAGAAAATTTTTTCAGATAACATACTTTTTTGGTTGTATTTTTCTGGACATTTAATTTGAATTGAAAAATTTAACTTTGTTCTTCCACAATTTGAAATTTCATCGAATCCTTTCGAACTTCATTTATAATTCAAATTTATTATTATTCATTTATAATTTATAACTAGATCTATGGACACTCAAACTCAATAACATTCGATTACCGAAAATATTTCATGTTTTCAATGGGTTATTTTAAGAAATGAATTGTTCTTTGTCTGATAATATGAAGAATCATAAATAGACAATTCATTATTTCATAATTTTATATTATTTTGATGAATTTTAATTGGGTACACATCAGGGCCGTATCTAGGTACCATTGCGCCTGTGGCAATATATTAGACAGCGCCCCCCCATTTGCGTAGAGTTTTTTTCATCCATCATATTTTCTCATAGTATTTTTTTTTTCATAATGCTATTCATATATTTCCGTAAGAGTTTCAAAATAATACACATTTTATCGAAAATTTGTTTCATTAAAAACAGTGAAATACACATTTTAAATGAAATGCATGAAAATAAAACAAATTCTGAATAAACAAAATGAAATATTCATATTTATGTAATGAATACGAAGATTTATTTTGAAGAATATAAATTCTTCAACTTAAAATTCAAAAATACATACTGCAAACGTAAAATAAAAATTTTTTGGTAGGTTGACTAGAAAACAATAATCGATAATCACAATCTCTGCAAAAAAAACCGCAAACGAAGCATGCAAATACTATTTTTCAACCCTTTGAAACATGTACTTATAGTTTCGTACAGGGCCCGTGTTATAATATTCAAGAAGTCCATACGTTAAGTATAAAAAAATCAATAGCATAATCTTTGCCAGATGAGGTTGAAGATTCAATGAAAACTATGAAAAGTTACACTAAAATTTGAGTTTTATTGGATTTCGAAAAAAGATGCTCTGAGAAGTGAGAACTCAAGTTTGAAAATCCATATTCTCCGCAATGAACCGAACATATTTCTTCTTGAATCGAAAGGAACAATATTATTATGTTAAAATACGAATAATTATATATATCCGATGCCAGAATAATGTCATAAAAAATCTCAAATACTTAGTACAACTCACCTTCAATAGCACAATTTATAATGCTCGAATCCAAAAGCACAATAACTTATAACACTTCAAATCTGTATACACACTAAACGAGCATTGAAATTTGAATTTTTTGCTCTTCCCTCCACAATTGAAAGAAATCAATATTCATGTAGAATAGAATAAGATTCCCCAATTTTTCTCCCACTTCTTGAGCTCAAAACTCTGATTGGTGAATTTTTGGCAATACAAATCGTTTCTAAAATACCACAGATGTGACCTAAAAATCTAAACAAATCGATAATTATGAACCATCATCATCATCAAAGAAGCCGCCCTTCAAAACAAGCTGGTTGCGATAAGGGATGTAGGGAATCGCATGACGATATTGCCGATTGTGATATTTATGATCAGAATGCGGCCTCTTTGAAAATGTTTTATAACAATTGGACCATATTTCTCGTATTTCTGACTTTATTGCATTCTCATTCTGTTTTTTGAATGTCAATGTTTCGAAATATGATCGAATTACTTACTTACGTAACCGTGTTGTCATCTTTCGAATACATTTTTTTTGCTTGGCGCTTCTATTTTTAATTTTTGATATTTTTTGGCTCCCCTTCGGACCTTGCGCCCATGGCAAGTGCCACCCTTGCCACGCCCTAGATACGGCCCTGGTACACATGCTTCTTTGTCTCTGGGCCAATTGAGGGATTTTGTCTTCAATAAATAATGTCAATTTTTGGGGTTGAAACTTGAGACGCCCTGAATAATATTGAGAATAGAATTTTCTTTCATACCAACTTTTGAGCGCTCGTTCAACTTACACGAGGGCTATATCATATCGTCACGATGTCTGAATTTTTCCAATTTTGAGCCGAAAATGATCTCAAACGATAAAGTTCGACTCACTGATGACGAATCCGTCGAAGAATTCGAGTCTGTCCGGCCATAAGCACGATAACTCTCGAACGGAATGACCTAGAAATTATAAGGGTAGGTTCGAATCTCGAATGCTGCTGTTGAGTTCTTTATTGGGCAAAATTCGACCACGGGTTCCGTGAATATGGCCGTTCGAAATTTTGTCCTCCAGATTACTTCGGAACTACTGAATCGATCGAAATGAAATTTTGGACTCAGATGAAAAATGATGTTTTCAAGCTACAAGCAAAGTTTTGTCCAGATCTCTCGCCCAGTACTATAGAAATCATAGGAAATTATAACATTCGAATGGAAAGAGCTAAAAACTTGAAATTTTCAGGGTAGGTTTCGATGTTGAGGTCACGTTCATCAATGAGCAAAATTAGATTAGAGGTTTTGTAAATATGACCGCTCAAAATATTTTTTTATAATTTCGAAACTACTGATTCGATCGGAATAAAATTTCGCACAGAGATGAAGAATAATGTATTCAATCTACGTGCGAAATTTTGTCCAGATTGCATTATCAAGACCATAGAATCCGTAGAAGATTCTAGTGAATTACCAAAAAAAATCCCTGTATTTCTGCTGATTTAGCATAATTGACAAAAAGCTGCTGTCATTTTTTTGACAGCTGTAAAAAATTTCTTCAATTGGTTTTTAAAACTGGAAAATGCGAATATACCTACAAGTTGGATGAACGAGCGCTCAAAAGCTTCTGACTTCACGGTAGTGCTTTTTATAATTTTTTCTTCTCCTGCGATAGCTTCGAAACCAAGAGGAATAACCAAACCGTTTCAAATCATAATGACCCCTAGAATATATGGCCGAATGATGGGACTCCCTGTATGTATGTCTGATTATTATGGATAGGACAAATTAAGGAGCGGTATAAGTGATTTAAATCAAGCTTATGTCGGGATGAATTATTATAATTCCCAATGTATAGATACCCCTACAATTTACCTTCACCCTTCCTATGAAACACGACTCGAATACTCACTTAGGAGACATGGCCAGAGGGAAGGTTACAATATCACCTGTCTGAATCAGATTTTGGTCTTCAGATATGGGTACAATCAGGTGGACTTCCAATGTACCGTTAACCATAAGAAAAAAGAAACTCATAAAATGCTTGTGCTGTTTACAGTTGGTCTTCTCGATTATTTAAGTTGATTTTCAATATATTGAGAAAGGAGCTTATCGAAAACGCGAGAAAGTATTTCATTGTTTATAACTGAATATGCGAAGGCTCATAAACAAATGAGATTTCATAGAAATCAGGAGTTAGATCGAAATTGTAAAAGCCTCAATGAGTCTCAAATTTTTCTGGTCCCAACTATACCTTTATTGTTGAATCAAGTAAAAATTGAAGTTTTTTCGAAATAGTCTTTTTGTCCCACACCTTATAATGTTGACAACTCATCTCAACCATGGGAAAACTCAGAATTCAAGCGAGAAATCCCCTAATAGCCAGCTTTCACCGTCAAAATACAATAATTCCGAAATATCCGATTGATCCGGATAATTTACTCCTTTCACGTCACATTTCTGACAACCAATCTCAAATTTCCCACGAAATCAGAATACTTTCACCCATCGTCGGCGATAGCTGGTTCCTTCCATGAAGATACCTGATTCATTCAGTTCCGAAGAAATGGGCCGCCACATGATGATGCACCGATGAGGCGACAGATGGTCGCGTGCCTATGAAGTGCCAGGGGGGAAGAATCAACCCCAACACAAACCCTGCATGAGTGCTTTTGACCGCTGGGTCTGTTAAAGCGGGCTGGATTTCCCGCTTATCCTGCCCATCATCTGAATGTTAATTATTTCCGCAAGGTTCGACGACAAATCAGCGCGACAATGCTCATGAAATGAGAATTTAATGATCTCCGATACATGCTAAGTACTATTTATCATTCAACATTCAACTGAGTAATTCATTTAGGTGGGTATGTACTTTGAGTTGAAAATTCGTGGTTCGAAGCCGGCTAAGTCGAGTGGTAGGGCAATTCACATTTTTCCCCACTTTTCCTATATTAATTAGTGGGGCATCATCACTTTTGTCCCCCATCTGGCCCTCCTGGTGCCCCTACGAATAAAAAGGGCACGAGCCGCCACTCTTAAGTTCCTTAATTTTTGTGGAGCAGTATAAGTTCTAAATACATATATCTGTTCAAGATCAATGCCAATCAGTTGACCATAACTTCGGCAAACTTTTCTACCGTTATAAAGGCACGTTGAAAGGCATATTAAAAGGCATAAAACGTGTGATTACATCTCCTGATAAAGCGAATCTTCCACATCCTGAGTAAGGATATTATACTTCACCTTGTCCCACGACAAACACGTGAACGTGCATCTGTAAGATAAGAATCTCGGAACCCATTATCTGGTTTTGTCAGATTTCCGAAAGGGACAACAGGTTCAACAGTTCTAAAAAGGAAATTATTTCATTTCTTGTTAGTTCGTGGTTTGTACCACGATTGAATGCAGTAAGTCACTAGAAGAATTAAATTTTTTTTTTTTAAATCTTCAGTATTTCAGAAACTCTTCGGTATATTCTTTTGAAATTTTGTGTTTTCATTTAAGGCTTGGATAATAGTATATTACTCAACGATTGGTAGTGTAGGTCATAACTCACGCAGATGAAGTTTGCAGCACGAGCCGAAGGCGAGTGCTGTAATTCATTGAGTGAGTTATGACCATTACCGCAAGTTGAATACTATACTTTATCCACGACTATAACAATAAATACTAAGACACAAGTACAGAAAAGGAACTTTATTTACAAATCTTAATAGTTACCAATAAAATGGATTATTTATGTTGATTGTGCTTCTTAGCATGGAGTAGAAAGTCCTTAGAGGCGATACATTATATTCAGTTCTAAGTTCACTGAAATATGCCAAAAGAACATTATCTTTAAACGATGACTTAATTTTCTTACTGCTACACCAATCTTGAAAATTGTTGTATACACCTTTATATTTGTTTTGGGATATTTCGGGCAATAAATTCTGTATGGTAACATTGGCTGATTTTCTCATTTCTGAAGGGGTACATAATAATTCATCTTCACTATCTGAATTGATCTTTTTCAGCAAAACATTCACAATAATAATTAGGTATCAACTTAATTTGAGAAAACGTCGAAATTATTCGAGTGACATCCCCTCAATACCAATAATGGACTGTTCCCTTTCGGCCAATCGGCTTGTTCAGAAGCACAGAGACAGGGAGTTATAGTTGTTTATTTACGGATACTATTAATTGCTCAAAAGTAGTTTGAAAATGAATATAAGTATATTTAGTTATGTGGAAATTGAACTTTCAAGCATGTGAAAATAAATTTGAATTCTCAGATGTCTGATAGACATATATCATCTCAATAAGAAACACACACTCTTTGTTAATATCCAAAGAACCTGCCCATTGTAATATTCAGCAGCAGTGAAAATTTAGAAGACAAAAGTTGTAAGTGGCAGACGAAGTGAGGGAGTTCAGATCAAGTAAACTCCGATGGGAGATCATGATCCATCATAAGAATTATCTAGGTACTTATCATTTGAATCCCGTGAAGTTTCCAGGATATATAAGAAATAAAAAGACTAATAATAAACCCCTGTGTAAAATCCTTTGCATTTTCGCTCAATACAACGGAATACCCATTAATCAATAAGAAAGTACCATTCATCAAGGCCGGTAATATATCGGTTTCTCCAATGAATCCACACATGTGCAGATATTCATTTGCTGGACATAAATCAATATTCGAATCTGAACACCTTGTATTCCCCGCTCAATAAACTAATACATACTGCAAACATCTTGGCCAATAAATTATAACGCCTATGAAACATGCTGGTAAAGATAGCCGATATATCTACAATACGGCCGAATTAACAACCAGATTATCTATTCTGTGTGTTGTCGGTTTATACTTGCGTGTTTTCTGAATGTGATAATCTATCATCATTCTGAACTAAGGCGAAGAACAATCTCCGAATCGAGGAAAAGTTGAAGCAAATCCGAGTAGAAGAGGATGAAGCAACTCTGAATCTTCACTTAGCACATGGAATTATTTGATAAACGATGGAAAAGTCATAGGAATGTGCGCTAATAAAAAAAATTATAAAAAGCACTGCCGTGAAGTCAGGAGCTTTTGAGCGCTCGTTCGACATACCAACCTTGTAAGTAGATTCGAATTTTTCAGTTATAAAAACCAATTGAAGAAATTTTCGACAGCTGTCAAAAAAATGACAGCAGCTATGCCAAATCAGCTGTTAAAGAAATATAAGGATTTTTCATTCGAAAATTCGTTGGAATTTGAAATGGATCTGGTTATGTCGATCTGGAAAAAAAGGAGCTTCGACATATCATTCGCATTAAAATACAGAATTTCGTCACGATCGAATCCGTACTTTTGAAATTATCGAAAAAACTAAATTTCAAACGACCATATTTACCTACAGAACCCCTTGTTTAATTTTGCTCATTGATGAACGTGAATGCGACATTCGAGATCCCAATCTATCCTGAAAATTTCAAGTCCCTAGGCCTGTCTGTTCGAAAGTTATAATTATCTGTGGCTGCTATGGTTCTGGTCATGCGATCTGGACAAAATTTCGCATGTAGCTTGAGCACTGATTCATCTTGATATAATCAGTAGTTTCGAAGGTATCCGGAGAAAAAAATTTCCGTGATCCAAACCTACCCTGAAAATTTCAAGTCCCTATGCCTTTCCATTCGGACGTTATAATTTTCTATGGTTTCTATGATTCTGGTCATGCGATCTGCACAAATTTTGCGTGTAGCTTGAACACGTCATTTTCCATTTGAGTGCAAAATTTCATCTCGATCAAATGAGTTGTTTCGAAGTAATCAGGAGAACAAAATTCCGAACGGCCATATTTACGGAACCCCTGGTGGAATTCTGCCCATTAACGAACTCAACCGCGGCATTCGGGAACTGAACCCACACTGAAAATTTCGAGTCTCTAGGTCGTTCCGTTTGAGAGTTATCGTTCTTACGGACGGCCGGATGAACGAACCGACTTGTATATTTCGACGGATTCGTCATCAGCGAGTCGAACCTTGTCGATTGAGACCATTTTCGGCTCAAAATCCGAAAAATACAGACATCGTGACGAAATGATATAGCCCTCGTGTAAGTAGAACGAGCGCTCTAAAATCGGAAAGTATATATAGGTACTGAACCCGCACAATGCTGATTGGCTTGAAGTCTTATCAAACTCGCCCCCGATTTCTGAATGTTCTTAAAGAATTAACTAATTTATGATCTGACATATAAACAAACAAACATGAGGTGACACTCTAGCGAGACTATCGGACCAAATATCATAAAACGAATCACAGATTCTGAGAACCAAACTGGCCGTCAGCGAGACAAAAAGTGTTAATCAGCAAGTCGCAGAGAGAAAATCATTGTGGTAGAAACCTGAGAATTCTGTCAAATATCGACTCCATCGAGTCTTCTGTGAAATATCGTCGCATATTCGTGCAAAACCGAGTCGTCTGATCTAAATGGTTTCAATCACCTATGTTCGACTCACTGATGACGAATCCGTCGGAAAATTTGAGTCTGTCCGTCCGTCCATCCGTCCGTAAGCACAATAACTCTCGAACGGAACAACCTAGAGACTTGAAATTTTCAATGTGGGTTCAGTATCCGAATGCCGCGGTTGAGTTCGTTGATTGGCAGAATTCCACCAGGGGTTCCGTAAATATGGACGTCAAAATTTTGTTCTCCTGATTACTCTGAAACTACATATTCGATCGAGATGCACTCAAATGGAGAATGAGTTGTTCAAGCTACATGTAAAATTTTGTCCAGATTGCATGACCAGAACCACAGAAACCATAGAAAATCATAACTTTTGAATGGAAAGGCCTAGGGACTTGAAATTTTCAGGATAGGTGTGGATCTGAAATGTCGCGTTCACGTTCATCAATGAGCAGAATTTTACTAGGGGTTCCGTAAATACGGTCGTTTGAAATTTAGTTTTCTCAATAATTTCGAAACGACGGATTTGATCGGGACGAAATTTTGTATTTTAATGGAGAATGAAATATTAAAGCTACATTTTGTCCAGATCGCATGAGCAGAACCATAGAAACCATAAAAAATTATAACTTTCGAACGGAAAGGCCTAGGAACTTGAAGTTTCCAGGGTAGGTTTGGATCGCGAATGTTGCGAAAACGTTCACCAATGAGTAAAATTAGACTAGAGGTTCCGTGTTCCGTAGATATGGCCGTTCAAAATAATTTTTTTCCTGATAATTTCGAAACTACTGATTGGATTGGAATGAAATTTTGCACCTAGCTGAAGAATACTTTATTCAAACTACGTGCGAAATTTTGTCCAGATCGCATTACCAAGACCATAGATACCGTAGAGAATTCTAGCGAATTATAAAAAAAAAAATTGGTCAGCTGAAGCACTGACGTGATGTCTGGAGTTTTCGCAAAGAATTTCTTTGACAGCTGTTAAAAATTTTTTCAATTTGTTTCTGAAACTGGAAAATGCTTATCTACCTACAAGATGGATGAACGAGCGCTCATAAGCTCCTGACTTCACGGCAGTGCTTTTATAATTCTTTATTCTTCTAGTCACACTACTCTGACGAAATTTCACAGGAACCTTCGTGCTGTCATTTTACAACTAACTACAAAGTTTAAACTCGATCAGATCAATATTTCTTGTATTATTGAGAAAAAAAGGAGATGGCTATATACATATTCAATTATTTTACGGATTTCGCCCATTAACGAACTTAACTGGCGCATTCAGACCTCAGAAACAAGTGCGCAAAAATGTTGATAGAACTTATAATTTTCGAATAAATTTACGAGGCACACACGAAGGGTGACAGCTAAATCACAAGGTAAGATCATTCTGTGCCAAATACTCCACATATCGAACTGTTAATGTCAAATGAGGAGATATTGCCAACTCAAAAATATGAAATATCGTTAATCCAGTTCAATTCACACTGATTTTTCCTTTCATTTCAAGACCACAAATTAAACCATAGATCAAATAATATAACCTCGGATTTTTTATAGTTTAATCCACTATTGGACAAAAAACAGATCGAAGGTGTTCAAGATCTTTACAGCGCTCAAAACTTGGTTGGAGAGTCAATGAAAGTCTCAGGTAGTAATGGTTTTTTCCGAATACAAAGTTTTTTGGTGGATGATAGTTTTTCAACCATAGAAGAAGTTTCGTGTAAGAACGGGCGATAAAAAATTCCGCCCACCCATTATTCGGATATCGGAACTCAATTAAAACCGAAATTTTTTACTTGAAAGCGAAAGGATGAATGAAGAAGAAAGGCCTGACCATCGAGTTTATATCGATACCTCCCCAGATGGTGACGGTCACTATCAGACTTCAAGATCAACGAATGACTCAAAAAATCGGGAGGCATCACCGAAAGTGAATCCCTCAACAGATAGGAGGTACGTTGGCAACACGTACGATAATGACTATCTTCGGTAATCGGGAAAAAGACGGTTAAGGAGTACTGAACCCCGTCTGAGTAACACATGTCGCTCCTGTTCACCCACTGTAACAAACAAATAATGAAAGTGGCGCAGACTCGTGCCTCAAACGCCCCTTTTTGCTCATTACTCAAATTGTCGATGTGACCCCGACGTTGGTGGACGTTCCGCTTAGCGTTCGCCGTCGTTTTAATCAAAATTGAAGCTGAATAAATTATTATTCAGCGATTAATTGAAACGAAATTAATATACCGACGAATTGTTTTGAATCGATGCCGACACGGCATTCAGGATGTTTCTGGTACTCTTTATGAATTAGGAGGACTTATCGATTTGTTCAAGGTTTGAATACATGTTAATTCAAACCATATGTAGAGAATAAAGAGAATCCATGCAACATAAAAATCACGAAATGTGCATGCAAATTTGCTCAAAACATGCATGAAAAGTTTCAAAATATGCAAAATTTTAATGCCTATATAATGAAACGTAACAGTATATTATTTAACGAGCAGTAATGTAGGTCATAACTCAAGCAGATGAAGTTTGGCGAATGCTGTAATTCTTCAAGTGAGTTATGACCATTACCGCAAGTTGAATACTATACTTCATCTACGACTATAACAATAAATACTAAGATACAAGTACACAGAAAGAACTTTATTTGCGAATCTTAATAGTTACCTATAACAATGCATTATTTATGTTGATTGTGCTCCTTATCATGGAGTAGAAAGTCCATAGAGGCGATGCTGAGTTCGCTAAAGTATGCCAAAAGAACATTCTATGAAAACGATGACTTTTTTTGAAATTTTGCGGGCATTGAATTGATTGTCTTATTTCTGAAGGTGTACATAATATTTCATCTTCACTATCAGAATTCATCTTTTTCAGCAAAACAATCACAATAATAATAAGGTATTAACTTAATTTTAGAAAACGTCAAAATTATTCAAGTGACCTCATCTCAATACCAATAATGGACTGTTCCCTTTCGGCCAATCGGCTTGTTCAGAAGCACAGAACCAGGGAGTTATAGAAGTGAGTTCTTTTAAATCACGTTGTCTGTTTACAGGTACTATTAATTGCTCAAAAGTGGTTGAATAATGAATGTTTGTTACTCCTGGAGTAGATAAAAATTTTTATCCTTTTTTGAGCGCTCGTACTACTTACACGAGGGCTATATCATTTCGTCACGATGTCTGTATTTTTCGAATTTCAAGACGAAAATGGTCTCAATCGATATAGTTCGACTCACTGATGACGAATCCTTCGGAAAATTTGAGTCGGTCCGTCCGGCCGTCCGTCCGTAAGCACGATAACTCTCGAACGAAACAACCTAGAGACTTGAAATTTTCAGTTCCCGAATGCCTCGGTTGAGTTCGTTAATGGGCCAAATTCCACCAGGAGATGAAATTTTGCACTCAAATGGAGAATGGGGTGTTCAAGTTACATGTGAAATTTTGTCCAGATCGCATGACCAGAACCATAGAAACCATAGAAAATTGTAACTTTCGAACGGAAACACGTAGGGACTAGACATTTTCAGGATAGGTGTGGATCTCGAATGTCGTGATGACGTTTATTTATGAGCAAAATTATACTAGGGGTTCCGTAAATACGGTCGTTTGAAATTTTGTTTTCTCGATCATTCCGAAACTACGGATTCGATCGAGATGAAATTCTGTATTTTAATCGAGAATGATATATCAATGCAACATTTTGTCCAGATCGCATGACCAGAACCATAGAAACCATAGAAAATTATAACTTCCGAAGGGAAGGGCCTAGGAACTTGAAATTTTCAGGGTAGGTTCTGTCCGCCTGTCGTAAACACGATAACTTTCGAAATAGAATGCCTAAAGTTCTGAAATTTTCAGGGCGAGTAGGTACAAGGTCTGAATGCGCCGGTTGAATTCGTAAATGGGTAAAAACCGCCTAAGGGTCCCATAGATATAGTCATCTAATTTTTTTTCCAATATTCGAAAAATTCTGATCCGACTGAATTGAAACTTCGTAGTTAGTTTTTAACACGAACACAAATTGCTTGAGAATTGTATTTCCAAAAAAACAAAAAAAAAGTTTTCAAGGACTTCGGTTTCTCAGAAACTATCATATTTATTCCGCTAGAATATTTTGTTTCTACAATATGGGGCATCGATTAAATTAGTTATTCAGCTTCACAGCTGTTCTATGTGAAAAGAAAATTGAATTTTCAGTTAACTTTTCGTTCAAAAAATTGCACTTTATTTTTTTCGTCTGACGTTTCTCGAGAAATTATATCAACGACAATGCAGTCGAAAATGATTGGGTCGAAAATCGTCGGAAGAAATGATTTGGTGTGAGAAACAAAGGTATAAGTTATGATTTCTTACGATTTTCTAGCTCCATAATAGGTTTTCTTCAGGTTTACAGAATTTCATCCCGAATTTCGGATGAAAATATCGTGAAATCCGATGAATCCAGTGCTTTTCTATGTATTTTCAATATTCTCGAAGTACCTGGATGCGTCACTGCTCTGGCGATGAATTTAAACGAGCAAAAGCTCAAGACTCATTCACATCGGTGCTTTAAATTTTTTTTATCTACTCCTATTGAGTTATATATTAATTATTCAACTAATTTCGAGAAATTAATAGTATTTGTAAACAAACACCGTGAGTTATAATAACTTACTACAATAACTGCCTGTCTCTGTGCTTCTGAACAAGCTGATTTGCCGAAAGGGAACAGTCCATTATTGGTATTGGGGGAAGGTCACTTGAATAATTTTGACGTTTTTTCCAATTAAGTTGATACCTAATTATTATTATTATGAAGATGAATTATTACACCTTCAGAAATAAGCCAATCAGCCAATGTTACCATACAGAATTTATTGCCCGAAAAATCCCAAAACAAATTTGAAGGTGTATACAACAATTTTCAAGATTAGTGTAGCAGTAAGAATATTAAGTCATCGTTTACAGAAAATGTTCTTAAGGCATATTTTAGCGAACTTAGCACTAAATATAAAGCATCGCACCTATGGACTTTCTACTCCATGCTAAGAAGCACAATCAACATAAATAATGCATTGTCATAGGTAACTATTAAGATTGGTAAATAAAGTTCTTTCTCTGTACTTGTATCTTGGTATTTATTGTTATAGTCGTAGATAAACTCACTTGATGAATTAAAGCGAACTTTATATTATTATTTTTTGTTATAATAGTAGATAGTATAGTATTCAACTTGCGGTTATGGTCCTAACTCACTTGATGATGACGTCTTCGGCTCGCGCTGCAAACTTCATTTGCGTGAGTTATGACCTACATTAGCGCTCGTTAAATAATATACTATTTTTTCAGGTTTCCAGAATTTTACGGGAAATTCGTCAAAATCTGACATCTCGAATTTCTCTGCTTTTTCAAAAATCAAATCAAATCAAATCAAAACTACGTTCATTAAGTCTTAACATAATACATTCTTTTTACAGTGTTAGGTATTTCTTTTCACATGATAGCTTCTTCCAAGCAGTATTCACTATATATTAAATTTTTTATATTCAAAATATTCGAGGGAATTTGGGTATAGTATTTTTTACTGAATTATTATAATGGGGGAAATAACATAGGTTTGAACAGGAAAATATGCATTTTCAATGAATTCGAATTACCTGGATGGGTCATCGCTCTGGCGATGAATTTAAACAAGCGCGTAAAAGCTCCAGACTTTACGACAGTACTTCTTTTATTGATTTATCTTCAAAATTATTAAATTAATAACTTCTCCAAAATGAGTGTTCATTGTAAAAGACTGCATCAAAAAAGGCTTCATCTGTAAGATTTGGGAAAAAAAATTGTTCCATCAAGAGGCGTCGAAAAAAAGGCTCGATATTTGCATAATTAGATCCCTAGTTCTAGTGTATTATCTTATCAAATATTCATTTCGTTTTGTGAATCTTCAGGTACCTATTTATATTCACTATCAGGTATATCTGTTTCATCTATTCTTCATTCATGGAAATTTTCATTTTTTGTTATCTTAATTTTCATGTAACTAGTGCCTTCAGCAAAAATTAAATGATAACAGCTCTATTCCTGTAACGCTTTTCATTAATGAAACACATGGGAGTGTAGATGTATAACATCACTGTTATAAAAATCGATCTGAATACCTACCTTAATAAAATCCACCGCCAAAAACCTTTCCCAATCAAAATATCAGATATAAAAAGATAATAAAAAACTTTCTTCAAATTGAGGAATGACCAATTTGAACAGTTCATCACATCACTGTGGACAGAAAAGAAAATAACATCCTTATGGAAAAAGCAAACGAATATCTAATACATTTGAAGAACATATTATATAATAATATGTACCAACCTATATCGCATTCATAGATTCGAAGTATAGTGAGTGATGTTCTGATGAACTTTATCTTTGTACACATTTCATGTAATTAGCTCTTAGTTTCCGTGAAAAGCCCTGAATTACAAACGGGAGACGGCGCACAGCGAACGAGGAACGGACGGCGGACGGAAAACTATGTGGACAACAGTCGGCGGACTGTGGACAGCAGACGGGGACGGTGGATATAGTATACGGCAGACAAACGGAATGTTTTGATTCAATTTCAGTACTCAAAACGTAAATTGAAACAAAATGTTTTCTTCGAACGATTCCTAAAGGTAATTATTTAAAATAGTAAAAAAAAACTCAAGATAACTAACTCTGCGCTACAAAGCAATCGAGGCTCCCATCTACCCATCACAATAGGTATTTTTATGACACCTCATCTGAAAAACAAACTGGTTTGGAATCGGATAATCAATCAGTTAATTAATCGACGACACTTAATTGACATCGTACAAATCACTGACCAATCCAGCGAATCTACGATTATCAACTCCACCCAAAAATCTCTCTGGACAAATGGGAATCGTTTCTAGTACGGAAAGAGGAGTGGCGAACAGGTAAAGCAAGCACGTGGAGCTTATAATATCTCAGTGGATGCTTCCAGGTAGGGGAAACCCCGCATTATACCTAGAGAATCCTTTCAGAATTTCAGTCAGGTGTAACATTTCGAATATGAGAGTGCTTTGCGACTCATCGAAATCAGCTGCCTTACGTGAATCGTTTTCGTGATTCAAACTTGATAGTTTTCAGTTGGGATCGAGTTTGTGGCGATGGTAGTTGATTATTGAACAGGACACTTATGAAAAGTTGAATTTGTTGTGAAAAAATCGAGTGGTGCCTTCCGTTCGTACACGCCGGTTTTCATGAGAGATTTTCATCAGAGGAAACGTCAGTTTCAGGAAAAGAAGGTGAGTCTGCTCTACACTCAAATATTCTTCAAGTTTGTGTGAACACTGACGGGCGTGAGGAAGTGTTTTTTGGGTTTATGCACATGGTTGTGTTATCTTGTGCATACAAAATTTCTTCTGTAAAAAATGGTATTTCTACTTTTGGAAGCTGCATTACCAAAGTTGAAAATTTGTCCATAGCGAATATCTCTTGAGCGCTTCAATTTCTTCAAGGGCATAAAATATCCTGAAGAAAATGAGGGTGAGAGTTGGGGGCTTCATATTGTTCTTCAAATTTTTGATGCGAATCATTCAACTAGATACTGAGAATTCCAGATGTTGACTGAATTTTGATGGATGATTTTCATGGAACTTATTGATTTGACGTGGAAAAAAACATGCTGAATTCTCACTATCTTATGTACCAAAAAACTTAAAAAACCAAACTGTGGCTCCATTTGAATACTTTCTTTCATTGAAATAATCCCCCCTGCTAGTGGCATCAAACGTGAATTCTGATTGAAAAAAAATCACAAATATCTACATGTCATATTCAATACTCACAAAAACTCACGGTCATCATCAAGAAAGAAATACCAAAAATAAATTAATTCAAACAATCAATGCCATTGAATTTTGAGTTGCGTAAAATAATTTTTGGACCGAAATTTTATGCAGCGTTTGACAAAAGATAAATGAGATCGCTAAAAAAATAAGTTATATCGAAGATAAAGCAACAGCAGAAAAAAATCTGAATTTAAACGATAGAGAACATAGGTATCTTCGTTGAATAATGAAATGTTTGTATAATAATTTTTTCTATTTTTCGACATAATTTTATACACCTAGGTATATCAATGAGCTTCTTTCTCACAAAGTACTGCAAATTTATTCTTAGTAGTTAATGTTTCGGAAAATGTAGATGCCAACTCAAATTTAACAAAACTTTACTTTCAAATCATCTCGACGAAAACCTGCTGTTACTTCTGAGAGGTTTTCTACATTATTATTCAATCGAGAAATGTCTTATTTTTTCCTTATCTAAATTACATATTGAAATTGAAAATGTGTTCAAAATAATTATTAATTATTTTCTTTGGTTTTAATTCCTATTACATCCTTTTCGAATTTTGTGAATCTTTAAAAGGAATTGAGATTCCACTCCATTTTATTTTCAAGATTCCGAAGACATAATAATTATGATATTACGTAAATCTCTTCAATTATGTTGAAAAAGTCGGTGTGATTGAGTTCATATTTACAGAGATAAGATACATAATATAGTTGTATGTCGTAGTTATACAGGGTGTTTCCACATTAGACGTAAACCTTGTAGGACGTGTTAGTATCACTCATTTTCTGTCGTTTGACTGTTTGAGCCATATTTATTGATAATCAAAAATCATCAGTTTCCGAGATATTTGAGTTCTTGTGGTTTTTGAAAGATTTCTCACCTCACTTCTTCTTTCGTCAATTTTTTCAACGTTGACCAAATTTGATTATAATTCTGAATTATTTCCATCAGAAAAGGATATGATATGAATGAAAAAAGCTAAACTATTCTGTATTGAATGTTGAAGAAGAATTAGTATGATTTGAAAGTTGAAAATAAAAATCAATTTCCAATATCAATTCGCCTGCAACTTTCGAATTCCACTATTTATTCATGAAAAAATTTGTTTAAAAACTTGCCAAACTCCTTCTTCATTCCCTAAAAGTTTTCGTTAGAATGCAGTCACCATTTTTTTATAAAAAACCTTCGAATGTCTGGCATAAAAAATTACGAAAAGCACTGCCGTGAAGGCAGGAGCTTTTGAGCGCTCGTACATGCACCTTGTAGGTAGATTCGCATTTTCCAGTTTTAGAAACCAATTGAAGGAATTTTTGACAGCTGTCAAAAAAATTCTGAAACTTAGGCGAAACTCCAGACTTCATGTCGCTGCTTCAGCTGATCAATTTTGTTTCGATAATTCGCTAGAATTTTCTACGATATCTATGGTCTTGGTGATGCGGTCTGGACAACATTTTGCACGTACTTTGAATACATTATTCCTCAGCTAGATGCATAATTTCATTCCAATCCGATCAGTATTTCCGGAACTATCGGGAAACAAATATTTTGAACGGCCATATTTACGGAACCCCTAGTCTCATTTTGCTTATTGATGAACGTGACCGCGATATTCGCGATCCAAACCCACCCTGAAAATTTCAAGTTCCTAGGCCTTTCCGTTCAAAAGTTACAATTTTCTATGGTTTCTATGGTTCTGGTCATGCGATCTGGACAAAATATTGCTTCAATATATCATTCTCGATTAAAATACAAAATTTCATCTCGATCGAATCCGAAGTTTCGAATTTATCGAGAAAACAAAATTTCAAACGACCGTATTTACGGAACCCCTTGTATAATGTTGCTCATAGATGAACGTGATCATGACATTCGAGATCCACACCTATCCTGAAAATTTCAAGTCCCTAGGCATTTCCGTTCAAAAGTTACAATTTTCTATGGTTTCTATGGTTCTGGTCATGCGATCTGGACAAAATTTCGCATGTAGCTGAAACACCTCATTTTCCATCTGAGTGCAAAATTTCATCTCGATCGAATCTGTAGTTTTCAAGTAATCAGGTAAACAAAACTTTGAACGGCCATGTTTACGGAACCCCTGGTGGAATTTGGCCCATTAACGAACTTAACCGAGGCATTCGGGATCTGAACCTACACTGAAAATTTCAAGTCTCTAGGTTGATCCGTTCGAGAGTTATCGTGCTGACGGACGGACGGACGGCCGGAGGGACGGACAGACTCGAATTTTCCGACGGACTCGTCATCAGTGAGTCGAACATAGTCGATTGAGACCATTTTCTGCTCAAAATTCGAAAAATACAGACATCGTGACGAAATGATATAGCCCTCGTGAAAGTAGTACGAGCGCTCAAAAATAGTGATTTAGCGTAAATGTTTTGATGGGAGCAATAGCTAATCGTTCGATAGGACCTTACTATCTACCTAAGAACAAACGGAAAAAATTATGAAGTATTTCTGAGAAAAAAAAGGAAAGTTTTTTTGGGCGAGGTTTCCTTGATCGACAGGCGTAAAATCATTTTTCACCAGGATGAGTGTCCCGCACAATAAAAGCTAAACGTTCGTATGTTTTTGAACGAATTGTTTCCTGGAGCGTTGATAGGTAGAGGAGGAGCTATTTCGTGGCCAGCGAGAAGTCCGGATCTAACACCGTTAGATTTTCATGTTTGGGGCAGTTTGAAAGGAATAGTATATGAAAGGGAAATACATACACGTGCACAACCTGTGGAGAAAATAGAAGGAGCAGCGAGAAGATTGAAAGTAAATTTCAGGACCGAAGAAGTTAGAAAGAGGGCACGTGCTTGTATATGGAATGGTGGAGGATATTTCGAACATAATTTATGAATAAATTCTCTACTGAAATTTCGAGTTTAATTGCAATAACAAAATATTTAATTCGCAACTTTTCTTTCTTAGCTTAAGTATATCCCCTTTAAAATCAAAATCTGCCGAAACGAAACTAGTACCTGCATTCTAACGAAGACTTTTTAGGAAATGAAAAAGGAATTCGGCAGGTTTTTAAAATAATTTTTTCATACATAAATTGTGGAATTCAAAAGTTGCAGGCAAATTGATATCAGAAATTGATTTTTATTTTCTTCATATACCAACTTTCAAATTATACTAATCATATTTCAACATCTAATACAGGATAGTTTTGCTTTTTCCATACATACCTATCATATCCTATTCTGATGAAAATAATCCATAATTATAATCAAATTTGCTCATCGTAAAAAAAATTGACGAAAAATGAAGTAAGGTGAAAATTTTTTAAAAAACACAAGAACTCAAATATCTAGGAAACTGTTGATTTTCGGTTATCAATAAATATGGCTCAAACGATAGCAAATGAGTGATACTAACACGTCCTCCAAGGTTCACGTCTAATTCGAATTTTGGCGATATTATTTTAAACCCCCATCGAGCTTTTTCATGAATAAGTCACCTAATGGAATTTCTTAATGCTCCGCTATTTTCTTATAATAATTGCCCGTAATGGCACGTGCCCCTTGGAATAATATTCGTTTTATCTCAAATCGAAAGCTATTAAAGCCAAGCCCTGAAGGGTTTCCAGGTAGTTTGCCTTGTGTTTAAACTATAAGCAAACTATAAAACAAACAGCTTATCAATGGAAAAATTCGCACGTCGGATTATTAATAAAAGAGTGTTTTGATACTTCAAACTTCAATAAAGAGCCCTTTCGAATTTTCTTGATTGTTTTATCATTTTTGAGATGGTGGATCTTTTATTTAAATTGGAATTAAACTTGAAAACAATATTTGGCCTGCTTTGTTAATAATATCAAGTGATATTCGAGATCGTCATTTATGTCTTTCTTGAAAATGTCTAATTACCTTATTATGGAATGGCCTAAATTATGTTGAAAAATTTTACTTAACGTACAAAAAAGAATTATAGAAAGCACTGCCGCTCGTTCATCCACCTTGTAGGTAGATTCGCATTTTCCAGTTTTAGAAACCAATAGAAGAAATTTTTGACAGCTGTCAAAAAAATGACGGCAGCTGTTTGTCGATTATGCCGATTCAGCTGTTACAGAAATACATATAAGGATTTTTTATTCAATAATTCGTTGGAATTTAAAATTGTTCTGGTTATGCGATCTGGAAAAAATGTAGATTGAATATATCATTCTCCATTTCGTCACGGTCGAATACTCAGTTTTGGAATTATCAAGAAAACAAAATTTCAAACGACCATCTTCACGGAATCCCCGATCGAATTCTGCCCAATAACGAACTCAACCGCGGCATTTGAGATTCAAACCTACCCTGAAAATTTCAAGTCTCTAGGTCTTTCCGTTCGAAAGTTATAATTTTATATGGTTCCTTCGATTCTGGTCAAGCGACCTGGACAAAATTCCGCTTGTAGCTTGAACACGACATTCTCCATCTGAGTGAAAATTTCATCTTGATCGAATCAGTAGTTTCAAGGTAATCAGGAAAACAAAATTTTTAGACGGATTCGTCATCAGTGATTCGAACCTTGTC
Source organism: Aphidecta obliterata (assembly GCA_963966015.1). Classification (NCBI taxonomy): domain Eukaryota; kingdom Metazoa; phylum Arthropoda; class Insecta; order Coleoptera; family Coccinellidae; genus Aphidecta; species Aphidecta obliterata. The sequence goes on along the minus strand of OZ014430.1, from coordinate 20,408,019 downwards.
GATTGAGACCATTTTCGGCGTAATTTGAAAAATACAGACATCGTGACGAAATGATATAGCCCTCGTTTGAGTAGAACGAGCGCTCAAAAAACATCTAACTAACATAATAAAATATTTATATAAACTATATGCATATAATGTGCAAGTTACCAATAGTTCAGCACAATGAGGAAGTCACTAGAAACAAACATATTTGTTACGTCGTGAACCTAAACAACTACCTGTATAGTGGTTTTCTTGCGCCCGCGCTGCGAATTCTTGTCATATGTTTGACCATGTCAAATTATTCATTTTTTCGTAAGTCATTGACAGAATCAAGTATCGTCGTGGAAAAACAAAAAAAAAAGTTAACGCCGACTTATTCGAGTCTTCTGTAAAATATCACCGCATATTCGTTCAAAACCGGGTCGTCTGATCGTTTTTATCGCACCATTGTATATTTTGTAAAAGTGATATTGAGCAACTTTGAGTTAAGTGCCTTCAGCTTCTCAAAACTAGGTGGCAGCCCCGGAACTGTGCAGAAAGAAGGTTCATCCTCTGATTCCTATCTTTCAACCCATGAAATTCTGAAAAATCACAGTAAACTCGGAAACTGTGGGTCTCATTTCCACAAATTCCAATGAGATTTTGTGGGGTCGCTAAAGCGCACTTGTAGGCCAAAACAAATCTTGATGTCTAGTTAAATTCTAAGGCCTTTTTACCTACCCTTGTAGCTAGGGTCTGTAACAAGAATGGTAATATTCACTTCTGTTCTCAAAAATGAAATGAGTATGACCTAATTTGATTCTTTCGTCATTATTCACAAATATTGGGAGTTTTCCCGTTTTTGTTTTGAATTATCACATTGTCAACATTTCATCGGAAAATAAATCCAAAAAGATAAGAAATAAATACCATAAATAATTCAAATGGAAACATTCTGATGAAACAGAAATAGCATATAATTCCGTAAAAACCTCCTTACCTTCTTTCGTCACACATAAGATAGTGGCGACACTAATATCGATTAGTTTCGCTACTCAAAACAAGCTCGCACCGTCCAGAAAGGTGTGTTTAATTGGTTTTTAATGGTAGAGACGAATAAAGGCTATCCATACATAATTGGAGCCACGTTCCATTACGAAACAATACTTTTGGTGAATAAAAATTAGTTTAAAAAAGGTATTAGTTGAGAAGATGCCATCTAATTGTGATTTACAATCCGGGAATTTGTAATGAATATTTGGCATGATTCGGACATAAGAAATTGGAGGAAATTAGCCGGGCAATCATGAACAGGAAGATGGGTACGTGTCGGATTGGGAAGGTACAGTTTTGACTGATGAGTCATAATATTTTCTTGGTGTTATTGACGTCGGTCTGTTGGATGAAAAGGAATTGGAATTTCTTCCGGGCTACCCTACTAAGGGTTGCTCTTCGCCAATCAAAATGACAAAATGTTCGAGGGTTTGCAGTGCGTAATTGATGAGATTATTACATAAAACAGCAAAATGCAATATTTGATGGGCACCCCCAAACGTACGCTATGAAAATTTCAGTGGTTATATCTTTTTTCCTTCCTTTTAAAAGGTCTTGAATTGTGATAATAAACGAGAAATAAAGCCGAATAAAGAAGAGGCGCCTATAATATCGTAGAACTAAGACCTTAGACACAAACATATAATTTATTGACGCGCACGGCAACACCAATTCCAACCACTTCGTCCTTAATGCCAGCCGAACATTTCATATTAGTAGCAAAAAATGTCACTTCCCCTTGTCTGGCTACGGTTACGGTAGTCACCGCTCGTAGTTTTTCCCTACGCATTCCTGGCCTTCTAAATGTGTAATCGCGTGCCAACAATTCGGTAATAATTTTCGTTATTGAAAAACATCGCCTTACTTCCGTCCATTTACTACCGTCGCATCTACATCAATTAGACGACAATCTCGGCAATCAATAGAACGGAGAAATCATTGCGTGTCCACAAGTTGGCAGAGGGGAGGACGTGGACTAATGCGACTGACCATCCTAACACGTTGATTGACCGGATCACTGGTTCGGATCGGATTTTCGGCAGGAATAACAAAATGAAGGAAATAAACTAGAAATATGACCAGTATTCAACTAGACCATTGCAAAATGTTACCCCTTCCTACAGCTTTTCGCTTGGAGATAATATCGAAGATGCACCTAATGAGGAATTCATCTTTGAAAGGTGATTTACCACAATGCTAAGTAGGACGAAAAACCAGGAGAGGGATCACACCACCTATGCTGTCGAAGAGACCACCATGAGACGATACAGACTACCAAAGGAACAGGAGCTGGAACGGAATACTGTGGGTCCTCACTCTAACCCCTATCAGGATGAAATTGACGCAGTTGGGAGATTCAATTAGGAGGAGAGCTATCAGAGATGTAGCTTGACAATCCACTCTGCATGACAACAGATCACTGAGCAACATTGTCAGCAGTTCAAAGATGGTATAGGAGTGCCTGGATGAACTCAATACTAAACTAGGCAAGCATCTCCTTGGTATGGATTCCTGGATAATGGAAAAATGGAGAAGCCAATGCCAATACCAAAAGAACCTATGAGGAATAGTTCGGAAAGAGGAGACTGATAGGGAACCACTCTGATAAATCTTCCACGTTTGGAGTTTCCAAAAAGTCCCTTCGGAATTTTAGCACATCAAGAACTGATCTTAATCTCGACTAGAATATGGTACATTTTTTAAAGGTTGGCTCATACAGGACACTGTCTCCCCAAAAAGCATCTAGTTAGATTGGGTTCAGTAGAAAAATGAAGAATGTAGATTCTGTGGAACGAGGAAGAAACTGTTGATAGAAACATTTCTCTTTGAAGGTGTCCCAGCTACTGGATGGCGAGCTATATATAGCTTAGGAGAACACAATAGACGTTTAGGTCGTAGAGCAAAAGTAACCCCTAACGACCAGTAGCAGCTAGTCAGCAGGAGCAAGAGAAACAGCCTTCCTTTAAATTTTGCTGTAGTTCCCTTCCCAACCAGAAATATTTCGAAATAAAGACGATATTGGCATAATTTCAATGAAGAAATGAAAATAGAATTCTCATACTCATTCTAAAAGCTTCACTTCTCTCAGCTCCTCACTTATTCGTTAGTACCGGTAAAATGGGGTGGATGGAAATTGTGTGGAGAACAGAAACAAAAAGTTATTCTGATTCCATACTCTAATACCATATTATTTTTAAGGGAACAAAACACGACAAGCGATTTCCGAAGGCGTAACCAACGAACTATACGAAAACCAAAGTTTCAAACAGTAGGTAACACTGCCCAACTGAAAACTAGATTCAGTTGTTCATTCGGTGAATTTTCGATACGGAATTAACTTTTTTTGGTCGGTGTTGAGAAACATAGGTTCCCGTGTCAATTTATCTGTTAGTTGTAGAAAAAATTACGAAAAGCACTGCCGTGAAGGCAGGAGCTTTTGAGCGCTCGTACATGCACCTTGTAGGTAGATTCGCATTTTCCAGTTTTAGAAAGCAATTGAAGGAATTTTCGACAGTTGTCAAAAAAATTCTCAAACTTAGACGAAACTCCAGACTTTGTCTGTGCTTCAGCTGACCAATTTTTTCTCGATAATTCGCTAGAATTTTCTACGGTATTTATGGTCTTGGTAATGCGATCTGGACAAAATTTCGCACGTAGTTTGAATACATTATTCCTCATCTAGGTGCAAAATCATTCATTCATCATTCATTCCAATTAAATCGGAAGTTTCGAAACTATCAGGAACAGAATATTTTGAACGGCCATATTTACGGAACCACTAGTCTAATTCTGTTCATTGATGAACGTGACCGTGAAATTCGCGATCCAAACCCACCCTGAAAATTTCAAGTTCCTAGGCCTTTCCCTTCGGAAGTTATAATTTTCTATGGTTAATATGGTTCTGGTCATGCGATCTGGACAAAATGTTGCTTTAATATATCATTCTCGTTGAAAATACAAAATTTTATCTCGATCGAATCCGTAGTTTTGAAATTATCGAGAAAACAAAATTTCAAACGACCATATTTACGGAACCCCTAGTATAATTTTGCGCATAGATGAAAGTGATCACGACAATCGAGATCCACACCTATCCTGAAAATTTCAAGTTCCTAGGCGTTTCCGTTCAAAAGTTACAGTTTTCTATGGTTCTGGTGATGCGAGCTGAACAAAACTTTGCATGCAGCTTGAACACCTCATTTTCCATTAGATTACAAAATTTCACCTCGATCGAATTTGTAGTTCCAAAGTAATCAGGAAAACAAAATTTCGAGCGGCCATATTTACGGAACCCCTCGGCGAATTTTGCCCAATAACAAACTTAACCGCGGCGTTAGAGATTCGAACCTACCCTGAAAATTTCAAGTTTCTAGGACATTCCGTTCGAGAGTTAACGTGTATACAGACGGCCGGACGGACGGACAGACTCGAATTTTTCGACGGATTCGTCATCAGTGAGTCGAACATAGTCGTTTGAGACCATTTTCGGCTCAAAATTCGAAAAATACAGACATCGTGACGAAATGATATAGCCCTCTTGAAAGTAGTACGAGCGCTCAAAAAGCATAGTGTTCATGTGGGGATAATCATTTTTAGTGATATTAATACCAGTAAAGAAGAAAATTAGTTTTTAGCGAACTGTGATCAATTTGGGGTCAATAGAAACACTTGTTTTTATCGTAAATGTGATCACCTAATGAAGCCATGGCAATGGCGAAACACGTGTAGTGGTTGTGTAAAACTATCAAGTAGTGAATATCGTAGGCCAAGTTGATAAGTGAATATCGAGTTGATTTTCGAACGCACAAAACCTCAAATGTGGCTTCTTGTTAGTTAAAGAACGAAAAGTTCAAATATCATAATATTGGAAAAGTGATTTCTGTGGAAAGGAAGACATTGAGGCAAGCTTCCTCAGATCGAAACAATCTAAAAAAGAAGATTTATCCTGATGTTCGAGATGTTTGCATGGTTAACATAAATCAAAACATAGACCAGACATTAGTTTCTGAGTTTACAAGAGAAACCCTGACATTTGACATGGATATAATTCGAGAAACACATGTTCCAAAGTGGGTAGTTTTTAGGTTTACCCAGTATTTCATTTGATATTGAAGAATATTCGGTTTGTTTTCCCTGTCCATTCAGATACCAATGAAGTTGGCGTTCATTAAATGAAATGATTTTATTTTGATTCCAAAAACTAAGAAAATTTTTTTTCTCTGCTGTTTTAATGTATACTCGATTATATAACGAATTCCATACACCCCCCACTGCAGACTAAAAGCAATATAGACGAGTTTTCAACGTGTGTTTCCATTCACCCCACCTCGAAGGCCAAAGGAAACAAGCGACATAATATTTTTTGTTTGCAAAAATTATCAATTGCACACACATTTTTTAAACGGGGGTCTATTGTATTAAGTTGTACTAGACTTTTGTCAAAATATGGATATTGAATTATTTTCCTTACTAGAGGATTCTGAGCGTTCGAACATCAGAATGTGTTTCTATTCACCCTATTTTACGGTTTAATGCTTCGAACGTATATCTCTCATGCACACATTAGCGCGTTGTCATTATTCGTTTCCATTGAAAAGTGTAATCTACGCCCTACGCATACCATCATATGAGATAGACAGAACAGGAGGCAAATCTCCAGATAAGATTCCCAGCCCCGCTGAAGATGACAAAATACAACGAACTCATACAAACGTATGCGAAAAAGAGAAGATAGTTTTTTTAATATTAATATAATAGAATAGCCGTGCAGGCTATCTCAGAAAGAAGGCTGGGTTCCCAAATTGTTATATAGGGTTGCACGAATTTGACAAATTCTTGTATTCTTCGATTGGGTTGATACAGGGTCTTTCAAACTGGGTTCTCAGAAGTTAATAATTGAAAGACATAGAATTTGAATTTAAACTGAAACAGTTTTTATTACTTTTACACTTTAAAAATAATATCTTCCATGTGGCCACCTTTTGCCTCTCTACAGTACCTGATTCTTTTATCAAAATTTTCAATCATATTCTAGCATAGTTCCGGTTCCTTCTCCCCAATAACTCTAACGGTGTCAAATCACAGGACCTGGAAGGCCAATTCACGTCACCGAATTTGGAAATAAGATGGTCTGGAAACTCTGTATGCAGTAATTGCCAAGTTTGTCTGGCTGTATGACACGTAGCCCCTTCTGTATATGTTGAAACCACATGTCCTCAGTATCAATATTTTCCAGTTTTGAACATAAAAAAGTTGTGATCATGTCGCAATCTCCTCCAGCATCATTTTCGAAAAAGTACGGGCCAATCACCACCACAATGCACACCAAACAGTGACTCTTTGTGGATGCGTTGGCCACCGATCTCGAAATGTGCTTCGTCCTCAAATATGATTTTTTTGAAAAATCTTGTTCCAATATCCAATTCGCAAAGTTCCAAGGCATGGAATGATCTTGTGGCTGCAATTCTTGTGTTAATTGAACTTTGTAGGCCTTCAATGCCAAATCTTTGCGCATGATACGCTATACAGTTGACTCGAAAGTCCCAATTGTTGTGAAAATCGGTAAATGAAAATTGAAAACAACAACAAAAATTAATTTGAAAAACCCTTTAAAAAACAATCAGGAAATTCGTTCATCGATTTCAGTTTAAGTGTTTTGATTTTGTTGATAGGGGGAAGGGATCGAATGGATAAATTGATGGTGGTGATATCATCGATTGGGTTTTGAGAAATAATTCCAGTACCTAATTTAAGTCTCGAGAATAAGTTGTTCGTTTTTGAAACACATTTTTTTTATTTGAAAAAAGTATAATTCATTGATGAGAAAAAGTAGATTCCATTAATGTAGCCTCATCGTCAATCCAAATGACCACGAGCCGCAACTGCTGACTCCTAGTAAATTAAATAATGAATCAGAATGAAAAATGATGTTATTTTTCGAATGATTTTCATGAAAAAAATCGATAAATTTAAAAAATGAAAAAACCATGCCATCCGGAAGCCCCACTATTGAGTTGGATCATTTGCACCCAAAAAGATCTCTGAAAGAAACCGTAGCCTTCAAATCGTGCCTCGCTTTCTCCTTTTCAGGATGTCATTGAAATACCTTCATGCTTTCAAATGATCTCATTGAATTGTTGAATATCTTTCGTCGAGATTCGTGAAAAATAATTCTATATTTTTTTTCCAGTATGCCCCGGCTAATTATGCTACCCCATTTCAATGGCGGCGTTCAAGTATCTACTCCTCCTAGATCTCCTGGTAGTCCATCGAGTAGTCCTCTCCCTGACATATCTTCACGGAGTGTTAGTCCATCATCTCCGTTGTCGATGTCGCGGCAGAGTGCCTTTTCTCTCGTATGCCGCAAGGATTTGCAGCAGAAAAATTATCTTTCTTTGAGAGGTAGGTTGAATTTTTGTAGATTTAAAAAAAGGATAGGATTTGTTGACCCAAATTTGGCCATGTCGAATAGTTGACTCAGTCAGGCGGTTGTGGCAAGGATAAACTGATTATAATTCGATTTCGTTCCAATAAAAATAAATTATATTTTATTATTTAGTCCACAAACCAGGGGAAATTTTTTTTTTTTGTATTTCAGGCGTTGGTGCTCTGATGTATGCCAATTCCATGAGTCCCCTAGTATCGCCCAGCTATCATCCCTATTTTTGGCATCCAATTCCAGGATTATACATGCCATACTCACCAACAAATAGGTCGGAAACCCAGAGTCCTGACAAAACCACCACGATAGACTCCAGGGAAACCCCGGAAAAAACGAGAATGGGTGAGTACATAATGATCATGTTGGAATGAGGAAAGAATTTGCCAATATTTCGAATGCAAGTTATAATATACATATACCAACAAAAAATAATCAATAATACCGTATAGAGAAAATTTTATGAGCAATCCATAACACTCCACAATCAGTACTTTCAGTTGAGTGTTCCAATAATTCAAAATTATAATTGTTTGTACTTTGGTTCTCATTTTCCTTGAAATGACACTTAATTTTCACAGAATTATCAGCCTATATCTAAAATGACTCATTAGACAAAAGACACAAACAAACTAAAGCTTCTTCTGCTAATTCATATATCATAAACTCCGTTCTTGAGTGACTCATTATACTGATTATTCTACCAGCTCAATTATATCAATTATCCCTAAGCAATAGTTATAGATATTAACGTTCAAGCAGAACAACATAAACTGCGACAATTTAGGACGTTTCAGGAAAGAGACTGATAACGTTGAAGTAAAGTGAAAGTAATCAATCCACTTTGCTTCTTCTACATTATCATGAATTTATTTTTTCATGATTCCTGACCTCGTTTATTATTCAAACGGACATTGGTGGAATGAAATAGGACTATTTCTAGCGATTTATTTCAATGGCGGCCACAAAAACTTTCCAGAATATTTTTTATATAATATTTTCCCCCAACTCATTCGAATCCAAGACGAACTTTCGATTTAGTATAGATAAGAGGGTAAAAACATAGTAATTCCTCATTTATTCATATATACAAAAAAAAAATTGAAAATTTATTGAATAATTCTCAAATGAACTTGAAAGGAAGAACTATACAACAACAAATAACATAAAAATGAATGATAATATTAGAGAATATGTAAAGATATCGGGAATTTAACATAAAATAGCTACTAGAATAAATGAAAGTTTACCCTACCAATGAGATTTTTGGGTAGTTTTGAAAAAAATCTTATCCACACAGCAGGCGGAAAATGCACCATTTCGCGTAGATAAGAGATAATTATCTATAGGAGTTATAATTATTGCGAGAGGTAGAATGAAAATTATTCAATAATATGATCAACGGAAACCTTACTTCACAAATTGAATTATAAGCCTCGGTACACATATCGATTCCTACAGAAACTATATTTAAATAATACATCTATTTGATGGAGGCAAATTTAGATTTAATGGTATCCAGTAAAAAAATCTCGAAATCACCTCGACGACGAATCCAGTACTATTCGCCGAGTCAATGATTACACTCTATTGTCATTTTCATCAATAACTTATCTGAGGATTTCATTGGTAATCAGACCTCAGTCGTTTGTCATGTTCTTCACAAATGACTTTTTAATTAATATTTACGATATCCTAATGTTTTTTCCCAATCTTCGAAAGTGGCACAGCAATTCATGTGTGATAATTAAACGTATGATGCAAATATCAACTTATCCACTTGTTCAGGAGGACAATGGCAAATTTATCAAGCCAAGACCAAAATGGGAAATATACATATTTCATAACATTCGTGTCATAAAATAAATTGGTTGATGAAATTACTCAAATTTTTGTTTGACATTGACTTCGCAATTCAAAGCACTGATGTGAAGTCAGGAGCTTTTGCGGTCACCCATCCAGGTACTGAACCCGCATAACGCTGCTTGGCTTCGAGTCAATTGACACAACATTCAGCTTGACAGCGATTTCAAATCAATTTGGGATTCTGAAAAGTTGTTTAGTGAAAAATTAACTTTTATTCGACATTATGTGAATCAAACCGGCCGTCAGTTTGACAAATAATGTCATTTTCATAAAAACACCCAAAGAGAGGATCCCCAGTTTAAATAAAAATAATAATGAAAAGATGGAACCACAGAATCATATGAAATATATCAAATTTTGCAATACCTGGTCAGAAAAACACAATTTTCCTTTCACGTGGAGTAGCTTTGAGGGTTAAACGATTTTATCGATGCCCCATATGTAGACACACATTTTCAGCAACATATGGCGAATATATTTTGAGATAACGTTTTTACAAAAAAAATTTTTTGATCCTTCTTTTTTCGAATTATCAAGAAAAAATCAAGATGATTTTACCTACCTTTGAAACCCTTCAGCGGATTTCCTCCATTTGAAAATTTTACTGGCGCATTCAGACCTAGAATTCCTCATTTTCGAGTCTAACCTAATCGTTCATTCTTGGCTCAAAATTCAAAAAATAAATATAGGGTGTTTGAGATTCTAAAAAATTGTTTGATTTTAGTAATTGACTTTGAAGAAAAATGCTCCTTCTATTGAAATACGAATAAACATAGTTTGTTGGGGCGTCAGCTTGACAGCGATTTCGAATCAATTTGGAATTCTGAACAATTGTTCAGTGAAAATCAACTTTTATTTGACATGAGGTGACAGAGATTATGAAACGAACCACAGATTCTGTGAATCAAGCCGGCCGTCAATGTGGAAATAATGTCATTTTCATGAAAACACCCAGATAGATGATACCCAGTTCAAATAAAAATAATAATGAAGAGATGGAACCACAGAAATATATGAAATATATCAAATTCTGCAGCAGCTGTTCAGAAAAACTCAATTTTCCTTTCACGTGGAGCAGCTATGAGGTTTAAACGATTTTATCGATGCTCCATATGTAGACACACATTTTCAGCAGCATATGGTAAATAGATCTTGAGATAACGTTTTTACAGAAAAATTTTTTTGATCCTTTTTTTTGGAATTACCAAGAAAAATCAAGATGAATTTACCTACCTTTGAAACCCTTCAGCGGATTTTCTCCATTTGAAAATTTTACAGACCAGGAATTCTTCATTTTCGAGTCTAACCTAATCGTTCATTCTTGGCTCAAAATTATCAAGAAAAAATCAAGATGAATTTACCTACCTTTGAAACCCTTCAGCTGATTTTCTCCATTTGTAAATTTTACTGGCGCATTCAGACCTCGAATTCTTCATTTTCGAGTCTAACCTAATCGTTCATTCTTGGCTCAAAATTCAAAAAATAAATATAGGGTGTTTGAGATTCTAAAAAATTGTTTGGTTTTAGTAATTGACTTTGAAAAAAAATGCTTCTTCTATTGAAATACGAATAAACATGGTTTGATGGGGCGTCAGCTTGACAGCGATTTCGAATCAATTTGGAATTCTGAACAATTGTTCAGTGAAAAATAAACTTTTATTCGACATGAGGTGACAGAGATTATGAAACGAACCACAGATTCTGTGAATCAAGCCGGCCGTTAATGTGGCAAATAATGTCATTTTCATGAAAACACCCAGATAGATGGTACCCAGTTCAAATCAAAATAATAATGAAGAGATGGACCCACAGAATTATATGAAATATATCAAATTTTGCAGCAGCTGTTCAGAAAAACTCAATTTTCCTTTCACGTGGAGCAGCTATGAGGTTTAAACGATTTTATCGATGCTCCATATGTAGACACACATTTTCAGCAGCATATGGCGAATAGATTTTGAGATAACGTTTTTACAGGAACATTTTTTTGATCCTTTTTTTTTTCGAATTATCAAGAAAAAATCAAGATGAATTTACCTACCTTTGAAACCCTTCAGCGGATTTTCTCCATTTGAAAATTTTACTGGCGCATTCAGACCTCGAATTCTTCATTTTCGAGTCTAACCTTATCGTTCATTCTTAGCTCAAAATTCAAAAAATAAATATAGGGTGTTTGAGATTCTAAAAAATTGTTTGATTTCAGTAATTGACTTTGAAGAAAAATGCTTCTTCTATTGAAATACGAATAAACATAGTTTGTTGGGGCTTCAGCTTGACAGCGATTTCGCATCAATTTGGAATTCTGAACAATTGTTCAGTGAAAATCAACTTTTATTTGACATGAGGTGACAGAGATTATAAAACGAACCACAGATTCTGTGAATCAAGCCGGCCGTCAATGTGGCAAATAATGTCATTTTCATGGAAACACCCAGATAGATGATACCCAGTTAAATAAAAATAATAATGAAGTGATGGAACCACAGAATTATATGAAATATATCAAATTTTGCAGCACCTGTTCAGAAAAACTCAATTTTCCTTTCACGTGGAGCAGCTATGAGGTTCAAACGATTTTATCGATGCTCCATATGTAGACACACATTTTCAGCAGCATATGGCGAATAGATCTTGAGATAACGTTTTTACAGAAAAATTTTTTTGATCCTTTTTTTTTTCGAATTATCAAGATGAATTTACCTACCTTTGAAACCCTTCAGCGGATTTTCTCCTTTTGAAAATTTTACTGGCGCATTCAGACCTCGAATTCTTCATTTTCGAGTCTAACCTAATCGTTCATTCTTAGCTCAAAATTCAAAAAATAAATATAGGGTGTTTGAGATTCTAAAAAATTGTTTGATTTTAGTAATTGACTTTGAAGAAAAATGCTCCTTCTATTGAAATACGAATAAACATAGTTTGTTGGGGCGTCAGCTTGACAGCGATTTCGAATCAATTTGGAATTCTGAACAATTGTTCAGTGAAAAATAAACTTTTATTTGACATGAGGTGACAAACATTATATAACATACCAAAGATTCTGTTAACCAAACCGGCCGTCAGTGTGACAGATAATGTCATTTTTATGAAAACACCGAAAGAGATGGTCCCCAGTTCAAATTAAAATAATAATGAAGAGATGGAACCACAGAATTATATGAAATATATCAAATTTTACAATACCTGTTCAGAAAAATTTTCCTCTCACTTTGCAATTTGCAGCGATGTTTCAATCAGACCTTGCGTTTCGATGAGGTCGTGATATTGACACTCGAATTTGGCCGCTAAGCGGAATAGTCGACTCGGCGAGGATAAAACCTCGTATTGCGCGGAAAGTTTCCCGACTGTTTGGGCTGATTTTAATGATAAAATTTCATTATTTGCACTCGTTCTCCAACGCTATAATCTTTCACAAGCTTCCGAACAATTTAGAAAAAAATATGGATACAGTTTGAACAAATCTCGAACCTTTTTTTAACCCTAATTTGAAGTTATAAACAATAATAAAGAAACAGGCATTTTCTTCAAGTTGTAAATTTTTCTCTAGATGACGATGTACCTCTCAACCTTTCCATGAAGAAAAACTCAAGGACACAGAGCATCTGGTCGCCGGGCAGCCTTTGTGAGGAAGAAATGAAAAGTGCCTCGAAAAACCAATCTTCGCCAACGAGTACGAGTATAAGCAGTTCTGGCAGGACCCCGGAGAGCCAGTGGAATTGGGATTATGTGGAGCGAGATAGCCCCAAGGTGACCAGCATTGGACCCACTGGAGAAAAACAATTCACAGTAAGTTATTTTTGAATTTCAAAGCATCAACAAAAAGAAAATAGAAAATATTATGAATTCATTCAATGTTCCTTCTGCGAAACCCCAGACAACATACCTTATATTTCTGGGTCGAAAATGGTCGTCCATCATTTTTATCGTCTATCGTATTATTGCATACATTATGTCGGATAGATTTTCATGTTAACAGATTCAAAAGTTGGAGAAACCGTACTTTGTCTGGATTTAATGAAAGGTCCGAGCCGATTAAAGTAAAAGCATTATTTATTAAAGTACTGGCCATCAAAATGACTTGATCGTTACCGTTTTGACTATGATTTAGAATGATGTACTTTTAATGTCCCAAGCTTGTTTCAGAAGTTGAACTTATTGCATCTCTATTATTTATAGCTGAATTGCTGCCTCTAAGTTGAATAATGTAGTTGCCCCATTAATGTTTTCCACGGTTTTCCGAGGTTCCGAAATCAATTCCTCGCATGCATGTTTTCCACCACTAATTATTTATTCAAGTTCTTGTTTTATGAATCCAATCTGGTCGTTATATTCGCTCAATGATTGATAGAAAAAGGGGAGAATACAAAATCTGTTAATCTGATTTAAATACTATACCTCGCGTAAAATGGAAATCGATTCGATATGGGGTCATTTCATTTTCATTTTTCAATATAGAAAAAAATGGATTATGCTCTTCATGAAAGAGATATAAATTATAGATTTAAGTTTTCCAGAATGTAGGATGAAATATATTCTATCTAAGTCCGTACATTATTTCCTCGTAATCTTTTCATCATCAAATTCATCTGTACCGATTTGAATTGATTGTTTTGAATCAGGCATCATGAAATTAAATATTCATAGGGCTTTACGCAAACACTAATCGGATTAAGCCGATTAAAGATCACTGATCTTAGCGTTCGAAAAGTACCCCGAAGAATTTCATATAGTTAAATACCAAAAATTAAAGTACAAAAAAAGAATATAATATGCAAAAATGGACTAATCTAAAAATTTCTCGATTTATGTCAAAAAGATTAATGAAGTATATTAATCCAAGAATTAGACCAGGCAATAGAGATTTTTCCGTGACAAAAATCGAAGAAAAAACCGCGAGTAGAGGTTTACGTGGGGTGGTCCGTAGATGTTGAGAGATATTTTTTCGACTCGCTAATATGATGATTACCTTTCCAGTAATTTCGAACAAACACCAAAAACTGTGTTTTTTTACAGTTTTGCTTTTAAAATTTGAACCAATGAAGCGATGCTGCCACTTTCTACGACAGAACTGAAGAGAATGAAAAGATGAAGAAAATGAGTTTCAGAGCAACTTAATCGGGTCATTATTACCGTAGAAAAGCCAAAAAAACCATAAAAATCAGCGTTTTTTCAAACATTCATAACTCGGCCATTTTCAATGTTGTAGCTCTGGTTTTCCGGATGCAAGTAGTGGTCAATTCGTACTTTGAGTGTGCATAACCCGGACGTTGTCGGATGAATAGTTTTTGTGTAATTGCGATTCGAATTATTTTAGATACTATTTTCCGGAAGGGCTGGATGCGTCGGAAGTTGTCCGATTTTAATTTGAAACTGATTTTGAAAGTGAAAGTACAGAACTACAAAACGTCAATCTTGATTTTTCGTTAAAATGTTGCAAAATGGGCGAAAAAAACGTGCAAACACGACCAAAACCGAATTTTTGAAAAAACGCTGATTTTTACGGTTTTTCTGACTTTTCTACGATAATAATGATTCTATTGAGTTACATTAGCACTCATTCTCTTCGTATTTTCATTCTACACAGTTTCGGTGGTGAAAATATCAGCATCAACTAATTGGTTCAGATTTTACAAGCAAAAAACTGAAAAAAACACCGTTTTTTGGTGTTTTTTCGGAATTACAAGAAAAGTAATCATATTTGCGTGTCGAAAACATATCACTAAACATCAACGGAGCACCCCACGAACCCCCATACTCAGTTTTCTTTTACTATTATCATCACAGACAGAATGACCCTTTATGCTCTATTGCCTGGTCTAAATATGTTTGTTTCTAGTGACTTCCTCGTTGTGCTGAACTTTTTTATTTACTGGATTGTTTATCACTAAGGTGTTTCAAAAACTGACAAATTTCTAATTAAGTACACAAAACAGAAAAAACAACGAGTCATCTTAACTGCAAGAGCTTATTTTGAATTTCATCGACACGCTTTCTGAGTTTTGGAATTGTTTTTTGATTTTTTGATGATGTTATGACGAAATTCATATAGTTGGAAAAGAAACAAATCGGGCACTCAGCTTCAGGCTAAGACTTCTGAAACAACGGTGAAATTGAACCACGAGCTATCTGTGTATAACTTATATACGCCTGGTAGGGCAAAATGCGAGGAGCCCTGCGACTTTTGAAACTCGGCGTTGAGGTAACTGGATCACGCCACTTCATGATGATAGCTAACCCAACAAGCTTACTAAACCTCATTTTCATTTCAACCTTCGATATTTTCTTGACACCCCCATTTATAAACATAATTCAATTTTCCTAAAAAAAAGTCTGAACAAATCACCGACATCATCGATACGTATTGCATATTTTGATCATTCTCATGAAGTGATATCCCCGGATATCGAAGTAATAGCACCTTGTGAATTATTCATTTCAGGAAACGAACCCTTTCGACAAAGGAAACCCATTTCCTCCAAAGAAAATTATTTTTCGGAAATGTTTCCGTCCATAGATAGAAGGGTTGGGATTCCTGTAATCCTGTATGTTAATTACAACCATCAGTCCACTTAATGTCCATCATAATCGACGTTTCTACCGAATCTTAAGGAAAGCAATAAACGCTGAATATTTTCAGTTAATATTTCATTTAATTACTGTCCGTCGACGGAAGAAGAGTAACGGAATAGGAAAACTCCAGCTAATTGCGCTGAGAAATAATTCAAAGGAATAAAATGTTCTTGCTGGATTACCACTGTTGGTTTAATTGCTTTCTAATTACTAAATACTTATTTGTTTTTATTACTTATAGACATATTCCACAGTGGTTTCTGTCGTCACGACATCATTACTGAATAATTGATGATTTTCTCCTGCTTGAATAATAAATATCGAAACTATCGTCTTCTATAGAGATATATTTATCGAATAGACGATATTATAGCTCGAAAATCAGTTGAATTGTTCGGTGAAATGGCACTACTTCAAGGATTATTAGGTACGATGCTATCAGAAGCTTTGTAGAAGTGAACAAATTTCTACAGGTTATTTACTTTGGTTTATTCAAGGATCCGTTCACCTATGCGTTGGTTCACGATTCCAAATAAAAAAAACTTTTTTTGGTCATTATATGGTTTTTATTCTACAGATTTTCTATAGGGTCTTTCAAATTAAGTTTTCGAAAGCAAATAATCGAAAGACATGGAATTTGAATTCAAACTGAAGAAGTTTTTATTAATTTTTGAAATACAATGTTTGCCATTTACAATTACATTCTGGCATAGTTGCGGCTCTATCTCACCAATAACTCGAATAATTTCTGCTTCCAAAGCTTCAAAGTTTCGAGGATTATCCTTGTAGACCTGTGCTTTCACATAGCCCCAGATAAAGAAGTCTAACGGTGTCAAATCACAAGATCTGGAAGGCCAATTCACGTCACCGAATCTGGAAATACCACTGTCTGGAAACTTTGTTTGCAGTAATAGCAAAGTTTCTCTGGCTGTATGACACGTACCCCCATCTTGTTGAAAATATGACAATTCAATATTCATATCAATGACAAGAGAAGAAAATATTTAAAAAAAAAAATAAATTTTTTTTCAGTGTCAGCAATGTGGGAAATCTTTCAAGAGGTCGTCAACCCTTTCCACACATCTACTCATACATTCAGACACCAGGCCGTACCCTTGCCAGTATTGTGGGAAGAGGTTTCATCAAAAATCAGACATGAAGAAACACACCTATATACATACCGGTAAGTTCAAAACATTGCTCATTTTCACTTAATGGTAATTAATGATTATGAAATGCGAAGGAAAACTGGGAAGTGGAAATCTTCAACCCTCGATTTCCTTCAGTCATCTTTGACAAACGTTCGAAGAAAAAAATAACTGGCACCTTCCCGAAATTCCCAGGGTTTATGTTTTGGATAGTATAGGATTCAATGATGAATAAGAAAAAATTCATTGTTGAAACGTGAAAGACAATGAGAATCAATATTTCATGGACGAATTAATAGAAATCAAGTGAAAAACCAGGAACAACACGATATAACGGTCGAATCGGTCATGTCATCCTTCTTTAGTTTTTGTTATCGAATAACCTAACGTACAATCAGTGGACTGAATAACCATTTGTAATCAATGATTTGAACAAATACCGAAAAAACCTTCAGTTGATTATTGCTTATCGTCGAACTGTGTAACTAAGTACTCGCAAGTCTTTACTGATCATGGTTTTCAATACCAGTAAAGAAGGAGGACGATTTACGGAAACAAAAAATAGGTAATTGTTGCGTTACATTTTGTATGATCAGTATAAACACATAGATTGCTCGAAATGAATCATCATTAAAAATGATAGGGTATGATACAGGTCCCATCAATTATTCATTACGAAGTAGGGAGCGCATGAAGCTATATCTTTTTCCAGTTATCGTGCGTAGGGTTCATTTTTGTCCTTAGTATTTACGTTCCTGAAATGGTGTTGGATTGTTTTCAATAATTAACATGAATAAGGATTTTTCAACTGAAACTAGATACCCTTTCTAAAATTTCTGCTTTTCACATGCGTGAGGCAACATCGCATTTTTTCAAGGGAGACCTAGAAAACCGCATATTTCATTTCATTGAGGGAAAATTAAATAGGGATGCTCTATTTCCGTCCAACCTAGCTCAGTTTCCTAACGGGCAACAACGGAAAAGCGCGTTGAAATTTCCTAAAACTCGTCATATCTGTCAAGGATTATTACGAGTGCTTGAAAAGCACTACAAGAAGCAATGAAAAATTTTCGGGAATTTCTATGAGTAACAAAATCAACGAAACGAACTGAAAATGATAATTTTAATTATCTTCGTTAAGTCAAATACATCTACCCTGCAAATTTCAGATAGATTGCTCGATCCATAGTCGGAAAATCGGGGAAAATTGAGGAAATTTCTATGGAATGGAGTAGCAAAATTGGCAAAATTAACTGAAAATGATAATTTTTACTATCTTCTTCAAGTCGAATCGCGGCATCTACCCTGCAAATTTCAGATGGATTGCTCGATCCAGTGTCGGAAAATCTGGAAAAATTGAGAAAATTTCTATGGAATAGAGTACCAAGTTGACAAAATAAACTGAAATTGATCATTTACACTGCCTTCGTCGAGTCAAATAGCCGCATCTACCCTGCAAACTTCAGATGGATTGCTCGATTCAGAGTCGGAAAATCTGGAAAAATTGAGGAAATTTCTATGGAATAGATTAACAAAATTGACAAAATAAACTGAAAATGATAATTTTAAGTATCTTCGTCAAGTCAAATAGCCGCATCTACCCTGCAAACTTCAGATGGATTGCACGATCCACAGTCGGAAAGTCTGGAAAAATTGAGGAAATTTTTATGGAATGGAGTAACAAAGTTGACAAAATAAACTGAAATTGATCATTTAAATTGCCTTCGTCGAGTCAAATAGCCGCATCTACCCTGCAAATTTCAGATAGATTGCTCGATCCATAGTCGGAAAATCGGGGAAAATTGAGGAAATTTCTATGGAATAGATTAACAAAATTGACAAAATAAACTGAAAATGATAATTTTAAGTATCTTCGTCAAGTCAAATAGCCGCATCTACCCTGCAAATTTCAGATAGATTGCTCGATCCATAGTCGGAAAATCGGGGAAAATTGAGGACATTTCTATGGAATAGAGTAACAAAATTGATAAAATAAACTGAAAATGATAATTTTAATCATCTTCGTCAAGTCAAATAGCCGTATCTACCCTGCAAACTTCAGATGGATTGCTCGATTCAAGGTCGGAAAATTTGGAAAAATTGAGGAAATTTCTATGAAATAGAGTAACAAAATTGATAAAATAATATTGAAATAAATTGAAATTGATGATTCAAATTACCTTCGTCGAGTCAAAAGACCAATTTCAATGAAGATCGGGGATCTGCTTATTTGTGCCAAATTTGAGCAAGATATCTCGGTATTGCGTTATTTTTACCCTTATCGAATGTGTCGTTTCAAAAATGATAAAATGAAAATTTGAAAAACATGTGACATCGGGTGTTTTAGGGCTTTTCCTCAGATTCATCTTCAGATCGGTCACCCATTCAGGTATGTAGGTGCTTCGAAATTATCGCAAATACAGGGAGCCGTATTCAATCGAATTCAACAGTTTCCACCTCGATATATTTCACGATATTTCCATACGGAATTGAAAATGTCAGATTTCCATAGTTTACACGTGAAATTCTGGAAAAAAACATTATGAGGCTAGGAAATAGTTAGAAAACATTACTTTTCAGTATTCCTTACATCAAATCTTTTTTCAACTATGTATTTTCAACCCAATCAATTTCAACTGCATTCTCGTCGAAAATAATTTCTCCAAGAATCGTCCGATAGAATCATAGAATCATATGGAATATATTAAGTGTAATTTCTTGAACCAAATCAGATAAATAAAAAAAAATTTCCATGTTGAATGGCTGTAAAACTGAATTGTTTATGATGTAAACACAAAATTCCAATAGTTTCTGATCCTCACGAAATGTCACATGAATCTTCGTGTCGTTATTTTATAACTACAAAGTTTCAACTGGATATTTTTCGAATTATTGAGAAAAAAAGATGGCCATATACTAAGAAACCCTTGAGCGATTTCTGCCAATTATTGACTTAACCGCGCATTCGCCGCATTCATAAAAAAAAATGTTGAAAGAAACCGTATATGTGAAGTGTTCTGGGATACAAGGGAGGCTAGACGGTGTCTCCTATGAGCACTGTCGAAACAAACTGATTGTCGCTTCTTTTTCGATTCTGGATGCAGCCCTGGCGAACAAACGAAAAAATCCATTATCATCTAATCATCGTCTGCCGGGTTAACATTATGTGTCGATAAAAAAGAGCACGGCGCCCAGCATAATGTATGTACGTGGCGTAGCGATGGTCGAGCCGCACAGAAAGCTCCATACAGACCGGAAAGGTGTAAATCAATGAAGTAATATTTTAACAAATCTGACTGGTCGCGACAGTTATGAATAGCCATATTCTCCGCACAATAATCAAATCTAAAGCTTTTACCTCGGTGCCACGCCATCATTAGTATTAATGTCGATCATAAAAAGCTGATTTGTGTCACCTCCATGACAATAATTTCATAATACAGATATGGAATATACTGAACCTCAAACTTTATATTACGTCCGTTTTATATCTGACACACCATAATGCAATAAAGTCGATTTATTACTCGATTTTTTCCCGAACAATTCCCGGGTTTCAGTATCGATCGATCATCCTGTAACGTTCGGATCGATGACGACGAGTGGTGAATTCGAAACGACTACTTGAGTCTCTAGAAAAACGCCTTATTCGAAGACGATGGACGTACAATGAGTATGCGGCGCGAGCAATGGCATTGCAGGAGCTTCCTCTTATATTATTTTTCTATATCCCTAAGGAAAGTACTATACCCACTATAGTAGAAAAAATCTTCTGAATGACTGAGAATTTTGTGTCAGAATATATTGATTTATTGTTTCCAATATCCTAGACACTCTGATGAATAATGAATCCAAAATTCGGATAAAATGAAGACCGTCCGTCCGCCACCCAAAGCTTTCTTAGAAAACTAAAAAAGCTAATACAACAAAACTGTCTAGGAAATTCTTTTAGAAAAATGAAAAAAAACTGATTCATATTCAGGTTTTTGCGCGCTTGTTTCTGAATAACCATTTTCGAATTTTGAGTCGAAAATGGTCTTCAACGATTAGTTTGAATTCACAGATGAAGAATTGCTGGTCAAATTCAATTCTGTAAATTCGTCCAGCTAAACGTAAACACCATAACTTTCGAAAGAAAAGACCTACACACTCAAAGAAATTTTCCAGGATATACAACAGGAATTCGGTTACTTCTACACGAAATTCACCCTATATAAGCGACAGCAGGAATATTTGTTGATTTTAAGTGACAATTTCGGTCGTTTAAATCTTCTAGAAATAACCAGTTCCACATGAATTGATGCAACCAAACTGCAGTTTGTCATTTCAACAGGATAATAATACTGTGACGAAAACCGGAATATGCGTGACTATCTAAAGATTGAATTCGTGAAAAGGTGTCTGGAAGGGGGAGAATTTATATTATATTATAACCTATCTTTACATTATTCTAATGAATTATAATGATATATAATAATAATGTTTATTCGCAAAATAAATACAATCTAGGTTATAAAGTTAAGAATATGAATAAACAGAGATATCAGTGAAGTAACAACTATGATAAATTATTACTTGTGCGTGGATTAGAGAGACATTCATCGAAAACTAGTAATGAGAGACCCCATAATAGATATGAAGAAATTTTTCGATTTCGGACTCATATTAGCGAATTTGATTACAAAATTACGGTCTACAACTGCTCACACGTTTTCTGTCGCTTCTCAATCCTTTAGGTAGTATCTTTTTAGTTTTGTCTTTCCGGTGGCGCCCTCTGTTGAGTGGTACGGTAAATGTTGGGCCGTCGGTGCAGATTGCTACAGATCTTATCTTTCTTCCTTCCTCTGATCTGATCTAAACTGAATTTAACCTCTGTATTCCTGTTAAACCCCTTTTTCCCCGTTCCTTCCCACACTATGATTCTTGATCATATACTCACCCTTTTTCATTTTTCTTGTATTTCTCAGGAAGAGTTATTCAAGGGTTAGTATTAAACGTAGATCGAAAATAATCAATTCTAGGTAGGTGGCCAAAAAATGCCAAAAACATGCAATATACTAAATTTGAATTTTACATTCTGACTGAGAAGAAAATAGGCTAGATTTAGCATCAAAAATGCCAAACCGGTATCAGTGCGTTCGATATCTTCGAGGTGATTATCGAATCGCTGTTTCATCATGTTCGTTTCTTCGTCGGAAACCGATATTTCATTCCGAACAACTTCAACAATGGTACAACATGGATTAAAATACCTACCGGAATCGACATGTTAGATTACAAGTACATAATGTTCTCAGAACGGTCTTTTCTTGTTGTAATAACAATAGTTGCGTTTGAACAACCGGAATTCATTCAACCGGAAATTCCCGGGATTCGTTTTTTCAGTGCAGTTTTGAAGTTTTCAGGGTGCGTTCAATGTCTGAATGCACTGGTTGATTCTGAATGGGTGAAATCCGCCTAAGGGTTCCGTAGATATAGTCATCTGATTTTGTTTTTCTCAATAATCCTATCTGATTGAAATTCTGTAGTTAGTAGTAAAATAGCGACACGAAGGTTCATGAGGATCGTAAGACTAGAATAATCAAATAAATTCTTTTCAACAAGTACATTTTTGTGGAGAAATTTGAGATGAATGGGTAACCGATCTGGCAATGAATTTCTACGAGCCTGCAAAAGCTCCTGACTTCGCGTCGGTGCATTTCGCGAATTTTTCAGTTTTTGCGTCATTCCTCAAGATCTTCACGGAGAACTTTGTAATGAGACTCTTGGGTTTTTTCTTGATAAATAAAATTTTGGGAGCATATTGCGGAAAGTCCTTGAATAAACGCTGTCAATTTCAGGGTTGATGGTGAATGTGGGACACCCTGTAAATATGGATGTGAAAAAAATTCACACTTTATTCATCTGAAGTATCTTCGCGAAACTATCTGGTTTGTACACTTCGATTGAAATTAAAATCGCATAAAAGCTTTCAATGAAATTGTAAAGAACCCCGTGTTTATTCTGTGTCTTAAGAAATCATAGAATTGACTTCGGTTAATGTGATTGGAATTGTTAGGAAAATAATGTCATCGAGTTTCATTGTAATAAACGGAAATAAATCTACCTATTCGAGCGTGCGAAGTTCACTCTATTCCATGAAAATCTCTTGTAAATATTTGTTAACAATCGGAATGGAAAGTGGATATTTATATTTCTGAGCGGATGAGGCGACAGGTCGAATAAGAAATTCCAATCCAAACAAACAGTTCAATCACTTTATTCTGAAGATAAGACAGTATTTTCCTCTGAGTAACGCACATAATTGAAATTGCTTCTAGGTTAGGCTAGGAAAGAATTATTTTTCTTTGGGCAGAAAAGTGGCAGTTCACCTTTTCAAAAATGTTCCGGACTGGTTCTGAACGCTTTCCAAACAAAGCCATAATGTAAGTTCGCGAAAGGAGTTTCGCAAAAAAATGGTAAAATCATGGGATATTTTCTGTTCTGATGAGTTGGTGATTTCAAACAACGACGAACTTCATGCAAATGACCCGCTTGTTCTTCACGATGATTAAATCGACGTAAACAGATTTCAATGTAAATCACCCACATTTCTCGGGAGTCATTTAAAACTATTCGAAAAACATAATAGGAAGTTCGCTAAAATATTATAAGTACGTGCGATAAGTGTACGTAATCAAAGAAATCAGATCTAACGTGTCTGATAGAGTCCTTCCGCACCTTGTGTTTTCTGTGCGGTCTTGCCGTTACAAATAATTGATCGCAGATGAAAGTTCCGACCGGCCAATAATGCAAATCGTTCGGCCGCTAGGACGTCGAGAAAAATCGTTATAATTAAAAATGAAAATTTGAACGGGACAGGTGAAATTCAAGGACGGATTAGATATTTCAGGTGATGATTCTTTCAATTTCTATAAATTATTCTGGACGTGACTGTCCATTGCCTCGGCATAGGCGTGCTACAAATTTATAAGCTTATATGGGGATATTCTAGGATCTAGGATAAAATGTGTCGTTTGGGGAATCAATAAGAATAAAGCATATTTTTTTCAATCAAAAACCGTTAACAGAAATTCTTTCAAGAGGTTCATTTACATTAATTGTCCAAATTTATGTATTCTAAAGATTAAATTAATTGGATATTTGGATGTCCATGAAAGGAAGCTGTTGCTATAAAAAAAATCGAGATCTTGTTCGAACTCATCACCAGAGCGGTCATCCATCCAATTGTACTGAACCCGCACAACGCTGCTTGACTCCAAGTCAACATTCAACTTGACAGCGATGCCAATTTGGGTTTCAGAAATGTTGTTCAGTGAAAAATCTACTTATTCATGATAATATTTGATTATACATGGGATGACACTGTAGCGAGACTATAAAACCAAAGATTATGAAGCGAAAGATAGATTTTGTGAACCCAACCGGCCGTCAGTGCGACAAATAATAATATCATTATATAAAAACGAAACTTCAAGACATGGAATCAAAGAATTATATTTCATATGTAGATACGAAATTTCAGCAGGATATAGCGAAAAGTTTCTGTGATACCGTAGTTTCGTCATTCGATCCTCACGAACTTCCACTTGAACCTTCTTGGCGTTTATTTTACAACTAAATGAAAAGTTTCAATTTGATCTTATAGGTATTTTCTGAATGATTGACAAAAAAAAAGAATTTGACCACGATTCCTCTACCTCTGTGTCCAACCTCCAACCTTATCCTTCGAGACAAATCTCGGCTCAAAATTCTACATTTTTAGAAATTTGGGTAAACCAAACGCTCTTGTTCATCGATCAACAATCGCGCAAAAGTATGAGAGAGTTTTGGGGACGGAATGGATAATAGTATATTATTAAACGAGCGGCAATGTATAGGTCATAACTCACGCAGATGAAGTTTGCAACGTGAGCCGAAGGCGAGTGTTTTAATTCATCAAGTGACCATTATTACCGCAAGTTGAATATTTTACTATATCTACGACCATAACAATAAATACTAAGAATATTAATAAGTACAGAGAAAGAACTTTATTTACAAAGCTTAACAGTTACCAATAACAATGCATTATTTATGTAGATTGTGCTTCTTAGCATGGAGTAGAAAGTACATAGGGCAATGCTTTATATTTAGTGATAAGTTCACTAAAATATGCCAAAAGGACATAATCTGTAAACGATGACTTCATATTCTCACTGCTACACCAATCTTGAAAATTTTTGTATACAGCTTTATATTTGTTTTGGGATTTTTCGGGCAATAAATTCTGTATGGTAACATTGGCTGATTGTCTTATTTCTGAAGGTGTACATAATAATTCATCTTTTTCAGCAAATAATTCACAATAATAATTAGGTATCCACTTAATTTGAGAAAACGTCAAAATTATTTTTTCGATTCCATTTACCCGAGATTCGTTGATGCTCGTGGTTGTATTTTATTTTTTCACTGAGAGAATGTTGCATTCACTGAAACAACACAAGGTTTGAAAAAGTTTTGCAATACTTTTCAAGGAAAGGGCTTAGAGTTTTTGTCTACATAGAGCACCCCCTTCAATTTTTAACAAGGAATCATTGCTTTCGCTCTCATACATAAATGAATTCCTGTATGTTGTAAATTATAAAAGTCTGAAGAAAGAGGAGAGTTTGAACAAAAATTGGAATTTGGAATCGTCGAGAACTCCAGTGGAAAAATTGATTTTACTTAAAGGGAACACTTTCAGTTGTTGAAGTTGTAGAATGTAGAATAGAAGAAGTTTACCGAAAATGGAGTGCTGAATCAAAATAAAGATTTGATTGAGAAGTTGTTCGAAAGAACTGAGGCAGATAAGCTGAAGTTTTCAGGTAATTTAATTCAGTTCATTCCTCAATCATAATAAGATAATAGGAAAATTTCGATATTTATAGTAAATGATCAATTTATTCAGATTGAATTTCTCTGAAAAATATACAGGGTGGTTCCGAAGGAGACCGTCAGATTTTAAGGTAAGTTTACACTAATCAAGACAGTTTATTACAATACAGGGTTGTTATTGTAATCATTTCAGATTAATTGTGCAGCTTGCAAAAACTACCTGTACATTGCGTTCCCAAAACTTCTTCATCCGCTTCAGATTCTACCATTAAGAGTCATTATTCAGTTATTTCTAACTTTTTGGCACACCTCCCGTTTTTCGAGAAAATTTTTTTCAAGACGAACAATATCGAAATTTCGCTCCAAAGCAGTGAAGATATTCCGAACTAGGAATTTTTTATCGCCCAAGGATGCAATGTTGTTCCTAAGTTTTCGAATCTCATAAGAAGGTCGATTGGAAAAAAAAAAAGCGCAGTTGTGTATTCAAAATAGAGGAAACCATTTCAAAAATTCATTGTAAATTTTCTGTTAATCCTTAGTTTTGCCCTCCATATTTTTCGAATGTTTATTTAGTGTTTGTTCTCATTTATGTATTTTTTTTTGGGTTCATTAGGTGCATTTGACGTAATTTTCTAAACTAAATGATTTTATTCATAATATGAGCAATTAAATGAGAATTTCTGATTTGAAAAAACCATTTTAGAACTCAGGAGTCAGGAACAACATCGCATTGGACGATAAAACTTTACTACCTAGTTCGGAATATTCTCACTGCTTTGGAGCGAAATTTCGATATTGTTCGTTTTGAAAAAAATTTCCTCGAAAAACAGGAGGTGTGCCAAAAAAGTTACGAACACCTAAAGAAGAATGACTCATCCTGGGAGAATCTGAAACGGATAAACAAGTTTTGGGAACGCAATGTACAGGGTTTAATTCAACCTGCAAAATTAATCTGAAATTATCACAATAACAACTCTGTATTTTGAAAAAGTGTTATCATTATTGAATGTACTCATTTATATTGTATCACACTGAAAATTTCATCAAAATTGAATGGGCCGTACCAAAAATATCAATTAAAGAAGAATCCGTCGAATCGGACCAATCACCCTGTATAGTCCCAATTGAGGCCCCCAACCATAAACCAAACATTGTTTCGAAACTGTCTTGACTAGTGTAAACTTCTCCTTAAATCTGACGTTCTCCTCCGGAATCATCCTGTATAGCAGTGGCGCTCCCAGAGATAGAGTCTGGGGAGGGGGGGGTAGTGACCGTATTTTGGAATTTAGGAAGAAGTAAAGTATGTATTGAGTGTTGAAAATTCGGTCCAGGGGGGGGGTAATTACCCCCAGCACCCCCCCTGTGGGAGCGCGCCTGCTGTATAGGTAATTGTTTTGAACCTTCAATTGAAATTGAGTTTGGCAATAGAAAAAAATCAGAATTATACTTTTGAAATATTCTATAGGTTCGTCATTTCATGATCTATTGAAAGAACATTATTGGTTTATAATATAAATTGACTGAAATCATATCAATAATTGAGTAATTTTCTCGATCGCAATAAAGATTTCAGTTAGAATATCCAGAAACCCCTAGTATAAAGTTTCCAAGAAATACGCTTCCGAATAGTTTCGAACAATCCTCAACGTTCTTGGGTTATTACCACTGAAAATGAATTGGTAGGAGTGAAAACAAACCCTCGATCGTCCATTACAAATAATATCGTTTCCTTCAAATAATACTAATTGTTACAAACGACCGCTTCGTGTGTTGTCCGGTTAATGAAAAGATGTCCAATCATCTCACAAACACTCAGGTGTAACCTCAAGGGAGTTCCTCATCAAATTTAGTGCGGAACTATGTTAATCGCTGTGCCGTATGAGTTTTATCAGATGACGAATATCACTTGTCATCCATGTTCAATTTAGTTATTGATTCATGTTTTCTTGCTACCATTTGCATAATTCATCCTTTTTCGTCCTGACGTTCATCAATAATGTTAATCGTTTTCATTATGACATCGTATAACAATAAAGGTACTTGTGTACATATGCGTGTGATTTTTAAAACCCTTCACCTCTGACATTCGTAAAAATCTACATTTGTTTCGGACAATGATTCTACGTTTCAGAAAAAGTCGATTGTTCTGTCAGGTTGGCACATATGAAGGATGAGGTTCTCATGGGTGAGCATTGAGCACACAATGGTGGCATAGCGCCATATGATCCACCGGCTCATTCGTCAAAAATTATAAAGAACGCCATACTCATTCGTAGCTCTTCATCCACCCTGTAACATAATAACCCCTGCATACTATCAAATCTCCCCTTTTAAAAGGATTTGAATCCCTATCAGGACACCTCATTATCGACTTATCAAATCCCTTTTTGTTACAGGAGAGAAGCCCCATAAATGCGTTGTCTGCTCCAAAGCCTTCAGCCAATCATCAAATCTCATCACACACATGCGCAAACATACAGGGTACAAACCCTTCTCCTGTGGTTTGTGCGAGAAGGCCTTCCAAAGAAAAGTTGATCTGAGGAGACATAGGGAATCTCAACATCCAGCTGTGCCTGAAACATTGTTGGATAGTGTGTATAGACAAAAGGTGGTCAAGCAAGAGATCGCGAGTAACAGTTAGAAAATAAACGTTATGTAATTTTATCCCGTGAATTTTTGTATATAATTAAGGTTGAATATTGAAATTTTATTCAGTTCCGATATTGGATCAGTCCAAATATTTGTATAGATAATTTAATGCGGAGCAACTGATTTCTGAAGTATTTTCTTGAAATTCTCATGAATTGACAGATGTATAAACTATTTTCCATGCATGTGGTTGTGGATGATAAAATATCCAAGAAAATCATCTGTGGTATTCTAGATCCGTCCATCATCCTATATCATGTCTGCATAATGTAAGTCATCATGGGACAAGATACCAGTCTAGTCCAAGTTCAAATAGTCCTGTTACCATTTCTGCAAAAGTGCAAATATGTCTAAATTACTAGAAAATTACTTCTGTCGAAAAAATGTGTGAATTACTGTGATTATTTGTAAATTTTATCAACTTTATATGTTATTTTTATATGACGCACTCCTATCTTTAAATTTGCACTTTTTAGTTTTACTAATGACAGATGCGATGTTGAAACCATTAGTAAAACTTCATACAGCTTGGAAAACCAAAGATATGTAAATGTACTAGCAACTAAGTATTTTTGTATGTATGTTTTAGTCCAGTTCCAGTGCTGAGATGTTATTTTTTCAAATTGTTGGTAGTGGTTAATTGTTCATTCATCATGAACAGCCATGAAGAATATGTAAATTTTTGTATGCATTGAGTTTCGAAATATATATGGATCCGCAAAAAATGTTTTTTCAACAACCTTTTTCCAAGAAATGAACAACATTTAATTTCACATTGAAGTTTCAAAGGAATGAGCAATGATTCAATCTCCCAATTTTTAGCCCTTAGAAAGCACCGATCGGATTTTTCTTCAACTTCAATCAAATTAGCTTTTATTTTTCCTGAGAAAATCGGTGAACAGAGGGATTTACTTTATTCTTCGAACAATTTCAGATGCACGTTTAAAAAAATCCGAAAAGCACTGCCGTGAAGGCAGGAGCTTTTGAGCGCTCGTACATCCACCTTGTAGGTAGATTCGCATTTTCCAGTTTTAGGTATCAATTGAAGGAATTTTTGACAGCTGTCAAAAAAATTCTGAAACTTAGGCGAAACTCCAGACTTCATGTCTTCAGCTGACCAATTTTTTTTCGATAATTCGCTAGAATTTTCTACGGTATCTATTGTCTTGGTGATGCGATCTGGACAAAATTTTGCACGTAGTTTGAATACATTATTCCTCAGTTAGGTGCAAAATTTCATTCCAATCCGATTAGTAGCTTCGAAACTATCACGAAAAAAATATTTTGAACGGCCATATTTACGGAACCCCTAGTCTAATTCTGCTCATTGATAAACGTGACCGCGATATTCGCGATCCAAAGCCACCCTGAAAATTTGAAGTTCCAAGGCCTTTCCGTTCAAAAGTTACAATTTTATATGCTCTCTATGGTTCTGGTCATGCGATATGAACAAAACATTGCTTTAATATATCATTCTCGATTGAAATACAAAATTTCACCTCGATCGAATCCGTAGTTTCGAAATTATCGAGAAAACAAAATTTCAAACGACCGTATTTACGGAACCCCTAGTATAATTCTGCTCATTGATGAATGTGGACGCGACATTTCAGATCCACAACTATCCTGAAAATTTCAAGTCCCTAGCCTTTTCCGTTCGAAAGTTATGATTTTCTATGGTTTCTATGGTTTTCATGTGATCTGGAGGAATGTAGCTTGAATATAAATTTCTCCATTAATATACAAAATTTCGTCACGATCGAATCTGTAGTTTTGAAAATATCGAGAAAACTAAATTTCAAACGACCATATTTACGGAACCCCTAGTATAATTTTGCTCATAGATGAACGTCATCACGACATTCCAGAACCTCACCTATCCTGAAAATTTCAAGTCCCTAGGCGTTTCCGTTCAAAAGTTACAATTTTCTATGGTTTCTATGGTTCTGGTCATGCGATCTGGACAAAATTTCACATGTAGCTTGCACACCTCATTCTCCATTTGAGTGCAAAATTCCATCTCGATCAAACCTTCAGTTTTCAAGTAATCAGGGGAACAAAACTTTGAACGGCCATATTTACAGAATCCCTGATGGAATTTGGCCCATTAACGAACTTAACCGAGGCATTTGAGAACTGAACCCACACTGAAAATTTCAAGTCTTTAGGTTGTTCCGTTCGAGAGTTATCGTGTATACGGACGGACGGACGGACAGACTCGAATTTTCCGACGGATTTTTCCGACGGAGAGTGAGTCGAACATAGTCGATTGAGACCATTTTCGACTCAAAATTCGAAAAATACAGACATCGTGACGAAATGATATAGCCCTCGTGTAAGTAGTACGAGCGCTCAAAAATTACGAAAAGCACTGTCGTGAAGGCAGGAGCTTTTGAGCGCTCGTACATGCACCTGGTAGGTAGATTCGCATTTTCCAGTTTTAGAAATCCATTAAAGGAATTTTCGACAGCTGTCAAAAAAATTCTGAAACATAGGCGAAACTCCAGACTTCAAGTCAGTGCTTCAGCTGATCAATTTTGTTTCGATAATTCGCTACAATTTTCTACGGTATCTATGGTCTTGGTGATGCGATCTGGACAAAATTTTGCACCTAGTTTGAATACATTATTCCCCAGCTAGGTGCATAATTTCATTCCAATCCGATCAGAAGTATCGAAACTATCAGGAAAAAAATATTTTGAACGGCCATATTTACGGAACCCCTAGTCTAATTTTGCTCATTGATGAACGTGACCGTGAAATTCGCGATCAAACCCACCTCGAAAATTTCAAGTTCCTAGGCCTATCCCTTCGGAAGTTATAATTTTCTATGGTTTATATGGTTCTGGTCATGCGATCTGGACAAAATGTTGCTTTAATATATCATTCTCGTTTAAAATACGAAATTTTATCTCGATCGAATCCGTAGTTTCGAAATTATCGAGAAAACAAAATTTCAAACGACCGTATTTACGGAACCCCTAGTATAATTCTGCTCAATAATGAACGTGAACGCCACATTTCAGATCTACACCTATCCTCAAAATTTCAAGTCCCTAGGCCTTTCCGTTCGAAAGTTATGATTTTCTATGGTTCTGGTCATGCGATCTAGAGAAATGTAGCTTGAATATATCATCCTCCATTAGTATACACAGAATTTCGTCACGATCGAATCTGTAGTTTGGAAATTATCAAGAAAACTAAATTTCAAACGACCATATTTACGGAACCCCTAGTATAATTTTGCTCATAGATGAAAGTGATCACGACAATCGAGATCCACACCTATCCTGAAAATTTCAAGTCCCTAGGCGTTTCCGTTCAAAAGTTACAATTTTCTATGGTTTCTATGGTTCTGGTGATGCGAGCTGAACAAAATTCTGCATGTAGCTTGAACACCTTATTTTACATTAGAGTGCAAAATTTCATCTCGATCAAATCAGTAGTTTCAAAGTAATCAGGAAAACAAAATTTCGAGCAGCCATATTTAAGGAACCCCTCTGCGAATTTTGCCCAATAACGAACTTAACCGCGGCATTCGAGATTCGAACCTATCTTGAAAATTTCAAGTTTCTAGGACATTCCGTTCGAGAGTTATTGTGTATACGGACGGCCGGGCGGACGGGCAGAATCGAATTTTTCGACGGATTCGTCATCAGTGAGTCGAACATAGTCGTTTGAGACCATCGTGACGAAATGATATAGCCCTCGTGTAAGTAGTTCGAGCGCTCAAAAATGATAATTCAATTAATTATTCACACTTTATTGCCCAATTTTCCGATGACTATTGAGATAATTACGTACAATCAAGGTGTGTATCATCACCTGGCGCCAATTATGTACTATGTGGTCTCTATCAAAAACTAGACTTTCTAGGCCACCAAATCAAATTAAGGTATCATTAAGCATAATTTATATGTAATATAATAAAGATCCATCATCTCAGGACACAACAGCCAAAGGCCAAAATTTTATGGAATAATAAGAACGCATTACCAAGACCATAGATACCGTAGAAAATTCTAGCGAATAGTCGAGAAAAAAAATTGGTCACCTAAAGCACTGAACTGAGTTTCGCCTCAGTTTGAAATTTTTTTTGTCATCTGTCAAAAATTTTTTTCAATTGGTTTCTAAAACTGGAAAATGTGAATTTACCTACAAGGTGGATGAACGAGCGCCCAAAAGCTCCTAACTTGGCGGCATTGCTTTCCATCCATTTTTTATTTTTTGGACACTAATTGAAATTCAGTTTTCTTGATCATTTCAAAACTACGGATTCGATCGTGACGAAATTTTGTATTTTTATGGAGAATGATATATTCAAGCTACATTTTTCCCATATCGCATGACTAGAACCATAGAAACCATAGAAAATCATAACTTTCAAAGGGACCGGCCTAGGAACTTCAAATTTTCAGGATAGGTTCGGATCGCGAATTTCGCGGTCACGTTCATCAATGAGCAAAATTAGACTAGGGGTTCCGTAAATATAGCCGTTCAAACAATTTTTTTCCTGTTAATTTCGAAACTACTTATTGGATTGGAATGAAATTTCGCACATAGATGAAGAATAATGTATTCAAACTACGTGGGAAATTGTATCCCAAGACAATAGATACCGTAGAAAATTCTAGCGAATTATTGAAAAAAAAATTGGTCACCTAAAACACTGACGTGAATTCTGGATTTTCGCCTCAGTTTGAATTTTTTGCTGCCAAAATCTTTCCAATTGGTTTCTAAAACTGAATAATGCGAATCTACCTACATGGTGCATGTACGAGCGCTCAAAAGCTCCTGCCTTCACGGCAGTGGTTTTCGTAATTTTTTCATTGCAAATTATTTGTTTATTATATGTATATGATAAAGAGTGATAATTTTCTACGCGGCAACGCAGGTCTGAAATCTACAGCAGGAAATCGCATCCTTACTACATCCGATCACTCGATAAGAGCGATAACGTGCGAGGAATGAAGTTTCTGGGTCACTCCTAAAACTGAAGAGATTTGGAACCCTTTGAGAGATTCAAAAAAAAGGATAGGGTTAGGTTTAGGTTAGGGTTAGGGTAGGATCAGGTTGAATAGTTTACTACAATATAATTAGACGTATACCTTAGCCACAGCAAGCGAGCGGAAGGCGAGTGCTGTAATTCATCAAGTGAGTTATGAGTGTTATGACCATCACCGCAAGTTGAATACTATACTTTATTTACGAATATAGCAATAAATACTAAGATGCAAGTACAGAGAAAGAACTTAATTTACAAATCTTAATAGATACCTATAACAATGCATAATTTATGTTGATTGTGCTTCTTATGGCATGGAGTAGAAAGTCCATAGGGGCGATGCTCCAATGGTGAGTTTACTAAAATATGCCAAAAGAACATTGTCTGTAAATGATGACACCAATCTTGAAAATTGTTGTATACATCTTCATATTTGTTTTGGCATTTTTCGGCAATAAATTCAGTATGGTATAACATTGGCTGATTGTCTTATTTCTGAAGGTGTACATAATAATTCATTTTCACTATCTGAATTCATCTTTTTCAGCAAAACATTTCAAAGTAATAATTAGGTATCAACTCAATTTGAGAACGCGTCAAAATTATTCAAGTGACCTCCCCTCAATACCAATAATGGACTGTTCCCTTTCGGCCAATCGGCTTGTTCAGAAGCACAGAGCCAGGGAGTTATAGTAGTGAATTATTATAACTCACGTTGTTTATTTACAGATACTATTAATTGCTCGAAAGTGGTATATATTATAAATATTTTCCAGTTAAGACCATAAAAAAGTTGTGATATGTCGCGATATCTGGTACCGTTAACGGTTATGGTTCTTCCATCATCATTCTCGAAAAATTACTGACCAATTCACCCACAATATTAATTAAGTTCAAGAAGAATCGAACGATGCATTGCAACGCCCGGCAGGCATTTGTGTCAATACAAAATTCACCGAATGCATATGACCTATTTACCAGAACGTGCCATAAATTCATATCTGCACTCGTAAAGAAAATTAACATCTTTTCCAGTGTGGCAAATGATTAAACTGATTAAATCAGGAAGCGATTTACGGACTACCGCCTGGACCGTAGGCAGCATGATCGAGTAGCTATATGGGCAGGTCGAGATGAGCACATTGCAGATTTCGCGGCGGCACAAGCGAGAAAAGGTGCACCTGCCGATGAGTTTATTACAGACGGCACAACTCGTTGCTGATTAATTCGAGCAATTCCCCGTCATTGCTACGTTCAAGATTCCTCAGACGTGCCAACTAACCGTCCACTCCGATCATTTGTTCATAATTATATGATCATAATTTAGACTCCCACCCTGATGATGACAGACTAATTTGACTTTGTATGTTTCTTTTCCTGGTCATCTGCGCCCACAAAAAGCTGAATTGAACACGATCTCTATTTATAGCACCTTGATGAAAACTTTTGTCGGATATACGACGAGGAAGAACGGTTATTATGATGGATTCGTTTTTGCCGTTGGTCGTGGTTTTAGATATGAGATATTTTGGCATGTCGGTCTGTTACCATAATTTTTTTATGAAAATGATGAGGTTGAAGTTTGAATCATGCATGTGAACTTTGTACGGCAGCTCTAGCCTTGGTTTTTTCTGCTGATGAATATTAATGCCCCATTTGGTTTGAAAGTGTTCATGTGCATGGATTCATCTAGGAGGATTATTTTTGAATTCATTAGATCTACACCTAAGCATTGGTTATCAGTCCTTTCAAATATTTTCCTCCCCTTATTCGCTATACAACTTCGAATTTTTGGAATAAATTTCATCCTTTTCCGAATTCAATTCCAATTCTTTCCTATATTCCGGTCTATAAGATTCCCAGATTGAAGTCGTGTAAACCTGTTTATCTACTCCTATTCAATTATAGATTCATTATCCAACTACTTTTGAGCAATTAATAGTATCTGTAAACAAACAACGTGAGTTATATTAACTCACTACTATAACTCCCTGGCTCTGTGCTTCTGAACAAGCCGATTGGCCGATAGGGAACACCCAATTATTGGTATTGAGGAGAGAAATGACACTTGAATAATTTTGACATTTTCTCAAATTAAATTCATACCTAATGTCATGGGAATCCAAAAGTGAAAAATAAATTCAAATTAGATCACCAAAATTCAAGAATTTTTTTTGAAATATCGTATAAACTATAGTAAAATGAGTTTTTGAGCGCTCGTACTACTTACACGAGGGCTATATCATTTCGTCATGATGTCTGTATTTATCGAATTTTGAACTGAAAATGTGCCGTAAGCACGATAACTCTCGAACGGAATAACCTAGAGACTTGAAATTTTCAGTGTGGGTTCAGTTCACGAATGCCTCGGTTGAGTTCGTTAATGGGCCAAATTCCACCAAGGGTTCCGTAAATATGGCCGTTCGAAGTTTGGTTCTCCTGATTACATGGAAACTACAGATTTGATCGAGATGAAATTTTGCAATCAAATGGAGAATGAGCTACATGTGAAATTTTGTCCAGATCGCATGACCAGAACCATAGAAACCATAGAAAATTGTAACTTTCGAACGGAAACGCCTAGGGACTTGAAATTTTCAGGATAGATGTGGATCTCGAATGTCGTGATCACGTTAATCTATGAGCAAAATTATACTAGGGGTTCCGTAAATATGGTCGTTTGAAATTTAGTTTTCTTGATAATTTCAAAACTACAGTTTCGATCGTGACGAAATTTTGTTTACTAATGGAGAATGATATTTTCAAGCTACATTACTTCAGATCGCATGACCACCCAGACAGCACCGGATATTCCTAGAATATTCCATGAATATTCGTTTTAGGATATTGGAATATGCTATGAATATTCGTAAGGTAGATCATAGGCATATTCATAGAATATTCCGTAAAGGATATTCTAGGAATATTCCGAATATTCATAGAATGTTCCTAGAATATTCTATATGGAATATTATCAGAATATTCCATATAGAATATTCCAGGCATATTCTAAACGGTATATTCTCAAAAGGATATTCATATCATATACCTGGAATATTCCGAATATTCATAGAATGTTCCTAGAATATTCTATTCGGAATATTCTCAGAATATTCCATATAGAATATTTTAGGAATATCTAGGATATTCCTTGAATACTCTAGGCATATTCTAAACGGATTATTCTCAAAAGGATATTCATATCATATACCTCGAATAGTAGTAGATGTGCAACAAAAGTTCTGGCGTGATTTCGAGAGAAATTGTTCCTTTCCAGAATTTTTCTGAGTCCCATTAAAGGTTATCAATCTTCAATAAAATTTTTTAAGTCCAACAAGGGTGGAGGGGTGAAGGGGGGGGTGGCGTGTGGGCGAGATGGCGGAGTGACGTCAAACTTTTATATTTCCGTTGGGATTCGAACCCAGGATTCCACGTGCGAGACAGTAACACTAAGGATGCGGCTAATCTAGGTCTTAGGTGTGAGGGTAGAAATGTTCTGTAAGAGCGGTTATTTGAAGGTTATCATGATGC
This sequence comes from Aphidecta obliterata, assembly GCA_963966015.1. Classification (NCBI taxonomy): domain Eukaryota; kingdom Metazoa; phylum Arthropoda; class Insecta; order Coleoptera; family Coccinellidae; genus Aphidecta; species Aphidecta obliterata. The sequence goes on along the minus strand of OZ014430.1, from coordinate 20,370,938 downwards.
GGTTGAGTCCGTAATGTTTAGTTTATCACTATTTCGATTTGAATAAGAATATTGGAAGAAAAAATAATCAATGTTTTTCTCAAGATTCTAGTATCATATTTCAAAAATGCGCTGTCAAGGAATATATATATATGTATAAATATATATCATGATGAAATAATTGAAATTCCATGGATATGCCAGATACGATATTCCAGGAATATAATGAGCGGAATATTCCAGGGATGACCCAGGAAGAATATAAAATTTGAAATATTCTAGGAATATTCTATATTGAATATTCATTTTGGAATATTCTTCGCATATTCTCAGCATATTCATCTAGGAATATGCCTGGAATATTATGTGCGGAATATTCCAGGGATGTCCCAGAAAGAATATACAAATCGAAATATTTTATGAATATTCTAGAAATATTTTATATTGAATATTCATATTGGAATATTCTTAGCATATTCATCTAGGAATATGCCTGGAACATTATGTGCGGAATATTCCAGGGATGTCCCAGAAAGAATATACAAATCGAAATATTCTATGAATATTCTAGGAATATTCTATATTGAATATTCATTTTGAAATATTCTTAGCATATTCTTTTAGGAATATGCCTGGAATGTTCGTACAAGAATATTCCTGGAATATGCTATATGGGATATAGATATTCTAGATATATTCCAAGAATATTCCGAATATACCCATCCCTTTTTGCATTCAGGGAATATTCTAGGAATATCCGGTGCTGTCTGGGCAGAACCATAGAAACCATTAAAAATCATAACTTTCGAACGGAAAGGCCTAGGGACTTGAAATTTTCAGGATAGTTGTAGATCTGAAATGTCGCGTTCACGTTTATCAATGAGCAGAATTACACTAGGAGTTCCGTAAATACGGTCTTTGAAATTTTGTTTTCTCGATAATTTCGAAACTACGGATTCGATCGAGATAAATTTTGTATTTTAATCGAGAATGATATATTAAAGCAACATTTTGTCCAGATCGCATGACCAGAACCATAGAAAATTATAACTTCCGAAGGGAAAGGCCTAGGAACTTGAAAATTTCAGGGTAGGTTTGGATCGCGAATGTCGCGGTCACGTTCACCAATGAGCAAAATTAGACTGAGGGTTCCGTAAATATGGCCGTTCAAAATATTTTTTCCTGATAATTCCGAAACTACTGATTGGCTTGGAATGAAATTTTACACCTAGCTGAAGAATAATGTATTCAAACTTCGTGCGAAATTTTGTCCAGATCGCATTACCAAGACCATAGATACCGTAGAAAATTCTAGCGAATTATCGAAAAAAAATTAGTCAGCTGAAGCACTGACATGAAGTCTAGATTTTCGCCTAAGTTTGAGAATTTTTTTGACAGCTGTCGAAAATTCCCTCAATTGATTTCTAAAACTGGAAAATGCGAATCTACCTACAAGGTAGATGTAAGAGCGCTCAAAAGCTCCTGACTTCACGGCAGTGCTTTTATAATTTTTTAAGATGGTTCTGAATAATTTAATTAATTCCATAGAAATCTATCGAATTATTAGAATTAAGCAAGCCAGTTTTGAATAATAGAAAAAAATGTCAGAGTAGAAATAGATCTTTCAAAAGTGTTGTTTTAAATTGAAATTGTAAAATGAAAAATCATCGAGATATTGTTTATAACTAATTGAATGGAACCTGAAAGAATGGAAACTGATTAACATGTAAAGAGAAACGTACTTTGATGGTAGTATCATCTTAAGGAATCTTAAGGAAAAAATGAAGCTGAAAGAAACTAGATCAACATAATATTGGCATTGTGTCATGAACTACAGACAAGGCAGGGAAAGTTGAGGAACTTTATTTAGACTTAGCTGTTCTCTGTTCTTGTTCAAAAGCAGTAATAATTTAAAATTTATAAAATTATTAGAATTAGTTTATTGAATTTAAATATTAAGTTGTTGTAAACAAAAATTATTTTATTTGTGCACCTTGAGAACCCTCTTAAAAAGAGTCACGGCAAAAATAAATGAAAAATTGAAACACAAAATTATCTTAATATTGTTAGAGGTTCTTTCACAAAATTTAATATTATTAATATCAAAATATTGAACCATAACACTAATTATTATTGTGAATGTTTTCCTGACAAAGATGAATTCAGATAGTGAAGATGAATTTTTATGTACACCTTCAAAAATAAGACAATCAGCCAATGTTAGCATACAGAATATATTGCTCGAAAAATCCCATAACAAATATAAAGATGTATACAACAATTTTCAAAATTTGTGTAGCAGTAGGAATATCAAGTCATCGTTTACAGAGAATGTTCTTTTGGCATATTTTAGTGAACTTAGCACTAAATATATAGCATCGCCCCTATCGATTTTCTACTCCATGCTAAGAAGTACAATCAACATAAATAATGCATTTTTATATATAACTATTAGGATTTGAAATACAGTTCTTTCTCTTTATGTAATTGAATCTCAGTATTTATTGTAATAGTCGTAGATGAAGTATAGTATTCAACTTGCGGCAATGGTCATAACTCACTTGATGAATTACAGCACAATTATTGTTTCAATGATTTTCCATAAACGTTGAATTCATTTCATTCTTTGAATGTACATTCAGCGTCATGCACAAAAGTTTCCTGGAACATTCTCGAATAAAAATGCAATATTTTTCCGTGTAATCCAATCCATCCAAGGCAGATAATTCAAACTTACTTCAACAAATAATGGCGATCAAAAAGAAAAAAAATGTTTTTCATTATCAAAAAGTTGTTCTCATCAGCCATTGATTTGTTAATTCGATTTCAATCAATCACCTTTCAAATCGGATGTATGTTCATGTAGCTTTCGAAAGCTAATGGATAGAAATCAAATCAACAAATCAATGGCTAATGAGAACAACTTTTTGATAATTTCATTTCTTTCTTTTTAATTTCCAGTAATAGTTGAAGTAAGTTTGAAATATCCGCCTTGGATGAATTGGATTACACGGAAAAAATTTTCATTTTTATGCGAAAACATTCAAGGAAACTCTTGTGCATACATGCCTGAATGTACATTCAAAAAAATGAAATGACTTCAACATGCCGTTTATGAGAAATCATTGAAACAATTATTGTGATGCATAGGGCGAATGAAAGTAGTGTACAACCTTTTAAGGGCTATTTTGGGTGGTCAATGTTAAATAGATTTAACATATTATAAATAATTTTTATTTTCATTAATTTTTTCTGCTCTCGCCTTCTCCTTTTTTTTCAGATTTTGTTTTTCAGATACCTTGGAGAAGTCTATCGTTAATGAAATCGAAGAGCAAGAAGAATATTCATTTTTGATGAAAAAGAATCCCAATAATATGAATATGCCAGCTTATTGTTAAAAAAATTCGAAACCAATCACTACATTTATACGGGGAGGCAAAGTATGGTACCCCGTTTGAATGCCTCTGCTAATACAGATTTTTTTTTCACACATTCTATATTGTTTGATTTTTGTAACTTTGTATTGCTTTTGTTCGAAAGAATATATTTCTGAATTTTTTTCATTAAACTGCAATTAAAACCTCCAACGCTATATTGTTTATATAGGTCTAATATTATTAATTTCATGAGAGGACTGGGAATAATTTTAAACTAGCGCATACGCCAATTTGTAACCTATATATTTGCACAATTTTCATTCCATAAGAAACATGTTTCTAGGTTGTTCCGTTCGAGAGTTATCGTGTATACGGCCGGACGGACGTACAGACTCGAATTTTTCGATGGATTCGTCTTCAGTGAGTCGAACTTTGTCGATTGAGACTATTTTCGGCTCAAAATTCGAAAAAGAGATATTTTCCTAGATAAAAGTAGCCTATAAAATAAATAAATAAATAAATAACACTATACGGACGTGCGTGTGTGTAAACGTATGCCTATTGAAATTTGTGAAAATCCGAACCTTTGTTTATGAATATTTTCGAAAATTATAGGTTCACTTCTACTAGTTTTGAGTGCTCGTTCTACTTACACGAGGGCTATATCATTTCGTCACGATGTCTGTATTTTTCGTCGAATCAATGGAGACGAATCCTTCGAAAAATTCGAGTCCGTCCGGCCGTATACACGATAACTCTCGAACGGAATGACCTAGAATCTTTTCAGGGTAGGTTCGAATCTCGAATGCTGCAGTTAGGTTTGTTATTGGGCAAAATTCCACCAGGGGTTCCGTCAATATGGCTGTTTGAAATTTTGTTTGCCTGATTAGATCGAAATGAAATTTTGTCCAGATCGCTTGACCAGATCCATAGAAAACATAGAAAATTATAACTTTCGAACGGAAAGACCAAAAAACTTTAAATTTTCAGGGTAGGTTTGGATCCCGAACTTCGAGGTCACGTTTATCAATGAGCAAAATTAGACTAGGGGTTCCTTCAATATGGCCGTTCAAAATATTTTTTCATGATAATTTCGAAACTACTCATTCGATCTGAATGCAATTTTGCACATCTTTATATATGTCATTACGTTGTTTGTCCAGGATCTTCTTCTTCAGGTGCCGTCTTCGTTGCGAAGGTTGGCAAACATCAATTCTATGCGTCTGTCCGGGATGAACTCCTAAAATACTGAAACGATTTCAATCAAGTTTTGCACACTGTGCGCAGTTTTATCCAACTCAAAAGATAGGATTGTTTATAAGTATCTCAATTAACATTTGCAATATTTTTTTATTGCAAATTATTTGTTTATTATATATGACAAAGAGTGATAATTATCAACGTCGCAACGCAGGTCTCAAATCAACGGCAGGTCATCGCGTCCCCACTACACGTAAGGGTAAGGCTAGGTTAGGTTAGGGTTAATAATAATAATTCCACTGGTTTGAAAACTTTACTACAATATAATTAGATCTTAGCCACAGCAACGATATAGAATAATGTGCGAAATTTTGTCCAAATCGCATCACCAAGACAATAGAAACCGTAGAAGATTCTAGCGAATTATCGAAAAAAAAATCCTCCTATTCCTGTAACAGCTGATTCGGCATAACTGACAAAGAGCTGTTGTCATTTTTTCGACAGCTGTCAAAAAATTTTACAATAGAAGGTGCATAAACGAGTGCTCACATGCTCTTGGCTACACGTCAGATTTTTTTTTCTATCCGACTTTTTTCAACAAAATTCGGTGCATTTCATGGTAATGAGAGTTTCGTGAAAAAATGGCGTCTTTGTCACGTGTATGGGAAATACGGAAATTTCTAGAATTCCCAAAATTTGGAGTGAATATATTTCAACGTTTCGTAGATGGCGTGGCGAATTTCTTATAATTTCATGGCGCAGTTCCGTTGTTTCAGGAAATTAGACTCAGCTGTACAATCTCATGATGAAATGAATTCTTCATATTTTGGCATACTGCTACTAAAACGTGAAAAGTAAAAAATTTCGAAAATGTACAAATGTTCGTTATTGAAAATAACCCAAAATACATAAGAATAAATACGACAACAATTACCCACTTTCCAAGAAGAAACATTCACATAACCATTACAGATATATCATCCAAGTATTCCCATTCTTGCTTGAATTCATTGAAGCTTTGTCTTGAATTTCTCCTCCAAGCTGAACCAGAGCACCTGCCTTTAATTTTTATGTAGCCAACCGACTACTATCTCTAGCAAGTGTATAACGAATTGGACTTATGTGTCTTACATCTCGTAAATTCCTGTTCGTAATTTTATAGAACAAAAATCAATGGCAAAGGATCCGCCCGAAGTTTGACAGAGGAGACAATCCCCGGCATGTGCCCTAAAAAGTTTGGTTCCGCTCAACTTGGAGTACATTCGACGTATTCGACATTTTATTACTTTGCTGGAAGGTTCGGGCGTGCTGGGCCACTTTTTGAGACTCGTCCATGTCATTTTAATTGTTTCCATCCGAAAATGATCGGGGCAGTTGCCAATTTTGTCGAGACAATGAACAAATTCAACTCTTTTTTGGGAGGACGAATCCGACTGATAATTCTACGAAGAACTGGGACTTCGAGATTTCCGGAAATTAGCTTTCAGGAATCAACTCCTACAGGTACATGATTTTTCGATCAATTGAATTGATTTACTTTTATTTTGAGTGGATCAGGTGATATTCTTCACTGAGAGTTATAATCTTTTTGTTTCACTCGGGGGCTTGGCGCTGATGAGGTGATTAATTAATTGAATACTCACTAGAGTTATAGATTAGTTCTTTATTGAATTGGTCTTAGGATCGTCTTCAGAATTTATCACTCCATAGTTGAAAAGTTAGAGGCACACAGCTATTCACAAAATTTTTTTTATTATTCTGTTTTATGTAGGGGAGATGCCTCCTCTAATTTTTTTCAGTATTTTACTACATTATTGTACCGGGTGTCCTAATTTCTACCCCTATAATCCATCTGTCTATGGATAAAACAGGTTCAAATTTTGTCATCCAATGAAATGCAGTCGTGAAGATTTAGACATAAGCCCTTGAAGTTAAAAATTAATTTTTACATTTTTTTCTATTAACTTGAAGTAGGTGCATCTACATCTACTATACTTCAGCTCGTTTTCTGTGTAATTCAGAATTGATGGAGTGCTCCCAGCAATATTCAATATTCTAAAGAACAGCAAAAAATGGACTTTAAATTGATTAAAATTCTTCGCATATTGGCAAGCCTCACCGAAATGGGCGAATTGATTGAGCGGAAACGTTGATTCTCGTTAGCCCTATTTGTACATATCAGTAATTGGTGTGGTTATATCAGCCCAACGTTCACCTGATACCTTCCGGTGACAGATAATACTGAACATGTGCATATGAAACGTTCAATTTTTGTCACCGCAGACCATTTAAGGAAGAGTAATCCGTCGTGGAAATAATGATAATTGCCAAAACATTTTCTTTATTCATGAGTTTCAAAATGGATATTTCTTTTAAGTGAGTGCCAATTAGAAAAAAAATTTCACTTAAACATTATTCCACATTACTTTTTTCCCAAAAATTTTTTATATCCGTCAGTATATGTCATAACACTGCCATTATAAGAGTATATTATTTAACGAGCAGTAATATAGGTCATAACTCACGCAGATGAAGTTTGCAGCACGAGCCGAATGCGAGCGCAGTAATTGCACCAATCTTGAAAATTGCTGTATAGGTACACCTTTGTATTCGTTTTGGGATTTTTTGGGCAATAAATTCTGTATGGTAACATTGGCTGATTGTCTTATTTCTGAAGGTGTACATAATAATATATCTTCACAATCTGAATTCGTCTTTTTCAGCAAGACATTTACAATAATAATTAGGTATCAACTTAATTTGAGAAAACGTCAAAATTATTCAAGTGACATTACTCCCCTCAATACCAATAATGGACTGTTCCCTTTGGGCCAATCGGCTTGTTCAGATGCACAGAGCCAGGGAGTTATAGTAGTGAGTTATTATAACTCACGATGGTTGTTTACAGATACTGTTAATTGCTCAAAAGTAGTTGAATAATGAATACATAATTCAATAGGAGTAGATAAAAAATTTGAAAACCATCGACGTGAATTCAGGAGCTTTTTCGTGCTCGTTTCTGTGTACCAGAATGGCCTTCAGTTTTGACATTTTATTTTCATTGACATTTTATTTTCATGATCTCCATAATATGGAATCACCAAATTATTTAGAATCTATCAGAAAAACTTGATTTTGTTCATCAGTGCCCCAATTCACTTAAATACGTTATGCCAAGAACTCGAGAAAACGCCTGAAATATGATTTTTTATTATTGAGATATCTTTTTACGTCGAATAAAATATGGAAAAATTTTTCGAAACCTGGAAAAATGTATCGTGGAGCTGGTAAATCTTTGAAAAATCATCACTTCCTTCCATTTTCAAGTGTAGGATACTCTTATTTTTCCTTCAAATCCATTTCACTGGCCAGAATGCACGAAAGTATTCATTCATAACCTTTATGATTTCGGAGTAGAAATTTTAATGTTAAAAATCTGAAAATTCAAAGCGAAACCATATTATTAAGCTATGAGTTCGTTTGAAATCATCATTACCTCTATTTCTTTCTCCAATCCACTTCTCTTTATTGCGATATCATCTATTGCGACTGCATTCTAGGAATGAGGAAAGTCTGTCATTGGAATAACGTTCATCCTACAGAAATTGATCGAAAATTCCTGAAAACTAAACGTGTATGTGGAAAAAACAAATAAGGGTTGATAAATAAATAAAGGTTAATGAATAAGGGTTAATAGAGCGCTCGTTCTACTTACACGAGGGCTATATCATTTCGTCATGATGTCTGTATTTTTCGAATTTTGTGCTGAAAATGATCTCAATCGACAAAGTTCGACTCATTGATGACGAATCCGTCCATAAATTCGAATCTGTCCGTACCTTCCGGCCGTAAGCACCATAAGCCTCGAACAGAACGACCTAGAAACTTGAAATTTTCAGAGTAGGTTCGAATCTGGAATGTTTATTGGGCAAAATTCGACAAGGGGTTCCGTAAATATGACCGTTCGAAATTTCATTTTCCTGATTAGGTACTTCGAAACTATTGATTCGATCGAGATGAAATTTTGCACTCTCGAACGTCGCGGTCACGAAATTAAACTAGGGGTTCCGTAAATATGGCCGTTCAAAATATTTTTTCCTGATAATTTCGAGACTACTAATTGGATTGGAATGAAATTTTGCACATAGATGAAGAATAATATATTCAAACTACGTGCGAAATTTTCTTGATAATTTCAAATCTACGGATTCGATCGTTACAAAATTTTGTATTTCAATGAAGAACGATATATTCAACCTACATATTGTCCAGATCGCATTACCAATACCATAGAAACCGTAGAAAATTCTAGCAAATCATCGAAAAAAAAATTGGTCACCTAAAGCACTGACGTGAACTCTGGAGTTTCTTCAATTGGTTTTTGAGACTTGAAAATGCGAATCTACCTACAAAGGATGAACGAACGCTCAAAAGATCCTGACTTCACGGCAGTGCTTTTCTCGATTTCTTTTTATCGGTTCAGCTCTCGAATCAGCCTATTTTTTCCAAATCCTCGCGAGTTTCATGACTCCGTCAAAGTTTGAATTAATTGCCGAGAAAAACGTCAAAGGATATCTGTGATCTTCGGACTGGTTCACGTTCACTTCTGGACTCTCGGAGACTGATCTATTTGTTGAGTTTCGGAAATGTTGTTCAGAGAAAAATTAACTAATCTATTATCATATTTATTTGATATGAGGTGATATTATAGCGAGACTATGGAACTAAAAATAATCAAACAAACCACAGATACTGTGCACCAAACTGGCGGTCAGTGTGACAAATAATGCCTTCTCATAAAATTGACGCTCAAAGAGATGGAATCACAGAATTATATATCCAATTCCACAAAACCAGATCAAAAAAACTCAGTTATCTTTCCACATGGAATAGCTTCAACGCTGGATTTTCATATGACTCATTTTATCGAGTTGTAGACACAATATTTGAGTAGGATATGGCGAACCCTTTCTGACATACTAAAGTTTCGAAAAAAAAAATTCTTAATTCTTCTTTTTTCACGAAATTTTACATGAACTTTAGTTATTAACTTACTGCAGTTTGAAATCGATTGAAATTGAGGTGGCCCACGTACAGCCCATTTACGTACTCAACCGGCTCATTCAGACCTCGAACGTACACTGAAAATTTAATTTCGAAACGCTATGACATTTTTCTCGAAAGGTATCGTGTTTAAAGAAGGCTGGACGAAATTGAATTTGACCACGAATACTTCATATCCGAGTCCAACCTCGGCCCAAAATTTGGAAATTTCAGCAAAATGATAACGCTCTTATTCAAAGAAATAAGCGCACAAAAATATTAAATATAATGTAAGAATATTCAATATTAGTTCATCGATTTATTCTAGACGTTAATTCAAAAGTTTTTCAGTGCTTGAACTTGTTCGAGTGTCTGGAGCTTCACCCAAAAATTAAAGGGTTGAGTTGCTGGATGGTAGTTGGCTTGTTGACATAGACTCCACTCTTCGCATGGTCAGAAAGAGAGTCCAACGGTCTCAAATCAAAGATCTTGTTGGCCAAGTGCCTTGCCAGTTCCTGGAGATCGTAAGGAAATCATCGACATCAAGATGGTCCAGGTGTTGAAAGGCTCCTTCGAGGCCAAATTCCCAATTCTGATCTTAATCTCAATCTAAAATCTGATACCATCTTATGGTGTTCTCTTCGAATTTATGCGGATCCTTCTTCAGCCTTTCGTCTAGCTTAGGTTTATGGTGATCTAGAGTTGGTTAGCGATGACAATGTTCTGTTTGAATCAAGGGTTGAACGAACTAAATATTCCTACAAAATTATCAATAAGGGGTGGAATATAGGTTTCGAACCACTGATATAGAGAGAAGACCTCAATGAAGTTCATTTATAGAGGAGAAACTGACACATTGATGTATGTATGGGCGATTTATCGAGGACTTCCCTAAGCCTTATCAAGGGGAGGTAAGTCTTATCATTTTGTTTATTTGCCAACATACTCTCACGTTGTTCCCTATCAGTAAAATGAAATCCCTCCATTCAAAATTGGTCACACTCTCGACTGTATCGTAATGTGTTAGGCCAATTAACAATATATCAGTTTACAAGATTCGTTTTCAACCAGGGTGTAACTCAAGCGAGAACCCACCCACATGTTATCCGATGCACTTGTGAAGACCGACGTTAGACCGTAATCATGAATGTGTAATACCACCTCATTATGCAAGAACGGATAATTCTTGCCCAGATGCAATACAATGCACAAGCTATGCAGCACGTGCTGCCTCTGAGAAGACAGCTACCAACTGCTTTAGAAAGAGAAAGGATCAACCAGAAGACGGTAATTTCGGCTGAATTAGATCACCTGCCGTTTGGCATTTCAGTCCAAAACACAGACTAGTCAGTCTTTCTCTTTTACTCCCTCAAGTCTGAGAGGAGCTGGCTAGCTATCGCGATGCGCCAGGATCGGTTTGGGGTAAATCTGGCCTTTGGTTTATTCTTTATAATAATTAGATGTTTTTCGAACTCTCATAGTCATCCAGCCTGGATCCTCCAAGGTCCAGAATTCGTTCAAGGTGTGAAAGGCAATCTGAGTTAATCAAAGCAGAAATTTTTTTGCGACAAAAATGTATCAACTTATAGAGTAGTTCAATTATTGCGTACAATTCCACGTCTTCTTTTAGTACTTCTCTTATACTTATACGATTTCGAAGCATGGTGCACGGGTTTTAACAAAAACCAAGACATATAAAACTGCAACTGTTCCCTAGTTTATTATTTCTGATATTGAAGCATTGACACCTTCTTATCGCCCTGAAATTTTCACAGTTTACGTTTTGGGTAGTTCATAATCCTGAAATATAATGTGTGTAAACAGGATCAACCAAAATTTGTTGTGTCCTGTAAAGTCAAGAGAGCCGATCCGCTCCTGCCAAGTGTCTTCGATTTCGTTGTTGGCGAATCGACGGGTCCCGTTAGGTCCCCGAGTTGAACAACCCTTTGCCTTCTTCACAATTAATTTTTTGCCCAAGACCCTCATCTTCCGGGGTTATTATATTATTAAACGGATACGTTGCGTTGGTTGTTGCCCCAAAAAGCTTACGGTACCCACCACCAATCGACGGGGATTCATTCTGGAGTTGCAGATGTTGCAGCTGAACCTCTAGTTACTTAATTTTGATTTTCTCCCTCTTCTAACTGTAAAATACGAAAACGAAAGGATGGAAATTAAATGGTAGAGGTGGCAAGTTCGTAATTGGCAGGGCGAGTGATCCATCATTGCGATTTGTGGCGAAGACTGCGTGAATTCCGTTTTTTGTTCAGTTTCACCTGCTTCTCGGTGTCCTTTTTGCGCGCTTGTTTCTATGAACAAGAGCGATATCATTCGGCCCAAATTTCTGTTATTTTCGAATTTGGAGCCGAGAATTTTCTTAAACGATTAGGATGAAGTTTAAGTGCTCAAATTCAATTCTGTCCGTCCGAGAGGAGAGGTCTATAATTCTGAAATTTTCGTTCGAGGTGTGAATGCGCCAGTTGGATTCGTTAATGGGCGAAATCCGCCGAAGGGTTCGTGTGAAATTTCGTTTAACTAGAAGATTTTTGAAATTTTCTTTCTTGAAACTTTGGTATCTCAAAAACCATTAGCCATAACCTGCTGAAATTAGGTGTCTGCATAAATGAGGTATCGATATGAGTTATTATATGCGGATATTCAGCTTTCTAGCTGTTCCATGTAATTAAGTCCAAAAAACACAGATATCCTCTGACGTTTCTCTCGATAATTATCTCAAAATTGGACGGAGTCATGATTTTTCTAGAAATTCGAGATTTTGAAAAAAATAGACCGATACGAGGACTGCATTTTGGCAATTTTGATATGGTGTGAACGTTATTCCAATGACATTCTTTTTCCTCATTTCGCCTAGAACGAAATCAAAATTGATAATATCGAAAATAGAAAGAAGTAAATATTAGGAGGAAATAGATGTGTGAGTAATTCTAGATTGCTCATATACGATTTTCTAGCATCACAATATGTTTCTGATACTACAGAGATTATGAATGAATGCTATCATTTTGGCCAGTGAAAGGGATTTAAAGGAAAAATATGGATATTTAGACTAGAAAATGGAAGAAACTGATGATCTTTCAAAGATATCCAGCGCCACGATACGTTTTTTTCCAGGTTTCGGAAAATTTCTTAATATTTTGTTCGACATAACAAGTTACCCCTGTGAGATCAAAAATCAAAAAAATATCTTTTAGACTTCACTTTTTCCTAGTTTTCGCCATAGCAATACATAGTTAAATGAGTGAATTAGGTTTAAGAAAAATAAGTTTTATATAATCCTATTGAATTATATTCATTATTCAACCACTTTTGAGCAACTTATGGTATCTGTAAACAAACACCGTGAGTTATAATAACTCACTACCATTACTCCCTGTCTCTGTGTTTATGAACAAGCCGATTGGCCCGAAGGAAATAGTCCATTATTGGTATTGAGGGGAGGTCACTTGAATAATTTTGGCGTTTTCTCAAATTGAGTTGATAACTAATTATTATTGTGAATGTTTTGCTGAAAAAGATGAATTCAGATTATCAAGATGAATTATTATTACACCTTAAGAAATGAGACAATCAGCCAATGTTACCATACAGAATTTATTGCCCGAAAAATCCCAAAACAAATATAAAGGTGTATACAACAATTTTCAAGATTGGTGTAGCAGTAAGAATATTAAGTCATCGTTTACAGAGAATGTTCTTTCGGCATATTTTAGTGAACTTGCACTTAATATAAAGCATCGGCCCTGTGGACTTTCTACTCCATGCTAAGAAGCACAATCAACATAAATAATGCATTGTTATAGGTAACTATTAAGATTTGTAAATAATTTCTCTGTACTTGTATCTCAGTATTTATTGTTATAGTCGTAGATAAAGTGTAGTATTCAACTTGCGGTAATGGTCTTAACTCACTTGATGAATTACAGCACGAGCCTAAAGCGAGCTTAATCTGCATGAGTTATGATACCGCTAGTTGAATAATATACTATTTTCTGATTTATTCAATATAATTCGTTGATTCCATCTATTGAAGTTTATAAAAATAAAATGACAGTATTTATGATACTGACAATAGACACTGAAGGCTGTCTTGGTACACCACAGAAAAATTTGAGTTTTCTTGATGTACATATTCAATATAATTCGGTGATCTTCATCTTTCGAAGTTCATGAAAATAAAATGACAGTGTTTCTCATACTGACAATTAACACTGAGAGCCGTTTTGGTAGACTTTGAACATTTCCTTCGATATAGGTATGTGAAACGAAGGGATATTCACAGCACACGTGCGAACTCCCGCGTAGTCCTTAGTTATTTATTTTGTAGGCGTAACCCCAGTCTAACGCAAATATATCGTAAAAGCGTCACCAGTGTTAGACGAGTGGTTCAGAAGTACTGGGTCAGGACCAATTCGGGATAAAAATTTGGAGACGCCTCCTCTAGGAATGATTTATTTTATCCAAACCAATTAAGGAGAACCTAAATTTAGGATTCAGCTAGTTAACAAAAACCAATGTTTGGGAAATCTTAGCTTAGTGTCTCAAAATGTTCCTAGAACAAGCGTTTGAACTATGAATTATTTTAATTTCCACCTTCTTTATAATGTTTCTCTCGATTATATTCAACAATATGACGTTGCCTACTGATATACATAATTTGTCTTTTTTGGGGTTTTTAGCTTCGTATTAAGATTTTCTGGAACAAAACGAAAAAAAAACATTTGAGCCTACTGCATTTGTAATTTTCTTTCCTGTATGTTATATCCCCTTTTGATCCACCCTTAGTTTGATTGGTGTTAGTTTCAATCTTCTATTCCGTATGAATGATGGAATGAGCCTTTATTTTCATCAAATGAAGACCATAAGTGAGAGCGAAATCTCCTCGTGCCACTCTTATTTTCCCCGAGTCATTCAACCACCCATTCGAGACGAAAGGAAAAGGGCATCGTTCAGGCAACAACAGGCAGAAAACAGATAGACGACACCATGTGGAATCCGGCACTCGCCCGGTTTTGAATTAACAACCCACCTATATTACATTTATGGTTAAGGGATACGTAGCACGGGACCACCATCTACCAGGTGTTTTGGATCGATTCCATCTTCCAGCGCGTACGTTCGTACCTGTTCATCTTTCGCGGGGCTTCACCGACAACGATTTATCATCATTTTGATTATAATTGCTTTATCGGTGAAAGTGTTATATATGAAAAAACAAACTTTTATCTACTCCTTTTGAATTATACATTCATTATTGAACTACTTTTAAGCCATTAATAGTATCTGTAAACAAACACCGTGAGTTATAATAACTCACTACTATAACTCCCTGGCTCTGTGCTTCTGAACAAGCCGATTGGCTGAAAGGGAACAGTCCATTATTGTTATTGAGGGAAGTTATGTCACTTAAATAATTTTGACATTTTCTCAAATCAAGTTGATACCTAATTATTATTGTGAATGTTTTGCTGAAAGAGATGAATTCAGATAGTGAAGATGAATTATTATGTACACCTTCAGAAATAAGACAATCAGCCAATGGAACCATACAGAATTTATTGCCCGAAAAATCCCAAAACAAATATAAAGTTGTATACGACAATGTACAAGATTGGTGTAGCACTAAGGATATTGAGTCATCGTTTACAGATTATGTTCTTTTGGCATATTTTAGTGAACTTAGTTCTAAATATAAAGCATCGCCCCTATGGACCTTCTTCTCCATGAAGTTCAATCAACATAAATAATGCATTGTTATAGGTAACTATTGAGATTTGTAAATAAAGTTCTTTCTCTGTACTTGTATCTCAGTATTAATTGTTATAGTCGTAGATAAAGTATAGTATTCAACTTGCGGTAATGGTCATCTCATTTGATGAATTACAGCACTCGCCTTCGTCTCGTGCTGCAAACTTCATCTGCGTGAGTTATAACCTTCATTACCGCTCGTTAAATAATATACTATTAAGTAGGATTGAGTGAAAAATAGGCACTTTTTTATCGAAAATCGTTGTCAAAGTTGTTTTTCAATGCATCAGTATTATCAGTTTTTTTTATTGTAGAAAATGTCCACTTAGAATTAAGTTTATTAGAATGGAATGCTACAATTTGTTCGAAAAGAATTAATTGTTGCTTTTATGGATAATTGACACTAATCTTGCAATCTTGCATGGTCTGAATTCTAGGCACAATACCAGTTATAACTACCAGATGCAGTGACTCGATCGTCTCGCAAAAAATCATTTAAAATAGCAATTTATTTGTACTTCAATCGAGAGATTGAATATTTACAAATATGTACACAATTATTTCGAAGAATAATTGTTTTCTTTAGTCAAGCTAAACAAAACCATGGTCTGCAGTTGCGAGTGGTGATTTTATGTTCTCATTTTTACTGACTTGGCTACAGGAAACAAATATTCTGATATATTCGCAACAACTTCTTCATCTTTCATTGATTCTTTCACATATGATTTGGCTCTGATACAACTTCTCCATCCTTCATGTCTCTTCAGATTCCTATTATATAATTCAGATTCTGCAAGCAGAGTAGCCGAAGATTTATTGAAGCAATGACTAGTACCTATTTAATACAGGGTGTTTTTCAAGGTGGGGCTTTTTTTCGACAGGTGCTAGAACTCATCAAAAGAGATCATTTCGCCTGAAGTTGATCATATAAATTATTCGATTTGAAAAAAGTGCGGAAAATCTTGGGCATAGTCATCTTAATAGGACTCTCTTAGGAAATCTGTCATGAATAACGGTGCCATATGCATTCCAGCAAGTAAATAAAGTGCTGGATTTTATCGCAAATTTTTACATTCTCTTCCAACTTTCATCAGGAGATTTTTCCTGAACGGTATAATTCTTAAAGTTCAAAATAAGAAGAGGAAAAATTACTGATTGAAAGGGGATTCGAAAAAAAAATTTTGAAGTTCAAAAACTCACCGATAAAATTGATCCAAACTGTTTGCAGAAATTGTTCGAAATGGTCACCATTCGTTTGATGTGCACAAAGTCATGCCAGGCGTAATAACGAATGGTAACATGCAGCAACTATCACATGAGTTTGCTCACGAATAATGTCACGAGCATTTTCAATGCATTGTTTTAGTTGTTCAACACTATTCACCTCACTGTTACTGTACACTTATATTATCGGATGACCCCATAAGAAAAATCACAGGGGTTGAGAACCGGGTAGCGAGCAGGTTAAGAAATCGACCCACCACATCCTATCCACCTGAAGTTACAAAAATCATACGCTTTGTCGGATGATTTCCCGTAAACTGAACGCATTTGAAACGCATTTGAATCTCAATATACATATACCTAAATCAGATCTGGGCTCTAAATTTCTCAGATTCGCGGGTAACTTTCATTTCGAAATACTCGGCCCTGGTGAATATTTTATATGAAGAATTTTTGGACTCATTTTGGCGAGTTATAGCACCTGTCAAAAAAAGCCTCAACTTTGAAAACACCCTGTATAGTCAAGATACTACCTGGATCTGAAGAGCCTGATTGAAGGGATTGTCGATATTCTTTTCGAAATAAACGAAATGAAAGAAACAATTCGACGGAATGGTTGCTTTTGGAGCAGGTGTCGTTAGTGGAGAAATTTTCTCAGATCGGCACTGCGACTCGTTTTGAAGCATTCCATTCCGTCGAATTTATCATCGCTTTAACTGTACTGATGAGGCTCAATAAGCTAAAACCGGTCTACCGTTGTGAATGGTCAATTTGATGTTCTCTGGGGTTATATGGATTCATTTGTTGGCCTGCTGATCAGATTAGTCCCCATCTCGTTTGAATTTTTTTCGTCGTTATGACGTAGCTTTACCCGCGCAGAGTTTGAGCGTCATCTGCTTCATTTTGTCAGTTCATCTCAAGTGTGTTTTGCGATATTTCCAATGGATGAAAATATCGAACAAACAATTTGTCTCCTGAATTTTGCGAAACGTTTCTCTTTTAAAAAAATTACGAAAAGCACTGCCGTGAAGGTAGGAGCTTTTGAGCGCTTGTACATGCACCTTGAAGGTAGATTCGCATTTTCCAGTTTTAGAAATCTATTGAAGGAATTTTCGACAGCTTTCAAAAAAATTTTGAAACTTAGGCGAAACTCCAGACTTCATGTCAGTGCTTCAGCTGATCAATTTTTTTTCGATAATTCGCTATAATTTTCTACGGTATCTATGGTCTTGGTGTTGCGATTTGGACAAAATTTCGCACGTAGTTTTAATACATTATTCCTCAGCTAGATGCCAAATTTCATTCCAATTTGCTCAGTATTTTCGGAACTATCAGGAAAAAAATATTTTGAACGGCCATATTTACTAGTCTAATTTTGCTCATTGATGAACGTGACCGCGATATTTGCGATCCAAACCCACCCCGAAAATTCCAAGTTCCTAGGCCTTTCTGTTCGAAAGTTACAATTTTCTTTGGTTTCTTTGGTTCTGGTCATGCGATCTGGACAAAATATTGTTTTAATATATCATTCTCGATTAAAATACAAAATTTCATCTCGATCGAATCCGTAGTTTTGGAAATTATCGAGAAACCAAAATTTCAAACGACCGTATTTATGGAACCCCTAGTATAATTCTGCTCATTGATAAACGTGATCGCGACATTTCAGATCCACACCTATCCTGAGAATTTCAAGTCCCTAGGCCTTTCCGTTCGAAAGTTATGATTTTCTATGGTTTCTATGGTTCTGGTCATGTGATCTGGAGAAATGTAGCTTGAACATATCATTCTCCATTAGTATACCCCTGGTGGAATTTGGGCCATTAACGAAATTAACGGAGGCATTCGGGAACTGAACCCACACTGAAAATTTCAAGTCTCTAAGTTGTTCCGTTCGAGAGTTATCGTGCTTATGGACGGCCGGATGGACAGACTCGAATTTTCCGACGGATTCGTCATCAGTGAGTCAAACATAGTCGTTTGAGACCATTTTCGGCTCAAAATTCGAAAAATACAGACATCGTGACGAAATGATATAGCCCTCGTGTAAGTAGTACGAGCGCTCAAAAACCAGTCATGTTTTGTCATAGTTCGTGTTCCCTTCAATAACAAACGTTCTCGACTTGTAGGTCTTCGAAGTATGAATATTCACTACTGAAATTGAAGCAATATCTGGGATGTAATTGATTTTTTTTCCAAGAATTGCTATGGCTTTCAATCAAAAATTTATTTCATCGTATACATTTTTCACCTCTGAAACGGTATATTTCACGATATTTTCAGATTTTGACAAATTTCATTCAAAATTCTAGAATTCACATGAACCTTTGTGTCGTTATTTTATAACTAACTGCAGAGTTTCAAATTATTGGGAATAAATATAAGAAGGCTATATCAACTTGATCGGCGCATTCAGACCTCAAACATACATTAAACATTTCAAAAATCCAGAACTTTTCTTTCGAAAGTTATCGTGTTTACGGACGGCCTGGCAAAAATGAATTCGACCATGAATTCTTCATCTGTGAGTTCAATCATTATCGGCCCAAAATTCGAAAATTACAGATATTCGAACAAAATCATAAGGCTCTTGTTCTTAGAAACAAACGAGCAAAAATACTAGAAACAAACATTCAAGCAATTTTTTCTAACAAACCTCCACTGAAGTTCTTCTAATGTGGAAGCCTTGACTATGTAACTATGTAATATCTGGATGAAAAAATGGACGGTTTCATATGTTTTTTCTTTCATAAAAAAAATAACGCAATACCTGCCACCTCTGGTCGAGTGATCGGTAGATCGTTTGCTGCATAATCATCATCATGTCCATACATTTCATCTTTATTTTTCAAAAATTTTCAAAAATGTCGAGATACGATTAACTAATATTGTAATCAAGTCAAATTAAGTTTACTCTGTGTTCTAAGAACGGATTGTCAATGTCAAATGTCAAACGAGAAGGTGTACCAACCGAAAAACATGAAATAGCATGTCATATTTCAAACCATCGAAACTGATGTCTGATTGCCGGTTCCATAGTTCAAACCACAAAAGATCTAACGGAAGTATCCACCAGCAGTCCCTAAGGTTTTTACGAAGAGACGCACATCTGATCCACACGCACCTCCCGACACCGGCGGAGAGAAGTGCAATTAAGCTAATAATGTACAGAAATGGAATCGAAAACGAGTAATAACTACATTTCAGGAAAGCACGGGCAAAGTAATTGCCAGTGGGATGCCGTCACACAGTTTGGCGCAGAACCGTGATTGGTCGCGCTGTCCACGGCTACGATCCACGTTTCCATGAAGCTGCTAATGGCTCTAATTAGGTACGTCCGAGATTGTCGCAATGGGCGCTGTTTTCCATATAGGACATCGGCCAGGACTCGGCGAGTCGGCACGAACCCAATAACGATATCAACCTGATGAGCGGGCCTCTTTGTCGGGAGCCGACCTCTGCCGCACGGCCTACGTGATGCTGGAGGACCTGAGAGTGCGCTCCTTCGGGGTGGCACGATGGGGCTGCAGTGCTGTAACAGGCACGCATGAGCTTGCGCCAATTCGAATCAGAAGGCGTTATAGTAATGATAGAAGTTCGATATGACACTGTGATGAAACAAGTTTAACATGGAAAAAAAATAATAAGCACTGCCGTGGAGCCAGGAGCTTTTGAGCGCTCGTTCATCAACTTTGTAAGTAGATTCGCATTTTCCAGTTTTAGAAACAAATTCAGAACATTTTTGACAGCTGTCAAAACTAAAGTGAAATTCCGGACTTCACGTCAGTGCTTTAGGTGCCCAATTTTTTTTATCGATAATTTTGTTAGAATTTTCTACGGTATCTATGGTCATGGTAATGCGATTTGGACAAGATTTCGCACGTAGTTTGAATTTATTATTTTTCATCTATGTGCAGAATGTCATTCGATTCCAATCAGTAGTTTCGAAATTATCAAGAAAACTAAATTTCAAACGACCATATTCACGGAACCTTTTGTATGATTTTCCTCATAGATGAATGTGATAACGACATTCGAGATCCACACATATCCTGAAAATTTCAAGTCCCTAGGCGTTTCCGTTCAAAAGTTACAATTTTCTATGGTTTCTATGGTTCTGGTCATGCGATCTGGACAAAATTCCACATGTAGCTTGAACACCTCAATCTCCATTTGAGTGCAAAATAACATCTCGATCAAATCTGTAGTTTTCAAGTGATCAGGGAAACAAAACTTTGAACGGCCATCTTTACGGAACCCCCGGTGGAATTTGGCCCATTAACGAACTCAACCGAGGCATTCGGGAACTGAACCCACACTGAAAATTTCAAGTCTCTAGGTTGTTCCGTTCGAGAGTTATCGTGCTTACGGACGGGCGGACGGACGGCCGGACGGACAGACTCGAATTTTCCGACGGATTCGTCATCAGTGAGTCGAACATAGTCGATTGAGACCATTTTCGGCTCAAAATTCGAAAAATACAGACATCGTGACGAAATGATATAGCCCTCGTGTAAGTAGTACGAGCGCTCAAAAACCAGTAATGTTTTGTCATAGTTCGTGTTCCCTTCAATAACAAACGTTCTCGACTTGTAGGTCTTCGAAGTATGAATATTCACTACTGAAATTGAATCAATATCTGGAATGTAATTGATTTTTTTTCCATGGTTTTCAATCAAAAATTGATTTCATCGTATACATTTTTTACCTCTAAAACGGTATATTTCACGATATTTTCAGATTTTGACAAATTTCATTCAAAATTCTGGAAACAGATTGTGAGAACCAAACCAACCATCAGTGTGACTTAATTTTATTTTCATAAACTTCAAAAAATGAAATCACAGAATAATCATTAAATTTCTCAACACCAAATTAGGAAAACTCAATTTTCTTTTCACGTATAACAGTTGTAAGGCTGAATTTCAATATTTAATTTTATCGATGCCCCAAATGTAGACACAAAATTTCAGCAGGATACAAAATTATTTTGAACGGCCATATTTTCGGAACCCCTTGTTTAATTTTTCTCATTGATAAACGTGACCGCGCATTCGAGATCCACACCTAACCTGAAGATTTCAAGTCCCTAGGTCGTTCCTATCGAAAGTTATGATTTTTTATGGGTTCTATGGTTCTGGTCCTGCGATCTGGAGAAAATCGGCATTATTTATGGAACCCCTTGGTCAAATTCTGCCCAATAACGAACTTAACTGCGGCGTTCGAGACTCGAACCTACAAAAGAATATTTCCTTAATATGATTTTCACTACATTGGGTTAAATTCCACGACACGTATTTGGTTAGTACTGCAACATCTTCAGGTGGTTAAGATATATGGTTAAGTTATATCTTAACCACCTGAAGATGTTGCTATGCCAACGAAACACGTTTCGTGGAATTCAACCCAATGTAGTGAAAATCATATTAGTTATTCTATTTTAAGTTTTATTATGGATTTTCATCAAGTGTCGGCTAATTCTATCAGAAAATATTTGGAGTTTTTCGGTTTATTTCTTTCCACATCAAAACAACTAGGTACTCAAATCAAAAGTATGCCAAACTTTCCTTCTAACTATTTTGGGGAAGAAATATCTATTGTGTGGAGACTTCTCCAGAAAAAAATCTTGATTGTGGCTCAATTAAGAGAACTTAGAACATTCAAATCATATCAAACTTCAAAGATTTGTTTGAGGTCAATTGGAATATTAGGAATACATATTATCATTATTAATTTCAAAAATATCAAGGAACCCCTTCACATATTCCAAGTATAATTCCTCTGAGCGTATTTTTTCTCCCAATCCTCATTCTACGTTTTCCCCTTTATACAGCGGAATAACATAACATAAGAATAACATAACATGGAATAAGGTTGTACCTTCTTTGACGTTTCATACAGAGGAATAACGAAGAGAAGCACATATAAGCGAACAACCAATGTAATTTCAGCTCCAACTCCACCTCAAATAATGTTTCAAATTCAAAAGTAATCAACTAATACCATGATGTTGGTGTTCTGTGCTCGATGGTATGGGCATAAACCATAGTTGAATTTTCAGTGGACTTCTATGCTTATATTCATGTTATGTTTTTTCACTATATGTATGCTTACAGGCAAGTCAGAACTTTTTGAAAATTTCGGTTTCTCAAAAACTATTCGCTATATCCTTCAGAAAATTGGTGGCGATATATGGGGCATCGATTAAATGAGTTGTACAAAAATTCAGCTTCGCAGTTCATAATAGTATATTATTTAACGAGCGGTAATATAGGTCATAACTCACTCAGGTGAAGTTTGCAGCACGAGCCGAAGGCGAGTGCTGTAATTCATCAAGTGAGTTACCGCAAGTTGAATACTATATAATCTATCTAGGACTATAACAAAATATACTAAGATACAGTACAGAGAAAGAACTTCATTTAAAGTTCTCAATAGTTACCTATAACAATGCATTATTTATGTTGATTGTGCTTCTTAGGAAGGAGTAGAAAGTTCATAGGGGCGGTGCTTTATATTTAGTGGTAAGTTAACTAAAATATGCGAAAAGAACATTATCTGTTAAAACGATGACTTAATATTCCCACTGCTACACCAATCTTGAACATTGTTGTATACACCTTTATATTTGTTTTGGGATTTTTCGGGCAATAAATTCTGTATGGTAATATTGGCTGATTGTCTTATTCCTGAAGGTGCACATAATATTCCATCTTCACTATCTGAATTCATATTTTTCAGCAAATCATTCACAGTAATACAGTGGAACTTCCCTAACTCGAATCTCCAAGGGACAGTACTTTCACTTCGAGTTACGAAAAATTCGAATTACGGAAAATGCACTGAATTGAGGGGTTTTTGAATTCACATATATATATTTACATATTTATGGATTGCAGAGGAATTACCAAAACACGGTTCCATATACATTATGTAATACTAATACTATGCTTACGTGTAATGAAACAAATTTTTCGAAGAAAAATTGTTATCGATAATCTAATGAGCAGGCCAAAAAATCAATTCATGTAACCCCAGAGAACATAAAATTCGTTATTCGCAACTCTAAACCGGTTTCAACTTAAGTCTCATCAGTATAGTTTAGCGATGATGAACCTGATGTGAGGGACGGAATGCCTTCAAAACGAAACGCAGCGGACGATCGGAGAAAATTTCTCAACTTTCGGCTACACTCCACCCGGAATTTCCCGAAGTTGCAGTGGGTATTTCCCAAAAAGTTCGAGTTATGCTTGGCTGCCGCCTCGGTTACTGCCAAATTTCAGTTCGAGTTCTAGCAATATTCGAGTTATGGAGTTATGGAAATTCGATACCAATAATGGACTCTTCCCTTTCGGCCAATCGGCTTGTTCAGAAGCACAGAGACAGGGAGTTATGGTGGTGAGTTATTATAACTCACGTTCTTTGTTTACAAATACTATTAATTGCTCAAAAGTGGTTGGATAATGAATATAATATACTTCAATAGGAGTAGATAAAAAAGTATATTATTTAACGAGCGATAATGTAGATCATAACTCACGCAGAAGAAGTTTTGCTGTAATTCATCAAGTGAGTTATGACCATTATCGTAAGTTGAATACTATACCTACTTTATCTACTACTATAACAATTAATACTAGGATACAAGTACAGAGAAAGAACTTTATTTACAAATCTTAATAGTTACCTATAACAATGCATTATTTATGTTGATTGTGCTCCTTAGCATGGAGTAGAAAGTCCATAGAGGTGATGCTTTATATTAAGTGTTAAGTTCATTAAAATATGCCAAAAGACCATTTTCTGTAAACGATGACTTAATATTATTACTGCTATATGAATCCTGAAAATAGTTGTACCTATGCACCTTTATATTTTGTTTTGGAATTTTTCGGGCAATGTATTCTGTGTGGTAACATTGCTGCTTGTATTATTTCTGGAGGTATACATAAAAATTCATCTGAATTCATCTTTTTCAGCGAAACATTCACAATAATAATTAGGTATCAACAATACCAATAGGTAATGGACGGTTCCCTTTCGGCCAATCGGCTTTTAAGGAAGCACAGAGCCAGAGAGTTATGGTAGTGAGTTATTATAACTCACGTTCATTGTTTACAGATACTATTAATTGCTCAAAAGGAGTTGAATTATGAATATAATACAATAAGATTAGATAAAACTCATAATGAATTGAGAGTTTTATTCAGTAACTATTGTTACAATTTTCAGGTTATTTTTCAATAGCATGACTAACTCAATTTTGGGAACTGAGCGGGCAAAACGGCTTCGATTTCTGCACATCGCACAACGAAATGATACTTCAACATTCTGGCACCAAAATGCCTGTTGGCCTGTGTTATTTGAAAGATATATGATTTCCTTTTATCCCATTCCATAAAATATTCTAACAAATTTTCAATAAAATAAATGCAGATTCCCCAATAAAGGGAAATCAGTTGTGTACGAAATATCATCAAATTTTTTTTGGTTATGTATGTGTAAAAAAAATTTTATACCGAATTTCAAACAAATGGCTTTCGAAGTTTCAATGGAAAACATCATTGGAAATCATGAATGAATGTTTCAAAGTAGAAATAACATATGGAATCAATGCTGGTTTCAAAAAAAACCACAGACATTTGGGATAAGAACGACGCAGCATTTATTTCACCATTTGAAGAAGACGTAAAATCGATATCGGTCTTCAGAAATCTTTAGTTACAGAATAAACTACCGTCATATTGGTGGCCCTATATCCCCGAATACCATCCAAAACTACTTGGAACAATCAATTCGATTCATCCGAAACGATTAGCTAATTGACATTCTCAAAATTTCACGGACAAACCGCATAATTGCTTGTTCAAATGACTGAATATCCGAGATCGATCGAAAGCTACTTAAAAAACAGACGCCTTTAATGAACCATGGTAGGAGCAGAGGAGATTTCAACGGTGGAATAAGACACGAACACTCACGTGGTTAAATCTATCATGCAAATTCCACACAATGGTTAATTTTGTTTTTTTTTTGGAAATAAGTGGGAGTGGTCGACGGGTGCACCTTATAAAGTACATCAACGCTAATTTCCCAGATTATATAACCCATGTTTTAATGAATCAATAAAATCCGTGAAATTTGCGTAGTTACCTACACCTTTTTAATGAAGTCTTCTTATTCTCGAAAATACCTCACGATGTGTGCTGCTCATTATTCATTTCTGATGCAACCATTCAGAACTAACAAAAGATGTAACAAAATTCGGAGGGGCTTCATGGTATTCATGAAACGTCGACAGAAATATGAATTGGATGTGATAATAACGCCTACTTGATCGAGAAATGAAAAACCACTAGAATTGAATCACAATCATCACCGAGAAAGATTAATTACCTCGAGGACTTCAACTCGTGGCAGAAGGGTAGGCATCGACAAAGCGTTGTCGCCTGTTTGAAGTCCAATGGTATCTACGTTTGACATTGTATACAGAGTAGGTGCTATCATCTCTCCGAATCCACATATTTCACCGAACGAATGGCAGCTCTCTGTATCACAATACAAAAAGAGAATATATCAGACATGATGTATCCTCAAATGAATCCATTCAATTATCGTTCAAGTGACACATAAATGCTTCATTGTCATTACGTGAACTAAATGGTTCTATGGTAATTTTTCCTTCTACCAAATACACCAGACAATGATATTCTCATTTGTCATTTTCTCGCAATTAATCCCTTCCTTATAAGGAAAAGTTAGTCGGACAGACGTCTCGTCGGTGTTTTATTAATGATAATAGATATTCAATGAAATCTACAAATAAAAGGACTTTCAATAACATTGGCAAGTTTGAAAAAAAAAGTTCATTGTGTAAGACAGTAGTATGGAACGTATCGTATTGAGAATTTCCAGAGCGATACTTTTAGACTCAGTTTCACCATCAATACAAATAAAACGCACCACTCTCCACAAGAAGGTACCAAAATTATATT
Organism: Aphidecta obliterata; assembly: GCA_963966015.1. NCBI lineage: Eukaryota > Metazoa > Arthropoda > Insecta > Coleoptera > Coccinellidae > Aphidecta > Aphidecta obliterata. The sequence continues at coordinate 20,344,354 of OZ014430.1, read as the reverse complement.
CACAGAATTATTCTATCCGTTCAGTAGAAAAGAAAATAGATGTTGATTAGGTACTTCATGAGGCCTTTCTGTACTATATCACAGAATAATAACAGGGCGTGGGACTATTCCTGGCAGAGAAACACATAGAAAAAAATTAAATATAATATATATAATGATGATGTAAACTTGAGTCATGATTTTACAGTTGATGTTTTGAAATATTGAACATAAAATTCAGAGAAAGGTACAAATTTTAACTTGATTGAAACCTTGGTTGGAATTCACAGTTGTAAGACTTATTTGTTGATATCCCGTCCTTCTCGATCGAGGTTCAAAAGCGACATTAAAAATTACTTTCAGTCTAGATTAACGGGAAGATATCGGAAATACAGGTGTTTTCAAATGTGAGACTTTTCTTTTGACAGGTGCTAGAACTCATCGAAATAAGTCAAAATTCCAAAAATTCTATATACAGGGTGTTTCATTAAGAAACGTAAATACTTAAAAGATAGGTAGAGGGTACCGAGGTGGTTCTAGATATATGCCACATTTTTTGGCTTTGACTGTCTTTGTACCGAGATACAGGATGTTGTATGAATTTTACTCATGTTTATTATTTGAAGCTCAAATGAATCACTCAATAACCACAAGGAAAATCAAGGTACGGGTTAACCAAAATTTATGAAGCAATTGTATCCTTGAAACCACACCCTGTATACAGAGCTGTGCCGAGCACTGAATATTAGTGCTTCGAGCACTAAGCACTTGGAAAAAAGGGCTCCCGAGTCGCGAGCACTAAGCACCAATTTCCACAAAAGGCTCGCGATTACTAAGCACTTTGTGAAAGTAATTCGATATTTCGAGCACTAAGCCCTAAGCACTTTTTTAAGAACTGTTGAGGTGAAGTTACTTTAATCGAAAGAAATATTGCACCTATTAAGTTGAGGTTTTATAATAATAATAATAATAATAATTTATTCGCACATGATGAGTTAATACAAAAAAAAGGATTCACATGTACAAATAATTTGCCATTAAACAAATTCATGGCTTGTCAAAGGCTATGTATGGATATATCTATAAACGAAAAATAGAGTATGCACATAAATACAATAAATATTCACATATAAATACTCGAGAACTGAAAACAATGTTTTTCATGTATATGAGATGTAAACAGTGCTCAAAAGAAGTAATTATCTGTCCAAAAAATCACTCAACCTATAAATAGACTTCTCTAGAAGAAGACATTCTACCTTCCTACTGAAAGCTAAAAACCCAATTTCTTAATCTCTTCTGGTAGTTTGTTATATAATTTCAAACATAAATGATAATATGTGAGATTATTGATGTAAAGGGGGTCCCGAATTCGATGCTCACTTTTAGCATGTCGAGAACTTTGTGTGTTGGAAACAAATTTTCAAAGACTCCGGATGTCTTTGGTTAAATAATATGAATTCATAAATATATCGATTCATTTTCACTGGACTGAATATCAATACTAGATCGCATATATTTGTGTTACGACAAGATTGGGAAAGGGCTTAGTGCTTAGTAATCCGCAGAAGTGCTCGGGAGCACTTCGGGGATTACTAAGCACTAAGCCTTTTGATGAAGTGCTTCGATTACTAAGCACTAAGCACTGCTATTAATAAGTGCTCGGGAGCACAGTGCTTGGGAGCACAAAAGGGCTTCGAGTGCTTTCGAAAGTACCAAGCACAATGCTTTGGCACAGCTCTGCCTGTATATCAAGATTTTGAAAATTCGTTCACATATTCGAAAATAGCATAGAAAACTAAAATGAAACGTCACACGGTTCATATTTTTGCGCAAACAGTTCTACTCCACAAATCTTCAACACGAAAGTCTAGTTTTTCAGAACGTGTATACCAGAGAGTGGTTAAATGACTTACAATAAAATGTCATCAAAACTTGAATCCATAGTTATTTTAAAATTAAGTACTAAAATATCATTAAATACATTGGTTATATCCTTCTTATAGCGGCATGTGTATTCTCCAGGTATGGAAAAAGTAAAGCCCTGTATTTACATATCTAATTGAAAAAATTGATATTGCTTGAATATTGTTATTGAATGTTTTAGTGAAATAATTGAGATGAATTAGGTCGTTTTCATAAACTGCACGAAATGCCCTCCATTTTGGACATTTCCGTGCTCGTTTGAGAATATCCAGAACTGATTTGCGAATTACATTCGGATTGTTCTTTATTTTCCTGCTAGCTTCTTGTTTTTTTTTGTAATTAGCTGACCCTGAGTGTCAGGAGAATACACTAGAGATTTTAGGTCAAATCAGGGGATCTTGATGGCCAGTTATGAGGGTCTTCACGATCAATCCATAAAGTTACCAAAATTGTCGTTTTAGAGTCTACAACGATAAGCCAATGATTTAGTAATTTCAAAATAATTGGGGATTCAATAGTTTTGATAATATATTATTGATAGTCGCTTTCAACCACCTTCATTATACCGTTCGGGAAAAATCTCCTGTAAAAGTTGGAAGAGAATATACAAATTTGCGATAAAATTCAGCACTTTATTCACTTGCTGGAATGCATATGGCACCGTGATCCATGGCAGATCTCCTTACAGTAAAAAGACTCACCTTGAAGAACACTCAGTATAGCTAGAGTAGAGCTAGATATGCTCTCTGGTTTGGATCCTAGCAGAAAGGGATGAACCCTTGTTTCGGTCCCACTGAACAGATATACAACTGTCTCTGGTTAGGTCCTAGCAAAGAGGCATTGTCCCTGGTTTTGGGTCCCAGGGAACAGACTAGAAAGTTAATATAATAAAATTTAATCTCTACAAAATTTTGAAATGGTTTTGAAAATACACAACAAAAAACATTTCCATGAAATATATATAAAATTGCTTGAAAATTCATAAAATTCTGAACTTTCATCGACAGTTCCATCGGGAATTGACAGCTCTTACGACGTACCAACATAATTCCGTGAAAGATTTGAATATTTCTGGATGAAATTATTTTTTTTCCTTCGAATTTTGGATCACTGGGTAGAAGTTTATCGCTCACCTATGTTTTCAATATTTTTTTTCTAAACCAAATTATTCATGAGACATCCATTGGTCCGAGGCTCAATTTCAGTGAAATGATGATTTCAGAGAAATGATTCTTAATATTGCTTGAAAATTTATAAAATTCTGAACTTTCATTGACAGTTCCATCGGGAATTGACAGCTCTTACGACGTACCAACATAATTGCGTGAATGATTTAAATATTTCTGGATGAAATTATTTTTCTTCCTTCGAATTTCGGATCACTGGGTAGAAGTTTATCGCTCACCTCTGTTTTCAATATTTTTTTTTCTAAACCAAATTTTTCATGAGAAATCCATTGTTCCGAGTCTCAATTTCAGTGAAATTATGGTTTCAGAGATATGCTTCTTAAAATTGCTTGATTATTAATAAAATTCTGAACTTTCATTGACAGTTCCATCGGTAATTGACAGCTCTTACGACGTACCAACATAATTCCGTGAAAGATTTAAATATTTCTGGATGAAATTATTTTTCTTCCTTCGAATTTCGGATCACTGGGTAGAAGTTTATCGCTCACCTCTGTTTTCAATATTTTTTTTCTAAACCAAATTTTTCATGAGAAATCCATTGTTCCGAGGCTCAATTTCAGTGAAATTATGGTTTCAGAGATATGCTTCTTAAAATTGCTTGATTATTAATAAAATTCTGAACTTTCATTGACAGTTCCATCGGGAATTGACAGCTCTTACGACGTACCAACATAATTGCGTGAATGATTTAAATATTTCTGGATGAAATTATTTTTCTTCCTTCGAATTTCGGATCACTGGGTAGAAGTTTATCGCTCACCTCTGTTTCCAATATTTTTTTTCTAAACCAAATTTTTCATGAGAAATCCATTGTTCCGAGTCTCAATTTCAGTGAAATTATGGTTTCAGAGATATGCTTCTTAAAATTGCTTGATTATTAATAAAATTCTGAACTTTCATTGACAGTTCCATCGGTAATTGACAGCTCTTACGACGTACCAACATAATTCCGTGAAAGATTTAAATATTTCTAAATGAAATTATTTTTCTTCCTTCGAATTTCGGATCACTGGGTAGAAGTTTATCGCTCACCTCTGTTTTCAATATTTTTTTTCTAAATCAAATTTTTCATGAGAAATCCATTGTTCCGAGTCTCAATTTCAGTGAAATTATGGTTTCAGAGATATGCTTTTAAAAATTGCTTCAAAACTCATAAAATTGTGAACTTTCATTGACAGTTCCATCGGGAATTGACAGCTCTTACGACGTACCAAAATAATTCCGTGAAATATTCAAATATTTCTGGATGAATTTCTTTTTCTTCCTTCGAATTTCGGATCACTGCGTATAAGTTTATCGCTCACCTCTGTTTCAATATTTTTTTTCTAAGCCCAATTTTTCATGAAAAAGCCATTGGTCCGAGTCTCAATTTCAGTGAAATTATGATTTCAGAGATATGCTCCTCAAAATTGCTTGAAAATTCATACAATTCTGAACTTTCATTGACAGTTCCATCGGTAATTGACAGCTCTTACAACATACAAACATAATTCCGTGAAAGATTTAAATATTTCTGAATGAATTCATTTTTCTTCCTTCGAATTTCGGACCACTGGGTTACTGGGTAGAAGTTTATCGCTCAAATCTGTTTTCAATATTTTTTTTCTAAACTAAATTTTTCATGAGAAATCTATTGGTCCGAGTCTCAACTTAAGTGAAATTATGGTTTCAGAGACATAAATCTTAAAATTGCTTGAAAAATTATAAAATTCTGAGGCTTCATTGACAGTTCCATCGGGAATTGACAGCACTTACGACGTACCAACATAATTCCTTGAACGATTCGAATATTTCTGGATGAATTTCTTTCTCTACCACCGAATATTGGGTAAAAGTTTATCGCTCACCTCTTCTTTAAAAAAATTTTTTTCTAAATCCAATTTTTCATGAGAAATCGAATGGTCCGAATCTCAATTTCAGGGAACTTATGGTTCAGAGATATGATTCTTGTAATTGCTTTGAAAATTATGAAATTCTGACGTTTCACTGACAGTTCCATCGAGAATTGACAGCTCTTACGACGTACCAATTATATAATTCCGTAAAATATTTGAATAATATAAGATGGATTTCTTTTTCTCCCTTCGAATATTGGACCATTGGGTAAAATTTTATCGCTCACCTCTGTTTTCAATATTTTTTTTCTAAATCCAAGTTTTCATGATGAATCGAATGGTTCGAGTCTCAATTTCAGGGAACTTATGGATTCTCAAAATTGCTGTGAAAAAAATTCGGCCCCTCTAAAATATTCCTTACAAATTCGTATTCAGTTGTTTTTCACGAATATTGAATTCTTTCTGATTCCACTGAAATATCCGCTTCCAGCTATGAAATAATTTTGGTCTGCATGATGTATTGATGAAACGAGGAGATCTAGGATAATTTTGTTGTTTAAAATTTGCAGCTCTCAATTCATAGATATCTTAACAGGTGTGGTAGACCAAAAATCAAAGTAGGAAGCGGATATCTACCATACCTTTACATAGAAAAACATTCTCTTCGTTTTCCTTCAGTTCCATTGTCCTTCTAATATAACCAAATTATATCAGTCATTCGCCACTCACCAGCACCTTTCCTCAATCACCTTCATCATAAAATCAGTTTAAACATTCCTCCAGTATATACTGACCGCCGCCAATGATTGAATAATCCATAGCCCGCGGACAAAGGCTCTTTTTCAGCTGCTGCAAGCTTGTCTGGACTCAGTCAAGATCATAATTAACCAGATACCAATCAGATTATTATCACAAAACAGGAAGTTATTTCATTTATTTCCACGTAGGATGCAAGTATAACAAATTAAAATAAGTAACGCTGAAAATTGAACGATTACCAGGCGTATGTCTTGTGGTATTAATCCATAACCTGCCCTGCACGCAAGATGCATTTCGTTACGACGAAATAGGTAATCTTGATCTTCCCCAATGTATGGAATTGGGTCACCAGCATTTTACAAAGAATATCAATTTCTTAAACTCTTATTTTCGGTTTCGAAGTAACTTAAACCATGTAATTCAGTTTCACCTAATAAGGATATTGAGCATGAGCATATGCTATGAATTTGCATGAATTCTGAAAGATCATAGTACCACATCAATATAGGTACTTGGTGAAATGGAGATCGACCATACACAGAGGCGTCGGAAGACGTGGGCGACCGCCCACGGCCTCGCGGTTCGAGGGGCCTTGCGGCCTAACGGGATATTTTCCGAATTTTTACCGATTTTATTTTAAGTTGGAAAGTTCTTTTCGCTATGAATTGGTGGATTATATCACTTGTTATTTGTTCATTACACAGTCGGTGCTATATCCTTCGAAGATTATCAAGTGTTTTGTTCCGACCTACCATTCGTTTCATTTTTATTCCCTCCTTCGGCAAAATGCTAAGGGAAGATTTGGTTGTTCATTCAACAGCTCGGTTGAGTTTTCATTTTCGATAGAACGCTCCAAACGAACCACATTAAAAATAAATTTACGATTAATTATTTTTTCCGTCGACCATAGAATAAAAGCTCATTTTAACGCACTCGAAATCATCTATTAATGACTCCTATTAATGCATGATTTCTTGTATTAATGCATGATTATCATGGCAACCGATTATAAAATATTCAGTCGGAGAATAGATGCATCTATGTCGGAGCACGATCGAGCTGTCAAATTTATTTATTCGCTTTCGATCAGAATCTGATTTTATCCGTTACGCTACTACATAATGAATAACGAAGAAAATACCCCTTTGACACCGCCAGATGTGACAAAAACTGCTGAAGCAGCAACTTTGAGTCTGCTTCCTGAAAAGAGCCGCCATTTATATGAGAAAACCTATGCTGAATTCAGATCTTAGTGCTAGGACAACAAGGTTCGGAATTTTACGGAAACGGTTTTGTTGGCATACTTTACGGGTATTGCAGAAAAGGGGCATCTAGCAAGTTTATGGCCAAAATCTTCGATGCTGAAATCAACACTAAATGTGGAAGACAATACTGATATAAGCAGATACCACAAACTGGTGATGTTTATTAAACGGAAAAGAGAGGGATATCTCCCAAAAAAATCAAAAATTCTCGAAAAAGAACATGTGAGAGAGTTCATAGCGAATGCTCCTGATACTGTTTTCTTGATGTCGAAGGTAAAAATAAAACTCAATTGAATCGTTATTCCAACTTATTCTCATTATCTCGTTATAGTGAAATAACTATCATTGTTTGATTTGTAAGTCGCTTTGATATTCGGAGTAGCGGGTGCATTGAGAAAAGATGAATTGTTAAGGTTGCAGAGAAAGGATGTACAAGATATGGGATCGAAATTTTTGGTGACAGTGAATTAATCGAAAACACATTCGAACAGGATACATTAATGGTCTCAAACATTAACGCGCTCGCTCCGCTCACGCGTTAAAATATTTCGACCATTAATCGCTGTCATTAATAAACTAGTTGATTAAATAACTATTTTCTCTTCGGTTTACCACTCACTGCGGTAAATGTTCGGCACTTTCTATTGCAAGTTATTTAGCACTTCGGGTTTTTTCTGCTACTGCTGATTAGGGATTTTTTTCTTCACAAACAGACTGCATCTGTTTGTAAAGAAACTCCTGAATCGATTGCTTCTACTTCCAAATCTAACTTGACTACGTTGAATTTTGGAAGTGTTTAAGACGAACTGAATACCGATACCGCGCGACAGTCGAAAACAGATATAGGATCAAACTTTAGTCGATCAGAATTGGTAACAGAAAATAGCAAAATAATGAATGGGGAAATTTTCTCCGATAGCCGCTGCGTTTCGTTTTAAGGTCTTACGTTTTCTTCATCGAATGCATCTTCGCTGAGGTACACTGATGAGAATTAAACAAGTCGAAACCGGTCTAAAGTTGCGAACGATGGATTTTTGGTGTTCTGTGAGATTAAATGGATTGATTTGTTGGCTTGCTTATTAGTTTATCCAGAACAATTTTTCTTTTGTTTCACTAAGTGTAATTCAAATTTTCAGATAAACAGCCAATATACAGGGTCTTTCACGAGGAACCTCACCCATATTTATACGGGAAACTACTGAACGTATTTTCATGAAATTCAGCACTTATAAGTATTTCACGATGCTGATGAAATCTAAATATTTTCAAGGCATGAGCACCTCCGCTTTTTCCGGAAATGACGTCAACTTCCGTTTTTCAAATTAGAACACCATTTTTTTATTGCAGAAATAGATTCCTTAGAAAATTTCAAGTTATTTTGATGTAACGTTTTTCAGGTTTGGTTGGAAAATTCTCTCTGAGCGGGAAAATTCGAAAAAAAAATCGAAAATAGAGCTCCGCTGAAACAAGAATAACTTCGAGGTTTTTGGATGGAAAATTTTCATTTTTGGGATTTTTCAAGATGTAAGATTGATGTATCCACTTCAAAAATCGAAATCGCGATTCATGATACAGGGGGTGAAAAAATCGCTTTCAAAGTTAGGGATGACAAAATCGTGAAAAATCAATTTTTTCAAATAAGAACCCCATTTTTTTATGACAGATATTGAATCTACGTTGAAAAATAATGTGAGTGTATGCATCACACCCTTGCCCTAAAATGGATATTTTCTGAGTTATTCACAAAAAACTGTTTTTCGTCTTGAATTTTCAGCTATTTCTTTTCCCTTCACGCCAAAAAGATGAAATTTTCAGGAACTGTTATTTGAACCATGCTGTAGATTTTTCACCCCTTCTTGAAACCGACTTCAAGTTACTATTAGGAGAACCATGGCAAACTCTCGCAGTTATAACTAGAGAAGATGCTCAAAGTTTTGACCGTTAATTTCTAGACATTTATTTATACGTCTCAGGAATGCTTCGTGCGTTGCTCTTCTTATTTCATCGGGAGGAAGAGATCTGCAAAGGTGTTTAAAAACCAAATTGAGTTTCAAAACTATGAATCTAAAAATCTAAACAAACCTGAACGCATTTCTGACTCGTTCTATGCAGTCCTCTTTATCAGTCAGGGGAGTTGAGTAGACAATATTTTTTATCCTACCCCAAACATAATAGTCTAAAGGAGTTAAATCGGGAGAACGTGGTGGCCAAAGATGTGGACCATTGTTCGCCAACCATCGATCTTCAAATAGCCTGTAGAGGATATTTGACACATTGAGTGAATTGTGTGGAAGCGCGCCATCTTGTTGATACCATAAGTCATTATGGTTCTGTACTAGCGGCTCAATTATTTGAGTCAATATGTCAGAATATCTATCTCCTAAGGGAGAACATTCTTTAAATAATGCAAACATGTGTAGTGTTCTATCTTACCAGTTAAAGTCTCATCATAAATGTGAACATCGAGAATTGCATTATTTTTGATGGCGCAAAAAACATTGAAACTCCAGGTCTCTTGAAAGTTCCATTGTCTGAAGTGGTGGTTGTTCTCTCCATCCCAATAATGACTGTTATGCCTATTGAAAGAACCTTTCTTTCTGAATTTAGATTCATCTGTCCAAGTTATACAGTCCAAAAAGTTTTCATTCTCTTGAAATCGAATCATCATAGCTTCGCAAAACTCTGTTCTCCTGACGAAATCAGTTTCCTTCAAATGCTGTACCCTATTGAATTTATATGGGTGCATTTTATGTTTTTTTAATATTCTCCAAACACTCGATTGAGATAATCCCAGATCAATCTCGGCATTTTTGAGAGAATTTTGAGGATTCACACGAAAATATGCAAGAACTGTAATTTCGTTGTTCTCATCTTCTACTACACTTTTTTCTCTGTGTATAGTTTTCTTAACGAAAGATCCGACATTTCTCAAGTTTGTCATGGTTCTGTTAATGGTATCTCTCGTTGGTCTGGGTCGGTCAGGAAACCTCTCAATGAACAGTCGAATCGTTCTATCTACAACTTTATTACATTCTCCATGAAGTAGAATGAGATTTAAATAATCTTCATTGGTAAAATTAGGCATAGTGATCGATTTTATAACTTAATACGAATTATCACCAAATTAATAGTAAACACAAAATGCTACTGAATAAAGAGGAATTTGGCAGATGTATTTAATGATATCTATCATTAAAAAAAAAGAATGTAAAACATGGTAAGTTCTTGCATATGGTTCATAAGGAATTATTTATTTATCACTGGAGAGAAAACCGATGGCCGATTAGTTGAAATAAAGAGGTTTCCGATACAAATTCGAATCCAAATTCGCCATCTATTTAGGAACAACCTGTAACTTTTTTCTCTCGCATATTAGGGTAGTAAAATCTAAAACATGGTTTAAGTAACAGTTCCTGAAAATTTCATCTTTTTGGCGTGAAGGGAAAAGAAATAGCTGAAAATTCAAGACGAAAAACAGTTTTTTGTGAATAACTCAGAAAATATTCATTTTAGGGCAAGGGTGTGATGCATACACTCACATTATTTTTTAACGTAGATTCAATATCTGCCATAAAAAAATGGGGTTCTAATTTGAAAAAATTGATTTTTCACGATTTTGTCATCCCTAACTTTGAAAGCGATTTTTTCACCCCCTGTATCATGAATCGCGATTTCGATTTTTAAAGTGGATACATCAATCTTACATCTTGAAAAATCCCAAAAATGAAAATTTTCCATCCAAAAACCTCGAAGTTATTCTTGTTTCAGCGGAGCTCTATTTTCGATTTTTTTTTCGAATTTTCCCGCTCAGAGAGAATTTTCCAACCAAAACTGAAAAATGTTACATCAAAATAACTTGAAATTTTCTAAGGAATCTATTTCTGCAATAAAAAAATGGTGTTCTAATTTGAAAAACGGAAGTTGACGTCATTTCCGGAAAAACCGGAGGTGCTCATGCCTTGAAAATATTTTAGATTTCATCAGCATCGTGAAATACTTATAAGTGCTGAATTTCATGAAAATACGTTCAGTAGTTTCCCGTATAAATATGGGTGAGGTTCCTCGTGAAAGACCCTGTATTATACTTGTCAATCATTCAGACGAATAAGGTTGATTAGCTCGAACCCATATTTCCACATGTGACAATCATGCCGCAATGTTTGCGGTCGTTACATATGCTGGTTTTTGTCGGGAAGCTAGGAAATCTTTTATTTGTCTACACAGATGGGGAGACGGTTGCTTTTGGAGCGGACAGGTGGCGTGAAAAGGAAAATGTTCTCAGATCGCCACTGCGTTTCGTTTTAAGGTCTTTCCTTTTCTGCATCTTCGCTTAGCTATACCAAAGAGTAACAACAAGAGAGATCACTCTGTCAAATTAGTACTGAATCGCCCGTAAAAGTGGTGGTGACCTTGAAACTGCTCGAACGCTATTGATGGAGGAGTTGGGTAAGCGCTGGGTAAGCGTTGGGCAAGCCAATCACATCACATCTCGTGGACCGCGCCAAAGATTAAAGGTTTGAAATCTGACGTTTGTCGATTTTCATGATGAAAATGGAGGTAGAAATATTTTGTGCTTTAAATGAATTCACAGGCAAAAAACTATTCGGAAAATCTAGAAATTTCTTCGTGAATTGAGTAGAAGGGAGTTTTCAATGTATAAAAATATCAAATTCTGGTGCTGTTGACATGAATATTCAATGAAAATGTGTAATTTTTTCGAGAAAAACTGAAATTAGTATCGTATTCGATGAAGAATATATTGCTAAATAAATTATATTCAATGTATATTCCATACGACTAATGAAAATTGAAGGATTGCTACTTGTAACATAAAATTAGAATTTTTAGATTTTGTTGCTGTGAACGTGCTATATTAACAATAGAATTGTTTCCTTCAGTTCGTGTTCATTATATCGCCAAGATCAGATAATATCCGGGGAAAATACTGAATTTTGAATTGTCTACCATGGTGATACTAAGGCTGAATGAATGGAATTTGTTTTATACTCGATGACAATAGTTATTGATGGATATACCTAGTTACTTTGGATATAAATCTTGGAAACTGGATTTTGTTACTAAAATACTGAAAGGCTGAAATATAAACTTTCTTCAATACATTATCACAGTATGATCACAAATGAAATGTGTAAAGAATCTAGTTTCTACTTTAAAAATCTATAATGCTAGATTATCGAAATCCCTTCGAGGAAGTATAGCAATATTCAGAAATAATTATCATGTATTTGAACTTCTAAATTCAATTTTCCATATTGTAGGTGCATAACTAGAACATAATGAATAATTTTTTTATTCGATATCACTTTACAACTATCTACAATTTTTATTTTTCAATATAACTAGGTACCTACTATGAATATAATACATTTGAGAAAATTTCAACTTAATGGAATACAACTAGCCACTGGTTCCTGGTTTTCTAGATGAATGAATTGCTCAGCATTTTCTTCATATCCTATTTCATAATTCTCATATTAAAATTTGCATTTTTCACCCCTTCTGAATGGTTTATATCGCATAACTCTCAGTGGTTAGTGTAGAATGGTTTCCTTGAACAAACATATAGATCATAATATCTAGGAAATTCAACTTTCTAAGAACTGAGAACCTGCAAGTATGTATTTTGAACTGCGTTCATGATCATTATCCCAATAATGACATCTTACTTTTTTAAAAAACAGAATTTGTATGTTCACGATTTCAACTAGTTTTGATTATGCAGAATTTGGTTTTGTCCCTCGATATCTGATGGCAACTACAAACATAAGATTTTGAAAATTAATTTTATTACTGCAGACTTCAGGTCTATATTGCTTACATAGCTAATATGTATTTCAATTCAAAAATATATAATATATAAATACAAGAAACAAATTTCTCTCTGAAAAGAAACAATATCTAGATCTATATTTTATCAGATCCTTTTCATTCTCTAGTCATGTATTTCAACCATTTATCTATAATTGTATAAAAATAATTATTTCAATTTCACATCTATGGAATTAAAAATAGTAAGTGAGTCATAATAAAACTTCTTTTGTTTTATCATTTATTTAAACGTGAAATGCAACTCGTAGTCTTCTGTTTCTTGAACAAACGTGATTTTGAATATTAGATACTGATAAATATCTACCAGATGAGGTTTTCAATAGGTATAACAGTCTCCCCAAAGTTTTCTCTCGAATAACCTCTGATCCATGATGATACATTTTCTCATAAGATAGCCACTGATATAGGGCTCATAAGTTGGCAAATTATTTCTTCTAGAAACAGCTTTTGTAATCTGTAAATCGAACTATAAATACGTCTGAGATTCTCGATTTAGGCACAAATCACTTACCAGTAATGATATTATATTTAAGACAATATTATGTAAAAAAAGCAGCTAACATAAAAGTTGTATCATTAATACATTCGGGATATAGATTCAATAGAATGAAATCCTAAAAATGTTCTCATTCTGTTTCAATAAACATATTGCTGCGTTTAACGTATGAAATGTTGAGGTTAAGATTATTTGAAAATTCAAAAATCACAATAAACTTAGAAGTGGTTGTCTCTCTCCGATTCACCCCTCTCTATTTTCAGATGAACTCAAGGTCATAGGATAGCGAACAGGCGTAAAAACGGAGTGATCCATCTTGTTGTCTAATCTTTGGCTATACCGATGAGACATGAATAAGTCAAAACCGGTCTATAGTTGCGAATGATGAATTTTGTGTTCCCTGGGGTTAAATGGATTGATTGGTTGACTTACTTATTAGTTTATCTAGAACAATTTTTCCTCAGTTTCACTACATGAAATTTGAATTTTCGGATAAACAGCCGATATTTTATTCACAGTCATTGATGATCATGAAGAATAGATTGAGACAGGTTTGTTGTCAGCCAGCAGCAATGCCAGTGACGTAGAACAGAGTTTTATTCTCTTCATTCCAGGATAGTAGACGTTTCCAATAAAGAATCATCAGAATTTCATCGAATAGCAGAGTGGAAGAAAGTCTGTAATAAACAATTCCTCGAATTTTAGCTAAGTTTGCGAATTCGTGAGCCATTGTTAGTTTCTAGAGAACATTTTTCTACAATAAGCGTCTTTAGAAACAATACAATTCAAATATGAAGCATTGGCTTATCCATCTATTAATTAACATTTGATACCGAAAAAAATATATATAATTGGAAATATTCAATTCAATATAACTAAAAACCCGGAAAACCAACTGGAAAATTTTGATTAGAATTGTTTTCGTAATACTCACTATCAAGTGTGTATGTAAAATTCCAATTTATCCATTTAATTCAATTTGCTACGCAGATATTGGATTGACAGAAATTAATTTGAGAAGGTTCTCTGGTTGAAGGTCATATGCATATCGAGCGTTCAAAAATGCAAGTTGAGATTTCGAATGTATGTTTCAGCCTTAATCATATGAGTACGTTTCAACTAAGAAATTTTATATGACACAAGCCAAGTTCTACTTCGAAAAGTTCGTAGTACATTCGACCTTGTTTTTATACTGAACGCTCGATACACATTCTTTTATGATCCTTGGATAGAAATTTTGCCCATGATACGAGGAATCAAGAAGAAGAATAATATATATCTGCGCTCCATTCTGTGTTCATAAGCCATAAAGTGCTGAAAAAAATTCAACTGAAGCAAATACTTGTCATTTATTCGTATAAGTTAGTGAGTAATACGCCAAAGGAAGAAAGTTTCCTCATTTTTCGTTAAGTTCGCAGATTTTTGAATAGTTATCAGATAGGAAGAACAAGTTTCTCCGCAACAGATTGAGGTAAGAACACTAGTCATCAAAACTCAAACGCGACTGAAGATGGGATAGTTTAGAATATTTGATTTTTCAATTGTTTGTATTTTCAATAAATTTATTAATTACTTTCATTCTTTTTCCAGATATGTCACGAGCACTTAAGAGGAAGCATATCATGAGGGAGTTCTATGATTATTCCCCACCAACCGGAGACCAACAAATCGTGAAAGTCCTCAATAGCAAAGGCAACAATCTTCACGAAGTGGAGGCTGTAGATACAACCAGGTTTCTTGTCTCGATGCCGATGAAATTCCGTAGAAATATTTGGATTAAACGTGGCGATTTCATTATAATAGTTCCTATCTACGAAGGTGGGAAAGTGAAAGGTGAAATGGCTAGACTTTTAACAAGTGAACATATAAAATACTTTAAACAAGACAATATATGGCCGGAATCTTCCAATGATGAGAGGGTATTGGAAGAAAGTGACGATGAAGATGAAATACCAATGAACACAAATAGAGTTCAAGCCATAATCGACACAGACAGCGACGATACAAGCTACTCTAAGAGCTATGAGATTGAAGAATAGTATTGTTATGTAATTAGGAACTGTTGTATAAAATGTAAATAAGAAATTATTATGATGTTATCAATATTAAATCTAGAATCTTATAGTGAGAATTCCAATTGTCCAAGAATATAATTTCATTCAGCTATATTATCTTTATCTAATCAAGAATTAGAGACAGATTCTGGGACCATTCATACGTTCACCACCCAACCGACTTTCGTTCAGTTCTCTCTCCAAATTAATCATGACACCCTGGAAAAAAAATCCGCGTGCCAGACAAAGACCCAAGTTTAAAAGAAAAGCCTGAAAATTTCGTCCTATTTTAATAAGTATATCCAATTCTGATTAGAATGCTGTCCTTGTTTACCAAGGATATGGAATGAAAATAGAAGACAGCTATGATTAGACTGATAGAAGTTATTCTATGTTCTAGGTATTCACTTTCATCGCGTACCTGATCAAAAATTCCTATTCAAAGTAAATCCATGATGCAAGTGGCGACTCAAAATTGCTCCAATAATTTAAAATTTCAATGTTGATAATCTGAATTTATTAGCAATCAATTCGGATTATTTCTAAAAAAACACCACCAAAGGCTTTTAGTTCGAATGGTGAAAATTCTGATTTTTATTGGTTAAATTTTTGCAAACTCATTTTTAACATCTCAAGTGGTTTTTTCGATTAAAACGTTTTCTTGCGTCACCAAAGGGCAAAATGTATCTTGCCCACATCGAATTTAGGTCTTGCTCCGCCACTGACCACACACGAAACTTGACAGAAACGTTCAACTACTGAAAGGTAGCAATTGATTAATATTAGAGCTAGGTTTCCGAAACCCGTGAGCCATTATTGATTTCTGGAAAACATTTTTCTACAATAATAAGCATATTCCGAAACTATACAATGCAGATATAAAGCATTGGGTTCATCCATTTATTACATAACATTCGATATTGAGAAAAAAATATACTTATAATTGAACAGATTCTACTTAATATTACTAAAAACCTGGAAAACAAACTGAAAACTTTTGATTGGAATTGTTTTCGTAATACTCCCTATTAAGTGTGAAGTAATCTTCCAATTTATCAATTTGCTCCGCATATATTGAATTCACAGAAATTAATTTGAAAAGGTTCTCTGGTTGAAGGTAATCATATCGAGCGTTCAAAAATGCAAGCCTTAAAATTTCGAATGTTGTCAGCTAGCAGCGATGCCAGTGACGTAGAACAGAGATTTATTCACTTCATTCCAGGAATGTAGACGTTTCCAATAAAGAATCATCAGAATATCATCGAATAGCAGAGTGAAAGAAAGTCTGTAATAAACAATTCCTCGAATTTTAGCTAAGTTTCCGAATTCGTGAGCCATTGTTAGTTTCTAGAAAACATTTTTCTACAATAAGCTTCTTTAGAAACTCTACAATTCAAATATGAAGCATTTGCTTATCCATCTATCAATTAACATTTGATATCGAAAAAAAAAATATAATTGGAAATATTCAATTCAATATAACCAAAAACCCGGAAAACAAACTGAAAAATTTTGATTAGAATTGTTTTCGTAATACTCACTATCAAATGTGTAAGTAAAATTCCAATTTATCAATTTAATTCAATTTGCTACGCAGTTATTGGATTGACAGAAATTAATTTGAGAAGGTTCTCTGGTTGAAGGTCATATGCATATCGAGCGTTCAAAAATGCAAGTTGAGATTTCTAATGTATGTTTCAGCCTTAATCATATGAGAACGTTTCAACTAAGAAATTTTATATGACACAAGCCAAGTACTACTTCGAAAAGTTCGTAGTACATTCGACCTTGTTTTTATACTGAACGCTCGATACACATTCTTCTATGATCCTTGGATAGAATTTTTGCCTATGATACGAGGAATCAAGAAGAAGAATAAAATATATTCTGTGTTCCATAGTGTGTTCATAAGCCATAAAGTGCTGAAAAAAATTCAACTAAAGCATATACTTGTCATTTATTCGTATAAGTTAGTGAGTAGTACACCTCAGTTTTCATTAAGTTTGCAGATTTTTGAATAGTTATCAGATAGGAAGAACAAGTTTCTCTGTAACAGATTGGGGTAAGTGCACTAGTCATTAAAACTTAAAGATGGAATAGTTTAGAATATTTAATTTTTCAATTGTTTGTATTTTCAATAAATTTATTAATTACTTTCATTCTTTTTCCAGATATGTCACGAGCACTTAAGAGGAAGCATATCATGAGGGAGTTCGGTCCTTTTATAAGAACATAAATTTGAAGCTGAAGCGATCGCTAAATATTTAAATTTCGCGCCAATATATGTCAACACTGGTGGCTTCGCATATGTGAAGAACCATTCGCTTTTCACACATTGATTAGACTTGATTGATTTTGACGCCTTGAATGATATTGAGAGATTTTCGCTGTGACCTGTACTATCAGATTTCTATACGAAATTACGTAATATTGGATTGGTTTTGGATTTACCACGCATTGACTTCACCCGCATATTTTATTGGAAATTCCGCATCGCCCTTTTGATTGTGTTCAACACCGCATTTGAATAAAAGGTTGGAGCAAATATCCACGAAGGCCCCCTGTGAAGAGCTGGGATTTGGAGCAGAGCCCTCAAGCTTTCGCAGTTCGCTGTTTTCTTGGTAAGTCATCATTGTTGACCGCATTGTTTGTATATGAATTTGATTGTTCATACATATATTTCGCTTTCGCTCCAGCTTCAAATCGCTATTTTATACAGTCCATTTTTCTCACCAATTTACCTGAGCTATCGGACATAACAATGATTATTCCCCACCAACCGGAGACCAACAAATCGTGAAAGTCCTCAATAGCAAAGGCAACAATCTTCACGAAGTGGAGACTGTAGATACAACCAGGTTTCTTGTCTCGATGCCGATGAAATTCCGTAGAAATATTTGGATTAAACGTGGCGATTTCATTATAATAAATCCTATCCACGAAGGTGGGAAAGTGAAAGGTGAAATGGCTAGACTTTTAACAAGTGAACATATAAAATACTTTAAACAAGACAATATATGGCCGGAATCTTTCAATGATGAGAGGGTTTTGGAAGAAAGTGACGATGAAGATGAAATACCAATGAACACAAATAGAGTACAAGCCATAATCGACACAGACTCAGACAGCGACGATTCAAGCTACTCTGAGAGCTATGAGGATGAAGAATAGTATTGTTATGTAATTAGGAACTGTTGTATAAAATGTAAAAAAAAACTATTATGATGTTATCAATATTAAATAATTAAGAATCTAGTGAATAAAATTTCATTTAGCTATATGAATCTTTATCTAATCAAGAATTAGAGACAGATTCTGGGACCATTCATACGTTCACCACCCGACCGACTTTCGTTCAGTTCTCCAAATTAATCATGACATCCTGGAAAAAATCCGCGTGCCAGACAAAGACCTAATTTTGAAAGAAAAGCCTGAAAATTTCGTCCTGTTTTTATATGTACATATATCCAATTCCGATTGGAATGCAGTCCTAGCCATTTTCTTCTCTAAAATGAATTCCAAAGAAGATCAAATTCAAGAAGCAGCAAATGCTGCATGTGAATTCCTTTCACCGGAGAAGTCTAAAAAACGTTACCAAGCAGCATTAAAGTGTTAACTGTGAGTTCGAAAATTGTACATAAATATTAATAAAATATGGAGTTCTGATTCAAGTTTTACTTACATCCTTAGAGAAGTAAGTTTTCACTTACTCCCTGTTGTCAATAGTAACCCAAGCTATCTCAGTAAATAGTACCTACTTACTTCAATCAAATTCATGTCGTAACAGACTACCTACTATGTCAGTAGTGGAAAAAATCATTAATTATGGACATGTTTTCTTTTCAGCAAAAAATGCCCCATTTAGTTGGCTCTCGAATGACATATCAACTTTTGTGCTTGCTGCTTGTCTTCTGCCCTAATATCATGGCTAACAAGATAACAACGAAAAAGTCGAAATATTCCAAACCTGCATTAGATCTATTTTGAAGCTCTTTATGATTGAATATCTCACAACAATTGTTCGAAATGTCCACTGCCTTATTCAATACATTTTACACATCGTTTTCGCACTAAATCTACAACCCTGCGAAGTTCACAACGTTTCTGACGCATTTCTGCACAACACAAATTTATTCCTTCGATCAGATGCTCTCGAGCCTGAACGCGAAATCGATAAATATACTTTTTTCTTTCAAGGCGTTCCAGACATCAAAATCCAAAGGCGTGAGGTCGGGGCTCCTTGGAGGCCATCATACCGGGCCGTACCGTCTAATCCATTGCACCCAAAAATATTCATTCATCAAGTCCCGCAAATTCCGGCGTTGGGAGTCATGAGAGGTGAACTATTCGGACCGGTAATACTTCCCGATCACCTCAACGCTAAAAAATTCATTACATCAATCCAAAGCAGCTTAGAGGACATATTGGATGAAATGCCCCTGGCTAACAGACAAAATATCTGGTTTCAAATGGATAGCTGCCCAGCACATAATAGTCAGACTTAGGAACAATTCAGAGGACTGTTTTTATCAGAATTGGGCAGAAAAAAATTAGACGAAATTTTCGTGCTATTGATTCACAATTGATAAGATGAAGATTCATATACCCAAATAAAATTGAAAAACTCTACAGATAAATTCTTATATTTAATATTGAAACATCAAAATAATTTCTTGTTCACATTTTGTATTTCTTAATCACATAACAATATTATTCTTCATCTTCATAGCTCTCGGAGGCACTTGAATCGCCACTATCACTTGTGTCGTCACTGTCTGTGTCGATTATTGCCAGTACTCTATTTGTGTTCATTGGTATTTCATCATCACTTTCTTCCAATACTCTCTCATCATTGGTAGATTCCGGCCATATATTATCTTGTTTGAAGTATTTTATATGTTCACTTGTTAAAAGTCTTGCCATTTCCCCTTTCACTTTACCTCCTTCGTGGATAGGGTCTATTATTATGAAATCGCCACGTTTAATCCAAATATTTCTACGGAATTTCATCGGCATCGAGACAAGAAACCTGGTTGTATCTACAGTCTCCACTTCGTGAAGATTGTTGCCTTTGCTATTAAGGACTTTCACGATTTGTTGGTTCTCGGTCGGTGGGGAATAATCATAGAACTCCCTCATGACATGCTTCCTCTTAAGTGCTCGTGACATATCTGGAAAAGAATAAAGTTATTAATAAATACAAACAATTGAAAGATCAAATATTCTGAACTTTTTTAACCTCAGTCGTGTTTGGATGACTGGGTAGCCAGCACACAAATTCCAATTGACAATAAGTAACAAATCCCGTAAAACTGAGAGATTTGAACAATTCCGTTCATAGAAAATACCCAAAGGGCATAACTTGGAAAGAATAACACGAATTATATTAGATGATTATGGTTACGTCTACCTTAGAATAAGTTTTACTGACTATTGTATTTACCTTAATCTGTTGCGAATTAGCTGAGGAACTTGTTTTTCCTATCTGATAACTTTTCCAAAATCTGCAAACTTGACGAAAACTCAGGAAACTATTTTTCTTTGAATTTCGATTTACTCAATAACTTATACGACTAAATGAGAAGTATATGGTCGAGTTGAATTTTTTCAGCAAGTTATGGCTTATGGAGCACAGAATATTTGTTATTCTTCTTCTTCTTATCGTACCATAAACGAAAATTCCATCCAAGGAGCATAGAAGAATATTTATCGAGCGTTCAATACAAAAAAGGTCGAGTGTATTATGGACTGTTCGAAGTAGAACTCAGCTTGTGTCATATCAAATTGAATTCAATGTTCTCTTAGTTGGAGCTTACGCATATGATTAAGGCTAAAATATACATTCGAAATCTCGAGGCTTCCTTTCTGAACGCTCGATATGATTACCTTCAACCAGAGAACCTGGTATGATGGCCATCAAGGAGCCCCGAACTTACGCCTTTGAATTTTGATGTCTGGAACACCTTGAAAGAAAAAGTATATCAAATTCGCGTTCAGACTCGAGAGGATCTGATCGAAAGAATAAATTTGTGTTGTGTAGAAATGCGTCAGAAACGTTGTGGACTTCACAGAGTTGTAGATTCAGTGCGGAAACGATGTGTAAAATGTATTGAATAAGGGATTTCTTCTAAAAAAACACCACCAAAGGCTTTTAGTTCGAATGGTTGAAGTTCTTATTACCAAAGGGCAAAATGTATCTTGCCCACATCGAATTCAGGGGTTTACGGAACACCCTAGTCTAATTTTGCTCATTGATGAACTTGACCGCGACATTCGAGATCCATACCTATCCTGAAAATCTCAAGTCACTAGGCGTTTCCGTTCGAAAGTTATAATTTTCTATGGTTTTGGTCATGCGATCTGGACAAATTCGAGAAGTACCTACATAGTGACGAAATGATATAGCTCCCGTGTTGGTAGAACCAGCGCTCAAAAAGAAACATAAATGATATGCTCTTGAGGTATTTTGTCTCGAGCAACCTATATTTGCTGTTGAGTTTGCAGCGTCTGCAAATGATGCATTACAGGTTCCTCAATTTTCTCGTCCGAAACAAGATCGGTGTGGCCATGGCAAAATATACTGTGCAAAACAGACCATAAAACGTCCAACTGCTGACGAAATGGAAGAATATGTGGTTTTACGTTCATATTGCCTCGGACAAGTACCAACCAAGACCTCATGTCATAGGTTATAGCACCTCATGTCGTCTTGGCTTGAACCTCAAAAGGCCATAACGGATACCCAAATAGAATCGAGATTCATCACCACCCAATGCTACTCTAGGTTTCAGTGCAGTCGCATCATACAACACTCCAAAGGTTGCCTAAGGGCTAACACAAGATTAGTCGATAGGATAAAAAGTTATAACTGGGTATCAGACAAGGAACAATGGCAAACACGACAAATGATGAAGGCCCATAGTTCAGTTATCTGAATGTCCGGTAGGATAACGTATATCAACAGAGAAAATTCAGTACCTACAGCGAAAGCCAGACCCACAAAATTCAGAACTGATTCCTTGACCCATTTCCCTCTCGCCGAATCTGCGGACGATTGGATGATTACCTACGGAATAATTTTCTTTTAATTTGACGGACGCGTCGCGGCAGACACACACAGTTTCTTGCTCACATCTGGATCGTCTGTCTTCTGGTCTTCTGAAGGAAGGTGGATCAACATCGCTGCCGAACGTGTGTCCGGCGATAATCAATTATATGCACACATGCAAGTCCGGCAGAAAGTGGGTCACACTCGGCGTTCAAATCGTGGTCAGGCTGCTGGTTGTTTAATGATTTCATGGCCTCTCCGCGCGAATTATTCACGTCGTTTTGAAAGCATTCGCCCGAATAATTAAATGTCAATATTATCTTAAATCATCGAATTATAATTAGTAAAAGATTCAGAGTTTCATTGCTCGTAAATTGAACCTCATGTTTATGTATTATTCTCGAATGAAGGAACGCTGCATGCAACTCTTCGAAGCATTGTTCGGTCGTTTTTTCCTTTTTCGTTTAAATTTTTAATTATTTATACCACGACATATAAGAATGAGGATTATCCATCTTCTCCTTCTCTTTTTAGGGATAGCCTCTTGGCCTGTAATCTTATAATCTCCTTACCATCAAGTACCTAGTACCTTAGATAATTATGTTAGGTTAAGTTAGGTTAGGTTACTCTATAACTCTATTTGTATAACAAGAATCTTTTCGTGTCTCGGGAAGCAGAGGCGGCGGAGGTTTATACACAGTTCGGGTTTTTCTGCTACTGCCGATAAGGGATTTTTGGGCCGAACGTCTCCATCTGAGATTTTGGAATGAGAATAAGTGCAGTGTGGTTTTTAGTGTTCAAAAACGATAAATATCATACCTAAGAAGTAGGTACCTGCCTATTTCCTTTTCGAAATCGATGCATTGCTCTTATCTACAGATACCTACATTTCATTCAGTTAAGAGCGTTTTATTTCCGGAATTTTCAAAATCAAACTCGAAAATTTCTCGAACGAACAAGATTGGGGGAGGAGGCATAGAGCCATTACGAAACTTGTTCGCCAATTCCGAGGGTAATTACGAAATAATTACAGTCATATCTCCGCCGTCTTGTTTAATCTCCGAATAGCTGACGCTTTATTACATACGACCAAAGCTGGCCAAGGAGATGGAACAAACAAAAAGGCCTTAACGATGCCATAAAAAAGAAACCAGGAAACGTTGAGTCTTCTGCCGGAGTGTTTGAAAACATCGTCGGCAGCAGGGATTTAAAAGAAAGAGAGGTTTTGGGTCGCGTGTGCCTACTCTACACCTGTACCACTATAATGGCAGGTGCAAATACTTGCTGCCTGGCCAGGTTCATTCTTTAGAAATGCTTCTCATATCAGATCGATTGACCCTCTTGTTCGACTTGTGCCGATTCGATCTTTTGGTAAAATCTAATTCGCGAATAAATTAACGATCTGTTGCAAAATTTAGCATTTTCATACTTCATTTAGTTCATTTCAATCGCACTACTGAAAACTGTCATAGGTGCTGTCTACATCCATTTTATGCAACCTGAAATCGAAATGTGTTTACTCATTGTATGTAGTTCTTAACCAGTTCTGAACGAGACGAGAGGTTTCTGTCTCTTCACAATTATTCCGGGCAAAGCTGCTGAGTATTCTGAAAATTGGACAAGTACCTACGAGTCGAACTGAGGGATCCGCACTATGAATCACCATAAGAAAATTTTCAAATGGGTCTGAAATCTGTCTTAAATTGTCAGTTGATGATGAATCAAATATAATGTAGGTATCTAGTGACTTATGAAGAATGAAAATCTCTTGGTTCTATGCCAGGAATTTTAGATTATTTGCCACAAAAAAATATTTTAGTACCACCACAAGGACTAATAATTGGTATTGTTCCTTGGCCGGTCATCTTGATTTACATTTCACACACTATGTAATAAAAGTTTCAGTGGTTCAATTCAACCACTGTTGTAGGTATTCTGAGGATCAACCTGCTCACTTTGAAAAATTACTCAGTGCTATACAATTCCACACAAATATGAAACCCTTCCAGAATAGTGATATTCACATTTTACAGTAGTAGTATCTGGGTGAAAAATAATATAAACAAAATAAATTGTGCCAAAAAAATCAATTATTAACAATCATTCTTTATGGCACTTAATTTTAGACCAGGCAATAGAGCAGATGAAGGTTCATTATGTGACAAAAATCGTAGAAGAAACCCACGAGTATGGGGGTAAGTGGGGTGCTCCGTGGAGGTTTAGTGATAAGTTTTCGACTCGCAAGTCGCAAATATGATAACTTATCTTGTAATTTCGAAAAAACACCAAAAATACGGTGTTATTTTAGTTTTTTGCTTGTAAAATCTGAACCAATGCTGACACTTTCAACAACAGAATTGTAGAGAATGAAAAGACGAAGAAAATGAGACTCAATCGGATCATAATTGCCGTAGAAAAGCCGAAAAAACCGTAAAAATCAGCGTTTTCTCAAAAATTCATAACTCAGCCATTTTCAAAATTGCGTCCACTGGTTTTCCGGATGAGAGTAGTGGTTGATAAGTACTTTGAGTGTGCACAATCCGGACGTTGTCGGATGAATAATTTTTGCGTGATTGCGATTTGAATTATTTTAGGCACTATTTTCCGGAAGGGCTCGTTATAGTACTACAAAACGTCAATCTTGATTTCTCGTTAAAATGTTGCAAAATAAGTGGAAAGATGAGCAAAACCAGGCCAGCGCTCGCTCGCGGACGAATAGTGGGGGTAGCTGTCCGTCGCCGGGAAGTGCGTATTATAATAAAAGAGCGCTGCGTCCGGGCGCGAATCTACATTTATACCTCCACTACTATCGAGCGTTTGGCGGGTTTTGGTCATATTTGCACGTTTTTTTCACCTATTTTGCAACATTTCAATGAAAATGTCAAGTCTGACGTTCTGTAGTACTAGTAGGTACTATTACTTTTACTTTCAAAATTAGTTTTGTATAGTCCATTTAAGAATTATTGACATCGAAGCAGGCCGTGAACGTCCAGCCGAGGCTTTATTTCTGGTTACTAAAAAGTAACTAAATTTCATCATAGAAATGGAACATAAATATAACCTAGAAAAGTGTTGAGTATACGAATTATCGAATAATTATTAATTAAGCCGGAATATTTCGATTGCAGTTCAAACATGGGAATTCAGGTTTGAAAGCGCAAAAATATCGTGGAATGCTTTCATATGAAATTATCTGAACTTATCGTTCATATAAAAGTCAACCATGGAAAATTGAAGATCATTCAAATAAATATTTATTTTCACTCAGGACCATGCAATATTTATTGGTATTGGAAATCTTGCAAAATTCTAACCATATAACTATAAGAGTACCATTTTATGTCAGGATTCAAGAAGGATAATTAATGGAATTCTAGCAGGTAGCTAGTGGTGCAACAGAAAAAAATTTTTGGATACTTCGCAAGCACAGGGCCAAAAGAATGGATTGGAAAAAACGTTATATTGTATTAAGAAATATGAAAGAAACCAAAATTGAGAATCTATGTAGTACATGAAGAATTTTGACATGAAATTTGTACCAAACTTTCAATATATGAACCAATTTGTGAATTATTTATTGCTCGGTGTTGAATACTTCAAGAAAGTCAATTTTTATTTTCATTCATTAAAACTGTCCATGAATTATTGAAAATATGATAATTGATGAGCAATTATTCAGTATACTTTTGAATTGGGAACAATATAGCATGTGTATTAGCAGAGGGAATGTGTACAGGGTACCATACAGTATAAGTATAATAAATAAACTTAAAATATCTATGAATGATACAAGAGCAAAGATAAAAATATCCTTAAAACTTTGTTTCCACGTAGTGTAGTGATTTGGATGTGTTTATTGAATAAGCTGACATAATCCTATTGATGGGCATCCCGTTGCAGGGAAGCTTTCAATTTTTCAATAACCCATTTATGAAATAATTCACCATCCATAGTAATCCTTATCATTAATACCACTGTCAAGAATCGGATCACATCCAGGTAAAAATCCATCAATTGTTCCAGCATTCAAAATAGTGCACCTTCTGCCTTTACCCTTGAATATACTCAGCATACCTTTTGGATTCTTCTCTAGTGTCCACTGACGAATTTGAATACCGTTTTCGAATATCCAAATTTCATCTAGATAAATGAATTTTACGTTTTGTTCCATGTATTCTCGGTATTTATCATAATATCGTACTATTTTTATTATATTTTTCTGTTTATCAATAAGAATTTTCCTTCGATCAACTTTTTTGTATTTGTATCCAATTTTTTTATGATACACTGGCGGATCCAAGGGGGGGCACGGGGGGCACGTGCCCTCCCCAGACGGATTTTTTTTGTACCGTGAAGATTCCATCACAGTACATAATCAGAAAAATTTTTTGCTTTTCACCCCTTGTGCCCCTCCAGAAAAAATCCTGTGCCCCCCCCAGAAAGAAATCCTGGATCCGCCCTTGTTATGATATAATATAATGGTGACTTCGATCGATTGAAATCTAGGTGCTCTTTGGCCAGTTCGAAAAGAATATCTAAACTGATATATTCATTGTTTTTAATTCAAGCAAAAACAAAGTCATTCAATGTGTCTTTGAAGGAATAATCGTATCGCATAGGTTTTCTTCCACTGCTAATTCCAGGCTATAATAACATGCTAATATTCTACGGACAGGGCTTGGTGAAATCTGAAAATTTAAGAGACATTGATCAATCAGAATACACTTTGAGTCGGTGAATAACAGTTTACCTGAAACACTAGCGGAAATATATGCCAAAACTTTGAAAAACTCGAAGTAACACCGACAAACTGCCTGGCGTTCTCTTGTTAGGCGCGATGTATCCTGGTCAATTCCAGCCATTTTAATAGCATAAGACAAAAAATACTCAAATTCAGAGCAAATTTTTATAATTACATATTCACCAATATCTTCGATAAAATCATCAAAGCAAGATTTCTATGGGTAATGTTAGTGCTATTCCTATACCAACCTGAATTCAGCAACCCAAATAACTTCCGACGCATCCTGCCCTTCCGGAAAATAGTCCTAAAATAGTTCAAATCGTAATTAAAACTTATTATTCGACAACGTCGGCGTTGTGCACACTCAAAGTACCTATTAACCACAACTTTCATCCGGTAAACCAGCGCTGCAACTTCGAGAATTGCCGAGTTATGAATTTTTGAAAAAACGCTGATTTTTACGGTTTTTCCGGCTTTTCTACAGTAATAATGACCCGATTGAGTTGAATCAACACTCATTTTCTTCGTCTTTTCATTCTCTACAATTCTGTTGTTGAAAGTGTCAGCATCTCTACATTGGTACAGATTTTATAAGCAAAAACAAAAAAAAACACCGTTTTTTTTTCAAAATTACAAGGCAAGTAAATTTGCGAGTCGAAAACATATCACTAAAAATCCACGGACCACCCCACGCACGATTTTTGTCGAAAAAAATCTCTATTGCCTGGTCTATTTATATTATTCCATGAAATGAGCAATGTAGACCATATTTATGGCATATATCCCTAAATATTATTCTGACAAATATAGTATTTGATATTATTTGAAGCTTCTAATAATTGAATTTATCCAATATTAGTTTTGACCAATTATAAGAACACATAATGATATCAATCTCTTTTTGATACTGTCAAGTATCGATTCCAGTTGAAGGTACACCCAGTGTAGAGACTACTTACATTTGTTTCCTCAAAAATGTTACAGGCATAAAAAAAATAAATATGTATAAGAGAAATGAGAAATTTTATTTCTAAACAATTTTATCACATCATTAAAAAAATGGGAGAATAAAATAATTAATAAGATGATCATTAGACAAAAGCATCTGTTTCAATTCTTGCCATTATAAGGTGAAACTATAGTTCGGCTCCGACAACAGGATAAGAAATCAAGAATGATTCACATGAGAAATACCGATTATTATTTTTCTGTTCCCTCAACACCTGCTTGCGTCATAAGGTCTCCAATGTTCTTTTCTAAATCATCTATTCTATTTCCCATCTCATCAATTCGTGTTAAAATCTGATCAGACATGTTTTGAAATTTGTCTTGTATTGTCTGAAGTAAACTTTGAACCTAAAATTCGATATGCCAATTGGAATTCAAAACCAATAATAAATTGCAAAATATAGAGAAATACTCACATATTGGGTTAACTCTTGTACATTTTTAGGATCATTCGTTGCCAAGAATTGTTCATTGTTGTTAGCCATTTCAACTTTATCATCAACCATTTTCGTTCGATAAGAATACAAACAGGGAAATTGCCTCTGTACGAGTATGAGTATTTGAATAAGGTTGATTTTATTCTGCGACAACCAATATTTCAGTAAAAACTGATGAGATAAAGTTTAATAATTCGCAGATTTCGCTACAAGTTTTCCGTATTCTTTACAATCAAAATAATCAACTGACAAATTTTTGACATTAGTAAATCGCAGAATAAAACCCACAGAACACAAATTATATTTCATCAACTTCTATGTTTTCTGTATGGGCTCGCTCCAACTACTGGTATTACCGTTGCCGCTTTCGATTTACAACTAAGCTTAAGATGTTGAATCCGAATTTCCGAAGGAACCTATTCATTTTGTTTGAATTCGTTATTGTTCTATGAATTATTGTTTATGGTTATGATATAATAATGAAAACAACAATATGAATTTTCAAAATCTCTCTGGGATTCCCTTCATTAGTTTATACTTAGTATTATATTTCTTATATCCTATCGACTGTGATAATATTAAAAGTATTAATTTGCCTGAAGATCTTTTACCTTATTACTTCAACCAATTTCCATCAGTTTCAACTAGATGCGAAGAAGATCAAAATTGCCCTTATAGAAAACATATAAGGAAAAATAAATGTTGGGGCTATGAACCATACTGTACTCGTACTAATCAGTATTCGATACCAAGGTGTCCAGGAGATCATCGGGGATGGGTAAAGTCAAAATTTGATCAGCAGGATACTTTTTATCACCAGGCTGATTTTGGATATGTAAGACAACAGTTGGAAGGAATGAAGCTATATTGCGAACCTTTTTTCATTGATGATAGCTCTCTTGAATGTGCAGAAAATTTGAGATTCTGCCGTGGAAGGAATTTAATGATAAATTTCACATCATTACTCAAAAGAGATGAACCTATAAGGTATAAAATGGATGTATTATCTGATGGTGACATAGGAGGATATTGTGAATTCAAAAAAGAATTATTGGATAAAGAATTGGATCATATGAGTCCCTTACAAAGTTGGGCACCTGAATTCAGGTATTTTACTAGGCTTAAACGTGAACCTATCATTGAAGGAGACTGTGATGTTATTTTAGAAAAACCCACATATATTTTGAAGATTGATGCTAGTATGTATGAAAATTGAAATTTTTGGAATGTTGCTTTTTGATTATAAGAATTTACTACCTATTAATAACCTATGCAAGCTTTGATTCTATTATACTAAGGGTGTTCAAATAAAACCAAAATCTAACATTTTAATGAACTGCAGTTCTGCAAGAAAACATCATTTTTCAAAATGTTTTGTCACTTCTCAGAGGGTCAGAGAGACCTAAGAGAGTCGGGATATAAACACTTTCGTGCATGTATGCTGAAAACTTTGTATGAATTCAAATTAACCTCTCTAAATTTTATGCTTATGAATTATATAAATTAGGGGCCTTGTTTGACACTTGAATGGATCCTGTAAAAAGCTTTTGAAAGTGTTTCAGTTTATTAGCAGAAATTCCACTAATTTTCACAATTTTACTGCTGAAAAATCAATTATAAAAATTTTGTATGAACTGGTGTGCAGATAATGAATAATACAAAAGGAATTGAGAAAACTCGTGAAAATTGATCACAACTAATTTTTTTACTTCAAAAAACTGCCTCCATACAAAATTAGTACTTGTTATTTCTTTTTTGCAGCAGTCAATATGTATCATCATTTTTGTGATTTCCTGAATCTCTATGCATCTTTACACATCAACGCAAGTCACTGGAGTGCATTCTCTACTGATGTTCATATATTAATCTGGGAAACTTACACTTATAGATCATCCTTTCAAGACACTTGGAAAGCATTTACCGATCATCCAATTTGGGACTTGAAAGAATTCAAAGGGAAAAGAGTATGTTTCAAGAACGTTGTCTTTCCTTTATTACCAAGAATGATATTCGGACTTTTTTATAATACCCCAATAATTTATGGTTGTGAAGGAAGTGGATTATTCAATGCTTTTTCTAAGCATATCTTGCATAGATTGGAAATTCCCTTCCATAAAAGATCAGATAGGAAGATACGAATAACCTTTTTATCAAGAGAAAGCAGATATAGAAGAATACTGAACGAGGATGAAATAGTGATAAGTTTGAATGAAAACGAACATTATGAAGTACAGAAAATAAGCTACAATCAGCATGTACCTTTCAAAAAACAGCTAGAAATAACACGAAATACTGATATATTCATTGGAATTCATGGAGCAGGTTTGACCCACCTTTTATTCCTTCCTGAGTGGGCAGCTATTTTTGAAGTGTAAGTAAAACAATGTAATGAGTTCAGAAATGGAATCATATTAATTATATTATTGAAAGCATGCCAAGTTTCCACAATCGATTAAAAAAGAATTATTGTGGAAAATTATCCAGGATATTATCAATTTACAAATATGTATTTGAATATTACTTAATCAAAAAAACTTTACCGCAAAGATCTATTTCTAATAGGTCGGGAGTAATGCAATTTTGAATATCAAGAATTTACAAGTCAAATAAATTCTCTCAACCTTTTATGGCTTTGCGGTTAAGTTACCCAAATCATAAAAAAATGCATAAGCAACCGCTGGTTCAATTCCCACAAGAATAGGTACCTAGTTTTTGCTAGGAATGAGTTGAAATATTACGTGTAACATTAATGGGATAGAATAGGAGGAGGTTGTTTTTTATGATAATTTTTCACTAATTTCTCTATAAAAGTCATGGTAATATCCAAAAATCGTTTTTAATTTTTTTGTTTTATATCTATTGTATAGTATGTTACTATTATTTTCAGATATAACTGTGAAGATCCTAATTGCTACTTGGATCTGGCAAGATTGGCAGGAGTGAAATATTTTACTTGGACCAATACGTCTTTTTTACAAACGGTAAATGATGTAAGTAATTTTTTGACATATGATCTAGAGATATGTGCATCCATAAGGATGGATATTAAAAGAATTGAGTAACATCCCTATTGAGCCTAAAGAATTATTTCCCATTTAGTGAAAAATTGAGGTTCATAATGTCTTGAAGTAGTAAAAAGGTTTAATTTTATGAATTACCTCAACAATTCATTACTGTACGATGCTGCTCACAATATGTAGTTCTCAACTTTTGAATCAATAAATATCTTAGAACCTCTAATATTTATTATTTAATGTAATTATTTTTTTTTAGGGTTCATATGAAGGTGGAGCACATGCAAAATTTGTAAATTACCATTTCGATACCTCCGAATTTTTAAAAATTGTAGAGAAAGCTGCTAAACATGTTAAAAACCATCCATCTTTTCTGAGACTCTTTGAAAGTACCAATAATGCTCATAATGAACTATAGAAAGTCAAAGGTACTGCGGTACAATGTAAGTCGCCTGTCAGGTATTTATATATTTTCCATAATTTTTTTCATAGTTGTTCTTGAAATTCTTTTCAAACAATTCAAGGTAATTTCATTCTGTGTATTGGCGTACATGCGAATAACCCCAAATTTTAGGACAATATAATTTTCAAGATTTTTTCACTTGAGTTAAGAAGTGTATGTGAAAATTTATGTAATATTTCGTACTTAAAACTTATAATTCTTTATGCATTTTTTGTGATGATTCGCATTAAGTGTTTTGTTATTTTTTTAATGATCTGTATATGTACTACATATTTATTTGTAAATTCTACGTAGTTGAAGAAAATATATTTTTGTCATCTAACATTTTCATAAAATAAAACCTTATTTGCATCAATTCTATTCTAATATTTTTATAACAATCAATGAATGAAAAACTCTTCAATATTTTGTTATGGTGAAAAATTGCTCAGGTAAGTTCTTCACAAGAATCCAAATAATAAACTGAAAGGCTGTTGTCACAGTTTGAGTTTTAATTTTATTTCATATAAAATACACATTATCAAGGCTAATATGAAAACATACAAAAGTAAAATAATCAGTGCAATTGAATCATCAACATTTCTAGTATTACAGAGAAAATTGATAGCACCTGTGAAAATATTTCCCAGCAAGAAAAAAACCAATGAATTAAAATTCACTGCTTCAAAAATATATGGACATTTGATATAATTAGTTTTTTTGGCAAAAGCAAATTTTTGAAGCAACTCCCCAAGATAAAATATAAAGGCAGCCAAAATTCCTACGAAAATTACCCAAAAACAGTAGGAAATATTTGTCAATCTTCTAGAAGTTCCCAACTTCTCATTACAAAAAAATGCTGAAGTTCCAATAATGACTAGATATGAAATGAACATTCTAATATTTGGGTACACTCTAGTAGACCCATAAACTTCTTCCTTCAATTTATGTCCAAAATATACTGCAAATAAATATAAACTTACATAGCCCAAAATTGAAGAAAAACCTTCTTTATTTGCCAAAAAAAAATTTGTTCTAGGTTTATTATTCATAACAATATCTTCAAAGTAAATTTGAAGTAAAAGCTCATGTAAAATTAGAACAAGTATAAAAACAATTCCCATTCTTTTAACATGGGCAGTTCTAACTATCAAGGAACTGATACATTTGGTTAACAATAAAGTGAAGAAAAAATTCCAATGCACACCATATTCGCTAACAGGCACATGGTAATCCAAACTTTTGGTAAAAACTAAACGAAGTAATCCTAGAATGAATAATGGAATACAACTTTTTACTATCTTAGAATTAGAATCTTTCCTATTCAAACATTCTGGTGAAACTATCGAATTTGCAAAAATATATAAACCCACCCCCAAGTCCATCAAACTAAAACCGAATGTAGAAGTTTTAGCAAATCTTCTTGGGAAGATTCGGAAATCTACCGCTAAAATTGCAATCACAGAAAGTATATTTATTAAAGCTCTTGCATTTGTGATAAAAGGCACCCTCTTTTCTTCTGTTTCGCCATCTTTTTGTTTAACTTGGTGGGGTTGTTGCCTAACCAAAACGAATAAACTAATGCAGAGTACAAATATTCCAATAATATGAACTTTTATGTAGAGGGAAAATATTGTGATGCTTAAAACCATTGGTAATAGTAGTGTGATGAATTCGATAACAAATTGCCATGTCCTCTTAATTTTCATTAAGCTAACAAATGTTGTACTTATATAAACGCCCAATATCGAGGGAATAATCAAACTCAAAGTTTCTGAAGCTGTTGTGCCATCTGACTTCATGAAATCATTGATATCTCCTGACATCGTCTTTTTTCCTTGTTCGATAATTTCCACCAACAAATATGTGAATCTCAATAAAAATTTTAATATTTATATCTCAGTCCAACAACTCATATGAAAGAATCAGATACTAACAGAGTAACCAAGCTTATCTTTGGTATTATTTGAGTGGATGTTTCGTCAGTTTGGTGATATGAAAATTAGAGAAAATATAAGATTAGTGGGTTTACTTGTTTACCTTTAAGGTTTGAGGTTAGTTCAAGAAAATATTCATAGAACATAGAACAATGTCCATCAACCCATACCAAAGAGTTACAACTATCGAGCGTTCCAAAAAAAAAAAATTACGAAAAGCACTGCCGTGAAGGCAGGAACTTTTGAGCGCTCGTACATGCACCTTGTAGGTAGATTCGCATTTTCCAGTTTTAGAAATCAATTGAACGAATTTTCGACAGCTGTCAAAAAAATTCTGAAACTTAGGCGAAACTCCAGACTTCATTTCAGTGCTTCAGCTGATCAATTATTTTTCGATAATTCGCTAGAATTTTCTACGGTTTCTATGGTCTTGGTCATGTGATCTGGACAAAATTTGGCACGTAGTTTGAATACATTATTCCTCAGCTAGGTGCGAAATTTCATTTCAATCCGATCATTAGTTTCGAAACTATCAGGAAAGAAATATTTTTAACGGCCATATTTATGGAACCCCTAGTCTAATTTTGCTCATTGATGAACGTGACTGCGATATTCGCGATCCAAACCCACCCTGAAAATTTCAAGTTCCTAGGCCTTTTCCTTCGGAAGTTTTAATTTTCTATGGTTTTGGTCATGCGATCTGGACAAAATGTTGCTTTAATATATCATTCTCGTTTAAAATACAAAATTTTATCTCGATCGAATCCGGTGTTTCGAAATTATCGAGAAAACAAAATTTCAAACGACCGTATTTACGGAACCCCTAGAATAATTCTGCTCATAGATGAAAGTGATCACGACAATCGAGATCCACACCTATCCTGAAAATTTCAAGTCCCTAGGCGTTTCCGTTCAAAAGTTACGATTTTCTATGGTTTCTATGGTTCAGGTGATGCGAGCTGAACAAAATTTTGCATGTAGCTTGAACACCTCATTTTCCATCAGAGTGCAGAATTTCATATCGATCGAATTTGTAGTTTCAAAGTAATCAGGAAAACAAAATTTCGAGCGGCCATATTTACGGAACCCCTCGGCGAATTTTGCCCAATAACGAACTTAAACGCGGCATTCGAGATTCGAACCTACCCTGAAAATTTCAAGTTTCTAGGACATTCCGTTCGAGAGTTATCGTGTATACGGCCGGACGGACAGACTCGAATTTTCCGACGGATTCGTCATCAGCGAGTCGAACCTTGTCGATTGAGACCATTTTCGGCTCAAAATTCGAAAAATACAGACATCGTGACGAAATGATATAGCCCTCGTGTAAGTAGTACGAGCGCTCAAAAAACAAGGCCAAGATTGATACTTATGGAAGGTCTCAGCTCACATCATGATAGTATAAATTTTTGTTTTCCTGATTACTTCGAAACTACTGATTCGGTCGAAATGAAATTCTGCACTTGGAGAATGGATTATGACCTGTTCAAACAACATGCGAAATTTTGTCCAGAACCATGGAAAATTTTCGAAATTTCCAACGGAATGACCTAGAGACTCGAAATTTTTAGAGTAGGTCTCGAATGTCGATGTCACGTGTATCAATGAGCAAAATTAGGCTGGGGTTCCGTAAAAATGGCCGTTCAAAATATTTTTCTCCTGATAATTTCAAAACTACTGATTCGATCGGAATGAAATTCGCACATAGATGAAGAGTAATGTATTTAAACTACGTGCGAAATTTTGTCCAGATCGCATAACTAAGACCATAAAAAACCGTAGAAGGTTCTAGCGAATTATCGAAAAAAAATCTTTCGGCTTAAATGACCAAGAGCTGCTGTAATTTTTTCAATAGAAGGTGGATAAACGAGCGCTCAAAAGCTCCTGACTACACGTCAGTGCTATAATTTTTTCTAGAAGATATCTATCATGTAATATTCAAATAAACGCAGCATTAAAAAACAACCCAAAGTCAGCGATATATAGACATGGCCGCTCGTTGTTACGTCATTAGTACTCTCGGCTCTGATTGGCTCGATATCAACAAAACAGCGAAGAACCATCTCCGATCTAGGAGAGTCAGGATATAAACATTCAGTCAGTTCTTGTTATGTCAGACCTGTGCTTGATTCCGATATGTTTATGTTTAAACAGAAAAATTCCTAAAAGTTTTGGAATTTTGGTTATTTCAAATAGGATAATATATACTTAAAAGTCTTATAAGTTAGAACCAATAAAATCATTTATTTTAACTCTGTATGATCAGCAGAATTAGACAGAAAGATTGCTACTATGGATATATTCCAGTATTTTCATTGCATAATCTAGTATGAATGTATCAAAGGCACAAAGAAAATGTCGAGAGTGAAATTTAGGAACGATAATTTCAAATTATCCCTCCATCAATAGAGAACTGGTCACTAATTTTCCATATTCATATCAGAAAAATTCATGTCGCTGGAATTTACTGCTTCAGATTGATCCCTTTGAATGGGGTCAACCATTTTAACTTCATTATCTCGTTCTACTCTTTTTGCAGCAATCTCTTTCAATAAAGCTTTTCCTTGTTCCTTTGTCTAAAAATAATTATAAATTGTCTAACACATGTTAAGTCACATGGAAGTGATTATATTAATTATTACAATACAAACCTCATCACAGTCCAAGCATTTATAAGCATATGTGTAGGCATCATCTAACTGTCCTTTATTCAAATGATAATTTGCCAAATATTGCAATGCATTATAAAAATCGGTTTGCTCTTCATATGCTTTATCCTTATTGCTCTCTTCTCTTAAACAGTACTCTGTAAAAGCAGCTGCAGCATTTTCAGTATCATTTAGTTTATCATATAACCTACAATATTTCATCCATAAGTATAAAAAACAAAATGTAATCCATAAAGCATACTTAGACAATCTAATTAGTGCTAGCCCTTCAACATCTCCTACACTACAGGCCTTGAAATAACATTTTAGAGCATTCTCAATTTTATCCAATTTTTCATAAATTTCTCCAACTGCTATAATCATTCTACTATCATTGGGTTTCAGTTGTTGTGCTTGTTTGTAATAATGAAGTGAGTAGAAGTACATTTTTAAAATTTCATAAGTTTGTCCTAAACCATACCACGCTCTATAATCTTTGTTATTAATTTCTGAAAAAATGTGACCATAGTTTCATTTTCGACATTTTATCTTTCAAATTACCTAGGGCACGCCTGTAACTCTGGATCGCTGCGTTCGTGTTTTTCATTTCCATGAATTCATGACCCATCAGAGTCCAAGCCGATAAAAACCGTGGGTTCAATTTCAAAGCCCTTTTGAAATAAAGAACTGCTTTGGGATGATCAGACCTCAGACTGTAATAATTTCCTGAAGAGCATCTAAGTATATTTTTCGGAGTAAAATAATATAAATAAAATACCTATGACGCAACAGGTTTCCACTCGATATTTATCAATAGTAACAACTTTATGAGCTAAATCTGCTAGTTGTGTTTTCATTTCCTGGACATAGAGTAGATTAGAATAAATGTCCAAATTATCTAGCCTGTATGGATCCAAATGTAGTATTTTTCTAAACATGCTGATAGCTTTGTCCAATTCTGCAAAATAAAAATAACAACATCTTCATTAGAGGAAATATTACTGCCAACCGTTACATTTAAGACTCGGTGTAAGCTCATATTCAACCGTACCATAAAAAGTTATTATTAAAATGCACTAATTATTATTTTCTATGTCACTACATAATCACTGAAGGTGAATCAGTTTCAATAGTCATTAAAGTCTATGCATTCAATATATTTTTACCCATAGAATTGAAACTTTAGTTTGCTATCATTCTATTGTAATCAATTTGTCAATTGCCCAAAAGGATATTGCAAGAAAAGTAATGATCGAGGTTGAGGAAAACCAACCAAAACCATTTAAAAAACTCTTGTTTCCTAAATCCAATTTTCCTGAAGAAGCCCCAGAGCAGCACATACCCCAAATCCTTGAATATTTCAAACCCAAACCGGATAATGTATTACTCAAATTCTATCCAGATTCCCATCAATTATCAGCAGAAGAACAGGTGTTTTTTATGAAAATAACGGAAGGAATATTTGGGTTCAATGAACAAGTGAGGAATGAAACTTTAAAATTGCTCACAATTGATTACAGTATAAGATATTTGGCCCCCTACTTAACAGAATTCATAAAGAAAACGATACATCTAAATTTGGTGTGTTCAGATTTGACCCTTTTGATTTACTCTGTTCGTATGAGTAAAAACATGATATCCAATCCCCATGTAGATGTGAAACTTTATTTGCATGATTTAATACCCGCCATACTCTCATGTGCATTATCGAAACGAATAAGTAAATATTACTATGATAACCACTGGACACTTAGGGATTTTTCTACATATGTAATTGCAACAATCTGTCATGTTTACGGAAATGAAATGAATAGAATCAAACAGAGAGTTGTCAATATTTATGTGCAACCAATATACAATAATTCAATGTCTTTAACAAGTCTTTATGGAGGCTTAAAAGGATTGACATCCCTAGGAGAAGAAATGATTAAAATCCATATTATTCCTAATTTACACACATTAGGGAAGCGGATATATAAAATTTTGGACAATAAAAATTATAAATCAGAAGACAAACAAGGAATTCTAGAAGCACAGCATGTATGTGATGTAGTTGTAAACGCTGTGAGTCCAATTTTAATGAATACTCAATCTTTGGATGCAACACATTTCATGAGAGAGTTTGGATATTTTGGATATTTAATGATTATTCACATGAAAAATTTGGAAAAAATAGATAATGATCATAAAAAATTGTTTCATCCAGTGATCTGGTGATACTGAACAGCATTGGTTCTGCTTTAACAAATTTAAGAAGAATTTCAGTAGTTAATATGTAATTTACTTTGAAGCTAATACAGACCTGCACACATTCATATGTAGTTATTTACTAATTAGCAATAATATGCCTTTTTCGATGAATAGGATGTGATATTAACACATGCAGTAACTACCATTGAAGCTTTCAAAAATCAAACTATAACCAATAATAACCCATTTACGGTTCACATACCTCTGTTGTTATGATAACATAGAGCTAACTGGGACATCAGAAACATGCTGTTATTGA
The DNA here is from genome assembly GCA_963966015.1 of Aphidecta obliterata. Classification (NCBI taxonomy): domain Eukaryota; kingdom Metazoa; phylum Arthropoda; class Insecta; order Coleoptera; family Coccinellidae; genus Aphidecta; species Aphidecta obliterata. The sequence continues at coordinate 20,305,213 of OZ014430.1, read as the reverse complement.
AACCTTTGGCCCCTAAAGTTTGGCACATCTGAAGAGCTTCATCATTTCTCAATTGTTCTAAACAGGCATGAGCAATAAAAAATTGTTTCATCCAGTGATCTGGTAATACTGAAAAGTCTTCAACCAATTTTCCCAACTCAAACCAACTGCACCACAGCATGGGTTCTGCTCTAACAGATTTCAGAAGAATTTCAGTAGCTAAATATGTAGCATCCAATTTTTTTAGTATAACGCCATAAAGGTATTGTAAATATCCATCCATTTTATCTTGAAAATTATCTTTCAATAATTGTGAGGCGAGATTCCTTAGATCATCGTCTTTCTTTGGATCAGGCGGGCAATTCGTATCTGCCATGTTATCCAACTTTTTTTTCTCGATCGATAAATAAGAAGAATAATAATATAAAAATTTTGATTTATCTGATTCACAATTCTTGAGGTAATGAGCACATCTATCGTACTCTTTGACATCGAAGTAGGATTTGGCTACCAAGTATTCCTCTAGTTCATCCTCCGATTCTTTATACTTTGGTATTTCGTTCTTTTTTAATTTCACATGATGAAGAGCGAAATTCAACTCTGATAACCATTTAACAGTTTGATAGAGACCTCTTTGAGAGCAGTTATGAATAGCTTTAATAATTTCTATTTTAACAGAACGAATATCCATTGCAAATTTTTATGTGTTGATAAGTGTATGGGAATACTAATACCTCAATTGTATTAGCGAGTGTAAATTGGAAATTTAATGGTTTACTGCTGATTTTCTAGTTACAATTGAATGTTTTTTGAAGGTTATATCAAATAAAAACCATAGACCTAAAAGTAGGACGTTAGATATAAAATAGTAGATCCAATAAGTAGTTTTCGCAGTTGAAAGAGTCTCTTCATTTACCTATATTGCCTTATTTCTTTTTTGTTATCCATACTTACCAATATCATTAATAAGGCGATTATGACTTTTTTGATCCAAATTGTATACAAATTCTCCAGAAAGAAAAAGTCTGAATTGAATCTTGATAGGGGTTAAAGAGTGTAGTTCAATTAAAAAACCTGTTCTACTGATTTGGAAGGAATTATAATCAAAAAAATATCGATATTCTCGATATTTTCTGGTTGACTGACCAATACTCATCGGGGCTGTAGACAGCGAATAAAGGAAAAAAATGTTGCGGAGAAGCGATTCGAAGCCTCTGATTCTGAATTTATACATCTTTAGATTTTTTACAACGTTTTTTTATGAATTTTGTTATTTTCTCTGTAAAAGCTGAACGTCGCGTTCGATGACCATTCATTCTCGAATTCGATGACTCGGTGTTTCTCAAACCCTTTTCAAGACTTCCGTTGATACTATCCGAGTCGGTTTCATCGGGTTTTCTATTACATTCTTCCAACTTGTAATATGGATCCCAAGAACTCAAAGGAACCAAATATTCACAACCATCTGCCGATGAAACATTCACTGGAAAGTGAACCACCATTGTAGCCAAATTCACAAGTGATGGGGACTCCCCCAAATGCGAACCGTCCCCAGGAATGGCAATATCCTGCATATCCCATTTACTCCGACATCTCTTGAATGCTGTCCCTCCGCATCGTACTTTAGTGATGGTTACTTCGGAATCGGTAAGTTTTAAATTAGAAACACTGTCGTTTTGTGATATGTTATCTTCGAATCTGACGTATCTGTCCATATTTCCAGAAGTATTACATGTTGAGAATATTGAATTTTCATTTTTATATACGTTATAATAACCGAGTTCCTTTCTCGCGTCAATTATGTCCTCTATTTGTTTGAAGTCATCTTTGGGTTGATCTGTCCCCATATTATTGCCACTATTAATTTTGTTTCATTGTTTCAAACTTCAAAGATTGAAAATTGTCAACTCTGTGACATGTTTTGACATAGACAAAAAATGGATTTGTGGTTGTGGTAATTATTTCAAAAAGCTTTTCAATGGCTGCAGCTTCTTATTCTTCAATTGATCAAGTTTCTACTGGTTAGATGAATGAACTACGCCCATAAACTTAATTTTAGTAGCCCCCCTACATTTATATTTTTCTTTACGGATGGTTGTTCGAAATAATCGTATTAATCCGTTTGCGTCAGTTTTCATTAATCGTCCCTCCTGAAGTTTAGGTTATTAGATCAGTAGAAAACAAACAGCTTATAGTGATCGAACTGGAATTTGGACAATTTTCAATGACCTCGTTCACTCTCCTCAAGTTTGGGCTTTCAGACGTTCGAAAATGTATGAAAAAATATTGACAAAAAAATAGTAAGAAATTTCAACCTCAATTTTTTTTATTAACGAAATCGTCTAAACTTTCACTCTTATTGAAATCGGATTGGGTGTCTTCTGTATCTGATAAGCTAGCTTTCATAGAATCCAGGTTATCTTCACTTCTCGAAAGTTTTCTTGCTCCAGGGATACCTGCGGTATTCCGTCGGTGGCCAGCCGAGAATATGGTACCCAATGAACTCAAAGACGGAACCCTCAATACCGCACTCTTCTGATCTCCCCTGCCAGAATTAGGGTGAGGCTGGTGTAGATGATCCTTGAAGCTCTGAAAATTTGAATTATTGGGAGAAGGAAGATTTTTTGAAAAAAACGCTCCACACATTTGTAGCATAAATTACTATTTTACCTGAAGATCGGCACCTTCATCTATGTTCTCGATATGTTCGTAGGTTTTCGATAAAACTTGTAGCGCTTTGGAATGATATCCTATTTCAGTGATTAGGAAATCCAGGAAAATTTCCTTAATGTCATGGAGCTTCTGCTTCTCAAAATTAATGATCTTTTCTTCAAGAAAGTGAACTGTCTTGGTAACTTCTGCTGTGGCTCTGATGAGTTCAGTTTCTGCCTGCACCTTTTGTGAAATGAATTAGGAAGTAACACACATTTTGAAAAGAACTATTATATTTGATAATTTTCTGGAATTTTTTTTTCTACAGAAATTTGACTACTTTTTCAAAGGTTTTTTTTACAAGTGCTAGAACTCGTCAGAATTCCGAAAATCGTTTGTATAAAATATTTATCAGGGCTGCGTATTTTGAGATCAAAGTTACCCGCGAATCTGATAAATTCCCAGCACGGACCTGACTCAAGTACGTATTGAGATCTAAATGTGTTTATTGAATGCTTTTAGTTCACGGGAAATCATATGATGACAGATTTTTGTGACTTCCGAATTTCGCAAAGTTAGTGAAAATGCACGCTCCCCGGATCTCAACATTCTCAACCCCTGTGATTTCTTTGTTTGGGTCATTTGAAAACATTAGTGTACAGTAACGGTGAGGTGAATAGTTTTTAAGAACTAAAACAACGCATTGAAAATGCTTGTGACATTATTCGTGAGCAAACTGATGTTATAGTTGCTGCATGTAATAATGCGTTATTAAGCCGGGCAAGATTTTGTGCACACGAAACGAATGGTGACAATTTCGATAAACAATTTGGATCAATTTCATCGGTGAGTTTGTGAAGTTCCTATTTTTTTCTAGGAGTTTTTCAATCAGAAATTTCTTTTCTCCATAGTTTGAACTCCAAGAATTATACCGTTGAAGAAAAATCTCCTATTAAAAGTTGAAAGAGAATATACGAATTTGCGATAAATTCCAGCACTTTATTCACTTGCTGGAATGAATATGGCACCGAGATTCATGGCAGATCCTCTGAAAGAGAGATAACACGATCCAGAGTGGTCTTAAGATCATAATGCCCAAGATTTTTTGCAATTTTTTCAAATTGAATATTTTATATATTGTATATGATCAACTTTCGGCGAAATGATCACTCTTCAAGAGTTCTAGCACCTGTCAAAAAAAGCCTCACCTTACAAAACACCCTGTATAGGTATACCAATCTGTGGAATGGCATCATTGAAATCTTTCACTTCGAAAGAATTTCAGTTCCATCAACCACATTATATTTCGAAATACTCAAATTCAAACGTGCAAGTCATTTTGGTAGGTCATGCGCATTGTTTAACTTTTAATCTATCGAATTATGATTGGTGTGAATAAGCGGCTCACATCTTTCTACTTACAATCTGTTGCCTATTTTTTGGATTCCTTTCTCGTATACGATCCAGCTGCCGTTTCCTAGACGTTTCTCGATCTTTGGCGTTGTAGATTTGTTTGATTTCTTCCTTCAACTGTTTGCAAATATAACCATATTTGGAGAACTCGCCAACAACTTTATGATCTATGGAAGTTACTCTATGATCTCCGTAATCGCTCAGTACTTGCATTGCTTCGGAGAAACTTTGCAATTCCGAACACTGAGACTTGCTGATGTCTTCAGATTCAGTATATTTTGATAAGGCATTGGATAATTCATCACCCCCATCTCGTATTTTTGCTAATTTCTTAGAATATTGTGAAAAAGATGAGCATAGCTCAGATACCTTTTGTTCTACGGAAATTATTCTAGCTTGGATGAGATGAGTCTCCTGTTCCCTGAATAGAAAATTATGAAAGTGGGTGGAATAGTACAATAAAGCAATGTAACTACTATAACAGGGGCCCGTGCCCTCTAAATTTTTTGCCAAAAAAGTAAAAACATAGAAAATATGCTTAAAACACGAAAATATTCGCGAGTCATTCCTACACCAACGATGAAACTGGTACAATGGCATTACTTGAGGCTGTATAATAAATCTTTAAAGGGGATTTTCGTTCCATAATAATTGACATGGAATACGCATGTAACGACTGAGAATTTGCTTCAATCTTTCCCAGAATACAGTTATGTTCTTCATAGTTTTTGAGGCAGATTTTCATTCTAATTCATAATTAAGTGTTACTCACTTTAGAAATAAATACGAAAAATACATACCAGCTATTCTTAGATTTGAAGTCTGGCATATTTTCGTTTTTTCAATACAAACATTCAATGAATCTACAAAACCACAGAAGGGCTTTGAGAAACGGTGATTATTGATCATAGAATACGTATTGTATTCTTTTATCTATGTTACTGATCAGTTTCATTCGATCGGCGATCACTGATCTTAGCGTTCGAAATGTAACCTGTCATAATATGTCGAAGTAGTCTAGTAAATGATAAAATAAATCTATTTGGGTCAACTTTCAATGTTCGCGCTTACTCTTCTTCCTATGTTGGGGCTACAATATTGATAGAATGTTCACAAAGTTTGGGTTGATATTAAACCAAAACGGATCAGTGTTTTCGTGAAACTGAAGCCTATATATAAATAAAGAATTTATTTAAAACCCAAAATCAAAGACTATGGTTCCTATATTATCAATTCATTTAACTACATGTTTGAAGAAAGCATCGACAAACAAAAGTAGTAGGATCACCATATAAGCGTGGTCTCGTCTTCGAAACTTAGACCTTGTATTTGTATGCTAAAACTGCAAGCATCGGGCCCAAATTCACTCACCCTATATTCGCAAGAAATATTTAACGTTCTTAAACTAGGAGAACCTCTTTCAAAGGCACTCTATTAATATAATGATTTCCCTTGCCTGAACAAGTTTGTATATGGCATTAATCACCATTTCAGAAATATTTTTCAGCCATTTCATACCTAAAAATCCATATGATTGAAAAACTTGGTAATATCTCTTCAAGGTAAAAAGTAATTTTTTGAATCCATTTATATTATATATGAGTGTTGTCAGCATAAAAGTTCATCTAATAAAATATTCAAAACATATTATGTAATTGTTATTAATTAGTTGAAATAAATAATCAAAATTACCCCAATTGTTTTGAGATAAAAGAATAAATAAACACAGTGCTTTTTCAGAGATAGGTCAGGAAAAAAAACAATACATGCAACACATTTTAATATAAAAATACAGAATACAATCAATTCAATTTTCTTTATAAAAATACTTAAGAACAAGAAAATTCAATGAGTGAAAAATATTTTACTATTCTACTACTGCAAATGAACTACCTGTACAAGCAAAAGCTGATTTTACTTTCAAATTAGACATTATCTGGGTAGGTTTCATAACATTTTTCTTATCCCCAGTACCACAACTTCCATGTTCATTCCAACCCCAAGCGAATAATTTTCCATCTTTATTCAAAGCCAAACTATGCTCAGAACCAACACTGTACTGTGCTACACCTGTGAAATTCGGTATTTTTTCCGGTTTGTACGAAGCTTCCCTACGAGAACCTAACTGACCGTAATTATTTCGACCCCAATTATAAATTTCCCCATTTTTAGTTAGAGCAGCTGTGTGAGTCCAACCGGCATGAACTTCTTTCAAGTTTCTATCCTCAAATGTTTCAACCGGGACAAAACTGGTCTCAATAGTAGGATCCAAACCCAACTGGCCAAACTTATTCTCTCCCCACGCAAATACAGTTCCATCTTCCCTTAAGCAAACAGTATGGTTTTCACCACTAGCAACACTTATGATATCGTATAAATCAGGAACTTTGGATATACTCAGATAGTTATTATCATCATACTTATCGCCTAATCCTAATTGACCTTTTTTACCAGTTCCTGCCACTAAAAGTTCACTATCCCTAGTTATAATTGCAGAGTGCCGTAATCCACAGCTAACTTGTTTATACCCAGTAGCGAGTTTCTGAGATATTTGTAGCCTTGAAGGAATACCAGTGGACGTGATACTCTTCGATAACCCGAGTTGGGTGAAGCCATTGTTACCCCAGACAAATTGTTTACCACATTCAGATATTGCAGCACTGAAATCCCAGCCGCAAGAAATATGAACAATTTTGAAACCTTTGAGTATATCAATCTGTGTGAATTTAGAAGCATCCTCCGATAACGCCAACTGACCCATTTTATTCCACCCACAGCAAAACACTTGCCCTTTGTCATTCAATATGAGAGTATGACCAGCTCCTCCAGTAATGGTTACGATTTCTTCAGCTTTGAGATCTGTGCCAGCTAATAGTACCTCTTTGGGAACTATTTCCTCTTCTGACTTATATCCCAACCCCAACTGACCATGACTGTTAGAACCCTATGGAAAGTCATGGAAATAAATAAAATATCATAAATTAAAAGAAAGTAGGTTCAACTCACCCAACACAATAACGGCATTTTGACGATTGTTTTAATAATTTCGAGAAAATTACACAAATAAGATTAGCGTCTATGGGAAAAGTAAGGTTACTCAAGGTATGTCAAAAATGCTTTTTTACTATTTTCCATATGGTACTTTCAACTATCTTATTTATTTTCCATTTATGTAATAGAATGGATGTATTACTAATTCAACGCAAAATGTATTTCACTCGAACCAGTAAGTCTCCTTTTCGTGGAAAACAGACTTTTTTATTGGCGAATTATAACTTTTATCACAGAGACACAAGTCATAGAACTCATAGAACATATGTAAAAGTGACAAGTCAAAAAAAGAGTACGTGTTCTTAAGCTTTGTTCCAATTCAGGGCATTCAGGCACGGAACACGGAGTTGATCTTGGTGTTGGGTGGCGGTAGTCGTTTTTATTTTGTTTTTTAGAATATAACTTTTTTGTTAATTATTTCCTATGATGAATTTTTGGAATCATTAATTATTCGAAGGACAAATAAAAATACTGCTTTCATTTCCACATCACTGTTGGGAAATCTTTTTCATGGTCGGTAGAGACGGTTGCTTTTGGAGCGGACAGGTGGCGTGATTGGAGACATTTTCTCTGATCACCGCTGCTTTGTTTTAAGAGTTAACTGTTTCTTATATCGAATTTATCATTGCTAACTGTACCCATGAGACTTGATATAGGTCGAAACCGGTCCACAGGCGCAAATGATGGATTTGGTGTTCTCTGGGGTAACTTAAAATTGATTTGTTGGCTTGCTCTCAGTTCATCTAGAATTATATTTTCGTATTTTATTACTGAATTCGATAATCAGCCGAAACATTATTTACTTATGTTAGTATATAGACTAACTACTAAAATCGCTTCTTCCTAATAGCAACTGAAAACTTGGAAGTCACATCTTTGAAATTTATATTTTGGGTCGTCATTATAAGTTTGGTGGAATCATTGCGGTTTTGCTATATACTTTAAGTACTTCATTTACATCTGAAATGAATAAAACTGTGCTCAAATCTACTATGTAAATTATTCAGAATTTATTGGCCTCTAGCTAAGCAATAATAAGTAATAATACATAAAAGTATCCAAACTATAATAAGTTTCTTCACATTAAGATGAAATAGTTTATTTGATTTAGAAAGATAAAATTTACACACTGAAAAACTAAATAAACCAAATCTCTGAAATACGTATTTACAATCAATTTTTTCATTTATCATATATCTTCAACATCACTTTGGTTTTCATCGTCGCATTTTTCTGTTTCACTCAAATCAATTTCTTCTCCTATTAGACCTAGTTCTTGTTTCTTCACATATTCTTGACAAATTTGTTCTATTCTTACTTTACCTTCTTTGAAACTTATACGAAGTCTTTTTTCGAGTTCTTCATTTTTTCTTGCAGGATCTTCTTCAATCATATATTTCTGATGGGCCTCATATAACTCCTTTTTTCTCCTTATCTGTAGTAAGTCTCCCAACTTTTTGAAACAATGCTCACTTTCTACCTTCAATTCTGTACTATTCAAAGGTAATTTTTTGTCCTTAACAACAGCTTGAATAAATGCAGCTAATTCGTCGTAACTAGGGAATTTCTTGTTATTTTTATACTTTTTGGAAATTGCTTGATTTATTTCATTATAATTTGATGATACAAAATCTAATCGTTCATAAGTTATACGACCAGAGTAAGGATTTTTCTTCAAAATTTCACAGTACTTCTTATAAACTCGGGAGAGACGCTGTGAATATTTATCATGCTTGATATATGCAGAGCTATCTTCGTCTTCATCAAAATCTATTTCAGCATCTTCTAATTCTTCGAGTTTCGCTAACAGCTGTTGCATGACTTTCTCTAGTTTCCTAACATGTTTCCAGTGTTTCTTGTCTAATTCTATAGATTGTGAATTCAAACTATCCTTCAAATGTTGATATACATCCCTGAAACTAATGATACAGCATGAAAAAGATTCTCTAGCAATTTTTGTTTGTTTCCTAAGGAATTTATTCAGGTATTCAGTTCTTGAAAATTCTTCTGAAAGTGAACGAAACATTTTGATTATATTCGGAAATTTTTTGAAAATTGGTTCGGCAGTTTCCTTTTTGAGAATTTTTCTGCAAGTTGACAAAAATTTTACAGCTTCTATTGGTAAATCTTCAGTATCTGCCATGCAATCACTTTTTTTGGAGGTTGATGAATCACTTTGCTCTTCTGAATGGCTAATTCGACTCTCTGGTTCTTTGTTAGATTGAAGTTCTTCCTCTGCATAATATTCACTTTCGGAAGTAGAATTTTCACTAATCTCTGATTCTTCAGAATCTTTACTATTACTAGATGACCCATTACTTAAATTGAGATTAGACGGGGAATCACAACTAATTACTTCAATTTGGTTCAGGTCATTAGCTGAATTTTTCTGAGATGATTTTATGGAACCATTAGTTTCCAAATTTTCTTTATTTACTACAACCAAATCTTGGGAGTCATTATCTTCATCAGAATCAAGACATATTATATTTTCATTAATTTTTTTTGTCGTATTTACTTCATCAATTTTACAATTTTTTTTTGGGATTGCCCCATTGTCGTACTTTGTTTTCTTTGTAGATGGTTCATCTTCATCATCCGATGATAAACAGATTAGGTTTTCGTTCATTCTGTAAAATTTCAATACATATAATATCAATTAAACATTATGAATAATAGAAAATTATTGAAAAATCAGGGAAATGTATTTATGAGGATCTATAACTTGACAAATTGAAGCTCATAAAGTTTCCATTTTAGCTGAAATCAGATATTTCCTAAAGTTCAATTAAACAGAGTTCTTCGAAAGCAGATATTCCAAATGTATTGAATACACTAAAAGCAACTGCACTTTTTAGAATAAGTTCCGAGAAGTGGAACAGCAGATGCTTATCATTACTTGATAACAGGATATTCACACCTCGAATATGGACATTTTCTGTGTCATGTCTGATCAAAGATACCAAATATCCATGAAATTGTTACCTTTATATACATTTTTTACCTTAAAACTTTTATAGTATGCAAGTCAGCTAGAAGGTAAAATAGATTTCACATTATATTGCTTCGGTATTCGCTGATTTATCAAGTTATAATACGAAAATTAGTAAATGAAAAATTACATGAACAAATGATTTTCAAGTACCTAGAATTCATCACAAGGTGATTGGGCGCTACTTACATTTACCCCTTAATAACGCTCAAATTGAATTCACAAGTTATTGATATATTTGCATCCTGATAAACTTGCAGAAAAAATTCATATCAACTTACTTGCTGCTTGCAAATGATAAACTATTGTTTTATATTTATTTTGAAATATGATGTACTTAAGTTTTCCAAACAGAAAAAGTGTAATAGATCAGCGAACAGCATTCATTCTTCAATTTTGCACTCAAGATCTTATTACAAATCCTTTCCAAACTATAGTATCACAATTAAGTGTTATAAAATAGATTAGATATAAACAAAAATTCGAAATATTGAGATCTTATTTTCGCAGGTTCCACAGAACATTATTTGACGTGTTATTCCACAGAAATCATGAAATAAATATACACTGAAATGACTGAAATAACCAATTGTAGCTTTCGATTTAGCTATCTGAGCTCCTCCAATGCACGAAATATGACCAAAGAGTTGTCTAATCTTTGATATGACATTCGCGCATTCGATTTGCTTCGAAAAGCGTGCGCAAAACAACAAAAACCGAGCCCTCCGGTGCACGAAACCCTTAAAACGAAAGTGCCTAATATAAAACCATTGCAATTTGCAATAGTTCTATGATTTATGATTGGAATATCTATGCGGACAATTTAAGGTTTTTTGCAATTTTTCACCTGAAAAAATATTTTGAAATTTAAATTTTGAATGCTGCATAACAAATTTTTCATTTCGTAACATACATTGAATGACCTTGGCAAATTTTGATTGGAGCTATTGTTATTTTTAAATTCTCACAAAATTATCAACTATGAGAATTTTTGAATTGTATTTCGAATAATTCTCCAATTACCACAATTCTTAACTAATTGTTTTCTTACTTCAAAGAATGCTATGACTTCTGTATTATTTACATTAAAGAGTTTTGTATATCGAATATTGAATATGTTCGGTTTTGGACAGAAATCTATTACGAATTGTCTGAATGTATATATCAAGACAAATACAGGAAATACTGTTTCTGTGGATTTAGATCGAATGTGGGACATTAAAGAGGTGAAGGAAATTGTGGCCCCTCAGTTGGGACTACAGCCAAAAGAATTAAAGATTATTTTCGCTGGCAAGGAATTGAAAGACACAATTACTCTTGCTGTGAGTAGAATGAATAGAGTATCGTTCATAAATTTTGATACAAACTTCCGACTAGGAATGTAACTTGGGACAAAAAAGTACTCTGCATGCAGTAAAAATAAAACAGAAAATTCAGAATTCAGCAAACATGATTGAGGAAGAAGAAATTGGTTCTAAACCTCTCAACGAAACACTTCAAGACACATCCTTTTACGATAGTGAAAAGGACAATGAGAATCATGAAGGTGAGAATATATCCTTAGTTAATGTTGATTTAAATCAGTTGCTCCTCACAGATAATTCACAAGGGAAAGTTCACTTCTATGTTCATTGTCCAACATGTAAATCTCTAAAAAATGGAAAACTCAGAGTCATTTGCGAAGTATGTAAAAGTGGAGCCTTTACAGTTTATGAGGATCCTCAGAACTGGGATGATGTTCTAAAGCGTAAACAGATACCTGGATATTGTGAAAATGAATTGTGTGACTCCAAACAGGTATTGAATGTAACTTTTGAATAGATTTGACCCTGGTATTTCTCAAAATCACTTTTTTGTTATTTGGATCTGTAGATCAAGAAGGGTCACTTGGGTACATTTTTCCTGATTTGAAGGATAAAACGTGGCATAGCTCCAAAAACCAAAGAATTCTGCCTTCAAATAGATTTTGCCTTCATTTATCTTTATCTTTACTGATGCTTGAATATATGTTGTTTCTTATGTTCACAAAGGAGCATCGAAACAAAATCCTACAGCTGGAATTTTACTTGATTTTTGGTACAGTAGTCCTCAAATAAAGTCAATTAATTTGAACCTTTTTTCCTGGCTATATAGAATAAGCCACAATTAATTGTAGAATGCTCAAAGTTTTTTGGGGCTTTTCATTTAAAATACACCAAAGATGTTATTTGATATTAAAATGTCACATTAGAAAGGAATTAGTTCCCTACAAGAAACACGACGTTTAAGAACATGTTAACATTCCTTATGTCAGACCTTAAGTGGGAAAAAAACTTTTGCAGGCAAAACTTCATGTATTGGCTCATCCTGATAAAAATAAATTTTGTTGATTTCTGAAAAATAAATCAACAATAAATGAAAATTGTTGCAGCCATCGAAAAATGAAGAGTTCACATTTGCTGAGTTTTTTTTCAAATGTTGTGAGCATACATCTTTGGGCGAAGATGATAGGACAGTTCCATTGCACTTGATCAAAACCAATCTGAAAGAAATATCATGTTTATCGTGTGGCGATGTATGGTAAGCATAATATGTACTGTATAATGACTCTTGAAAAAGTCCGAACATAGTAAGAGTTAAACAATTTTGATAAAATGAAATCAAAGAATATTTAGATTCATAAAGTAAAATATTTGAAATAATGCCATCTTGCCGCAATAAATTGAGCTATGAAATAGAGCTATGAAATAGGTATTGCTAAACTGAAGGAAACGCAAATTCAAAAATATACTTTTTTGATAAAACAAAATTGAAAAAGTATGAACACCATTCAAATTTTTTGGTCCATATTGGTATAATTCCTTATTATAGACAAAACAGAGTAATATTCGAAGAAAATTTGATTGCAATTGGTTGAATATAGTTAAAATTTCATTTGATTTTATTCTGAACTTGAACTAATTCGGCAAAAAAGAGGAACTTGTATTTGTGATTGCAGTATAAAATTTTTTCAAACTTTCAGTAATCCTGTTTTGGTATTCCCTTGTAAAGAACGCCATGTTATTTGTCTAGAATGTTTCAAGCAATTTTGCAGTGTGAGACTATCTGAAAGACAATTTTGGCAACATCCTGAATATGGTTATACTTTGTCTTGCCCTATAGGATGTACCGATTCATTTATAGAGGAGTTGCATCATTTTAGATTATTAACAGAGACTCAGGTAGGTACCATTTTTTGAGATTTATTATTTAAAAAATGAACTAATGCAATAAATTTGGCATACTTGTTTATTTTTTTATGTTGTTTTTATGTAAAAATTGCTTGATTTCCTCTTAATGTTGTTTCAGTATGCTCAGTATCAAAAATTTGCAACAGAAGAGTTTGTTTTGAGATCTGGAGGAGTGTTATGTCCACAACCAGGTTGTGGAATGGGAATTTTAATAGATGAAGGATGCAAAAAAATTAGTTGTGTACATGGTTGTGGTGTAAGTATTGGATACATTTTATTTGTTTTTGTCGAGATTGTGTAGGTCATGAAACGAATAGGTATATGGGCATCTGAGAAATTCGAAAAGGTTATGAAGTTTTTTTATAGTTGTTATTCAAAAATTTTATAAAATATTCAAGAATATCCATATGTTGAAAATTTGCTTCCAACAAATATGCAATAATTTTCACATGGAAAATTGCATGACAAGAATACACAAACAATAGACATTATTCATTTTTCGATGCAATACAAATTTTTCTTTTTCAGTATGTATTTTGTCGTGACTGTTTGCAAGGATATCATATTGGAGATTGTCAAACGAATGATGAGACTTCAGACTCTTTGAGTTGTCTTTACAATGTGGACCCCACAAAAGCTTATAGTGCCAGATGGGATGACGCCTCAAAAATTGCTATAAGGGTGCTAACAAAACCTTGTCCCAAGTGCAGAACACCGACTGAAAGGGATGGTATGTAATGAAATGATTTTTTATTAGATTATTATCTTGATTGGAACAAATTTGAGACATTTGATACATCGAGGGACTGGGCCATCCACCAGTACAGATTTCTTTGATTAAAAAATTATGATCTCTATTGCTTCCTTTATTATTTGCAGGAGGTTGCATGCATATGGTATGCAGTCGAGCTGGATGTGAATATCACTGGTGCTGGGTGTGTCAAGGTCCATGGACAAGAGAATGTATGGGAAATCATTGGTTTGGATAGGAGGTATTTACTTATTCAGTTTGTGATTTGATTTGATTTAAAAATTTTTGTTTCAACTCGATTTATGTCAATAGAACAGGTTATACTCAAATGTTTTTTTTTCTTATTTCCAAAACGCGAGAAGGAAAGTGAATATTAGATAATCAAGGCGTTGAAGGATTCGTTTTTGAGCGCTCGTTCTACTCACACGAGAGCTATATCATTTCGTCACGCTGTCTGAATTTTGAGCCGAAAACGGTCTTAATCGACAAGCCTCGATTCACTGATGACGAATCCGTCGAAAAATTCGACTCTGTCCATCCATTCGGAGAGCAGAAAATACATAACAGTGATTATGTTTGTCTTATTTCTGACGAAAAATCAAAAATAGTGTAGTTCATTCTGTATTAAAAGTTCGTGAATCTCCCTGCGAAATTTTTTAGATTTGTCAATCTCTCTTATGCGTCTTGGTAGTGCATTGTACAAGTTGATACACATATAAGTGCAGGATTTTTCGGTCGAAGGGAGATAATGCTGGGGATAAATGAAATAATCATTCCTTGTATTGTATGAACGGGTCTTTCCGAATTTTGTAAAGTATTGCGGTTGTTTGTTGTACACAAATTGTTTGCATTTGAATATATAGAGGGCAGGTAAAGTTAGTATATTATTTTTTTTGAATACACCTCTACAAGTCTCTCTATACTTCATCTTGAATATACATACTACTTCTAATAGCGAACTACTGTATTCTGAATATAGTTACAGCATGTGGGCTATTTCCTCAAAACATTCCACAACTTAAAATGGACTGAAAGTTAGAAAAATATACAGCCATAAGAAATTCGATAGTCAATTCAGTTCAGTATACACAATAACTCTCGAACGGAACGACCTAGAAACTTGAAATGTTCATGGTAGGTTCGAATCTGGAATGCCGCGGTTAAGTTCGTTATTGGGCAAAATTCGACCAGCGGTTCCGTAAATATGGCCGCTCGAAATTTCGTTCTCCTGATTACTTCGAAACTATTGATTCGATCGAGATGAAATTTTGCACTCAGATGGAGAATAACGTGTTCAAGCTACGTGCAATTGTCCAGATCTCATGACCAGAACCATAAAAAATTATAACTTTCGAACGGAAAGGCCTAGGGACTTGAAGTCTTTAGGATAGGATCTTCTTCCTGGTAATTTTGAAACGACTGATTGGATTGGAATGAAATTCCGTACATAGATGAAGAATAATTTATTCAAACTACGTGCGAAATTTTGTCCAGATCGCCCCAAGACCATAGATACCTCAGAAAATTCTAGCGAATTATAGAAAAAAAAATTGGTCAATTTCCGAATTTTGAATAAAAAATTCAAAAAGTCTGGAGTTTCGCCTACAAGGTGGTCGAACGAGCGCTCAAAAGCTCCTGACTTCACGACAGTGCTTTTTGAATTTTTTATTCAAAATTCGAAAATTACCGGCAAAACTTTCTTGTTTATAGAAAGAATCACGCAAAGGCGGTTGCTACAGCATTTAGAGGGATGAAGCTCAAGTTATAGAATTAAAAAAAAATCCCTACAACTATTGAACATATCAAAGAAATAACATCCAGTGATAATTTTATATCAATAATTTTCAGTTAATGTTTATCAGAGTCAGATAAATAAACAATCGAAGTTTGAAAAGAATCGGATAATTAGAACCTGAAGAAAATTGATGATGGTTGGGCCTCCATTCTCCATGGTGTGCTATGCATTAATTTACTAGGCTGGGCATACTCCTAACGGGACGATCGATTTCGATTCGATTAAGAAGGCTTCTTAGTAGGGTTGAACATAAAAATTTAAATCAACATTTGGAAGCAGTTTTTCAAAATTTGGTTTAATATTATTGTATAGGCACCCACCACTCGAAATGGTCTAAATATCATGAAAGGTTACAAATTTTTGAGGTTTTTTTTATGAAAATAAATAAGTAAGAAATTCTCAGTGGTTTATTGAAACGGTAATGAGGTTTTTTTTGATACGAGGATAATACAAGATGTTCGTCGCATTATTACCCTTTACCATGCGTTCGAATAACGTAACGTTTTCGATTTTAATTTGTTTGAATACTCTTGGCAGCTAATAATCCTTTTTGACAAATGCTTATGTTTTTTGATTGATTTCTTTCTTGATGACATTCAGAAATCAAAAAAATTTTTCGACATTATTGTTAATCCCAACAATACATTTGTTAGAATAATTTTCGATCGAACACGTATTTTCCATGAACTGCTGTAAACGAGGTATGTATCAGTTGTTGAAAAAATTATACAATGTGTTTGAACAATATCTTCGGGTCTGCCCATTGTTCCAATTTTGCCTAATTTTTGTGGAGCTTCAATGTGCGATATTTGATATGATAATGATTTTCTTGGCTTTAGACGAGTTAGTGGAGAACTTGACTGTTAGAAAAATTCCACGACCACCAAATGCCTTCATGCTGTACGCGAACGCCAATAGAAAACACATGGCTCAGAGATATCCAACAGAGTCGAACAAAGACATCAGTAAGCGTCTTGGTTGTAGTTGGAAATCGCTTGAACCCTGCGAGAAAAATAAGTATTTTGACAAAGCCAAGATAATTGATAATGAACATAAGAAAAAATACCCAAGTAAGTCCACATACAAAACTCATCAGTAGAAACATAAGCAAAAAAAGCCTTTCGATTTCGAAATTTATAAATTATATTATAAATTTCCATTCAATTCTATTCAGAAGGTATCCTATATCTTACCAAGTGTTGAAAAAATGAATGTGTTGTATTACTGAATATAATAAAACGAAGAAAAGTTTCTGCTGTTCAAGGTTCGGGTGATGAATCTAAAATAAGAATAAAAGTTTTTTAAAAGCACTGACGTGAAGTCAGGTCTTTTGTGTTTAATGCAGCGGTTAAGTTCGTTATTGGACAAAATTCGACCAGGGGTTCCGTGAATATGGCCGTTCGAAATTTTGTTCTCCTGAGTACTTCGAAACTACTGATTCGATCGAGGTGAAATTTTGCACTCAGATAGAGAATGAATTGTTCAAGCTCCATGCAAAATTTTGTCCAGATCGCATGACCATCAGAACCATAGAAACCATGGAAAATTATAAGTTTCGAACGAAAAGGCCTAGGAACTTGAAATTTTCAGGGCAGGTTTAGATCTTGAATGTCGCAGTCACGTTCATCAATGTGCAAAATTAGACTGGGGGTTCCGAAAATATGGCCGTTGAAAATATTTTTTTCCTGGTAATTTAGAAACTACTGATTGGATTGGAATGAAATTTTGCACTCGGATGGAGAATGACATGTTCAAGCTAAATGCATAGATGAAGAATAATGTATTAAAACTACGTGCGGAATTTTGTCCAGATCGCATCACCAAGACCATAGAGACCGTAGAAAATTCTTGCGAATTAACGAAAACAAAATTGGTCACTTAGCACTGACGTGAAGTCTGGAGTTTCGCCTTAGTTTGAAATTTTTGTTGACACCTGTGAAAATTTTCTTCAATTGGTTTCTAGAACTGGAAAATGCGAATCTACCTACAAGGTGCATGAACGAGCGCTCAAAAGCTCCTGACTATTTTTTTATTATGGATCTGACAGGAGTACCTAACTTGTTATGCCAAATAAAATATTGATAAAATTTTCGAAACCTGGAATGAAACGTTTAGTGAGGCTGGAAAATCCTCGAAAATCATCATTTTCCCCCTTTTTCATTTATGAATATACCAATTTTCCGGCCAGAACGGAAGTATTCATTCATAACTTCTATAGTATCGGGGTAGAAAATTCGGAAATGTAAACCAAAAATCAATTTAGACTGCATTCCAGAAGGAATGGGAAATATGAATGCACTGTCATTAGAATAAAAATTTATGACTTACCAGAATTGATCGGACAGACAGAACTGGATTTGAATTCTTCATCTGAGTCCAACCGAATCGTTTGAGACCATTCTCGGCTAAATATTCGAAAATTACAGATATTTGAGCAAAATGATACGGCTCTTGTTTATAGAAACAAGCACGCGAAAGATATTGCAAATCAAATTTCACGAAGATATATTACCAGATATTCATGTTCTTCTGTAAGACAACCAATTACATATACAACAACTCAAGTACAATACATGGGTGTATGGAAACAATTATTCCTGTAGCTGGTCGAAAAGTGAATCTCAGTAACCCCATAGAGCATCAAAATCATCATTCGAAACTGCAGACTATGGTTTCGGTTAGCATGGCTAAAGAAAACAATTATTCTTCGAATAAGTTGAAAGGAACTTGACTTATATGGTCAGTGGTGATACTGTCGATATGCTAATATACGGAGACAGTATCACACACCTTCTAAGGGCACAAGTAACGTAATGAAGACAATACTGGCGAATATCAGTTTGAACTAATTCTAACCTTCTCGAAGTATTTGTTCTTCTTTCGTTTCGATTGTTGAACAGTTTATTTTCATATAATTCCGCTTATCACCTTCTACGCAGTAGTGATTTTTATCTCTTATGAAGGATGCAGGTAACGGAACGCCTCTGATCTTAGTGCGTGTAGGACGATGACCTACTTATCGACGGCTCGTTGGGCGCATACGCTTTTGCAGGATAAACGCTTGCAGCCACTTTCGAAAGCACAGCGCGTTATTGGCAGAAACTATTGTTTTTACTGCTACTAAGAGAAAAACACTGAAAATGTTACAAAAGGCTTATTATTTCCACATCACCTCGTTTCCTCTATCTAGGTATCACGAATTATCTCAAAAGTTGTAAATGTTTCAAAGAAGATTTATATCCTATGGGAGCTAACTGTTACACTCAGATAATTTGTGAGAACCAAACAGTTCAACTTTAGGGTTCTGTACGCGAAGGGTTCGGACGGAACCCAATTGTTGTGGCGACTTCGACCGCTCGTCCGAAATGCGACATTCACGGAAATAGCGCGAATGTTGGAGAATGTGGCATCGATTGATTAGATAGTATGGTAAAGTCGGTCGGAAGGAGCAATGTTCTGTCGGAACACTCGAAAAGTTCGAGATTGTTTTGATGTAGTTTAGGACGTGTGGTGACCTGACTTTTAACCGAAAGTTGCTTGCAATTGAGCTGTTTTAGGCGAAGCCTTCCACGTCACGACCTCAAAACAGTTTTCGAGGAGAAAGGCTTAATTTCCGTTGTTTGGATTAGGGAAGAAGGAAGTCCACCAGGTCATGATGAGTTATGCGATATGTTTGGGTAGTCTCTTTTGTATTCATAAAAAGCAGCTGGAGAGTAGAAAAGAACGACACTGATTTCCTGATATCCTAACGTCCAAAGTCTGAGTAATCGCGTTACTGATGTTTAAGAAGTCCCCATCAGGTATTGATCTCGTAACAGCTAATAGATATTGGAAAGGAATGAGAGGGTTTTTTTCCTTACACAAATCTACAACTCGTAGGTACTGTCCAAAACGTCTCGAATTGGCGCAGTTTTCAATGGTATGAATCCGACGAATATTTCGTCCAAACATAAGCCTATTTCACTAATCATTTCGGATTGACTGGAAAATTTACTCCTACAAAAACGGAATTCAGGTCAAAAATTACGAAAAGCACTGCCGTGAAGTCAGGAGCTTTTGAGCGCTCGTTTATCCACCTTGTAGGTAGATTCGCATTTTCCAGTTCTAGAAACCAATTGGAAATATTTCGACAGCTGTCAAAGAAAATTTCAAACTAAGGGAAAATCCAGACTTCGAGTCAGTGCTATAGGTGACTATTTTTTTTTTCGATAATTCGCTAGAATTTTCTACGGTATCTATGGTCTTGGTAATGCGATCTGGACAAAATTGCCACGTAGTTTGAATACATTATTCTTCATCTATGTGCGAAATTTCACTCCAATCCAATAAGTAGTTTCGAAATTAACAGGAAAAAAATTGTTGGAACGGCTATATTTACGGAACCCCTAGTCCAATTTTGCTCATTGATGAACGTGACCGCGACATTCGCGATCCAAACCTACCCTGAAAATTTCAAGTTCCTAGGACTCCCCCTTCGGAAGTTATAATTTTCTATGGTTTCTATGGTTAAGGTCATGCGATCTGAACAAAATTTCGCATGTAGCTCGAACACGTCATTCTTCATCTGAGTAGAGAATTTCATTTCGATCGAACGTGACCGTGAAATTCGCGATCCAAACCCATCCTGAAAATTTCAAGTCCCTAGGCCTTTCTGTTCGAAAGTCATAATTTTCTATGGTTTCTATGGTTCTAGTCGTGCGATATGGAAAAAATGTAGCTTGAATATATCATTCTCCATCAAAATACAAAATTTCGTCACGATCGAATCCGTAGTTTTGAAATTATCAAGAAAACTGAATTTCAAACGACCATATTTACGGAACCCCTAGTCTGATTTTGCTCATTTATAAACGCGATCACGAAATTCGAGATCCACACCTATCCTAAAAATTTCAAGTCCCTAGGCCTTTCCATTACAAAGTTATAATTTTCTATGGTTTCTATGGTTCTGGTCATGTGAGCTGGACAAAATTCTGCATGTAGCTTGAACACGTAATTCTCCATCTGAGTGCAAAATTTCACCTCGATCGAATCTGTAGTTTCTAAGTAATCAGGAAAACAAAATTTCGAGTGGCCATATTTATGGAACCCCTGGGCGAATTTTGCCCAATAACGAACTTAACCGCGGCATTCGAGATTCCAACCTACCCTGAAAATTTCAAGTTTCTACGACATTCTGTTCGAGACGGACAGACTCGAATTTTCCGACGGATTCGTGATCAGTGAGTCGAACATAGTCGTTTGAGACCATTTTCGGCTCAATATTCGAAAAATACAGACATCGTGACGAAATGATATAGCCCTCGTGTAAGTAGTACGAGCGCTCAAAAATGATGAAATTGTTAGTGCCATGATACACGTGTTTGACAAGTATACATCTTGGTATAGTTGATATCAATACAAGGAAGGGCGAAGGAAGTTGAAGGCAATCCCATTAGGTGAATAAAGACAGAATGCCCTGGCATTATATCGAGTAGTTGAAGATTTTCCTTTCCAACAACGCCTAGAGAGGAGATACCCAGCACGCGTTTTTGGAATTATAAATATAACGGACCGACTCTTGGTCAGACTTCTGCAGGAAATGGTATATTTTCATATTTTATCTTGCGATTTTTCACTTCATAGCCGTTCTTTGACCATGTTAATCACTGTTGGATTTGATGGATTCGATAGTTATAGTTATAGTTAGGTAAGGGGGTTTAATTTGACTGAGACCTCGAGGTCTATTGTGCCCTCATCAGAGCTGTATTCGCAAATGCGCTGCAAACTGCTCGCCCTTCAGCTCCAGAGCTCCAATCTATATGAGAGGGCTTCAAGGAGGTTAGATCCTCGTTCCTCCTGTAATTCTCTTGTCCAAGACATTCTTTGCGCTGGTTTGCAATTGCTAGGCATTCTGTAACCAAGTGAACAGTAGTTTCCTTCTCCCCCCTACAGAATCTGCACTCGTCAGTTGAACTTTCAAAGTTCCGAATGAACTTTTTGAAGTGGTCCATTCCTGGAAGATTCCTCTAGAGTGCTTCTCTTTCAGTCTCTTCCTTCCCAAAAACTCTTTCTTATAGGTGCATTTACCTATGCCACAGACAGGTTCTGGGCCAGTAAGTGGCGTTTGTGCTCCCTTTCTGGCAAGTGTATTGGCCTCTTCGTTTCCTTTGAGTGACCAGGAACCCAGACTAAAGAGACCTTGTTGTTCTTGTCTACTTCCTCCGGCACTCCCATATCAGCTTTGAGTCGATGATATAGGAGTTCAGTGCTTTGATAGCAGCTTGACTATCAGAATGGATCACAACGTCACACTCTTGATAGTTTGTTTTCAGGTTTATATCTATGCATCTTTTGGTTGCAAGTATTTCTGCCTGAAAAACACTCGAGTAGGAGACTAACGATGGTGTACACTTGGTTCTGGCCCCTATCGTGATTCAAGAACTATCTGTATACCATTTAATGGTATTCACTTTGAAATTTTGGGTAGTGTTTTCTCTTTCCCATTCCTCCTTTTTACATAGCATAGTGTCGGACTTCTACTCAATGCTTACTTTTTTAATCATAACATCACTAGGCAGGTTCGCTGATGAGATGTACTTGTTCAGAGAGGACCAGGCTCCCTGACTTTTAATTCTTTCATTCCCTTTACCTTTCCTAGATATTCTCAGGATAGCCTCATGATCACTAAATATAGAGGAGTGAGATCCGTGATGACCTCAAGTGCTCTTGTCGAGCACGTTCTCATAGCTCCAGTGATGCAAATACAGGCAAGCCTTTGTAACTTGTCGAGTATTTTCCTCGTGCTTGTCTGCCCTGCCTTAGCAGACCAGACAGGGATTCGATACAATATTAATTTTCATAATTAATCGTAAACCTTGAAAATATAGTGAAAATAAATAAATGGATAAAAATTAACTCATAAAAATGAGTGCTCAAAAATATTTTCCCCTTGAACTTAGCAATAACCGAGCTGTCTATAAAACTGCGCCAACATTCGGTGTTATCGAGCTTGCAATATCGAATATTTCTAGTGCAGTCAGTGTTTGCACCTCTATTCCTTATTTTTGATTGGAGTTTGGACATTATTGGAAAGGGAAGTGGATAGCGTTGCCGTTCTCTGTACGACTTTCTGTATGCATTTCTTTCCAAGGCGTTGATGTTATTATGCCAAGATGTATCCTTGCCAGAGAACAAATCACAAGTTGTACACGGATTTACTTATTTCAACAATTCAAGAGACCATCCGAAACGTATAACTACCAAGAATCATGATTCGACAGAAAAATGTCCCAATCCTCTAATGCAGTGGTTCTTAACCTTTTAGTGATCAGGGACCATTCGACAAAATTGTCGTCTTGTCACGGACCACTAACTGTTTGGAGATAATATCACGAAAATGTAATTTTTTTTCAAATAAATAAAAGGTTGTTATACCATAAATTTTGAATGAAACACGCATACAATCGTTCAGAGCCAACAGTATTAAATTTTTGCAATTTTATAGAAATACAGAAGCTATATTTCAATGGGGTTTTTGTGACTACATACTATTCACCCATTTCTGAATCCTTGGTTTCTGTTTTTGATTATCAGTAGCGCTGAGAACCCCTGCTCGCATAAATATGTCGATGAAAACAGTGTGAGCTAACGAATCGCAATATCTCGAATCTTTGGAAAAGAAACTGCTTTTTGGCCCAGAAGTCTTCCAGATTAATTCCTGCCTCGAATGTATTCTTCGAGTTACTGTCTTGTTGCATTTCAATTACTTCTTCTTGAATTTCATCAGACACCTCAGAAACATTGGCCATAAAAGGATTACGGATCAGTATCCTAATAACTTCGTCCTCGCAGTCAGGAAATAGCGATCGAATTCACTCTTCAAGTTCTTCAAATAGTTGAAAATGTTCTTTTGTATTTCTCCTTTAGTTTCTGGACATGATGTGTCAATAATAATTTGGTTCAGCGTACCAAACGCAGAAAAGCTTTGTCTTCCGACTTTGTTGAGCCATAGCTCAATTTTAGCGATAAATGCTGTGAGTTTGTGTTCATTTGCAAATATATTCCTCGTTCCTTGCAACTTTCCAGATCCTTGAAGTTGGAGGTTCAATTTATTTAGTTGTGCGAAAAAATCGA
This sequence comes from Aphidecta obliterata, assembly GCA_963966015.1. Classification (NCBI taxonomy): domain Eukaryota; kingdom Metazoa; phylum Arthropoda; class Insecta; order Coleoptera; family Coccinellidae; genus Aphidecta; species Aphidecta obliterata. The sequence continues at coordinate 20,281,256 of OZ014430.1, read as the reverse complement.
CCAAATAAGCAAGATGTAGGTATCTGAAATTTGGACTCACAGAACTGATCCAGCAACTCTTTGTTTTTGTCAGTTAAGTATATTTTTACTTCCTGTCTAAGTTCATACAATCTGGAAAGCCAGCACACTTTCGTATCAGAGTACAATTGTTTGAAGAAGCGAGTGTTTAGTGCACTATTTTTAATGAAGTTGACCTCTCTAATACTGATAGCTATTTTCATTGCAACAGCCAAGCATTCTGGAAGCGTTTTTACAGGCAATGCTTGACGATGAGTGACACAGTGTGACGTAATTGCGGATTGATTTTTTGTTTTTATCAATGCTGCAAGACCAGAGCGACAACCGAGCATAGCAGGAGCACCGTCTGGACAAAAGCCTGCAAACTTTTGCCACATAAGTCCATGTTTATCCAAATATTGACCTACTGCATCCAAAACATCTGCACCTCTGGACGTCGTCTCCAGACAACATTGTGACATGTCAGTAGATTCGTCCCATTGTAGCGCGAAATAAGGACTTAATTTTATCTTGTCGATGACTTGTTCTTCAATAACATTCGACATTTTTTGGATCCGTGACTTTACCGTATCGTTTGAGAGTGGTTTTTCGAGAATTTTTTTTTGAGCTTCTGGCCCTAAAAGTTATTCAGGAGAACAAAATTTCGAACGGTCATATTTACGGAACCCCTGGTGAAATTCTGCCTTTTAACGAACTCAACCGCGGCATTTGGGAACTGAACCCACACCGAAAATTTCAAGTTTCTAGGTTGTTCCGTTCGAAAGTTATCGTGCTTACGGCCGGACGGACGGACATACTCGAATTTTCGGACGGATTCGTCATCAGTGAGTCCAACATTGTCGATTGAAACCATTTTCGGCTCAAAATTCAAAGAATACAGACATCGTGATGAAATGATATAGCCTTCGTGTAAGTAGAACGAGCGCTCCAACTAATCCACTATAACCTACAAAAATAGGATTATTCTTTTAGCATTGATGAATATATGAAATTCCAGATTATGAGAATGTGGACCGCGATTCAGAATCAACTCTAATGACTATGTCACATGATACAAAGAAAAGTATTCTTTGTGTCATGTGTTTGTGTCGGATGGCTTCGCGGACCACTTCGTGTGCTTCCAGGGACCACCAGTGGTCCGCGGACCACCGGTTAAGAACCACTGCTCTAATGGAACTGCCCCAAGGTCCAGTCACCAACAAAAGATAAAGCAGAGTTAGAGATATGTACAGAAAATAGACCAATCCACACAAAAACTCCCGGATTCGATGGTGAGCTTCTGATTCACACTGCTGGGACAAAAGGGAAATTGCCGCATTAGCTTGTTGTAGAAGTGCGATTTATTCCCCTCAGTTTGTTTATAATTTATATAGGCCTGGTAGGGCAAAATGTAAGGTTCCCTTCCACCGCTAGTTTGACGAGGTGTCAACTATTGATTGTCACTGCCGAACCGTCCAGACCTACGATTTGTAAATATACTGCTCCACAAAAGTTGAGGTAAGGGAGTTCAGAAATTTTGAGACCTTTTCAAAAGTTTCCATTTTTTTTTCGCCAATTTTTTGAATATGGGAAATCTAAATGTTTACTCACTTATCTTACTCATTAATTTGCCCATTTTTTTATCTTTATAAGTTGCACCGTTTCAGGTGAAAATTTATTTTTGAGCGCTTGTTCTACTTACACGAGGGCTACATCATTTCGTCACGATATTTGTATTTTTCGAATTTTGAGCCGAAAACGTTCTCAATCGACAAGGTCCAACTCTGTCCGTCCGTCCAGCCGTAAGTGAATGCTGCGGCTGAGTTCCTTATTGGGCAAAATTCGACCAGGGGTTCCGTAAATATCGCCCTTCGAAATTATGTTCTCCAGATTACCTCGAAACTACTGATTCGATCGAGATGAACTTTTGCATTCAGATAGAAAATGACGTGTTCAAGCTACTCGCAGAATTTTGTCCAGATCGCATGACCAGAACCATAGAAACCATAGAAAATTATAACTTTCGAACGGAAAGGCCTAGGGAATTGAAATTTCCAGGATATGTGTGGATCTCGAATGTCGCAGTCACGTTGATCGATGAGCAAAATTGGACTAGGAGTTCCGTAAATACGGCTGTTAAAAATATTTTTTTCCTGATAATTTCGAAGCTACTAATTGGATTGAAATGAAGTTTTGCCCATAGATGATGAATAATATATTCGAACTACGTGCGAAATTTTGTCCAGATCGCATCACCAAGACCATAGAATTATCGAAAAAAATTTCTCAATTGACAAGGTTCGACTCACTGATGAATCCGTCGAAAAATTCGAGTCTGTCCGTCCGTATACAATCGTGACAAAATTTTGTATATTAATGGAGAATGATATATTCAAGCTCTATTTTTTCCAGATCGCATAACAAGAACCATTTCAAATTTCAACGAATTATTGAATAGAAAAATCCTTATATTTCTGTAACAGCTGATTCAGCATAATTGACGAAGAGCTGATGTAATTTTTCAAAAATTTCTTCAATAATTGGTTACTAAAACTGAAAAATGCGAATCTACTTACAAGGTGGATGAACGAGCGCTCAAAAGCTCCTGACTTCACTGATTACTCATAAATGAATATTTTGTGGTAAAAAATCGGAAAATTTCGAAACGGTCACAAAATTTCTGAACTTCCTTAACTTTTGTGGAGCAGTATATATCAGAAAACTCAAATGATTTTATAATAAGTGTATCTGCAGCAGCCACTTAGTCGCACGCGGAAGTTCTCTTCAGAGATTGTAGCAGCCTCCGGCAAATCCGCACGGTACAAGATACCGTGTGGAAGAGGCCACACGACCTGCAGAGTGTTATTGAAATAATCTACTAACATAATAAACATTTTGAGATATTCTCTTGATGTGTTCAATTTTTTATTGAGCAGTTGGAGGAGCGTTAATCAAATCGACAATTTGCGCCAACCGCAAAATATCTTCTTTGTACACCACTGCCGGTGTAGATCGGGCGCCGAGGCGCGTCTCTCCGGCTCAGGTGCACGTCGTCCCCCGGCATCCGAATACTGTATTGATTCCAACACTGTTCTCAGTCGGCGACGGCGTCTGGCGTCGCCAGTTGAGACGCCTGCCGTCGACCGTTTTCAGTCGCGATTTTGGCGCGAAACTCGCATCGCCATCGATATCGGTGCGTCCGATAGTGATGTCGGTTAATACGAGTCGATGTGCGAACTAGTGCCAAAACTTTTTTTTCGCTGAAATACACCTTCGGAAATTTCTGTTGCCGCTTATTTTATCTTCTCGTATTTCGGTCCTTCCGAACGTTAAAACATGGACTGTTGTAATTATATGCCGTATCGGAGTTCCTATGGGTTTCGGTCAGATTATTACGATAATGAGTACAGTCAAGGGGGTGATTACTATGGTCAGCCGTTTTATCAAGATTACTACAATTCCCACTACTATCCTCAGCATTGGCCACAAACTCCGCAATTTCCAGGTAAAAAACAATAACAAAAAAAAAACAGAGCTGATATTTCATGATTTAAATTTTTGGAAACTATCGAATTATGAATTCATTTTGGAAATTGCGGATTCTTTTTTTTTTTGAACCAACTAAACGTATAAGTCGCAGGATACGCCCCCTCTCATATGGAGCGATCTATTGAAACTTGGTGTTTTGGTTGATGGGATTAAAGGAATTCTCAAAGATATATTACTAAAATTCACCATTCTTGGTCGATTTGAAATGAAAGAAACATTCAGAAATCATTATTCGAGGAAATCACTTGATCTACTTCGATATCTTCATCTTCAACGATCAAAAAACAATCCAAAATCAACACAAATCTCAAATACACGAAAATTTTTTCAAACATTTTTGCTTCTAGGTTCATATAAATTTCTCAATAAAAATTCTAGAAAACAACCCTCAAACATCTGGGGAAATCGTGAAGAAAGAAACAATATTGCCCTGATTAGAATTGATGTGCTTGCTCGAGAATCCAAGTGCATGCCAATGAACATAACATTACTACTGACATACATCCTATAATTCGCTAAATATACTGAGCTCCACAGAAAATGTAACATCTACGAAAGTGATTAAAATTTGAACTCCAAATTCTGCGTGATATATTTTCCAAATATTTTTGTTTAGGATTACGTAATCTACGAAACTTTGATTTAATAATACCCGTTTTCAAAAAACATAGATTCTACGTTGAGAAAAAAAATTCCTTATATTCGTAGCACGTCGCATTTTTTTTAGAAGAAGAAGAAGTTCCATATGGAATGAAGCAAGTTTATTTGAAAAATCTGACATCACAGATGGACAGAAAAAACAATAGGCTTTGTCAGATTGGGACAACCAATTCACCAAAAAACGTCAGAAAATCAGGGAAAATTCCTTTTACCTCCACCCACAGACATTATTCATTGAAAAAATTTGGAAACCAGATACTACAAAATTTCAGAATTTCACTAGCCAAAATTCACAAAATTAAAAAATGATAGAATGACATTTTTTCCATAATAACCGCTCGAAAATAAAAAAATTATTTCAAATTAAAATCGAGGATGTCAATCCTTCACATTTCAAATTATAAAGGAATTCCATGAACATCCCAGTGAAGTCAGAGGACCGAATATTTTATCACACCCATTGAAAAATTCGGTCCATTGTTGACCATGAGCAATGAATAACTGTCCTTCAGAGCTTATTAAGTCGGTTAAACGAGTTTGAGTTGCGTAAAAATTAAGTTACAATTTTTTCATTCAAATAAGATATAATCTGAAAACTATTAAAAAAAATATCAGTTTATTTTAGCATCGCATTTCCAAATATTGCCACCTAACTATGAGTTTTCAATTTCAGATTATGTTTATAATCCAAAAGAAGCAAGAATCAGGAAAGCAATGCGTGAGGCAAATCGAGACCGCTCGATAGGGAATTCCCCCATGATCCCCAGACTTGGAGAACGTCTTCCTTCACATTCGGAATGGACGCAATCGCAGGAAGATCCGTTGATGATGGTGAGTAGAAAAGAGACGCGAAATCCTTCTGGCTAGTTAATCGTTCGATTTATGAATTTTTTAGTATATTTATCGTAAACATTCACACTTCTTCGATGGAATTGAATGTTTGAAATGACTTGTCCGAACATAATGATACCGAACCTTAATTATGCAGCCCACGTTCCGTCATCCAGACCGGTCGGTATTGACCGATATTTGGGATCCACTCGTCAAACGCAGTCGTAGTTGTTATGATAAACCTGCGCAAGTCTGAGGTTACGCCGACAAAAATAATGCTTCAGGGTGACTGCGCGGGAGTTTGCATATGCGCTCTTCTCTTACATTATTTATGAAAACTACTTGAAATGACTCATTTGATCTTGGCTGAAAAAGAGGATTTTGTTTGAATGAATAAAAGTATCTACTGCGTTTAACCGGTGGATGTCATGATTTAACGAATGGTATGAATTTTCCCTCAAGTGAATAGAGATTAAATGGAATCCGAAACTTTCCCGAGTATGTTGCGCCACGCTTTCACCCCACATATCGAACAACGCACCAGAAAAAAACAAACATAGTATTGAACGTACCCAGTCCATAGCGAATATTGATCGGGTGGCAAAAAAGTCGAAAGTCAAGGGGTAAATGAAGCAGGAACGGTTTTCCGATAGCCCTCGGTGATTAAATGAAGCATCGGCTCCGGTTTCCGCTAAACGTCGAGTTTTCTTCTCGGATATAAGACGACGAAAGACGCGTTTCCATGGAGATAGCAGAATCGACGACGCCTCCCGTTGCTGTGGTTACTCCACGAGTTCATCGCGCCTGACTGAAGTGCTGTCTTTACACCCTCTGGTATCGATAAAGTTCTGTTGCGCCACACCGCGGGAAAAGGTCACATGCTGATTCAAATTTCAACGAAAAAAAGGGAAAAAACCGGACGCTCAGTTGGGTTTCTCGCAGAATTAGGCTCCGAGGAAAGACGGTCGGATTTGGGGATGTTATTTTGTGGGTAAACGGGTGAGAGCAAGAAGCAGTTCTCTTTATTCGACGTTTTATGTTTTTCCATCCACAGCTTGTCGAAACGCATAATCCAGAAAGTGTTGGGAAATGTGGAATACCGCACCCCGCATTGTATTAAATCATAATAAATAATGGGGAGACCTTTTTCGTCTGATTGAATACAACCAAGAGTTGTTTAGCACGCCAATACCCAATACCTTTATTGTATCAAACTCATGTTGGAATCGATAATTGCCTTGACACCATGAAGGATGGTTACGTCGATACCTTCCTTATTAGCATCGAAACCGTTGTAGGTACAACTAATTTCTCATTTGAACGGTGAAGTAACACAATTCTTTTGATTAAGATTACATCCTTCAGAAATCTACAGACATGTTTCTTCCATCGCCTATGGAATATCTATGTTCCAACGTTCCAAGAAAGAGGGAACGGGTGTAGAATATGGTCACCTCTTGGTAACGTATGACGTTACTCACTTCGGCAACATTGTTAGAACAGATTTTTTTACATATTTCCATCATTCAAATGCACTGTATTGTATCGATTTCACTTTTACTATACGATACAAACAATTTTTAAGCTGAAAATACTTGAAATGCATAAATTTTACATTATTTGTTTTATGTTTTTCATTAATCTCATAGCATATTTTAGCTCCGTTAAAGGAGGTCACGAGTGGTGACCATATTCTACACCTTTATCGTAAAGGGTTATACAGCAATGTAAGCTGCTTCTTCCAGTTTTATTATTGTCCAGTATTCCTTCTAGTTTTGTCAAATTTTTGGTGTTCCTCGACCCAGACATCGAGGGGAACATTTGGTATCTTCTATGTATTTATTTTCTTCCACGCTCACAGGATATTTTGTGGACATAGTTCTTTGGGGGAAAAATATTCAACTGGAGAGAAATAATCTTATAAAGTTGTAGAAATAACGATTTCCACCCTATAATATGTCAACCGTGTGAGGAAAATTTCTTTGGGTTTCGGTTTTATGTCTCTAGAACTGATCTTGTGGTTTTGAAGTATTTGAATTCCGTCTTCACTTCATAGATTTTGCCGACCCTAATTAGTTTTTCTGAAAGGCCTTTTTCGTACTTTCTTATCCCCTCTTAGTTTTCATAGAGGCCTCTTTTGTACTTTCTGATCTCCATGGGTCTCCTCGTTTTATTTTTCTCCTCCTCAGCTATTTTGGTACCCTTCGAGAAAAATATTCAACTGGAGAGAAATAATCTTATAATGTTGTAGAAATAACGATTTCCACCCTATAATATGTCAACCGTGTGAGGAAAATTTCTTTGGGTTTCGTTTTTAAGTCTCTAGAACTGATCTTGTGGTTTTGAAGTATTTGAATTCCGTCTTCACTTCATAGATTTTGCCGACCCTAATTAGTTTTTCTGAAAGGCCTTTTTCGTACTTTCTTATCCCCTCTTAGTTTTCATAGAGGCCTCTTTTGTACTTTCTGATCCCCATGGGTCTCCTCGTTTTATTTTTCTTCTCCTCAGCTATTTTGGTACCCTTCGAGAAAAATATTCAACTGGAGAGAAATAATCTCATAAAGTTGTAGAAATAACGATTTCCACCCTATAATATGTCAACCGTGTGAGGAAAATTTCTTTGGGTTTCGGTTTCAAGTCTCTAGAACTGATCTTGTGGTTTTGAAGTATTTGAATTCCGTCTTCACTTCATAAGTTTTGCCAACCCTAATTAGTTTTTCTGAAAGGCCTTTTTTGTACTTTCTTATCCACTCTTAGTTTTCAGAAAGGCCTTTTTTGTACTTTCTTATCCCCATGGGTCTCCTCGTTTTATTTTTCTTCTCCTCAGCTAGTATGGTACCCTTCGAGAAAAATTTTCAACTGGAGAGAAATAATCTTACTGAGTTGTGGAAATAACGATTTCCACCCTATTATGTCAACCGTGTGAGGAAAAATTCTTTGGGTTTCGGTTTTAAGTCTCTAGAACTGATCTTGTGGTTTTGAAGTATTTGAATTTCGTTTTCACTTCATAGGTTTTGCCAATCCCAATTAGTTTTTCTGAAAGGCCTTTTTGAGCGCTCGTACTACCTACACGAGGGCTATATCATTTCGTCACGATGTCTGTATTTTTCGAATTTTGAGCCGAAAATGGTCTCAATCGACTATGTTCGACTCACTGATGACGAATCCGTCGGAAAATTCGAGTCTGTCCGTCCGTAAGCACGATAACTCTCGAACGGAACAACCTAGAGACCCGAAATTTTCAGTGTGGGTTCAGTTCCTGAATGCCTCGGTTAAGTTCGTTAATGGGCAGAATTCCACCAGGGGTTCCGTAAATATGGCCGTTCAAAATTTTGTTCTCCTGATAACTTCTTCGAACTACAGTTTCGATCGAGATGAAATTTTGCACTCAAAGGGAGAATGAGGTGTTCAAGCTACATGTGAAATTTTGTCCAGATCGCATGACCAGAACCATAGAAACCATATAAAATTTTAACTTTTGAACGGAAACGCCTAGGGGCTTGAAATTTTCAGGATAGGTGTAGATCTCGAATGTCGTGATCACATTCATCTATGAGCAAAATTATACTAGGGGTTCCGTAAATATGGTCGTTTGAAATTTAGTTTTCTTGATAACTTCAAAACTACGGATTCGATCGAGATTAAATTTTGTAATTTAATCGAGAATGATATATTAAAGCAATATTTTGTCCAGATCGCATGACCAGAATCATAGAAACCATAGAAAATTGTAACTTTTGAACGGAAAGGCCTAGGAACTTGAAATTTTCAGGGTGGGTTTGGATCGCAAATATCGCGGTCACGTTCATCAATGAGCAAAATTAGACTAGGGGTTCCGTAAATATGGCTGTTCAAAATATTTTTTTCCTGATCGAAACTACAGATTGGATTTGAATGAACCTAGCTGAGGAATAATGTATTCAAACTACATGCGAAATTTTGTCAAAATCGCATCACCAAGACCATAGATACCGTAGAAAATTCTAGCGAATTATCGAAAAAAAATTGGTCAGCTGAAGCACTGACAAGAAGTCTGGAGTTTCGCCTAAGTTTCAGAATTTTTTTGACAGCTGTCGAAAATTCCTTCAATTGATTTCTAAAACTGGAAAATGCGAATCTACCTACAAGGTGGATGTACGAGCGCTCAAAAGCTCCTGACTTCACGGCAGTGCTTTCCGTAATTTTTTGTACTTTCTTATCCCCATGGGTCTCATCGTTTTGTTTTTCTTCTCGTTAGCTATTTTGGTACCCTTCGAGAAAAATATTTAAATGGAGAGAATTAATCTTATTAAGTTGTGGAAATAACGATTTTTGCCCTTAAATATGTCAACCATGTGAGGAAAAATTGTGATAAAACATCAAAAAATACTTTCAACGAAAATTTATTTGAATAATGAATGAAAAAAACAACACTTTTTGACTAGCTTGCTGAAGGAAGAACAAGTCTTCGGAATCATCACGCAACCATGCAACATATAAATTGTCGAATAAAGCAATCAATATTCTGCGAAATATTTTCATTTTTGGTGCTTCCTTGCGACACCCCTCGAGGAAACGGCACTGCACCATCTAGTTCGGAAGTTGGATGAAAAATTAGATAACCTGGTGGCAGCTAGCAAGATACACCCACGCCGCGTTGACGGGGCGGAAGATCGATTCGTGTGACGTCGCCGTATAGGGGGCATGCCGGGGATGGAGTAGACGATCAGGGAGGCAATCGCAGTGATGACGTAGCGTTATAAATTTCCAAGTTTCCACTTTCTCGTTCAAGTATTTATCAAAGCTCCTCATGAAAGGGATATTCCAACGGTTTATTCATTCCTATTATGCTTTCGGCAACCAGTTTCGACCTTCCCCAAATTCTTTCATTCAACTCGTGTTTCCCGAATCGAAACAATCTCCGTACTCTTGATTTATTATTATGTTTATTTTATCTGAAAGAACATGAAGAATTTTAATGATGAAGGTTACATTGTCTTCATGATAATGGAGATGTTTATGACGGGTGTATGATGCTCTATTGTTTTCCTTGTATTGAGCTGGTTGAGCCAAGTTCACCTCTTCTTATTCAGCAAGTATTATCGAAATAGTTTTCACTGCATAAGCAAGGGAAAAAAGAGGAATTGGACAGAGAAGGCTACATAGAGGATACTTGAAGGTACTGGATTCAATGGAAGAAGAGTTTCTCATAAGCCCGAAGAACTCGTTGGTTGAGTATGACTCCAGTGCAAACTATGAAGTGGACGACCGCCAGGTGAGCATAAATGCAGGAAAACACCTAATTTCATATACAGAGGAGAAGGAGCTGGGATGATATATATGGAATCACTGCATTTAGAACAAGTCCTTTCAATCTGTCAGATCGAAATTGTTGTAGAAGGGAAGGGTGTCTAGGTTTTCCTATCCAGACAATATGAATCCGCATTACCAGAGATAGCCAGGTGGCATTGAGGCACTCGAAGTTCCATAACTGCAAATCAGCTGGGACTGTAAAAATTTTAAAAGCACTGACGTAAAGTCAGGAGCATATGCGCGTTTGTTCATGTGTACCAAATCGGCCTTCCGTGTTTATTGTCAGTATGGCAAGTCATTTTAGTGCTATATACTTCAACTAGCAGACCAGGCCACGCGTTACTGTGGCTGTGGAGTATACGTCTAATTAGATTGTAGTAAACTATTCAAACCAGTGGAATTATTATTATTACTAACCCTGACCTTGATTTTTCAAAAGTTATTCCCCAGTTCCCAAATTTCTTCAGGTTTGGGACGACCCAGTAACTTGGCATCACTCCTCGCACGTTATCGCTCTTGTCGAGTGATCGGGGGTAGTAGGGACGTCCTACCGTCGATTTGAAGCCCGAGTTGCCGCGTAGATAATTATCACTCTTTGCCATATAATGAACAAATAATTTGCAACAAAAAAATATTGCGACTATGAATTGAAATATAAACTATCCTATCTTTCAAGTTGGACCAAACTGCACACAGTGTGCAAAATTTGATTGAAATCGGTTCAGTATATTAGGAGTTCATCCCGAACAAACAACGTGACACGAAATTTTTATATACTACTAGCAGACTCGGCCACGCGTTCCTTTGGCTAAGGTATACGTCTATTTATATTGTAGTGAACTATTCAAGCCAGTGGAATTATTATTAACCCGAACGTAACCTTACCTTAGCCCTAACCTTGATTTTTCAAAAGTTATTCCCCAGTTCTCAAACAGTTATACATTTCTTCAGTATTGGGAAAGACCCAGAAACTTGGCATGACTTCTCGCACGTTATCGCGTTGGTCGAGAGATCAGGTGTAGTGGGGGCGCGATGTCCTATCGTCGATTTGACACCCATGTTGCTGTGTGGATAATTATCAGTCTTTGTATAAATAATAAACAAATAATTTGCAATTAAAAGATATTGCAACTTCAAATTGAGATATAAATTATTTTATCTTTTAAGTTGGATCAAACTGCACACAGTGTGCAAATTTGATTTAAATCGGTTCAGTATTTTAGGAGTTCATTCCGGACAAACAACGTGACACGTATTTTTCATATATAATGAAGAAAGATAAAAATGAAGATAGATGGAATCACCGAATTTTATTGAATACTAGCAGACCCGGCCACGCGTTGCTGTGGCTAAAGTATTGGATTATTATTAACCCTAACCTAACCTTAACCCAACCCAACCCTTACCATAACCCTGACCCTTATCCACAGCCTTATTTATGGGTCTCAAAAGAATTTTCATATTCGTAGGTAGGTATATGTTATGATCAATGTGTGAGATGTTCGATATAGGAAAAAAATACCTCAAAAGTTGGATTGAAACCTCCTCCCTCAATTATGTTCGAACCAAATGATGTCATGGAATGTTCAGATAGAGGTTCTTGTCCTGAAAGTAACGAATCCAAAGGTTCGAGTGGCGTTGTCAGTTGTTGCAGTTTGATTTTTCCATTCAAACAACATAATCCTGGGGGTTCATTTTGATATCTCAGAGCATTGCAGTATTGCCAAAAGACACCAATATATTGCTAGCATAATCAACTTTGGGATCACATCTTAATGCCAAACGCACAAAGTTGATCATTTCATTCGATTCTATTTTTGTTGAATCGTGCTTGAGATCGATGATATCGATTCTTCCGGAGCTGGGGCAGATCTTGATTGAGAACCTCTCATTCTGTTTGCTTATTGTCTCAATCATTACGAACTCGCCCACAACACAACGATATATATCAAACACAGTGATAAACTTCTAAGCAATTTCTAGAAACACGATAAACTTCACTCACCCAAATGTCAAAATTCTCATGAAATATAAGTAATCTATGATTGTTCGCTTGGTCGGAGGAAAAAAGAAACCTTTTTTCTTTTCCGTACGGTTTTTTCGGGAATAATTCGTTGCGTAAAGTTTGACGTGATAATAATGAACACAACTAAAAAAGAATGATCGAATTTGGTGCAGTCGTTTGAACGTGATGCTTTTACATACATAAACCATAGATCCTCTTTTATTAATATAGATATCAGAAAATAGTAATTTACGTAACAAGTCCGGAAAATACTGTTTTTTTGGACAAGTAGACAAAATTCTAGGACGAGCGATACCTGTATGGTATCGGGGTAGAAATTTTGGTTAAAAAATCTGGAAATTCAATACGAAACATATTATGCGGGTAGAAAATCGTCAGAACTTACCTCTATTTCTCACTCGAATTCATTTCTTTGCATTGCGATATCATCAATTTCGACTGAATATTGCATCCTAGACGGAATGAATAAAATTTAAGCACTGCCAATGAAATAACGTTAAATAATCAAAATTGATTGGAAACTGCACGTGGTTGTTGAAGAAATGTCTTAGAATTCGTCGAGAGGAATCATGACTCCGTCAAAGTTTAAAATAATTATCGAGAGAAACAGGATATGATCTTCGGACTTGTTCACTTCTGTCAAAAAGGGTAAATTTTTACCTCGAGCTCTTTCTTGTCAAATGGAACAGTTAGAATAGAAAGCTGCATTTCACATCAAATTCGATTTCGTTTCAGCCCTACTGTTACAACCCCTTCCCCTAAATTTTGATAAGGAAAGATGGTGTAAGTGATACCACATTTGGAAGGTATTTAAACCCTGTGTTCAGAATATTGAATTTTTTCTCATTCGATCCATTGGTTTTCGAGATATTCACATTTAGATTTTGTACATTACTGGTCATTCTGTGAATTAATCAAACTTTCACTAATTCATTCTGTGGCAACTGTGATAATCGTTAACTGTCATACACTAGGCAACAAAATAATAACTGATTATCACTATCATCATTAATTGAGTTAAAAATGGTTTATTCCTTAATTCCTTGGCAGTATATAGAAAGACCTTTCAAATGAGATATCACTTATCCCATCTTCCCTATTCAAAATTTAGGGGTTGGTGTTCTTACACTAAGGGTTGAAGCGGTATAGTTGTGAATTTGATCTTAAAAGATGTTCCCTTCGAATCAAAAATCGAAGTGTCCGAGTATTTTTTCTAAATAAATTCATTCCGTCTGTTTCGTTTTCGAAAGCCCACCCTGTATGTTCATGTATAAATGTTCGAAAGGTGATGGATTAAAATCAAATTAACAAATCGATGGCTGATGAGAACAACTTTTCGATCATGAAAAAATTTTGAATTTTTTTCTTCTTAATCGTTGTGAGTTGGTGTGAGTTTAAATTATCCGCCTTGGATGGATTGGATTACACGGAATGTACATGCAAAAAATGAAATGAATTCAACATGCCGTGAGAAATCATTGAAACCATTATTGTTATGCATAGGGCAAATGAAAGTGGTGTACAACCTTAACGAACTTAACTGGCGTATTCTGATCTGCAATGTTATCTTCGAAAAAGTAAGGTAAGTTTCGTGAATCGGCAGGTTAAACCACCGAACTCTTGCTCCTGAAATTCACAGCTTCGGTACTGGCGAGAAGTTGATTCTGCAGAAGAAATCAACAATATTTTCGCTCTCGCTTCTCACTATATAAATGATTTGAGACTTACCAGAGACCATTTACGTTCAGCCATCTCCTCAGGAAGATAGGAAATAATGACTAGATCGATATAAATCCTAATAGAGCAAGAGCCCGTGACTGCCAGACCTTCCTTTTATAATATAAGCTGAAAGTTTTTCTATGTATACCTTTAGTAAAGGTAAGAACGATCCCCACCCATTATACCTGGGTAGTGGTGGCTTTGGCAGGTAACAGGTAATAAAGGTGTATAAAATTCCATCTTAAATTTATTAATTTATAAAACTTATTTTTCATATATATATCTGTTTGTAACAATATCACAATTTACGTCATTCATTACCAGACGCTTAATACGGTTCCAACCCTTCGCCAGACACCCCTAAACTATAATATTTTGTAATTTTACTTACGTTATTTTTTAAAAGCTGAATTTTATATATGTTTTTTGGGGAACTATAAAAAGATGTTTCTTTAGTAGCCAGACACATTCGAGGGTTCTATCATCCTGCCAGACGCATTGGAGTGCATAGAAAATGTGAGAGCGCGGTGCTTATGTACTAACTGGTGCGAGTGAGACAGGCCGTTCGGTTTATTGCGATCTTTTACTGCGCATCAGCTGTCGTTTACTCTGTATTATTCAGTGAACAGTTATATAGTCGTAGTAATAGTAAACATTGTAATATTAAACTGTGTTATTTGGTTGATAAATGTGATCCAGTTTTAATAAATAAATAAATTTTTTATCATGAGTGACGAAAACGTAGAAGAAGTTTGTTTTGTCTGTAAAAAAAGTGGTGAAGATCTAGTAATATTTTCGGAAGAGACTTTTAAAAAATGTCAAACTATTTTAAAATTAAGAAAAATACATAACCTCAAGTATAAAAACATTATTTTACCTGGTGAATATATAGATAATCGTTATCACCGGTCATGTTATAAAGCATTTACAGGTCTCATGAAAAAATACTTCAGTAATGAACCTGTAAGTACTGAAAAAATAAAAAGAAAAAAACAAATAAGCAGTGTGCTAACCGGCAACTCATCTCCAACTTCATCATCAACACTCCAGTCGAGTTCAGTACCACTTGATTTGGAATCTCAAATAAAATCGCAAGAAATTTTACGTTCCCAATCAATCGGAGCACAACCTTCTACATCACAAGATGAATCTTATTTACAGCCTGTACCTACAGAATCTCCCACGACATCACAGGTAATTGAAATTTCTCCACCAAAAAGTCCACAATCTTCAACTCTTCAGGATCATTCTAATTCTTCTGAACCGGATGTTAGTGATAATAATATTTCAATTCAGGACATGATTATTTCGTCGGATAATATTGTTGGTAATAATGACAACGAGATCGTTTGTATTTTTTGTGATAGAAAAAAAAAAAAAATTCGATCTAGAATGCTTCCGCTTCATGCAGCTGATGTTGATAAATTTAAAACTAGCATCATTTCCAAGATTGAAGGTCATGAAGAGTATAACGATTTTTTAAATAAATTGAATAATTTTTCTGGCCTAAAATTTTTTTATCATACAGAATGCCGAGTTGGTTTCAATAATAAGTTATCTGATTATCTAATTGAATTTCTTGATAAAGGATAGCTAATTTTCAGTACAAGATCGCAATAAACCGAACGGCCTGTCTCACTCGCACCAGTTAGTACATAAGCACCGCGCTCTCACATTTTCTATGCACTCCAATGCGTCTGGCAGGATGATAGAACCCTCGAATGTGTCTGGCTACTAAAGAAACATCTTTTTATAGTTCCCCAAAAAACATATATAAAATTCAGCTTTTAAAAAATAACGTAAGTAAAATTACAAAATATTATAGTTTAGGGGTGTCTGGCGAAGGGTTGGAACCGTATTAAGCGTCTGGTAATGAATGACGTAAGTTGTGATATTGTTACAAACAGATATATATAAAAAATAAGTTTTATAAATTAATAAATTTAAGATGGAATTTTATACACCTTTATTACCTGTTACCTGCCAAAGCCACCACTACCCAGGTATAATGGGTGGGGATCGTTCTTACCTTTACTAAAGGTATACATAGAAAAACTTTCAGCTTATATTATAAAAGGAAGGTCTGGTAGTCACGGGCTCTTGGACTATAATGATATCATTTCAGAGCCCAATGAACGAAATGCGACGTTTGGATACATCTGCTTGCAACTATTCGATGCCTAATGCGGAAAATCATTTCTCGTCTCCATTCGAAGTCTACAATAAAATGAATTCAGCTCCAATGGTGCCAAATTATATGCAGGTGAGCCCCCATTGTAGCAATGATTGTCTATTCGTGAACATTTTGCATCTCCGAATAAACGTTGACCTTCGACAGTCTTCCTGTTAGGTCTCATGCCATCCAGGAAATATGGAAAATGTTTACCTATATCTTTCACTTATTAACAAAAACGATGGTTTAGACCTAAGATGCCTGAAATATTACCGAAATTATTCGAACTTGAAAAAAGGAAAACCATCGGATCCCAAGACCGAATACCCGCTGGAAGAGAGCATCGATGTTACGAATCCATAGAAACCATCCGACGACGTTTGGGAGAGATGCATTCGACGTCGAGGCGCCCTCTAAAGGAAGCTCCATTAAGCCCTGAACATAACCGACAAAGATCAGAACGGGCACGACAGCGTGTTAACTGAAACGAGAAATGACGTCCTGTACTTTTCACGGACATAAACACTGCCAAGGACAGCCAGAAATCGCATTTACGTGGACGAAGTTTTTCCTTTTCGGGGTTGTTTCATGATGGTGTGGGTCGAAAAATTTTTTGATATATTTCTTATCTGAACCATTAGTATCTGATTTTTTTCCAACAAGAATTTTCCGTTCTCTTCTGAGGTCCCCTTTATTATACTGCGGTTTCTATTTTCTGGATGATAATGCTAGGCCACATCTTTTGTTGTTAATGTCTGTGACGAGCAAGGAATTCGACATTTACCACTATCTCCTGGATAGCCTGTCTTAAATTGCTCGGAACATGCAAGGGATATGCTCCAAAGAAGGTCAGATAGTCACCAAGCTTTCCAGGAACTGAGGCAACTTTTGCCACGATTATGGGCTGAAATTCCTCGAGGAATAGTCGGAAGCCTAGTAGACAGTATGCAGCGAAGATGTCAAGCTATTGCTACACAGGCAAACAGATTCTTTTTTCTATTTGGTGCCGAAAAAACGGCACCGTTTTTGAGCGCTCGTACTACTTACACGAGGGTTATATCATTTCGTCACGATGTCTGTATTTATCGAATTTTGAGCTGAAAATGTGCCGTAAGCACGATAATTCTCGAACGGAACAACCTTTCAAAATACATACATGTTGAAGAAAAAGAAGAAGAAGAAATGAAGAGGAGGACGGCGTTTTCACGGGGTTTCACTTTTCAAAGTTCGGTTTGTTACTCTTTCTCTGTCCTCACCGCGGTCTACTTTTTCCTGAAAAATAACTTTGGATTGACTGTGTATTTTGCTTTTGTGGAATGACTTCAAGTAGAAGGCGTTGTGTCAATCACCCCGATGTATTTTGCTATGTATGTGGTCAGTACACTACAGAAGTTTACAGAAAACCCTTAAAAATAGCCTATCTAGCTTACTTTGGTGTGAGACTTGGGGCCCAAATGTTCTTAGTAAGACTTGTATGGAACATTTGCGCCAATTGACGGTTGGAAAGAGAAAATTCCTCAAGTTTGGTGTACCTATGGTTTGAAGAGAACCATCAAACCACGATTGCTATTTTTGTGCAGTCAACGTCGAAGGTATTGATCGGAATCATCGTCACTTGTGGCCCTATCCAGATTTACCTGCTGCAAGGCGCCCAGTTCCTCATTGAGAGGTACCCAGAAGTACCCATTCCGACTTCTCATAGCCTTCCAGAGGTCTCTGAAGATGTTGCATATGAAACATGTGGTGCAGATGAGGAATATGACAGTGATTACGTTGGTTAGTCTCCAAGTCCTCAACAATTTGACCAGAACGAAATTGATGACCGCATAAGAGACCTTGGCCTCTTCAAAGAATCCTCTCAGCACTTGCATTTCGACTGTATGAAAAAAATTTAGTTGTCTCCGGAATAAAAGTCACGCCCTTCAAGAACCCATGAAGAAATTTACTTGTTTTGGATATTGCATTGGTTCCCTTCTTTATTTCGAATATTACTCATATTTTGGAATTAAAACTATGGTTACCATTTTTTAGATTTCAGTTATACAAGGTATAGCATGACTAACTCAATTTTGGGAACTGATAGGGCAAAAAGGGCTTTGATTTTTGGAATCAGCACATCGAAATCAATGAGAAAAGACTACAACATCTCTGGCACCAAAATGCCTGTTGGCCTGTGTATTATTGCATTGTATTAGTAGTGATCAAATGACCCTAGAAACAATTTCAATATTTTATGTAATGTTAGCTTTCAAGCAAGTACTGTACTTCAAGACTATAACAATTCGCCATTTCAACCCGAAGAACCCTTTGCATATTTCGATTTATTCGATATTATTCAATACTGACCTTTCTTTTCCTTCAAAACTGTTGAACGTAGAAATCCACATCCAGTTTTATATGAAATAACTTATTAAACTCCTTATCGTGCAACCTTCACGAATTTTATTCGAAAACTCATTATGTCGCGGAGAAAGTCGTTTTCTATCTCTATTCTTCAACTCCGAACTCCTCTTCTTGTCATTCATGAATCTTCAGCACTGTGAAACGGGAACTCCAAATAACAGGCCAAAAACTTTCGCTCCAATAAACGGAATTGGCAGCCGCCGAGTTCATTTCCTTTCTTATACATTAAGCGGATAATATAATGTTTTCGCTTACCTGTTGCTTCCCCATTGAAATGAAAATTGTTACATTACGTTCTCTCTTTATCGAACTGAGACGGAGCATTCATTCAGCTATTTCCGCAGAGTGTGGCTTTCCTGAGCAAGCTGATCTTGGGAGGTTTTTATAACTAATTTGTTTGTGCGAGGTTGAAATTGGTCACGTTTATTTGTGTCGGAGATTACTATAGTAGCTGTAGTATATATTGAATCATTTCGTTGGCCAAACTTCTAAAAATGATTAATCATCGAGTGTTTCTGTTTCCACAGCCAAGCCCATTAGCCCAATTACAACAGCAACAAACCGAAATGTGGCATCCGTACCAAAAAAATGTGCAACCAAGATCTTTAGGTAAATATAAAAACTTGAACCATTATGAAAATTCAATGAAAATTCCAATATTCAGGCAACACTTTCCATCGACCCATGATGCAGGGAATGCAACAGTCCCCGTATATTCCACACACAGAGCCGGTACAAGAAACTCCCACCAACCTCATCATAGAGAAATCACAAGAGTCTCCTGTTTGTATACCTCAACCACATATTATGGAATCCAATGCTCCACTAGTACCTGAGAATAATATTTTGACGCCGCCTCTACCGTGTGCTAACTCTCCTGAACGACCGGAGTCGGCACAACCGAATCAACAGCCTTTTTTCGAGACAAGCGTGACCATGGAATGCATGCAGACAACGATGATGGAAAATAAACAACGCCAAAATGATCAGTATAAGTCTGCTTCCGATTCTCCTGTTAATCGTAAAAACTTCGAGGCTGTATCCAAAGTTGATGCAATGGTCGTAACCAAGAAGGTAAGTACCTACCAAGCAGTGAGTAGTCTTCACTTATTGATTGCAATGTTGCACTTGTTATGTTGATACAACGAAATGATCCACGCTCTGTAAAGCTCATGGCTCAACGTCCAAAATCTTTGGGTAGTTCGCGATCATTGTGGTGCAGCCTCGCAGTGGCTGTGCAAGAACTTAATTCGATGTGGGTAGATAAATAGAAACTTTCTGCTTTTAGCCTTACTGAACTTGGTATTCTTATGTCTATTTGAAATAATATACTAGTGTTTCCAGTAAATAAGTACAAATACCTTGGTACCTACCTTCTACTTTTCTTCTCAAACAAAATTTAGAAATTTCACTGCTTGATCAATGTCCTTTAATCAAATATAGTTCAATGATGAGCCGATATTCATCGTTTT
This sequence comes from Aphidecta obliterata, assembly GCA_963966015.1. NCBI lineage: Eukaryota > Metazoa > Arthropoda > Insecta > Coleoptera > Coccinellidae > Aphidecta > Aphidecta obliterata. The sequence continues at coordinate 20,261,134 of OZ014430.1, read as the reverse complement.
CAAACACTAAAAATCACTTTGCACTTATTCTCACTCGAAAATCTCGCAGAAATATAAAAATTTGGGATTTGAGAACTAACATAGGTGAATCTCCCTATTGTGATGGCGTTTTTCTCCGGATTGTGGATATTGTCTGTTACTTCTTTTATAACATTACTCGGGCGCCAATTGCGATGGGTTTTCTAAGGTTGCAATTCCTTATGACACTTGCTATGGTTAAACCTGGGTAGCTTTTATACAGTTAAAAGCTGTGATTTCTTCCAATAATGGGGAGGAGATTCTGGGTGATGCAAATCAAATTCTCTCTCTGACGAGACACACTATATTAGATACTATTGGTTCAACTATATACCACTCCTGATTATATATAATATACTGAAAAAACGTTGACCAACTACAAAATTATTACTTCTCGATACCAAAAGCAAATACAATAAATTAACATGAGCTGACAGCGTGTCTAAAACACCACAAAGCGGTAAGCGGGGGTAGATGGAGAAAGCAATGATTAAGACGGTTAAATGCGGACATGTGCGAAAAACATACAGAACGATAAGTCCAAAACGCTCTAAAGGTTCGGTAAGATGGCGCTTTTCCCCGTGTTCCACGCAATCACCAAAACGAGAGTCGAGTCTAGGAAAGACTCGAGAAATAAAGACGATTGACCCCTTTCTTCAAGATAGGCAGTTCCGCTCAGTGCCCCCGATAAGAGTTTCTCGCAATAGGGAACCCTCGAACAGACTCCTCTTGAGGGACGGTAAAGTATTATCTTAAAAATAACTCCACCCTCCACCAGGTACTGCTAATACTCGGCCGAGAAAGCAAGGCGAGCTGTCCCGGACCAAATCTCATGCAGACAGGAACGGACAGTCGACCCCGCGAAATGATTACTTCGCTGACGAATGAATCTAAAAATGAAATCTGGATTTTATCATGCGATTGTGGGACACAGAAAGAATCATCACCAGCCCGGACAGGTAAAAAAAACGGGTCTTACCACCTCTAAGACTTCCAACTTCACTACACACACCCAGGTTTTGTGCACTTCCGGAACAAGAAAACGAACCAAAGTCACTCACTCGAATAGTTATTGTTGTACACAATCAACGCGATAAACAACAAAATAACTAATGATACAATCCATCGATCTATAGCGAAAGTGAGTTTTCAACATAAATCGCCCGCACCTTCCGCCGCCATTGCTAGAGGAGCGCTAATTTAGAGCTGCAATGTAGCATAGACACTCCTATGTTCTATTTAGGCCATTGGATCGTCAAATTTAAAGAATTTTTGGTAAATTCTGTTTACTTTGCTTGTATGCATGCTAACCTTTGTTCTAATCGAAAACCACTTAAGTTTAAATACTGTTTCAGCCGCGTGGTAGACCTCCAACGAAAAAAATCGTGCCACCTCCGCCAGCACCCAAGCCTCTACCAGATTTCAACGAGGCTTTCGGCTCAACGGAGAGAGGTCGTTTCCTTAGTCCTCCAGATCCGCGATTGAATAAGAGTTATTTCGATTTAATGTTCGACAATGACAATTTTGCGAAATTCGATGAATTTTAAACTGAATTTATCACCTAGGACAATTGTTGTTGTATATTTGATTCGTAGGATCTGAAATATCCATTAGATCAGATGGAATTTTGGTTCTTATCGATGAACGTGCGAGTCCTTAGAAGGGCTTGTGCTTCAAAATTACTCATGGTATGAAATTGTATGGTCTTTTTGAAGAGGCTTCTCATTCTTCATTATATTTTTTTGCAGAAAACTTAACATATGTTTGGGGACCAAATTGATTAGTTTATTTCGGTTGTATCTCAATGGAAAATACGTTTTCATTGACATTTTATGATATCATAATGTGTGAAATTTGAAAGAAGTTCATCGACCAATTTATCTGAAAGTCATATTTTCACTTGTTATAGGGTGAATCACATTTCCAGTGTCATGCAGTCGAAAATTATTGAAAACATTTCTATCAATATTACGTATTGATAAATTTATCAACTGAATATTGAAACTTATTATAGCTCTCATTGATTTTGTTAGTATCTTATAATGTAACTAGTTGACGTTACTAAAACAGAAATAGTATATTATACGCCAAAGGACTAATGTGATTCGTTTGATTCAGAAGTCAGTCACTGTTTCGCGAAAATTTTCGACTTATACTAGGTGCGCTGTACATATAAACTTGAAAAAAGTCTTTGAAAACAAGTAATAATGAAAAACGTTTCCGTAGATAATTTACTGTGAATCACTTTAGTCCCTAGCGAGCAAATAAACCAATTTAATTCTTGTTAAAGGGAGTGGAGGAGGAAGTGCAAAAAAAAAATTTTATTTCAACATGCTTCACCTATTCGAACATGATTTTATTATTTCTTTTGTTTTGGGTAATTTGTTTCACGACTTGAATTGAAATATGTATCCTTATATGAAAATTGTATAACCATTATTTCAACTGCATTGGAATTTTTTTCCTCGAATGGTTCATGATTGGAGACAACTTCCGCTTGGATGGTAAGATACATTTTCTCTCTTTTTTGGTGCCTAGGTACTTCAGAAAATCTGAGTTTATTTTTTATGATTTCTGTTATTGAGTTTTGATTTCTGTAAAGAAAAGATTTTTCAAATTGTTCGGTCATAAATGACAGGTTGTCTTTACAGAACTTGAATTATCACATGATAAGATCTATATCATGGAACTATTATGTCCTAAAAAACATAATTTTCATCGAATAGAGTTAATTAATCACCACACAGGTTTCGCAATGGCGAAAAAAATTCAGAATATAAAAATATGAATTATTCAGGCAAAATTGAAAATAATTAAAATTAGTAAGGAATATAAAAAAATAGTCAAGGGATTAGAGATAATTTTACTTGGACTTGACCGGCGCTTTTTCAGTTCAGTTCCGAACTGGTTTTGAACTATTTTCAAACAAAAGCTCAATTTAGATAATCATATTTTCATCACTCGTGCAGAGTACTGAACTTTTGGCTTGTTAACTTCTGAAATTTGTAGCTAATATTTTAACAAGCATCACTCAGATGCATTCACAAAGTAGAACGAAATTCCACGCTGCCTCTAGCCTAAGGTATCTTAAGAGAGAAAATAAATTAATGCTTGTCTGATAAGATTTAACATTTCATTTTATAATATCATTTTTTGTAGATTTTGTGCCAAAAAGCTCTATATACATTCGAGGAAAACAATTTTCTTTTCACTAGAACGAGCGATTAGATCACGCATTCGTGGGATGAATTGTTCTTTCCGATTGAAATCGTTCATATATATTATGTTATCGTGAAAAATTTTAAGGTTGTGCCTTAGTAGATAATTCAAAATTTATCAAAATCAAAATGTTGTCGTAGAGCTTCCCGCTATCTGGGGTTTGAAAGGGAATATTGTACATAGGAAATTTATCCGATTTTTGAGATATAGAATTTTAGTTGTTCTCCTTATATGAAACTATGAGCATATATATTTACGCGAAACTCTTAAATAAACTCCCAAAAGACTAGTTTTCGCTTTGCTCACGTCCGCTATTATTACCAAAAATAAGTACTTGAGTCTTGAGGATGAAAAAATGATGTATGAGCAGTTTTTCTGATGGATGGAAGTTTGTGAAGGCACATGTTGAAATATGCAGAGTTGTTTTAATCGTATGTTTTTTCATTTACCTACTCATAAAAATTGCCCAACTTAAACTTGACTTGTGGTTTCTGGATAGAATATCGTAGATATAAAAAAATGGTCAATGGTTTGAACGATTAGGAAAAGCCTTTTTACCATTATTTTGGAAGGTAAAGCCAGAACGGTCCGCTAAGCGCATCCACTTCCAACTTCTATTCATATTAGAAGAAAGTATTCAATTGAAATACATTTTGGTTTCTTCTGTTTCGAAAGGACAATTGCGTGCTTCGAAAAATTGTTCAATTTTTCGAATTTCACCTGGAATTTAAGGAGGAAAGGGTGCAGTTAAAAAATTAAACATTGATTGATTGATAGCATCTTTGGAAATTCTAATGTCATGATGGCATTCCCTACCCCTGCAACTTATAGAGACAAAAGTATGTTATATCATGTCATAATATCGATACCTTTTTGCCAAATTATCGTAAGCCTCAACGTACTACGTTGAGGCTTACGATAGTTTGGCAAAAAGGTATCGATATTATCATTGTAGTATGTGAATTCTCCTCTAATATGAATAGTTAAAAGCATAGATGGGCAATTCGCAGACTTACCTGTTGGAATAAAAAAATCAGCAAAGATGTCTGAAAAATTGGATATTTATGGAGAACAGCTCAATTTCTATACTCTGGAGTGGGGATAAACAGTTTCCAAACTAAACACAGCGGTATATTCTAAATCTTCCTTTAGTCTTCATGCAGTGTCATGCTGAAAACATTGTAGCTGAATTCGAAAAGAGATAAAAATCGAGGGATGTTTGCTAAGTAATTATTTACCTGGTGGTCCATTATTAAACTGTAGTGATCTCATTATTGAATAAATTTGAGAGTAATTTGTGATCGTGCATTAGGATTTAGTGTTGAATTATGATAGACGACAATTAAAACACCAGATTATATTGTACAAATATATTATATTGCAGTTAACATAAGAGAATTTCGGGAGGGATTGTACGACTTATACATAAAATTCTTAGGTTAAATCAGACCATTTAGCAAATTTACAATTTTCAATTTGATTTATTTTCAATAAACTGAACGTTATAAATTTAATGACGATCTGAGAATGAACTCGAAATCGAAATAAGACTGACATAGAATTTGGATAGATTATTGGAGAAAAGTTTTCGAAATTTGTCGATGCAGTTTTATAATACTTTCGAAACAAAAAAAGAAAACCATTTTCTGTTGCTAGGATTTCCTAAATGGTCGAATTTTAGTTCGATGAAGATCATTTATCTTTTGTACAATTCATCCGGAAAAAATATATATCTATATCTATCTATTATCTATAATACTATTGTATGTTGTACTTAGGATCATTGCTTAGATGAATTGTCCGAAGTAGATGAATTTTTGCGTTTACTTTTCTCTTGGTGATTCTGTTATTTTTGCTTGAACAGGCCGAGAATATGAATTGTTTACACGGATGTTGGTGAATTTTACTCGATGAGAATCTATTGTGGAGATTGTACAAGATGATCCAGTTCTTAATACTCTGTAGCCATATGAAATCAGTAAATCATTGTGTATTCTTTTCATACAAGTTTTGAATCTTTTGAATGAGTCACCGAAGAAAAACAAATTTTGAGAACATATTTCACCTGAGGAAAAAAACATTGTATATATGAACTGAAATCATATCTGGCCTCTACCTACTGAAAATTCCTTTTGCGAGTCATCTGTGAAGAATTTTATGAAAGTGAAATTTATGGAAATAGATTGAAGATATCATTTGTTAAAACGTATTATGTCATATCACAACAATATATTCGACAGATAAATTGCATTTACAAGCTGTTTCATTTTTTATACCTGCCCCGTTTTTCCAAATATAAAATAATGAACCTAGTACCAGGATAAAATCCGGCGGCCCGAAAAACATAGCTTCGATTATAATATTCTCACAATTTTTCTTTCAGAAATTGTCTTCGGCGACTTCACCCCTAAGAACAGACGAAGAAAAACAAAACGGTACAGTGATGACAGGTTTTTGTCCACCAACCAATTTTTTTACAGACGAGTATCGAATGGACTATATCACGAAACACTTCTCTTCCTTGCCTGATTATTGTCTTACAACTGTTAGCACAGCCGATGGGTTCAGTTTCCCTTACGCAAGCTTGTCACCCAAGGGATGTAAATCTGTGGAAACTTTCCTGGAAGTATCTGCAATTAATGATGAACCCATTCTGATTCCAACTGACTACGGATATATTCCTGTTTTGGAGCTTGATTCTTCAAACTGTAATACTTGTTAATCTTAATATTAATTTTGTTCGATATTTGTGGATATTAAACATTAGATAGTTCATTATTCCTCTATATATCTACCAATTTCATTATTTACGCAGGAAGCTAAATGGTGTGGTGAAAATGTTAATATTTGTTTTTGAGCGCATCCACCATCCTAGCATCCAATGCAGATTTTTTTTTTATTTTTGATTTATACTAGAAAATACTTCACTACATTGGAACATATTAGCGGAAGATCAATAAAGAACATGTTTTGGTTGTCTGAGATTTCACTTAATAAGCGATGTGTTTGTAGTTGGCGGATGCGCCAATTGAGAAGTTTGTACTTCTATGGTAAGTAAATTGAGGGGATCAAGAGCCTGAAGAAAAGAAATAGTTCTCCGCACCGAGCATACTAGAGAGTGTGATCAATATTCAACACTATCAGAATAGATAACTTTGTGCACGATTCGATATTATAGCTTAGTTCATCGAGTGTTTCACAGATGTCACGACATATCCCAATAGGGAAAATACTGCTCAAGGAAGTTCAGAAATGTTGGGACTATGGAGGGTAGAGATATCTTGACCCTCCATTGTTGGGACCGTTTCAAAAGTTGCAGATTCTTGGCCAGCAAATGTTCATTATGAGAAATCAAATGTTTACTTTCTCATATCTCAATTTTTGTTCCTTATTTGGTAACTTTTTCAGTTTCAGGCAAGTTGTTGTTATTGCGTTTCTAGGAATTCTAGATTGAATTTTTACCTGAAACTGTGTAACTATTAAAGAAAGGCCAAATAAATGAGTTAGATAATTGAGCAAACATTCAGATTTCTCATATTCAAAAAAATGGAGAAAAATATTATAAAAAGCACTGACGTGTAGTCTGGAGCTTTTGAGCGCTAGTTCATTCACCTCCTATTGAAAATTTTTTTTGACAGTTGTCAGAAAAATGACAGCAGCTCTTTGTCAATTATGTGTAAGGTTTTTTTTCGATGATTCGCTAGAATTTTCTATGTTCTTGGTCTTGGAAATGCGATCAGAACAAAATTTCGCAAGTAGTTTGATTACATTATTCTTCATCTATGTGCGAAATTTTATTCCGATCGAATCTGTAGTTTTGAAATTATCAGGAAATAAATATTGTCAACGGCCGTATTTACGGAACCCCTACTCTAATTTTCCTCATTGATGAACGTGTCCTCGACATCCGAGATCCAAACTAACCCTGGAAATTTCAAGTCTCTAGGTCTTTCCGTTGGAAAGTTATATTTTTCTATGGTTTTGGTTAAGCGATCTGTACAAATTTTCGCACATAGTTTGAATACATTATTCTTCATCTATCTGCAAAATTTCATTCCTATCCAATCAGTAATTTCGAAAAAATTATTTTGAACGGCAATATCTACGGAACCCCAAGTCTAATTTGGCTCATTGATGAACGTGATCGTCACATTCGAGATCCAAACGATCCCTGAAAATTTCAAGTCTCTAGGCCTTTCCGTTCGAAAGTTATAATTTTCTATTGTTTCTATGGTTCTGGTTATGCGATATGAACAAATTTTGCATGTAGCTTGAACACTTCATTCTCCATCCGAGTGAAGAATTTCATCTCGATCGAATCAGTAGTTTCGAACTAGGGCGATCCTAGGTTAAATTTCTGGGGGGGAGTAATTGAATGAAGAATTTTTTTCCATTCCAGGAATTCCATCTCGTACTACTACTCAAGGGCGGATCCAGGATTTCTTTCTGGGGGGGGCACAGGATTTTTTCTGGAGGGGCACAAGGGGCGGAAGGCAAAAATTTTTCTAATTATGTACTGTGATGGAATCTCCACAGTACAAAAAAAATCCGTCTGGGGGGGGCACGTGCCCCCCGTGCCCCCCCTTGGATCCGCCAGTGCTACTACTTACACGAGGGCTTTATCATTTCGTCACAATGTCTGTATTTTTCGAATTTTGAGCCGAAAATGGTCTCGATCGACTATGTTCGACTCACTGATGACGAATCCGTCGGAAAATTCGAGTCTGTCCGTCCGTCCGGCAGTAAGCACGATAACTCTCGAACGGAAGGTCCTAGAAACTTGAAAATTTCAGCGTAGGTTCGAATCTCGAATGCAGTTGAGTTCGTTATTGGGCGAAATTCGCCGAGGGGTTCCGTAAATATGGCCGCTCGAAATGTTGTTCTCCTGATTACTTTGAAACTACAAATTCGATCGAGATGAAATTTTGCACTCTAATGGAGAATGAGGTGTTCAAGCTAAATGTGAAATTTTGTCCAGATCGCATGACCAGAATCATAGAAACCATAGAAAATTGTAACTTTTGAACGGAAACTCCTAGGCACTTGAAATTTTCAGGATAGGTGTGGATCTCGATTGTCGTGATCACTTTCATCTACGAGCAAAATTATACTAGGGGTTCCGTTTGAAATTCAGTTTTCTTGATAATTTTCAAACTACAGATTCGATCGTGACGAAATTTTGTATACTAATGAAGAATGATATATTCAAGCTACATTTCTCCAGATCGCATGACCAGAACCATAGAAACCATAGAAAATCATAACTTTCGAACAGAAAGGCCTAGGGACTTGAAATTTCCAGGGTAGGTTGGGATCGCGGGCATGTTCATTAATGAGCGAAATTAGAGTAGGGGTTCCGTAAATACGGTCGTTTGAAATTTTGTTTTCTCGATAATTTCGAAACAACGGATTCGATCGAGATAAAATTTTGTATTTTAAACGAGAATGACATATTGAAGCAACATTTTGTCCAGATCGCATGACCAGAACCATAGAAAATCATAACTTCCGCAGGAAAAAGCCTAGGAACTTGAAATTTTCAGGGTGGGTTTGGATCGCGAATTTCACGGTCACGTTTATCAGTGATCAAAATTAGACTAGGGGTTCCGTGAATATGGCCGTTCAAAATATTTTTTTCCTGATAATTTCGAAACTACTGATTTGATTGAAATGAAATTTTGCACCTAGCTGAGGAATAATGTATTCAAACTACGTGCGAAATTTTGTCCAGATCGCATCACCAAGACCATAGATAGATACCGTAGAAAATTCTAGCGAATTATCGAAAAAAAGCACTGACAAAGTCTGGAGTTTCGTCTAAGTTCGAAAATTTTTTCGACAGCTGTCGAAAATCCCTCCAATTGATTTCTAAAACTGGAAAATGCGAATCTACCTACAAGGTGGATGTACGAGCGCTCAATAGCTCCTGAGTTCACGGCAGTGCTTTTCGTAATGTCTTAAAATGATTGCGGAAAAACTATCCAACAAAGTTTGGGTTGGTCCGATGGTTTACTTCATTCTGGAAATCTTATAGGTCATAAACAAATATTCAGAAGTACTTAACATATTTTTCCATTTATTTTCATTAAAATGATGAATACTTTTTCAGTTCCACATTCATATATTTAAAGCGTAACTAACTCAAATATCACATACACGATATATTTACATTATTCGAAAAGAACAAATGTTCATCAGCCACACGACCACAAAGAGCATATTATTCAGTCGGTACAATGTTGAAAAACAAAACAATACTTGTATATCACAGACTAGCAGTACCATAACACTCACATACCTAATCGAAATATATTGCTCGACAAAAAAAAATGTGAAAAACTAATGAAATTCCGAGGAATAATCTTCAATGTTTCCAAATATAAAGAAAAATATTCAGACAAGAGTTTTGTCAAATGGATTCTTGCGTTGTTTCAGATTTGAAAAAACCAAGAATATCTGAATATTTTTCAGTTCGAAATACTGAACGAGATTGAATTCTCGAAGAATTTCATCTCATTTTCATGTAGCTATCTCTTCGAGCCTCTTCTTTAGCACCCAATTCTTCGTCGTACTCCAGGCAACCGACGCCGTCGAGACGCTCAAGATCGATCCAACCTCTCCATCTGACGCAGACGCCGTTCATTATGAAGGACGATTTGATGTGAACCTAGAATGAAAAATTTTCTGTTAAAACTAACCCTACCCAAATTTTTCGCAATTTAACTTCCACTATGCTGCCGAATCAATTGAAAATATTATGCGAAAATTGGAAAATTGATATCTACTCCTCAAAACAATAAAACTAAATAGTAAACGTTTGATTAGCCCAAATGAATAGGTGAGGTATTTTATTTGTGGATTTTATTGGTAAGAAAAATAAAAACACAATAGTTAATATTTTAGGATTATATTCACTGATTGATTAAATTAATGAATACTCTATAAGAGAATTTACAGCATTTCAGATTCATATTATAATCCGATCTGAACAATTCTGAAACGTTAGAAAACTCAGAAGAGCGACATAAGTTTAGGGGTTTCCTAAGCGCATAAATAAAACCTGTAGCATCATTCCAGTTAACCGCTGGTGAACGGATGCTATACAGTACCAGTTGAAACATAAAATTCTTGGAAGAATAAACAATTCCGATATTTCTAACCACTAAAAACGCCGTGCCTACACATAGGCATCGTCTATTTCAACTCAAAGTAGTGCAGAGAAGGCGCCTCAGATGTTATAAAATATTTATAGTTATTTACAATGGATATACAATATGGCGAGTTACAATAAACAGGGGTTTTATGACGGCTAATTCAGTCTCAGAAGTGCCGACTTTTATTAGCCCTGTTTAGGTAAAGATCTGGGCAGTTTAGGGGAGTCAATCCATCGGTCGAAAGGGTAAGTGCTGACTAAATTCTTGACTGAAGTTGCTCGAAAAATCAGAAATTTCAGGATTTTATGGGTTTATGATCCGTTTTTCTAGCAGATGATGATATACACCTGCTTTCGTCTAGAAATAATGTTTTCTAGTCATTTCTAAACTAACATGAGTCACTTTCCGAAATGAATTCCTGAAATTCTTCGAAAACTTTCAGGGCCCAAATTTATTTGAAGTAACTTTCAACCAAAATAATTTTTGGAAAATACTGTGAACGGATTTCTATACAACTCCTCTCCAAAACCAAATAGTCCAGTCATGTTATATTCTAGGATAGTGTATAGAGTGAAAGAGTCAAAAGGGTTACTAATGAAATCATAATTTTGAACAGAATAATTCAATTGAGTAGACGGTGAATTTCACAAGTCATTCTAAAATGATCTTTTCAGATTGAATTATCACATTATAACCCTCACATAATTCATGCAAAATCATATCCATTGGTGTCACCCCTTATGTGACTACATTTTTTTTATATACCTAATCCATCTGGCTTCAATGTGCAATAATCAAGATTTCTTGAAGAAAACCAAACAATTCCGATTGAAATCATTTTCTCAAATGATGTTTTTTTTGTCATCCAGAAGCAAGTTTATATATAGGCGGATTTTCGTTAAAATCAGGGGGCTCATCAATGAGCAGAATTATACAAGGGGTTCCGTAAATACGGTCGTTTGAGATTTTGTTTTCTCGATAAATTCGAAATTACGGATTCGATCGAGATGAAATTTTGTATTTTAATCGAGAATGATATATTGAAGCAATATTTTGTCCAGATCGCATGACCAAAACCATAGAAACCATAGAAAATTGTAACTTTTGAACGGAAACGCCTAGGAGTTTGAAATTTTCAGGGTGGGTTAGGATCTCGAATATCGCGGTCACGTTCATCATGGAGCAAAATTAGAATAGGGGTTCCGTAAATATGGCCGTTCAAATAATTTTTTTCCTGATAGTTTCGAAACTACTGATCGGATTGGAATTTCGCACCTAGCTGAGGAATAATTTATTCAAACAACGTGCGAAATTTTGTCCAGATCGCATCACCAAGACCATAGAAACCGAAAATTCTAGCGAATTATCGAAGGAAAATTGATCAGCTGAAGCACTTACATGAAGTCTGGAGTTTCGCCTAAGTTTCAGAATTTTTTTGACAGCTGTCAAAAATTCCTTCAATTGATTTCTAAAACTGGAAAATGCGAATCTACCTACAAGGTGCATGTACGAGCGCTCAAAAGCTCCTGCCTTCACGGCAGTGCTTTTCGTAATTTTTTAGTACTGTATCGGGGGAAGGGGGATTTTGTTGATAACCCCGTGTACCTGCCTTATAAATTCGGCCTTGGGTTTAAATGGATTTCACAGATATATTTTCAGGCCGGGCTATAGAATATAGAAGAGGAATATCATGGTCAATTATAGTAAATCAACTGATATTTTTTCTGAAGTTTGCAGAAAATCAACTGACAGACAATCGGTTCCCTTGTGATTTTTAATGGTCTATTCAGACGTCAACTGCAGAGCAATTTGGGTAATTTGGGAAGAAACTCAACTGGCATAAAATTTCGGACAGGGCAATTAAGCAGTTAACATCTGTACTCTTACCTAGGGCGATTCAAAAGGGAAGAATACCTGAAGTCAGGTTTCACTTAATTGTTCTTCTAGAAAAAATGTGCGAAGTTTTCACCGTTCTCATAATCTTTTCCTACAAAATTATTTAATTCTTGATTTCAAATCTGAAAACTTCTTCCCAGCCAATGAGTTAAAATTGTTTTTCTAGGGTTGAAATCGTCGAATGAATGAATTCAAAACTATAGAACCAAAATAATTAATATCAAAATATGTATTGATACTTATATCGAAGGTATATCAAATTATAAATTATAAAATTTCAGTCATATAAGTATTTAGAAATTCGGGTTTTCAGTTCCTGAAATAGAGCTGAAATAATGAACTGAAAAAATAATGTGACATCAAACGAAGATACTGAATTAATAATTAATTCGATCAAATATTTTTGTATTCAGACCTCTTGTTATTATACAGATGAGAATAAAATTTCGAGATTTTTTTAATTCCGCATTATTCGAAGATTTTAGTTAATTTTGTCTACGATAAATACAGGGTGCGGCGTAATGAATGCATAATATGGAACCTGCGTGTTGAGGACGTTGTGGCGGTTCAGAAATATATGTTTTATGTTTAGTTTATGTTATTATGTTTTCGAGACATCCGACATTTTCGAAAATTCGCCCTTTGCCACTCTTTTTAGTGGCAAACTCCAGAAGGAATTTTACAATTTGTTTTTTGGATAGAATTTCTGGATAGATGCCTTATCGAATGTAAACTATGATTTTTGGGGCGCATGGATATTTTTCTTCAAACGAAGATCTATCCCAAATTTCCTGTTTTGCATATTTTATTTTTTTTTATTTAAATTTTTTAATTTTTCTGGACCATCACAACGTCCTATTAACGCAGGTACCATATTATCCACTCATTACGGCACACCCTCTATGCAGATTCTTATTAAATATACATAACAATTCCTGAGGAAAAACTGGTGTTATTCTGTATTATTCGGAAAATTTGATTCATTATCGATGAACTTTAAAATAACTACATAGTTTATTTGCGGGTTTTTTGAGATATGTATTTGAAATGATTTCTCATTCGATTTTCAGATTATGAATCGCACCAAAGATTCACTATAAAAAGTTAGCAATTAGTTTCTACATCCCCAATTATACCAACAGAAAACATTGTTGTAACATTCTTTGATATGCTTGTGTAGCTGTTGTTCTTTCATAAATTCTCCTTCAATTTTGATCATTTCTCGAAGAAAAAAATTGTTATATCATTGTTACTTACTTTTCCAGGTTCTTTATCGAAATCGCACTGTTTATCTTTTCTGTTATATTCTTGTGTTGCGGGTGTAAACGCTAATTGCACGTTCATTCCATTTGTGGTGAAGGATATTTCTGTGTGACCTTCGTGAAGTTCACGTTGAAACCTGCTTTGTCTTTCTTCCTTTCCTCTTTCCCTACTCCCTGTGTATCTGACCTGAAAAATTCGAATATTGAACTTTCAAGATATTTTCAGTCTCAACTAGGTACAAAAGTGATGAATTTTGCTCTTATCTACATAACAAAATTCCATTTACACGGAGCGTCCATAATTCAATGATTTGAAATAAAAATTATCAGTCTAGTCGAATACAAATGAAAATACTGCCTATAAAAATCTACTCACTAGGTATTCATTCATTTGCCATATCACAATTCGAAATATTAATCTCAAATACTCTACTGCCACTACTAGGTCATATAAGCGTTTTTCCCCGAAAAATACTTAGAAGTAGAGATAAAAAAAAATCGAAAAGTGCCTTCACCTACATTATCAGATCAGATTTATAATGCCCCTTTACAGTCTGAGAAACACCAAAGGTTGAATTGAATAAGGATAATATAATTTGGTAGCTTCGATTCATTGATTTTAAATCAAAAACGTCAATATAGTATAAAAAAAATTATACAAATTGAAAATTGAAATTCTGGGAACAAAAATTGTACTATGAACCGAAATATTAATTTCAAACGAAAAAAAAACTCTCAAAGACTCAAGTCTAGATTATAGAGAGAAATAATGACAAAATAAATAAAAAAACTGAATGAAAACATGTTATTTCACTGGAGTTTTTACTCGAAAAATAAAACTGAAGATCATAACAGTTCCCAACAAAAAATATCGAATAAAATTTCTACAGAAAAATAAAGAGAACAAATTTACCTCGCTCTCTCTGCTCAGCCTCCTGAAGAGTTCATCCGTTTCAAACCTGGTCTTTTGGTCGGGAACCACTCTGGGCACCTTGAAAAGAAATTTGGGTTTTGGCTTCTCGTACATCCCGTAATGAAGCATTCCGGTTGGGTCACCCATGTGATGATGCATCGGGTTACCGTAATTCATTTTCAAACACTTGTGAGATCACGACAAACGACTATACGTGCACTCGAACGACACAGGATGTAAACTAAAATAAAATCACTGACGCACAGACGAACTCACAAACTGCACATGCCGAAAAAGACTAGGCCAGAAGAGGAGGAGTTTGTTGCCTTTTCGACCAATGAGAGATTATATTGGGGTGTTAGATTTACGAGTCGCCCTCCGTATAAACAGGATTGCCGTTTTAGTTTTGGAAGGATGGGTAGATGTCGTTGATCGTTATCTAGTTTATCAAGATACTTTACTAGTCGGTTCAAAAGAAGGATTGTGGTACCATCGGATTAATTAAGTCCATCTTCGAAAAATTTTACAGGAGAAACTGTTCGTAGGGCGGCACGGATTTTCGAGGTTTTATAATTCTCATAATATGTAGAAAATTTCAAGGGAAATGCGAATTCTTTAATCGAATAGGGCGTCAGATTTCACACCAGATGGCAAGAAAACAAATTGTGGAAGAATTTGGGGTAAGTCTGTTGCGAAAATAAATTCCATTGATTAATCGCTTCAATGGTTCTGTTGTTATAGGTTCTCGAACCATAAAACTATAATTGATTAACCTATTTTACGCCACTTACTGTACATAATGCATAGTCCAATTATTCAGAATTTCCCATGTCATAAAAGTTCAAAACATTGGTTCTGTCTAATTTTTACTCAACTGAAAGCGTCAGCTGGAGCCACTTATGTTCTATAGAAGAACAGGCGGAAGTTGATCGTTTGTTAACGAATAGATCACCTTTTCCTCCGCTGGCGCTTGGTCACGGAAGAGTCTAATTAAAACACAAATGTTATGGTAGACACGAAAGGTTTAGAATTCACCACTGGGCTCGAAGAGTAAGGTTGGGCCGCATGTCGTTTCCTAAAAAAATTTTGGAATGAAGAATTTTCGTATTTCGAAGGAATCTAAGTCATTCACGGATCACTCACCTTCATCACGTCTACTGAATAATTTATACGGGTCGCAAAATACAATTTGTTTTGAAACTTTGTTGTAACAGCTATAAGTACGTACCTATATCTCTTTTTGGGATGCCGTAGGGACCGTATTGATCGGTGTCGTATTGCTCAGATGCAAGCCAACGACGACAATGAACCTCTTGTCCTTTTCTAGGGCCTCTTCAGAGTTGTGACATCGAGTACACTAGATGTCATTTGAATACGATTGATGCAGTTATTCGATATATGCAAACATTATTATAATTTGTCATGGTGTGATGAAGATCACACCTTTTATGATAATGGTCCTCATGATATGGAAATTCAGGAAGGGATCGTTAACCGGTAACATTGAGTTTCATTTTTTTTTCAGGAGGGCTTGTTCATGACTATTTTCCGAATGCGGTATCCATATACAGGGTGATTCATTTATATTGTCGGTATTAAGATCCGAGAAATATGAAAGAAAATTCATGGAAACCAAAGTCCTTCCCAACGAATTTTGTGTTATTAAAATTCCCCCTTTTTTTCTGCAGTGGCCACCACATCTATTAATTATTCAACGGCCAAGCTTTTCCAGAGTCGACTCCCGTAAAATGCTCATTCTGCAAATTTTTAGCTGCACTCTTTCCGTTTTGATTGTGATGTATCTAATTCTCTCTCTGAATTCATATCTGACTTTTCTTCTCCTTATTGTACTACAATTTCTTCTTTTGCTCTACCGTCTACCGGATAAATGGTGAATTTTTCCAAATATAAGATGTGCAGGAATCTGGCGATTTGGAATAGTTTCACCATAAAGACGTCTCGCCTCGGTGACAATCCCATAAGCACCACAATACATCGAAAGCATGTCTGTTAATTCCGATACAATAAAGAGCAGACTTGAAGATGTTCACTGAGACTAAAAAAAAAGGATGAACAAAATTTACAAAGCACCGACGTGAAGTCAGGAGCTTTTTCGCGCTCGTTTAGTGTACAAAAACGGCCTTATTCGTTGTCAGTATGACAAATAGTGTTACTTATTTTATTTTATAAACTTCTGAAGTTGGAAGGAATCACCGAGTTATATGGATATATATCGGAGAACCCAACCTTTGCGTCGTTTTATTCCAACTAACCATAAATTTTCACTTCGATTGGATCGGTATTTTCGAATTATTGAGAAAAAACATAGAAAGACATAATTGAATTTAACCACGAATTCTTCATCTGTGAGTTCAGTGACTCCAATCTAATCATTCATAACCATTCTCGACTCAAAATTGTAACTCTCTTGTTCATAGAAACAAGCGCGCAAAAAGTAAATCGATTTTGCCAAAATGGTTTTGCTAGCATGTGAGTAGAGGATCCACCATCCAACCAATATGACGGTTAATTTTATTAGTATATATACAGGGTGTTTCAAAATTAGACGAAGACCTTGGAGGACGTGTTTAGTATATAGTAGAAACCAAAAATCAACAGTGTGCGAGTTATTCGAGTTCTTGTGATTTTTAAAAGATTTCTCAACTCACCTTGAAAGTTGGTATATGAAAAAAATTGAAATCAATTTCTAATATCAATTTGCCTGCAACTTTCGAATTCCATAATTCACGTATGAAAAAATTATTTCAAAAACTTGCCAAATTTCATCTTTATTCCCTTAAAAAGTTTTCGTTTTAGAATGCAGTCACCAGTTTCGGTTCAGCTTCAGCCTTTTGGATGTCCGGCATAAAAAATAGTGATTTAGCGTTAATGTTTGGATGGGAGC